>CM028341.1:12085263-12754846 GCA_016647705.1 Eucommia ulmoides | reverse complement strand
ACTAAACTTCTTGTTTAGGCAATTTTTTGCAATTATTTTGGTAGGTTTAAGGGGAGAAAAGTCCTGATTCCACATTGGGGTATAATTTATATTTATGGAGATCTCAGACAACAATCATGAAAGTTTCTTCGGCTACGTGAAGTTAACAGCCTGTTGGCACCAAAGAGAGAGGAATAGTTCTTTTATTTATTTATTTTAGGTTAGCCTTTTTAGTTTCTTCTAATGTAATTGTTGAGAGTATAGTTAATCATATGGATGATAGATTAAAGTGCCTCAAGAGGAGGGATTGGTTTTAAATGTACCAACTTATTAATTCAACAGATTTGTTGTATTTATTGAATATATATATATACTAATATTAGTACATCAAGATCCAAAAGTAAAGTTATTCTGATTGGCAAAATGAGGTATTCATTTTCTTTGTCAACCAAGATTAATTTTCTTGGAGAACACTCTAAGAGTTAAATCCTAAATTTAGTCTTCAGTTCGATGTGGTAGCTTGTTCTCTTAAGATCATTTAGAAAATCCTATTGCTCCTGGATAAATTGTAAGGTTTTAATCTCTAACTCAATCTCGATCTGCTGCATCCTTTGTAGTTCTTTGTAACTGCATCTACGTATAATCGTATTAGGTAAACACTACCACCAGGTAAACACTGCCACCTCTAATGTTTAAGATAGATAAAAAACGCAGACTCGAGTCAAAAACAAAAGACAACAACTAACAAAAAAACAAGACAACAACTAGGTCGATCATAGATTCAAGTTTGAAGAGAACAAGGAGGATGAGCTCCGTTCTTGCAGAGTAATTATTTGTCCAGTTGAGATGTGCGTAAGTTGGACCGTTAAACCTTAAAGACAAGGGCATCAAGGAGAGAGAAATAAATAAATAAAAACTGTTCACAATAGAGCCCCCAAAGGCGGAAAAAAAAGAAACTATTTAGGTAAAAGTAGAAACAAATTACTCAAATCCGAAGCTACCCATGATTACGAATTACAGAAGCCATTTCGAATTTCTATTTTTTAAGATCAAACCTCAAAAAGCCTCAAAACCCAATCAATTTCTTCAACCCAGGAAACAAAACAGAAGAAGAAGAAGAAGAAGAAGAAGTTGGTTTTGGCGATGTTGGCGACGAACGTTGCTGAACCAAATATTCATCAACCAATTGCTTGACTGCTTTTCCAGACAATGGCTGAAATCTCTCACCCCAATCCAAAACAAACCCTCTCACCAAAACCCACTTCTCATCTTCCTCCATTTCCCTCCATTTCTTCCCTGCTTCCTCTGCTTTCAACCCCATGTACGAACAGAGCTCCGTAAACAAAAGCTCTCTGCTCCTTCTCATTGCTTCTTCTCTTTGGGCCAATTGGGTACTCATCTTCCCGATTTCCGTGGCCAGATCTGAATCTTTGAGGGGATTGGTGTGTTGGGCGCATGAGATTTTAGGGTTTGGGAGATGGGTGGTGGTTAGGGAGGGAGGAGAGAGAAGATGGGGTTTCAATTTTGTGGGTTGGTGATGGAGGAGGAGTTTAGGAGAGAGAAAGTGAAACCTTAGGGACATTTTGTTTATAATTGTGATGAGTTTCGAGGGAATTAAGGTTTTGATGCTCAAATTCAAAGTTTGGTTTGGGGTTTTCTACGTACGCAGAAACCCACGGTCCAAGTCGACTTTTTATTATCCTATATATATGGTAGTGGTACAGGGTTTTATTGGATTTCAGTCAATTTATTAGAGATCACATCAGTTTTTACCCACACTAGACTTACTATTAGGTCCACGTTAATGCAGTTGAAAAATTTCTCCAATATCAAATAATCGAATCTGTAGAAAAATATTTGTTAGAAGAGATAACCACGAATCCTAAATAAAACTAGTCTCATACTCTATGTAGGTGTGAAAACACTCACGAATATAATAAATAAATAAATAATCACATGAGGCTTCTAGGAGCAACTTTAAAAACTTGATCATCTTCTATAACATTTCAAATTTTAGCGATTTTCGTGTCAAAATAAATTACAACAACTCGACTATCATTGGTTCCATTTTGACATTTGACGTATGAAGTACCTGCGCTTTATTTTAATAAAATTTAATTAGGATTAGATTTGATTAGAGTTGAATTAATCATATTTTAAAAATAACAATTCTTTACTGTTTTCATTTTTTGACTTGTCTTTCACTCCCAAAGTTTTAAGATTAATGTACTAAAACGTTTTTGGTAAACATGTTTCTGTTTTCAAAATTTTAAGACTAATTTGAGATATTTCTTGAATTCCTTAAAAATCTAAGAAAAAAAATAAAATTAATTTCTATCCATTTTTAAAAACTATTCTCACTACCACCACACTGGGCACAACCAGTCATGTGAAAAAAAATATTGCAACCAAACATATTTCTTATTTCTATTTTCATAAATTAAAAGAAATAATCTCAAGACAATGATTGTTATTATATATGTTTTTATTCTCGGAATATCCAAAAACGGAAACAAAATTTTCTTCTTAGTTTATTGAGAATTGAGAGTGGAAACAGAAAATCAGAAACGCTAACCACACCCGACCTACACCTTCAATTTCTACAAATCAATCTCCTTTATCAAAAATTGTTAATTAAACATAAAAACACAAAGTGGTATTTGTTCAACCCCCCCCCCCAAAAAAAAAAAAAAAAAAAAGAACTAGAAACAACAAATTACTGGCCGGGTCTTCTAGTTTCCCATCAAAATGTTATAAAATGACACAGGCTTCCTCTTATCTCCGGCACAGATTTCCTGACAATGCAACGACAGAGAGGATTGTCTTAATATTACTCTTTTGTTGCTTCATGATCTTGTCTTAATATTACTCTTTTGTTGCTTCATGATCTTGTCTTAATATCAATAACATGTTATGAGAACCATAATTTAATGTCCCTTTTATTTTATTTATTCTTTCTAAAATAGAAAACAAAATGACACCTCTATTGCCGCAGCCAAACGCAGAATTGACGCTTCGCCCCATGGCCGTCCTATTAGTTGCAGACCGATTGGAAGTCCTTGCTTATCATAACCAACCTACACATCCAAGGACGAGAATATTCAATTTAGATTTACTCTGTTTTTCCTTCATACTAGCAAAGTCATATAACATAGTGTAGAAATCCAATGGGCCTAACTCACTCTCAAAAGATACCCGAGGATTGCCTCTAGGCGAGCTTAGAATCAGGTAACACAAGCGATGTGCGATTCAACAACACATTTTAAATAAAAAAAAAATCACTCTATTTTTTCTTCATACTCGAGAAAGAAATGATCTTCCAACATGAAAAATTACGATATTCTCTAAACAAATGCAGGATAAAAAAACATAAGAAACATTCGAAAAACAGCCTAAATGAAGTGAAGACACGGATGAAAAACGGAAAGGAAGCATTGGATTTGCCGGTCTTCAATAATGGAAAAAAGGGCCGACTGTTTTGGCTTTTACGTGTGTTCCTACATCATTTTCTATGGAAATCCTATAGATTTGCTATACCAAATTTTGACATTAATGTTCGGGCTTAATTTATTCTGCTAGAATTCTACATTGAATCTGCGACACTTTCCAAAGTAGTCTATATATGAAAAAAATTACTTCACTTCATATCATATGTTTTAGGTTGGATTCTAACATGGTATCAGGGCAATGTTTGGGAAGTCTCTTTTGTTTGTCACTAATTGTTTGAATGTTCGTCTACTCTCTTCTATTTGTTTGATCGCATCATGTGCAAGGCGGAGTTGCACATGAGGGCGGGTGTTAAAATCTCGCATCGAATCTATGAGGTTTCTTAAAGTAGTCTATATATGAGGAGTTACTCCACTTGATAATATATGGTTTTAGGTTGAGAAGTTCAATTTTTTTTTTTTTGTGGACACCATTCGATAACACTTTTTTAAAAAGGAAAAAAAAAAAGAAAAAAAAAGCACTCAATATTAGAAGTAATGCATGTTTAGCACTTGAAAAAATACTTTTAAAACTAAAAAAAAAAAGAAGTAAAAGTATGATTTCAAATATTTTTTTTGAAAGCAGAAGATAGTAATTTTTTTTCTCCAATTTTTATATTTTAAGGAATATATGAATTAGGACATCTCTAGCCAAATTTTATCAACCATCTATAAAATTATTTTGGATTAAGATATTTTATATGAATAACACTTTTTTTTTATTAATTATTATTTTTCCGTAAGGTATGTCCGGATCAACTTACACGCACTTCGACTAATCACCTCCCTTGGCAATCTTAAGGGCACACTCCCCTACATCGGCTTGGTACATTCATGATTAAATTAAAGATTTAATTCTTAAAGTGTTCCCCAGGAGAATCGACCCTTGATTGACAAGGAAATTGGGCACCTCCCCAGACTAACACCTTTTAGGTACATGAATAACACTAATATATATCTTTATATTATCGAACACATTTTTGATTTTTTTTTTTTAAGTAAAAAACCCTTTCCCGTTCAATGAACTTTAATTATTATAAAAAGTACTGGGAAAAAAATTACCAAAAAAATTATTTTACCATTTAACATTCAGTTTGACTTAATCTGGCAATAAGAAAGTATGAAGTAGGAGGAAGAAGATCCTTAGATCCTCCCCCACCCAAAACTTGAAATATGGTAATAGAGCAAATCATCTAGCTCTGTCTAATGTTAAGATGTATTCCTCTACATAATGAAAAGAATGAGAATCACTTACAGGCACAGAGATGGCTGGGAACCCTAGAAGATTTGCTCCTATGATAAACCGCATGAGATTACCTGAAGTAGGAATACATAAATAAATATTCAAGAAGAAAGAACACCTACAAATTAAAGGTGTCTGTCCACCATGCCCCCAAGAAATAGAAGCAATAAATATTTTTAAATTGAAAGGTAAGAGGAGTAATCAACTTAATTTCACCTGAAACCTGCAAATCTGTTTCCCCGAATTTAAGAGCACTATGAGGAATTATAGGTGCTGTCATTCTGATTTACCAAAAAAACAAAAAAAACTACTTGGTCGAAAAGAGATTCTCAGTAGTAAGTGTTTATAAACTAGCTAGTAGCTATACTAAAACATACCCAGTCGTCGGGGTCACTATGACATCCACCTTTTTGAAAATTTCCATGTGGTAGTACATTATCCTTCGCCTGCCACAAAATTATAATAACTCATTTCATAGAAACCCAATGAGCCTATCTCACTCTCAAAATTCACCTTGAAAGAGGAGGGTTACACTTAGACTTACATATAACTCGGATCAAGTAACACAAGCGATATGGGATTCTAACACACCCCCTCACACGCAGGGTGGACTTTGACAAACCACTGCGAACGGATATCGGGAGGCCCAACATTAATATGGAATTCAACACGCCTCCTCACGCGGAAGGTGGAGTTCGACAAACCACTACAAATGGACATCGAGGGTGATGTGGGCTCACTCTTAAAAGACGCCTTGAAACAAGAGGATTACCATATACTTTGTATATAGCTCAGGAACAGGAAACACAAGCGATGGGATTCAACACATTTTGAAAGCTATGCACATAAACATATTCAGACGTATACATCTCTCCTCATAAATCTCACACAAAACTTTTAAATGAATTACATCACACTATTTTAAATATTGCCATCAATCACATCATTTCTACTTTTCACGTTTTAACACATTATTAATAAATATCTTGTTTTAAAAAAAAATCTTTAACCTAACCAAATAAACTTTCACAATTTTTAGAAACTGTTTTTGAAAATTGTTTTCGAGTTCTAAACCAAACAGAACCTAACTCGGTTTGGATTCAAGATATTCTTGAAATAAGTATGAAATGATTTGGTACTGAAATGAACATCCAACCCAAAATCATATGTCAATGTGTGGGATAGTTACTTCCACCTATATGCCACAATGGGTAAACTCGTTGAAGCGATGTGGACTTTACACATGAATACATGAGATAATTTTGGCTCACCTAAGGCACTGAGCAGCAACATAGTCTGAGGCTGTGAATGACCGAAATAGTGCCAGATTAGTGCGAGTATCGTATGTGAGTTTTTCCCCTTTCCTGCACAAGCAGGAAACCAAGCAATCCATACGGTATGATCACAAGAAACCCATGGTTTATGGTTTGTTTTGACTGGACCGAATTCATCTCTTGTTGATGGTGAGACCTAATAACTAATAACCTCCAAAGGAAAATAACATACCTGTCCTCTAAATCAGGCATTAATGAAGACAGTGATTCCGAACCTACTGACACAAGATGAGCCATCCGCATCTCATGAAGCTCCGGTATGATTATCTCTATTTTCTTATCCCACAAAAGTTAGGAAGGATTAAATCAGCAAAGACTACATGTATTCTGAATAATTTGTACTTTGATAGTAAGGTTCCAACCTAGAATCATATAGCTTTAAGTGGAGTAGCTACTTCATATATAGACTAGTTTGAGAAGCCTCACAAAGACGATGTGGGATTCAACATAAATCATTTTTATCTACATGCTAATTCCAGAATTGATGCATTTCAATTTTCTAGATTTCTAATCCTACATGTAAAAGAGTGCCTAGATCATAATGAAGCATATGTTATGGGTGGTTGACTTACTTTACATCCATGTGTTTCTGATAATCGATTAAGAACATCATCACACTTGTTGGAGATATCAGCTGAGAATACATCATTAAACCACTGCATAGAGAAAGTAGCGTGATCATAAACTGTGTGCAAGACTAGCGATGTTCGAACTCTTTTTGCTAAAATCCCACCTCTGTGTATTTCCCCAATCTTACTGATCCCAGGGTGTTTAACCTCTCATCTGCAGATAAATTCGGCAAACAAGGGAGAGGCTGCAAAAAATAGAAAACAGCTTAGGATATGGGTATTAGAGGTAGAGAAGTTGAGATGCAAGTGGAAGCAATGAAAGTGAAAAAATGAGAAAGTTGAGAAGGAAGAGAGGAAACAAGAGAATTGAAGCCGGATCATGCATCAAGGTCTTATTTTATAATCATGATAATATACTCTAAATTCAAGACTAACGCTGATAGTTGAAATGTCAATCTCAATCAAAACAGACAATAGTTAACAATTATAATGATAGCAATGATTATTATAATCCTATCAGAGAACAAAGTATAAAACCTTGTCATGTTAGCTTTCTCATAAACACATTCTTATACATATCCTCTAGTTAAGAAATTATGCTATAGTCCAAGCCTCACAAAGAATTGGTTTTGCAATATACACCTACTTTACCCTTTTCTCCTGGTGCTTCCTCAACAGTGACACATAAAATCTTGTTTTTAGCAAATGACTCCAGTTTTTGCCCAACCCATGATTTTGTTTCACACTCTCTTCTAAGAGGGAAAAGGTGGGGACACAAAAATCCTTCGACATTGACTAAAACATAATGTCCCTTATGCTTGAAAGAATCATTCTTGTATTAGCAAAATTTGTGAAACAATGATGAAAGTTTTTGTACGGAGGAATAACAGCCAACTTTGCTCACACATGGAAGTTTTTATAGTAGTCCAATTCCGCAACGTACAAATCTGAAAGCTGGGAAGGAAGCCTTTATTTTCTGTGAATGATTCTTTCCTTTCAATAAAAAAAAAATTGGTACCATACCAGAATTAAGAGCAGATTTGATCCGAAAGCTCCACGTTTCCAATATGAGAAAGATATACTACAATTTTTTAGTAGCACTGAACAGTTTACTGTGATGTAATAGTTGATCTTTATTGTTTTGCCTGACAGACAGCTTAGTTATATTTCCTAATTCTAGTCTGGGAAAGGAGAGGCTTCATGTTCTATTTAGCAGTTGAGATGCTTTTGTAATCTTAAAGGTTATGGCCCTCAGTTAGGTAGTTTGTGTCCGACGATAAACCCTAAATCTTAATAATAAGAAGAACAGAAAATATTTACCAGAAGACTATTAGTTTTCTTATGGTACTTTTCTTTTGTGAAGCACAGCCTACTGTTTTTTAACAATAAAGCCAGCTGGTGAATCTCAAACCCTTTTACTGGATATTCAATATTCCTAATTTCCTCACTAATTTAAGAATATCATATCCATATAATCCTCGACCATATAGTTGACATTATGAGAAGATACTAATTAAATCCACATCATCCAAAATTGACGAGCAAATTTGCACAATTTAAGGGTGTTTTACACTATCAAATGATTACCGGACTCAGACAGATTTTATCATCAGGAGACGAGCCCACGATTGCTGCATACCTGAAACAATTCTCAGTGTATAAGAACAAATGAGAACAGAAGAGGTACTATATATATATATATAAACACAAGTCCTATTAATAGTCATGAACTAGGAAGAAGGTGAGACATGGCGATACCACAATGTGGATACACCAATACTCCATAGTTCAATGGGAAAAAATACATGATGGATAAGTCCAGGTCACTTTGAGTGAATATAGTTATTGTATAGCATTGTTAAATAGATGATAATATTATTTAATCAAATTAGTAATCAAATACAAATAGATAAACTATACAGGCAGTAGGTAAGACATATTTATCATTTGCCTCAATTAAAGCATAATTAACTCATTGAGCCAAAACAGGAAAGAAGATGCCGTGATTTGCATATTGTTATTCATTTTTTGCTATGATGAAGAATCATGACATACGACATCAATATCTAAATCATACAATTGAACTTAAGATTAAGAGTTTAAACCCCAGACACCACCTTATCATTTCAACAAATACCAAGGACACCCCCCGTTATTTTGGTAATACCTGAGACACCTATTATCTTTTTAATCCGGCTATCGCATTTTATTAACAAAATTATCCTTGCAACATAACATTGTTTTTTTCTAATTTCTATTTTTGTTTGTTTTCTATTTTCTACTCTCTCTATCTCTCCCTCTCTCTTGTTTTCTATTTTTGTTTTTATTTTTTGCCTTCGTTCTATATTTTTTGTTTCATTTGTTTTATTTTTGTTTTTGTCTTTATTTTTTTAATTAATTATATGGTATTTAAAAAAAAAATCAAAAGTAAAAAACTAGAAAACAAAAACCAAAAAAAATTGAAAAAGAAAATTAGGAATTAAATAACAGAAATTTTTTTATTTTTGTTTTATTTTGAGCCTTGTGTTTTCTAATTTTTTACTTTTGATTTTTTTTCTAGGGCAAATTCCATTTTTGACAGCCTAACTACTAACCAATTTCTATGTGATTTGATAAGTTTGGTGCTTTTCACTTTAAACCTTGTGTCTTTAATTACGATTTAAATTAGTCTTTTTGTTTAATTTAGCTATTAAATTAGAGAGAATAAAGGATAAATTTGTATATATATTCCTTCATTCTTTTCTCTTTCTTTTTATTTTTTCCTTCTTTTTTCCCTTCTCCAAAACAGAGTAAGAGAGAAAAAGGGGGGGGGGGGGGGGGGGGGGGGGGGAGAGGAAAAAAAGAATAAAAAAACAAATAAAGTTAACAATTTTACCCACTATTCCATCAAATTTAACAGTTGCATTAAACGATAATTAAAACCGTAGTTAAAGATTAAAGGTTCAAAGTGAAAACACCAAATTTATCAAACCACCATAGAAATTGGTCAATAGTTAGAGGGTCAAAATGGAATTTTTCCTCTTTTCTATAAACAACTTTTAAAAATAAAGAAATAAAACAAAAAAAATACAAAATAAAAAAAAAAAAAAAATAGAAAACACGAGGGGGAGAGAGAGAGAGAGTAAAAAATTGAAAATGAAAACAAAAAAGAATATATAAAGTAAAAAATTAATAAAAAAACAGAAATAATTATGTTGCAAATATATTTTTTGTCAACAAAATGTAATAAGGGTGTCTCAAGTATTATTAATGTAAAAAGAGTGTTCCTGGTATATGACTGGAGTTTAAACTTTTAAGATTAAAGTTGAAATCTTGCATTCAGTTACACCTATTATGGACAAGCATTAAAATAGGACAACGAAAATATTATGTAAATTCTAATCATTTCCTAAATGGAGGAGAAAAGAGAGTGGAACAACATTTGTTACCATTCCAATTTAAATCTAATTCATGCCCGTAATTAGAAGTATGGATAAGAGTATTGATAACATCATGGCTTAGAGTTCAAAACCCCACCCATTGATGTGTATTAAAACTTGAACAGAGGTTTCAGATTAGTACACCCTCTCCATCGATCCATTCACTAGTTAAGTTAATTCTTTCAGATTTAGAACTCCCTCTCATTAGACAATTTGTCTTCTTTGTTATAATTCACGACAATATTTCTTTGTCATAATTCACAATGAAATTTGAATAGAATCACAATATTCTATCCAGCGAAGGGCATTTAAGCTCCCAAACTGTATTTACTTGCATTCCTAAATCCCAACATATATTACATATAGTACTCTCTTCTTTTCATTTTTTACTATTGTTCTACATGTCTCTCCTCCAGTTCTTGTTTTAGTTATTTAATTTGTTTATTTTGTTTTGCACCATTGAATGTGGTCCCACAACTCTAATGATCTGCCAACTGCCATGTGGCACTCACGAGAAAAGAGTAAAAGAACTCATTTCAGCCATTAATTTAGGTTACAAAATTTGCAAAGGTACTTTAACCAATTATGATATCTTGAAATGTTTTGTGTGGGTGTCACATCAGCTTTTTCCTTTGAATGTTTTTCCGCTAAGTAAGAAAGACATATGTAAGTAAATGAATGTATTGGTGCATAATATTTACATGAAGAGGAAAACATGTACAAGCATAATGAATACAAAAAAGTTCCATGGAAAACAGAACTTGCCTTAAATGGTGAAGATATATGACTAAATTTTGCTTTAATGCAACTTCTTAAGTATTTCTAGATTATTGCCGTCTGCACAGCAAGTAAACTATGTTTAACTTGACAGACGTACTTGTGCATCACTAAATTTTCATCCTATTTCTAAAGTTCAATGGAAGTTCTAAAGCAACCATTATCACTTAAAAAAAATACTGTGCATCGTAAAACTAACCCAAAAGAGAAACTCCATGTGGATCTTAGATAGGTACGGGTAAAAATCTATAACTAAATTTATATTGCAAACAACTGACCAAACATCAAGGTTTAAGCATATGATAAGGAAATAACTAGATTTCCTCTTTCTTAAGAAATATGTACGCATATAAGTGATGGATGAGATATTCAAACAAAGCACTTACACAAGCATTATATCCTCAACTGTGGATGCAATTGGTCCTATAATCTCTACAGTCCCTGCATCGGATAGTGACCTGAAGAAAAGGAACAAAATAGAAAGACCAGAAAGTGAAAATACTTCAGCATGAAAGGCACCATATAAGCATATCGCATTGAGTTTTTGGGTTACATGGAAATTAAATATCTTGAAATATAAGAAATCACAATGTCCTCTTGTTATGTAGAAAAATGTTTCGCAGAATTTTCACAAGGATCCATGAGCTAGAGTACTGGAATAGACATATTGTGTTATGCAATGGCCAAAGATGGTTTAAGTTATTAACTTCTTAGTCGAAATTGTGTGACTGTAACACAATAACAATGAATGCATTATGCATATCTTTTTGATAGGGTTATGACTGAAAAAGGTAGCAAGGTCTTTGAACGCCCAATAAGCACCATGTTGTTATATTATTGACAATGAGGCTTAAGGACAAATGGACCAAATGACGACAATGAATAGAAACATCATTTTTTTTGTGATGTATCATATAAATATGGGAAGGAGTTGTACGGACATACTAAAATTGTCATGGACATGTAACTAGGGAAACAGCCATATCTAAACAATAGGAAGAGACCTAAATAGTAGATAGATTACCATTTTATGAGGCTATCACCAAAAGAGTGTTTTGTGACTTTTGTCCCATCTTGCGTTGGTAATAAGTGAATATATCTCTTGCACCATATATACTTTCTACATACATACTTGTGTACATATTTTTTCATAGGGAACCTCGGCGGTGCGAGGAGAGCATTATTAATAAATCCAAAAAATTACAAAACTCAAAGGGAGGTGATGCCTAAGCTCTGAAAATCAACGAAACAATAACTAATCTAACGAAAAATCAAAGAATACAATAAAAAAAATATGACTTAAAAAATTCCTTTAAATCTTTCGAATGTTAGGGAAGATTAAGAATAGCACCTAAGAAACACTCCTTGCTTAAAAACCCATAGAAAATGAGAAATCAACAGGACCTCTCGTGCGAGTCCACTATGACTCAAGAACTCTTGCTTTTTTCAGAAAAAATATCTACCAAACGAAATCCATATTGAAAATTAAATTTTGAAGAAAAATAGTTAGAATAGTAAATGTTGTTATCTTCATTTTTAATCTGAAAATTACTCTCGGCCTTTGAATTTCACAACTTTTAAAGTTTATAGTTATTCTTTGTTAAATTTATGTCATTGAAACCTGTTAATCATAATCTATCACGTTGAATATTAACATCGGACAGAAAACCTAAAACAATAACAATAACATAACCAGTTATTACAAAAAATATATAAACAAATACGTTAATCATAATCTATCATGTTGAATATTACAAATTTACAATCATAACCTGTTTTTACAGATTGTTTCAGTGAAAAGAGCGAAAGAAAGATGGAGATGGTAAGGCGAGTGAGTGCAACTATTATGGCTGAAGAGCTTACCCTCTCATGTCAATCCTTCCATATGTTGTCTTCAAGCCCGTGACGCCACAAAGGGAAGACGGAATACGAATTGAACCTGTCTATTTGTGTTAATCAGGCATAAAAGTTGGAAAATTTTGTACTTGTTTTTCTTTTTGAGAGTGGAGGGAGGACAATTTGCAAACTTAAGAAGTTATAAATGTACAACCTCCACCATCTGTTCCTAATGCAGCTGAACACAGTCCAGAAGCTACAAGTGCAGCTGGCCCAGAGGAAGACCCACCTGTGTATCTCTCTGGATCATGTGGGTTTCTTGTTGTCCTGTCTTAAAGAACGATTAACAAGTGAGGTTTTTCTACATTTGATCAATTTAAAACAAACGTAGAATTGATGCAAATACGAAGGATTGAGAAGAGTTTCAAATGGAGAAGGGGAAAAGAAAAAAATACAGGACAAAATCATTAAATGATGTACCCAGGAAAGTAATAATCTGTTTACCGTTGTTTTCCTTCCCATTTCTTTTTTGTTTGGGGCAGGAGATAATAACTACTTAGGGCCCGTTTAATAACATAATCCAACACTCAAACTAGATGCATTAAATACTTTATCAATTAAGTCTGGTTGATAACAAAATGAAGTAAAACTACTAAACATATTATAAAATCTCGGGAAAAAATTATTCACAAACAACAGTTGAGAGAGAGTACTAAATTGAGAAACATAGAGAGAAGAAGTTGTAGAGAGAATGTTTTAGAAAGAGAAAATTGTAAAGATTATTTTAGAAACAAAATTTTATACAGAGAAAAAAAAAAATTGAGGTTAGAAATATTAAAAAGATAAGCACTTAATACAATCACACTAACAAGTTTTCATCAATTAATTTTTGGTTTACTCAAACGGGTCCTGAGAAAAGAAAGTAAAAGTAGAGATATATGATGTCCCCCCTTTCCATGTTCCATACACCAATGCATCCTAAAATATAAGCAGGCCTGTCGAATACATGAACTGGTTAAATGAAGTCATACTTCTCATTTGTGAATCTGTGCTATACTGGCATTGATCATTCATGCTGAACAATGACATCTAGAACTATAACTTTGTTAAGTAACTGCTATGGAAAGCTTACCCATAGTTTGGATTATTTCCTGTTGTTCCCAGTCCCAATTCATGCATATTAGCTTTCCCAACAAAAATCACACCACAGCTACGTAGCCTTGACACACAAACTGCGTCCTCTTTGACTGGGCGAACCTTGTGAAGCCATGTTGTGGCACCTTATGTCATGGACAAGTCAGCTTAAACCGTTTAACTTCTAAAGAGAACTTGGAAAAATAATAGTTCACACATACCCTTTGATGGATGAGGGAAACAATCTATATCATCCTTTATTGCTACGAAAACACCGTCCAGGATTGATATTGGATTTCCTGCAGAGAGCCAATGCCATAACTAAACTACTGAAAAAAAACAGCAACAATAAAAAATAAAAAACAAAAAACAGCGCTGAGCAATATGATGTATTCATTTATAACAGAATAGACAGCCAATAAGAGTAATAATTACTCAGAAACAAAAAGATAGGAATGTATTAGCTGAATTACCTTCTTGAAATCTTTGTGTGGAAGATGCTGCTTGGCGTCTTACTTCCTCAGCATCAAAGGAGATCAATAAAGGTGTTTGGGAAGTTCTATTGTTGAAGTCCTCCATAGCTGAGATAAACCGTTCAGCCACCTGCAAAATAGATGTGAATATCTCTCACTAAAAGAATTGAGATGGAAATTTTAAGGAACAGAAATCTAATAGCTAATATATCGACTTACCACGGATGGGGTTGTAAGTTTACACCTGTACGCATATGCATAATCACGAATCTTCCAGTAGTGGAATGGTGCTGTGGAATCAAGGTTCCAACTGCTAGCAGGATCGTAGTGTGGAAGGCATTTGAAGGCTGAATCAACACGGTCTTCAGCTTTTCCATCTTCTTCCACACATATAACAGCAGATTCTGGTTCTAAAACCAACTCCCACAACAGAAGGGTCAATTTTGTGTAGAGAAAGATCTCAGTATATAAATCAAAACTTAAGCAATTTGATGCCTAATTCGACGTAGTTCACCACTCCTAAGATTATCCATCAACAATAACTTATTGAAGTTCGATCACTTCTGCTACTCCCAACAGCAGTAAAACAAGTCATCTTGCATGCTTTCTGATAATGAAAATTTACCATCATACTTAACATTAAGCAGTCAATAAAATCACTACCGAAAAAAAAAAAGGCGAAGTTGAAAATGTGATAGAATCAACCAAGTCCAAGAGAATGAATGAGATAAAAATCACTACGATAGCCTAGTCAAGTGCACCTTGTTCCATTACTGGGCAAAAAATGGCATCAAATTGAACTGAAAGATGCAAATGACCATATACTTTGGGAGGACTTTCTTGTTTGATAACAAGGTGTCCAATTTTATTCCAAGGCAGTGACTACATGATGGTACTTCAAGTCGAATGGTAAGAAACCGTTAATAACAAGTAAGAACAATTGTAATGAAAAGTGTAGGGAAAAAACCTTGAGGAGGAAATTCAGGTTTAAACATCGGTGTCTCCGGTATTACAGTATTCTGTAACATCTGTAAATTGTAAGTAATATCTACACTTAGTCCAAGAGTTTATCGTCTCCAAAATCAATGCAACAATAGAATTATACAAGTTCAAAATTTCAAATATCATATATCTGCATGTTTATGTGTATAGAATTGGATTATATAGCTGCATGCATACATGTATATATAATTAGATATAGAACAGACCTCAACTATTTTATTTTGTTTCTTCAAATAAAATATGATCAAAGGACCAACTACCGGAGCTTCAACAAATTGCGCAAATAATTTCAGCATGAAACCAGTCAAGTGAGGAGCTGCATATCCACCAGCACAGAGAAAATGAAATTCACATGGTTCCAAACAAGAAAAAATAGTTGAATAACAAATTGGTGAAGAGAATAAAGAAGGAGCAGACACCTTGGATTACTTCAGGTTCATATTTCACTGCCATCAAGTCAACTTCACTAGCAGGCAACATTACACGCTTCTTCCCCATCCTTGATCAAAATTTAGACCTTCTAGTTTCGATATCCTTAAAGATCATAAAAACTTCAGTGAATTTCTCAATTTACCATAAAATAATATACGATTCAAAGACGCAAATCGTCGAACACTAAATTATCGGTCGTCTCATTTCCAAACAGACACTAGGAAATCATTAAAATAACCAGAAATTGCATGATATCCTTACTTCAGTGTAGAGAGAGAGAGAGAGAGAGAGAGAGAGAAAGAGAAACCAGCAGCAGTCAAAATTATAAAACAATGAGAAACTACAATGCATATTTCTTCTTACAATGATGGAGGAATGAAACTCCAATCCCTACGCGATGCAAACGATGCGAGAGAGAATCGAGAGCATGGGAATCAACGAAGCCGGTGATATTGATGCTTTCATGGTTGTCTTTATTCACGGCGGTCAGTTGTGGGGTGTCTGTGTATGAGAAGTGCTAAAGAGCACAGATGTGCTGTATTGCTCTCCGTCTCGGAGAAGCTACGAAATCACGATTTTTAGCTCGGTGGATCAGTAATCATACCAAATGCGTAGGTTAGGAAGATCGGCGACGGGCCAAGTTCGTCGTACTCGTATATGCAACATGAAGCAGTTGAGTTTCGAAGCTTTGTTTGAAGCTCCCCGGTTGACGGCCATGGCGTTCGAAAATTAATAAAATAATGACAATATATAAATATTATAATAAAAAAATTGGTAGAGAAAAAAAATATGGAAGAAAAAATTTCGCCATCTCTATTTATAATTATTTGTATATAATATTATTCTTTTTTTTGTAAAATTTACAGAATTGACGATGAATGACGGTTATGGTTAATAGCTGTGTAATTGTTTTAATATAAAAGTGCTAAAAAATAGTTTTTAAGCGAAAAATTACCATTTAAACCAATATTAAATATTTTATTACCCATACGTAGTTTAGATTAAACCAAAAATTCTTATTAATCAGATTATATACACCGTTTAATACCACATTCGGAAATCTCTTATTTTTAGTTGATAGATTTGCCATTTGCAAGATTATAGAGATTGAGAATTTTCATATTTAAAAAAATTATTTTATTAAAATCAAATTAACTATTATTGTACACATTTTTTCAACAATTTAATTATACATTCAGATTCGTCTAAATAAGATCTACAAATTTATATCAAATTCACTATTTTTCATTAGTTTCTGTTTTCACCTTCATGTTACATTCTTACTTTTCATGTTACATTCAATATGGTTCTTTAACATCAAATTCATCTTTATTAGTAATTCATGGTATATTTAACATGCATATAATTTGTTTTATTATCAATATCAATTAATGTTATTTTATATTATATTGCATGTTATATGCAACATTCACGGGGAACACATAGTGTAGTGATGTTAATATTATATATAACATCCATATGCATCTCAAATTAAAACTCTAAAAAAAATATTAATATCAATAACCGAATATTATATTCAACATTGATGTCAAGTGAGTTATAAGATGTTACATGTAACATTTAGATGAAATACAATTTACATCTAAAAAAAATGATTAATATCTCATTTTAAAGAAAACGATCCCCCAATGATTTTATAGAAAAAAAAAATAATTTCAATAATAGGTTCATAATAAAATCACATGTTTCATATTCAACTTTTTCGATTGGAAGTTACCAGACTTGTTTCCATGTTTTTAAGAGTAATAAAAACTGAATTATATTGTTTACCGGATATGATTCACACATATTAGGAAGTTAAAATCTCATTAAATAATGGTATATTAATCGACAAAATGATAAAATGAGTAATCGGTGCAAATAAAACCTAGTAGGTTGAATTGATAGTTTCCATACTAAAAAGGGATTCCTCGATTAGTGCCCCTTTAAAGTTTAATCCTTGACGGTTTATTAATTGCTAGGAACAAATAGAAATGCTCTCGCGTAAATTGTGGAAATAACAATGGAAAAGTTGATTAAGGTAAGTTATACTTCAATTTAGTTTTGTATTTTCCATTTTATGCATCCCCATTTTGAATATCATGTTTCCTCTCCCATTTTCAATTTTCTGGATTATGAAGACGGCTGAGAAATTTTCTGTTGTGCACAGAAATCGTAGGTCAATCTTCTAATTAACTCATTATAATTCAGTTTTGTTATTTAGTTAACACACATCGTTCAAATCGCAACTCAATCAGCGGGGAATTTAACGAAAATCTAAGGGAAGAACATGAAGGCAAAGTAGTAGGGAAGGACATAGTAGAAGAAGGTGATGGGGTTGAGTGTGATACCTTTTGAGGTGAGCAAGATATGAATCATGACCAAACTCGTTGCCTTGAAAGTGATGCCATGGAGCTAGAGTACCTTCTTGATTATGTCGCCAAAGAGAAAGGGTCCCTTGCCAATTCCCAGTGGTCCAATAGTGGAAAAACAGGGGATTTGGGGAGGAATGGTATTTTGAGAAAGAGTTATTAGGGAAGCTTATGAGTAGGGATGTCACTGGTTCGATTTCGGTCTGATTTCATATAAAACAAAAACCAAAACTATTAGAAATATATCAAACTAAAATTGCAACCAAAACTTCTAGTTTTTTTTTTAAATGGTTTTAAAACCAAACCATTTAAATTTATATAAAATCAAAACCAAAACCGTGAATCCATGAAACCATTTAACATTTTCCAATTTTATAAAAAACATAAATAAAACAAAACTGCGAAACCGCAGACTATTATTTTTTATATATAAACGAAAACATAACTAAAATATAAAATATATAAATTCTAAAAAAACAAAACCAAATTACAAAATAAACATAATTAAAGTTTCTAAAATAAAAAGGAATGGAGGAACAGGTTGAATGGCTATAAAATCATAAATAAAAATTATGAAAATCTAAGTCCCTTTACACTATATATATAAGATGACTGAAAGTGTAAATAAAAAAAAAAATAATACATATATATTAGGGTTAAACTGTAAATATATATATATATATATATATATATATATATATATATATATATATATATATAGGGTAAAAATGTTATAAAAATATATCTAAAATATCGATTTCGCGGTTTGCAGGTTCAGTTTCATGGATCAGTTTCGCAGTTTGGTTTTGTGGTTTCTATTCCAAAATCAAAATCAAAATCAAAACCGCTTCGGTTATTAATTTCGAAACCAAAATCACAACTAAACCATTTAGTCGGTTTTAAAATCGAACTATTCGATTCGGTTTCTCGTAGTTACCAATCGGTTCGATTTTTTTTGACATCCTTACTTATGAGAGAAGTATTATAGTTTGGTTACAAGTGTACCATATGGAGAGGGTTTTTTCGAGTGAATATTCACATTAGGCGTTGTGAACATTAACAATTTAATCTTTGTCATTGAAGGAATTCACAAATGTGAATATTCACATAGGCCTTGTGAATATTCACAGTAGTTCACGCCAATCATTGTAGCTATTGTTTTCAATATTCAAGATAGCAAAAAAAAAATGAATGTTCACAATTAAAAGACACATTCATTTGTTATATACACAACCCGACAATGGCTCAAAGTGATAGTGCATCTAAAATTTAACGTTGCAACAAATTATGACAAATGAATGTGAATGTTCACATTGTTCAAATAACATTTGAATATTTCACATTAACAACTTGATTTTTGCCGTTAAGGAAAGTTACGTATGTGAATATTCACATACTCAGTACGGTAATTTGATTTTTAGTGTGAATGTTCACAAAAAGCCCACAATATGAATGATGAAATATAGTCAATTTCAGTACCCAAAACTGGTAACAAAGAAGACATTCATATACATATTCAAAAACTAAAATACTATACTCCATATTCACATACCCAAGTGACAGTTCATCTAAAATCTAAGGAAAGAAAATAAGGTGGTATTTGGTAACCGTTTTTGTACCCATCCCATGCAGTGGGATGGGATGTGATGAGAATTTTGTTTCCTTCTTGGGAACAGAATTGTGTTTGGTAACGATAATTTTTTTTTTTGGATCCGGGAACAGAATCGCGTTTACTAACAAATTTTATCGAAGAAATAAAAAATGAATAACCACAATCAAGAAATTATCATGTAATCAAACCCTAAACCCCAATCAAAATCGAAATCCTAAAATCCAATTGAAATCGAAATTGAAATAAAAAAAAATTTCGACAATCGAAATCCGAAATCGATTTTGATTTCGAAATCGAAACCCTATAAGCATCGGACGAAGACAACGACGAATGAGGTCAGACGAGGAGGACAACGGAGGTGATACGAATGATGACGACGAACCAGAAGAGACGACGACGAAAAACCAGAGAAGACAAAGATGACGACGAACGTGCTGGAGATTGACCATAGAGGATGACGATCGAAGGTGAAGGTGATGAACACGGTTGATCTTTTTTTTTTTTTTCAACTATTTTTTTGAGTTGGGAATGAGATAGGAAATCTTGGGCACAATTTTTTTTTTGTTTCTCAAGTCAATATAAAAAAGTGGGCACAATTCTAGGATGAGAATGAAATGGGAACAGAAACAAAAAAGTGGGATGAATTACCAAACGCTATATTCAAAACTTAATCCCAAAAAAGTGAGAATGGGATGAGAGTGGTTACCAAACGGGCCCTAAGTTTTGAGATAGAAGAGAATAATGAGTAGGGAACATGAGTTTCAAATATGTTAGAAAATCATACTCCCACCAAAACCATCGAAATTGACAGTTGTGTGAACATTCACAAATTTTTTAATTTTTTTTAAAAATATACAATATGTACATTAAATAAAGTGTGAGTTGTACATTAAAATGATAATTTTTTTTACATTGAAAATGTTTACAATATCGATTTCGTTATTCACGATTTATTCTATTATTTAATAGACTTTTTATTTTCACTTCGCCAGTTGCAGTCTTTAGAGAATGGAATAATTTGTAAATTTAAGGTCAAACATGGTCAATTGGTTAATTTAAATGGAGGACTATTTACTAAAGTGTCTTAGAGGTAAAAAAAGAAAACTTAATTACACTAGTTTGGATTTTTTTTTTTTTTGGTCATTTAGTAGGAGGTCCCTTATTTCATCCTTAATTTTAAAAAAGTCCTAAAGGAGGAAGAAACTTGTGTTTTAATCCCGTCTATTTAAAAAAGGTAGAAGCACTGCACCAACGTCTGCATACGCGTGGTTACATTTAACAACTTTGTGTGTAAAATTTTGTTACATGTTACAAACATTACTGTATTTTGTGACATGTAACAACTTTGTTTATAAAATTTTGTTAGAGGTAACAAAAATCATACAAAATACATGTAATTAGTTACACGTAACTAAATATACATAAATACATGTAACTAATATTAAACTAATTTCTGTGTGTAATATTTGTTAAATGTCACAAATATTACACAGATATATGTAATTATAAAATGTAACTAATATTACATAAGTACATGTAATAAAAAATACACAAATATATGTAAAAATATAACAATTATTAAATTATAATTAATATTCGTTACATGTAGCTAATATTCACTATAAAATTGAATTTACTCACCAAGTTCTCCCTACAATCTCTACAATGCCTCTACAATTCATGCAATGCGAGACTAAAACTCAAGCAAAATCCGGTTTAAGGGACTAAATAAAAACTTAATAATAAGAAAGAACTAATCACTGATGAAACCCTAAAAATAGGACTAATCGTCGATTATCCTTTTTTTTTAATAGTTTATGCTACTTTGGAGAAATAAACAA
Source organism: Eucommia ulmoides (assembly GCA_016647705.1). Lineage (NCBI taxonomy): Eukaryota > Viridiplantae > Streptophyta > Magnoliopsida > Garryales > Eucommiaceae > Eucommia > Eucommia ulmoides. The sequence goes on along the minus strand of CM028341.1, from coordinate 12,733,338 downwards.
TAAAAATTCTAATTTTAAAAAAATACATTTTATTCTTAATTTTTTCAAAAATTACGTTTACCCCTAACCTACTCCAACCCACTGCCATCACTGCCCCATTATTTTTTAATTTATTAAAAAGAAAGAGGTGAAAAAATATATATTTTTTAAATAAGGATGTGAGTGTACAAAGGTAAAGGAAAAAAATATAATAAGAAAAAATTAAAAGGGTATTTATGTATTTTTATTTTTAATTATTTAATTATTCTTAATTTGTTAAGGGTATAATTGTCATTACAAAAAAAATAATCAAGAATTTTTAACATATAGGGGAACTAAATGATTTTTAACCAAAAAAGATAAGGGGAGATTACCGGTATTTGGTACAAGATAGAGGAAGTTTATGATTTTAGACAAATTGACAAGGGAGGTAAATGATAAATACCCTTTAAATATAATTTTGAAGTGCCAAAGAAATGGTACATTTTTTAGATTAAAAAAAATGTTTTGTTTTGTTTAGTGTTTTGTTTTCAGATATTTTGTTCTCAAAGAAGACACAGAGAGATATGAAAACGAAAAATATTGATTCTAATATGTTCTAGATTTTGGAACAAAATTCTATGAATAGAGCAAACTTGTTCCCAGATTCATGATTTTTGAGAGAAGATACAAAATCTCAAGAAACAAAAACACTAAGCTTAGTTTGACCCCCTTTTTTGGGAGCGTTTTTCCTTTTGAAAAGGAGAAGCCAACATATGTTCATTTGCTAATCAATTTTTTTTTTTCCCAGAAAAACCACACGTGAGCTTCTCCTTTTTTTTTTTTATTGTTTTTAAAAATTAGGAGAAGGATGCTTTAAAAAGTCAAAGAGAGGTTTTTTAATTGATGAAATTTTATATGACAAGATTAACCTTCTTTTTTATTTTTTATTAAGAAATTATATTTAATTTTCTTATTTAATGATATTTTAGTTTTTATTTGAAAAATATAATATATTTTGAAAAAATTATTTTATAATATTTTTTTTTTTAATTTCCAACCGACAATGTATATTCTGTTGGTAAATTATGGTAAAAAATTAATTAAATAATTAAACAATTAATTATTTAATAAATTATTAATTGGAGAATAAAATTAAAGAAGAAACAATTATAATTTTTTTGTTATAGAAATATTCCAGATTATATTAGAAGAAAATAAATTACAATCCAGAATAGAAAGCAGAAAGAAGAACTATTTGTTGATCTTAAGATTTTGATAGACAATTAAGTATTGATGTTTTTGGTGGAACTAAAGAGTTTATTGAGTGTTCCAATGTAAAAATTCCAATGTTGATATTATCATGAAGATATTTTTAAAGCTTGTAAGGATGCTAAGAGACAATCAAAGAGTTGGACATTAAGAAACTGAAGATCCTGAAGAATCTAGGTGAAAACAACTCAAACTAATTTTCTCTTAATGTATCTCGATTATGATCACATACGACACAAAAATAAATTTATATTTACGTGTGTTTTTTATAGGGTTCTAATTAGTTAACATATCTGCTCCAATGTGAAATTGAAGAAGAAATATTGACCTAAGAAAGATTTGTGTTTAAAATTGATTAATAGTGTCAATTAAGTTAACCAAGAAAATAAATCGGGTAAAGGGTAAAAAATGTTGAAGATTGGAGTTGAAATATAATTGAGAAATGGAGATCCAGTATTGATCAGTTAACCGACGGTAAGGGGATCGGTCAACCGACGGTAAGGGGATCGGTTAACCGATGGGAAGTGGCTAGGAATTAGAAAAGTCTCTGAATCGATGGGTCAACCGACTGAGAGAGATCGGTTAATCGATGACCGAGATGTGAACTCTCTGAATCGATCGATCAACTGACCATCGATGATCAGTCGACCGACCATGGCCGAAAAATGGCCTGGGGAGCATCATGAATCAATCAGTCAACCGACACATGGACGATCGGTCGACCGACTGGAGAATAAGTTTGGCTTGGGCTACAAGCTGAATCGATCGGTCGACTGATGGGATTTGGTCGGTCAACTGACTGTGTTGTTTCAAGTTTGGAGGATTTCGTGAATTTGATCTAAAAGTAGCCGTTAACTAGCCATTTTTGGTTGATTTTTTGGAGATATCTTAAGGATTTGAACTTATAATAGATATATCATCCTTATTTGATTATCTCTATAGATATAGTACACTTATTTTAAGTGTTTCTCAAATTGGTCTATTTAATACTTCCTATCTTATCAATTTGAGATTGAGAAATATTAAGAGATTTAATTGAGAGATTTTAAAGTTATAATTAAGTATTTTGAATCACAATTGAGTCATATTGATATATGGGGTCTATATAATCAATTAAATGTCACATTGTGTGGGAACTAGCTATTAGAGGGTTTGTTTCAAATTTATTTAAATAGACCTGCGTTTTTCAATTGAAATATATCCTAACATATTATTTTATCAAGAGCTATTCAGTTCCTGAGCTTTCTAAGAGTCATTGTTCTGAAATTATATTGAGAGTGTATTGTGAGATTATTTTTGAGAAAAGTTCTTGAGAAAGTGTACTGAACTTTTTGCTGTCATCTATCTAAAGTCTTACTGCGATTCAATTTTTATTTTTTCAATGATATCTTGGTAATATCGTTCCAAACTTTTACTTTTAATTGTTGTTTGATATCATTATTGATTGCTTGGATTTTTGTTTTATCATTGAGAAATTGTTTTCTGAACTTTAAATTGCATAAAAATATTTTAAAACGGTTTTTGGTGAAAATCTGATTACGTGCTCAATTGTGTGCTACCCACTTATTTTATAATCAGATTTTGAATTTCTCATGTAAAATTCTATCACTAGTAAATTCGGGACATTAATTGAGTTTAAATTAATTTGAGGTAGTAGAAGCTCTGAGCGGGAAAGACTTCTCAATTTTTATTTTTTTTTGAGTTGTGTGCGGATTAGATATTGTTCGGAATATCTAATCAGGGGTAGTTTGGTTTTAATATCTTCCGGTAAAAATATTGAGATTTAATCTTTACCTAAGATGGTAGCGGAATATTATATCGCTAACTTATACCGCAAGTGTACGGGTCAAGTTTTTATATAAATGGGGAGAGTAAGGGTATCGTGTCCACAGGGATTGGTTGAGATTATTATCGAATATCGCGATTGTCATAACCTAATTTTATCTAGGCGATAAAAATATAATTTAAATAATAAATACTATATTAAAATACTAATTTATCTAACTATACTATAAATATTATATTGAGATTATTTTGAGAGAATAGATTGTCTAGAGATTAACTTCGTTTACAAATACATGTTTGCTTTCATTTTAGTTGACGTTAACGGCGTTTGACTTATCCGACAATCTCGGTTCGTAAACTCACTCGTCACCTCTCCCGAGTGTAAGACGAGTGAATACGTGACTTTGCGTCAACGAAAAAGTCCCCCTCAACGTCTTAACGATGCTAGGTCACGTGAGTCTCGCCCCAACGTCATTGATTGCACACTTTCCGACTCCCTCCCGGGTTATTGGATCGTCGCATTGTGTTTAACATAGTCAGAATCTGGGGTTACCTCTCCCGAGCGTCAAATCCCGTATTCTCTATATATCATTCTAAGCATATAAACAATACAAGAACAATAAACACAATCAAAATAACGAAGAACAAACACTAACGAAACAAAAACTCAATCAAACAACTTTTTTATAAATATATTATTAATCCCTAAACAACTCATGTTTAGCCAATGGCTATAACCATATATATAATCTAAAATGAGCTAAACATACTCAACAATTATCGAAATTAAGAAAATAAAGAAAAGAAACGGAAGAACTTAGCCGATATCCGAAGATTTGGCACTAAAACCTTTGAATGATCGCTTCCTTTTTCATCTTCTTCCTCTGGTTGTGAGCTCTCCCTCAAAAACTTCTCAACCTATACCTCTAATATGGTGGGAAGTCTAATGGCTGAAAATGAAGGAGGATGAAGGATTAAATAGAACTAAATATCCTAAAATATCTAAATAATATCTAAATCTGGTACAGAGTGACCGCCGTGGCGATAGGATTCACTGCCGCAGCGGTGAGTATGTCGGTTTGATCGTCGCTGTAGCGGTGGAGACAGCGATGGGTGTAGGAACCTTTCTGCAGTTTCACCGCCGCTGTGGTAAAAATCATTGCTGCGGCGGTGAGTTTACAGCAACTTTAGGCCCTTCTTTGCATATTCACCGTCGTGGCGGTGGGCTGTTATTCTGAATATTGTCTCCGTGCTTATTTTCCCACTATTCTTCCACCGTTCTTAGTCCGATTTGATCGTTTATGATCTGTTTTTATACCGTTTCACTCCACACACCTAATTTATAGCAAAAAAAATAAAAACATATTAAAACATATTAAAATATTATAAAAATACTCTAAAACTAACAAAACCGGTTTGAGAATAAATAGATAAATCACACCTATCATAATACAAATAAAGATTAGGTTACTCTTTTTCGTAAAAAGAGATAGGTATTAACTATTTCTGAATAGAATTAGTTTGTATGATTTTGTAACGGTTTTATCATTACCGGTGAAAATAATACTTGCAGAGATTTTTTTTTTATTCTTAATGATAGGTGGAATTTATCCATTTATTTCCAAATCGAATTTGGTAGTTTTTGAGTATTTTTATAGTGTTTTAATTTGTTTTAATTAGTTTTTATTTGTTTTTGTATAAATTAGGTGTTTGGGACGAAAATGAGCTAAACCGGTTAAAAATCAAGCTAATTGGTGGAACTACAGTGGAAGAACGGTGGAAAAATGAGTAAAAAGGCCAAATTCAGAGATGCAGACCCACCGCTGTAGCGATGAAACAACAGAAAGGTTAGAAAACCTTTGTCTGTCCACCGCTGCAGTGGTGAAAGAACAGAAAGTCTTCTGCTTTACTACCGCTATAGCGGTGAGCCTGCTGACATCACCACCGCTTCAGCGGTGAGCCCTACACCTGTAAAGTATTTTTTTAGATATTTTTAGATATTTTGTTCCCATTATTTCATCCCTTCTCCACCATTTTCAACAATAGAACCGGATGAAGACATTTTAGGGGAGATTTTGGTGAGCTCAATACAACCAAAAGGAGAAGATCATATTTCCAATAAGAGAGAACGATCTCGGAGCGATTTTAGCGTCGATTCTTCGGATAATAGCTAATCTCTTTCGTTTCTCTCTTTATTTCTTAACTTTGGTAGTTTGTTTGAGCATGTTTAGCTCGTTTGTTATTGTATATGTGATTATGACCCTTAGCTAAATATAGATTATCTATGAGATTAATATAGTTTATGAAAATGTTATTTGTTTGAATTGTGTTTCGTTAATGGTTTGATGCAAATCATAGCACAGCTTCAAGGGATCTAGTTCAAGTCCTAATTGGGCTGGTTACGAGAGCACGAGCAAGGAAGTTTAAAGATGCACTCAACGAACTGATTCAAGAGGCATGGAATCAAACAAATTCGTGGAGGCCCATTGAGCATGATCCACGTGAGTAACAAAGATTCATCAACATGATTCAAGTTCTAGAAGAATATGACCAAAGCTAAGCTTAAATTGGCATGTTTAAGAATACTCATTTTTGGGTCTGATTGTAAAGCTTGCATGCCATTTATCTTCCTTTTAATTGTTTTTGACATTTATGGGTGTATATGGATGATAACAAAGTCATTTAAGACTCCCAACCTTCTTTTTCTATCTTAGGTATGTGATCAGCCAATGAAGGGGCTGATTGTGGCCTTTTTTTTTTTTTTTTTTTCCTTCCTTTTAGGCAAGTATTTATTTTAGGCAAGTAAGACTTATTTTATTTACCAGATTTTAGCCTTAATTAGGGTAGTTATTTTAGGATTTTTCCTTGTAATTGTCAGCTTTTAAATAAGCGTCTAATCAATGAAAAACGCAGACCATTATTCTGAAAAATTGTGAGAGTTTTTTTCTCTGCGGTTCTTTGAACTACTATTCGAACTTATCAGGATTTCCTGTAGCGTTCACCAACGACTTATCAAACAGATTTCCACTACCGTTTGTGGTGTCTTCCTTATACCGAGGTTCTTATTTCTCACTAAACAACGGGTTGAGGTCATATATACCGAGGTTCTTGTTAGTTGTAAACAACAAGTCGAGGTCTGTCATCCAATTCTGATCTTAGAACGATCTTGGGTTCCTTTTTTTTGTCGGATCTTGTTATTGTTGATGGGATTCACATCATCTGGTAATCAGAGCAATGTCTAAATCAAGTTCATCTATCCATTTTCTTTTCGCTCATCGTTATCTATTCATTCCCATTTGAACTTTCTTGGATAATATATACTCACATCTTCGTTTTTTTTTTTTTTTTTTTTTTTTTTTTTTTTTTATTGGTACTGTAAATCTTCCATCTTGGTCTAAAGTTGCTATATTTAAAAAAATAAAAAAAAAGAAGACAGAAACAGTAACGAAATACTGTCTGCACAAGAAAAAAAAAAAAAAAAAAAAAAGGTTTGTTTTCATCTATTTTGGTTCCCATAAACTCGAAAATCACCTTACCAAATTTTTTTTGGTAGAAATTTTGCTATTTGGTCCTTCCGAAAATCTAATCAGCTTTATTCCTTGTATTCTTGCTTTTAAAACCTGAAATTCCTTGATGAGTTCTTGGTGAATTGTTGCTGAAAATTTTGAGTATTGTTTGTTTAGTTTCAAAAAAACTAAAAGAGAATTATCGAGTAGAAAAAGACAAGAGTGGTGAGAACATTAGAGGGTTAAAAGCCACATATTTTTTTGAGTGGAACACGAGTGTAGAGTGAATCATATTCTTGAGTGTAAACATGTAAGGAAGAGAATTGTGAGGTCCTTTATTTCTAACTTTGCTTTGTAGCAACCATGTCCCACAACAGTGCTAAGAGCATTGCCGAAGATGCTACGAAACTTGTTGATCCGAAAGTGTTTATGGGGGCTATGATAAGTGAGATGAGGCGTGTGATGAAGTTAGAACTGGAGCAGGTTCACGAACGGATAGATCAGATGGAGAGTACACGTGTAAAACAGCCACAAATCGCTCCTAATGTGCGTAGAAAGGAAAGAGTTCAATCGAGGGAAGTGAGTGTTGAAGATGAAGAGTATTATGGGACTAGTTTTGATGAAGAAGATGATCTGGATTCTGTTGTTAGTAATAAGAGACAGGGAGGGCAGTTTAGAAAAGCTAGGAATCGGGAAGATAACAACTTGGGTGGTATTAAGATGAAGATTCCGTCATTTCAAGGTAGATCCGATCCTAAAGTATACCTTGAGTGGGAGAAGAAGATGGAGTACGTATTTGACTGCCACAACTATTCCGAAACAAAAAAGGTAAAATTAGCTATGATTGAATTTTCTGACTACGCTATTACTTGGTGGGATCAGCTTGTTATAAACAAGAGGCGGAATAGAGAACGACTAATTAATACACGAGAGGAGATGAAAATGGTAATGAGAAAGCGGTTCGTTCCAAGTTATTACTACTGAGAGTTGTACAAAAAGTTATAAGGTTTTAGACAAGGAAGCCGGAGCGTAGAGGATTACTACAAGGAGATGGAGATTGTTATGATCCGAGCTAATGTAGTGGAAGATCGAGAGGCTACAATGGCTAGGTTTTTACTTGGATTAAACCGGGAAATCCAAGATAAGGTAGAGATGTAACATTATGTGGAGTTGAAAGATATGGTGTACATGGTCATCAAAGTGGAGCAAAACTCAAGAGGGGGGGTAGATCACGTGAAAGACCCTGATTTTTATGTAAAGCGTATTTTAGCACATTTAGAAATAACGGGGTAGATGGTGTTATTTATTATTTAAATTAAAATTTTTAGGGGTCAATTTGAAATTTTCAAAATATTAAAATTAGAATTTAGGTCTATCTAAGAATTTAAAGAAAACTAAGGGGTGAATAATGTAATTAGGGAAAAAGATTAACATATATATATACACACACACACACACATATATGTATAGGCTGCTGAGATCATCCCAAATCATGAACGGAGAAACGGGACGGACGTGGCAAGACAATGATCAAGCTCACACCACTTCCTTCATGCATATATATATAGGTATAAGAACTATACAAATTATCACAAAACACAAAGAAAATTGACACAAAACACAAAGAAGAAGAACAAACATAGCAGAGAAGAGAGAGAGAGGATCGAAGGTGGTGTCATCGGCCGGTGGAGTGTGATCGTCAGCAGGGGATGTGGGTCTATGTGTGTTTGTGTGTTCTGGGTATGTGTGTGTCCAATTGATACAAATATGTAGGTGTTGTTCCGGCCGTAGGTGAGTCGCCGAAGTGGGTAGAGAGAGAGAAAAGTTCGGTCCGGCGGTGTGGGCTGTCTATCGACAGGTGATCGTCGCTGGGTGGTTAGTCGGTTGTGTGGGTGGATGTTGTTGGTCGTTGTGGCACGAGTATGTATTCTAATCGGTAATGGAGGTGGCGGTAGTGCGCGTTTTGATTGTCGCCGTCGTCGTCGGAGTGGAGAGTAGAGAGAGAGTAGCCGGTAGGTGGGTGTTTGTTCAACGGTAGTGTGCAGACGGTGTGAGGGGTGCCGTCAACATTTTCGGAGTGTGTGTGTGTAGGTGTTCGGTCAAATAGGTGTGTGGGTATGTGTGGTGTCTGTCTGTTTGGTCCGACAGTGGGTGTGACAGAGTTTGTCGTTTGGCCGTATGTTTGATGTGTGCTGTTGGGTGTTCGGTGTTGAGTCGTGATCCAAGCAAGGTCGGTCTGCGGTGAGTCCCAGAATCGAAAGTAGAGGTGGGAAGAAGAAGCGGGGGGAAAAAAAAAAAAAAAGAAAAAAAAGTATTTTTACACAAACCACCCCAATAGAATTCAAAATCCAATCTCGCGGCCGGCAGAAAATTCGAAAGAGGTAGAATTCCTATCTCTTTTAATATATGCATTTAATTTAATATATGTGACGTTTGTGTTATCATTGTCGGCGTATTTAGCGTTATTTGTTCGCATAAAATATTTTGATTATATTTGGATCATATGGGAATGTCGCGTGAAATCTATTTGATTATATGAAATCTATTTGATTATATGCCAAGCATGCTAAGGTGTTTTACGTGGCGTATTAAATTTAAATGCACGTATTAGAGGGGTAAGGAGTTCTACTGAGCGTTGGCTCACAACCCCATAGTTTTTGGTTGCAGGGTCAGTTGGGAGAAAATGAGAGAAGAGATATTGTATATGAAATTTCTATTTGTAAAACTTGTATTTATTATTTATGGTTGAAAAATTGAGGTGATAAATATAAATATTATTAGAGTTTTTGGTTTTTCCCAAAAGGTTTGTCCCTTGTCTACCTTCAGGTGTATAGTGTCTAGAATAAAATTAACAGTGTCCATTACTGAGATTTCGGTAGATATACAAGTAATTTGGTGGCTAATTGTAATTATTGAATATAAATTGTAAATGAGTTAAATGTAAGTTTTTTTTTTTTAACCAGTTGAGGATAAATTAATTGATCATATAATGTATTTTCAATATGTAATCGTCATTATCGTTTGTAACTTATAATTTATGCCAGAAATTAAATTTGTCGTCGTAGTAAATGAAAATTGTTCGGATTTACACCTAATAAATTATCGGTAATTCGTTTTGGATAGAAATTCTCTATAGGAGAAACCAGAGTAGCGGTCTTGGGAAACCGAGTCGTCATAGGTGATATCAGAGCGGGATTTGTGACCGTCTTGAGACGAGGTTATGATACCCATCATTGATAATAAATTATTTAATATGAAAATAATAATTTTAATAGAAATCGCAAAATAAAAGTGAGAAAAAAAATATTACGGTAAACAATTCATGGGACAATTAAATTATAAATAGTAAGCTTTGATCAGCTAACTCTAGGTTTAATCTGGTGAATGTTTACGTGTTACAATTGACTGGGACTGTAATGACTCCTACTTGTGTACCTGTTTGGTTGATTAGGTAGAACTTTTGGTTAGCCAAATTGCATAATTTGATTCCTATAGTTTCAATTTGATCATATTAAATTGTTAATATTAACATTGACTTGACAAATTGGGACTTGATATTAAATTACGCTTTGTAATAATTGCATAAACCACTGATGTTGAAAAATTTGTTCGATTAAGTGATAAAAATTCTCGGAAGTTTATAAACGAAACGTTGGGGATTTTATTGGTACTAATATGTGATAGTGAATGAACTTCAGTGTGTGGTTGTGGATAAAAATATTAATATCTAGCGGTAGGATTAATAATATACATATAGGCATTGACGTCTCCGTTATGTTTTTGGGAGGTTAGACACCTTGTACCAATGTGTTATTACCATTATTTCACTTTGGTCCCGATCGTTTTAAGTTTGAACATATTAACATCTGAGCTGGCAGTTGATGAGTTAAATAAGCCTGGGTGAGTACCGTATTAGTCGTGGACCATTGAAAATTGTCGCTAAATTTGAGTTATTAATGTAAAGATGTATACTGTCTTCTACATAAATCATGAAATTATATTTTTGTATTAAATTATGGGAAAAAAAGGGTTGATAAAATGAACGGTTTTACGATGATTCATGGATCAAATAAAATTTTAAAGGGTGAAAAACGATTTTATTAACCTGCTATGCTATAGTTTTCTTCTCATCCGACGGATATGACCGGCGAGATGTGGATTTCTTCTTGTTAGGTGGAGACCTACGAGATGTGGATTTCTTCTCGTTAGGCGGAGACCTACGAGATGTGGTTTCTTCTCGTTAGGCGGAGACCTACGAGATGTTGATTTCTTCTCGTTAGTTAGAGACCTATAAGATGTGGATTTCTTCTCGTTAGGCGGAAACCTACGAGATGTGGATTTCTTCTCTTTGGGAGGAGACCTACGAGATGTGGATTTTTTCTTGTTAGGTGGGTATAGCCTACGAGATGTGGATTTCTTCACTCTAGGAAGATGGCCTGCGAGATGTGAATTGACCCGTCTGGAGTGCAAATCCCACAGGTGGTACTCTTACCATTGGGAAAAATAAATGGCTCTAACACTGTTGATCATATTAGATGACACAGTTGGACAGGTCACGATACTGTCGTAACTCTCGATCATGAGTTTAAATGATCCTATGGCTAGTAGGAAGTGGTGTGCGGTATTTTACTATACGATAAACTGTCTGGATCGGTTGGTTTAAATATATTATTTTAAATGGATTGACTTAAAATGTTTGGATTGGTGGATTTAAAATGTTTGAAACGGTTGACTTAAAATATTTGAATGGGGTGTTAAATATATTATTTCATTTCATTAGTGGCAGTAGAACTGGATTTTTAACACTGTATGCGGATATATATTATATTATATTTTGAAAAGTGGTGTTTGAAAAAAAAAAATACTTGATCTATAAATTCTTTTTGTATTATGGAGGCAGCATGTGCACTGTCTTTTATAAATTACAAAATTACATTTTTCATATAAAATGTGAAGAACGTGTTTATTTAAAAATGGACGAATTTGCAACTTATATGGATCAAGTGGGATTTGATTTTAAAAGTGGAAAAGGATTTTTTTGGACCAGGTTGATTTTTAAAAAAAAAGGTGGAAAATGATTTTTGGGTCGTATTGGTTTGAAAGGTGAAAAAAAAAAAAATCTGGATTGAGTAATTTTTTTTAAGGTGGAGAGTGATGTTTGGTCCAACTATGCCATAGTTTCTTCCCGTAAGGAATGTGGATTAACTCGTCAGGAGTACAAATCCTGCAGGTGGCTGCACCTACCATTGGGGATATATAATGGCCTTGACACTGATAGTCACTTTAGATGGTACAGTCGTACAAGTTACGACTGCTGGTTACTGTTGATGACACAGTCGTACAGGTTGCAGTACTATCGTAACTCTCAATCGTAAGGTAAACGATCCTATGGCAAGAAAATTTGTTATTTTATGATATATACGCGAGTTGATTAATCGATTTAAAACTAGTTCTATGTTGAAAATATTTGGTTGAGATTTTGATATTGACGGTGCGTTGGTGATATTTTGTTGAGATTTGGATATAGCCAGTGGGGCTACATTTTATTGGAAAGGGGATTTTGATAAAAAAAAAAATTGATCTATAAAATACTTTTATACTACGAAGACAGTACATTGATAAAAATAACTCAACTATATGTATTGGTCCACTACTAACTTTAGGCAGGGTCGGAATGTAGGGTCATTGGGATTTCATGGGGAAAGGATAATCTGAATTATCCTTGAGTTGATGAGTATGTTAGAAATTTATTGATATAATTATTTTTATATACCGTGACTATTGACTTTTTATAACATATCGAATTTTTATAGTTGGGACGTATTTATGTATTTCGATACATATTTATATGTGAATTGAGACGTATTTAAAATGCTTAGCCTTGTTAGGGACTTGATTAAATGTGGAGGCATGAAGGGAATTCTTATAGGTGACCCGTTTGACGTAATTTGATACGTGTTTATGTGGTTTGGTGATATTTATGTGTTTTAAAAGATGTTTATGTCATTTTGATGTATTGTGAAAAAATTATTATTAAAGTTAGATTGTGGTAGAATTTATGAAACGTTTACGAGATTGTTGAAAATTTTGATATGAATATTGAGATTGATGATTTTTTGTCTCACGGGCCAGTTCACGTGAAGTTAGGCTATTTGTTGCTTATGATATTGGTTGTGAGCATTGTTGGTTTAAATGTTGGATGAAAATATTGTTGCGAAATAGTTGACTAGAAATGTTGGATGAAATGGATAAATGTTGGTTATAAAAAAATTACTATGGTCGTAAAACTGTCAGAATGAGATAGACTCAATCCACCGAGATTACCGTGATATTTTAAGGATATCTTGTATTGATTGTTATTTTTATCAAAGTAGCGCAGCAGAAGCATTTAGAAATATGAGATTCTTTGACAGTTGGTTGTCTGTGTTAGGTGTTACCGACCAAAGTGCACCCTATTTGTTGGTTATTGGATATAATGTGGGTCATTGTGAATGAAAATATTGCGATGTGTGAAAATGATTTGACGGTTACGAATTATAAGTGACTTTTGGTTATGGGACCCTACATAAGAAACAATTGTTCTAGAATCAAATATGACTAATATCCCCGTGTGATGCGACTCTGAATTGTTATTGTTTTGACCAAAATTTTTATTCCTATTGTTTTGAACAAAAATTTCGGGACAAAATTTCTTTTAGGGGGGAAGGGTTGTAAGACCCTGATTTTTATTTAAGACGTATTTTAGCACATTTAGAAATAACGGGATAGATGGTGTTATTTATTATTTAAATTAAAAAATTTAGGGGTCAATTTGAAATTTTCAAAATATTAAAATTAGAATTTGGGTCTAACTAAAAACTTAAAAAAAATTAAGGGGTGAATAATGTAATTAGTAAAAAAGATTAATATATATATACACATACAAACATATATGTATAGGCTGCTGAGATCATCCCAAATCATGAACGGAGAAACGGGACGGACGTGGCAAGGCAAGGATCAAGCTCACATCACTTTCTTCATGCATATATATAGGTATAAGCACTATACAAATTGTCACAAAACAAAACAAAAATTGACACAAAACACAAAGAAGAAGAACAAACAGAGTAGAGAAGAGAGAAAGAGGATCGGAGGTGGTGTCGTCGGCCGACGGAGTGTGATCGTCAGCAGGGGATATGGGTTTGTGTGTGTTTGTGTGTTTTGGGTATGTGTGTGTCCAATTGATACTAATATGTGGGTGTGTTGTTCCGGCCATAGGTGAGTCGCCGGAGTGGGTAGAGAAAGAGAAAAGTTCAGTCTGACGATATAGGCTGTCTGTCAACAGGTGATCATCGCTGGGTGGTTGGATGTTGTTGATAATTGTGGTATGAGTGTGTATTTTGATCGGTGGCGGTGGTGCATATTTTGATCGTCGTCGTCGCCGGAGTGGAGAGTAGAGACAGAGAGCAGTCGGTAGGTGGGTGTCTGTTCGCCGGTGGTGCGCAAACGGTGTGGGGAGTGCCGTCAACGTTGTTGGAGTGTGTGTGTAGGTGTTCGGTCAGATAAGTGTGTGGGTGTGTGTGGTGTCTGTCTATTTGGTCCGGCAGTGGGCGTGACGGAGTTCGTCGTCCGGCCGTGTATTTGGTGTGTGTTGTTGGGTGTTCGGTGTTGAGTCGTGATCGGAGCAAGGTTGGTCGGCGGCGAGTCCCAGAACCGGAAGTAGAGGCAGGACAAAGAAGCCAAGGGGGATAGGGGAAAAAAAGAAAAAAGAAAAAAAAAATCTTTTTACACAAACCACTCCAATAGAATCCAAAATCTAATCTCGTGGCCGGCAGAAAATTCGGAAGAGGTAGAATTCCTAACTTTTTTAATATATGTATTTAATTTAATGTATGTGACGTTTGTGTTATCATTGTCAGCGTATTTAGCATTATTTGTTCGCATGAAATATTTTAATTATATTTGGATCATATGGAAATATTGCGTGAAATCTATTTGATTATATGGAATCTATTTGATTATATGTCAAGCATGCTAAGGTGTTTTAAGTGGCGTATTAAATTTAAATGCACGTATTAGAGGGGTAAGGAGTTCTACTGAGCGTTGGCTCACAACCCCATAGTTTTTGGTTGCAGGGTCAGTTGGGAGAAAACGAGAGAAGAGATATTGTATATGAAATTTCTATTTGCAAAACTTGTAGTTATTATTTATGGTTGAAAAATTGAGGTGATAAATATAAACATTATCAGAGTTTTCGGTTTTTCCCAAAATGTTTGTCCCTTATCTACCTTCTGGTGTATAGTGTCTAGAATAAAATTAACAGTGTCCATTACTAAGATTTCGGTAGATCTACAAGTAATTTGGTGGCTAATTGTAATTATTGAATATAAATTGTAAATGAGTTAAATGTAAGTTTTTTTTTTTAACCAGTTGAGGATAAATTAATTGATCGTATAATATATTTTCAATATGTAATCGTGATTATCATTTGTAACTTTCTTATAATTTATGCCAAAAATTAAATTTGTCGCCGTAGTAAATGAAATTTGTTCGGATTTACACTTAATAAATTATCGGTAATTCGTTTTGGGAAGAAACTCTCTATAGGAGAAACCGGAGTAGCGGCCCAGGAAATCGGGTCGTCACATCACGTGCAGCCCATAACTCTAGTTCTACCTCTTGGAAACCGAGTTATACCAAGCAGATGGATAAGTCACAAACGTCCAAATCCGAGCCGAAGTCCGCGAACACCAGCCGCGTTCCTCAAGGTAAAACCGACACTTCTACCTATAGGAATCGTGACATTAAATGTTTTAAATGTCAAGGTAAGGGACACATAGCAGGTCAATGTCTAAACAAGCAGGTCATGGTGTTGCAAGACAATGATGAAATTGTGACCGACAATGAAGATTCTGACACCAACGACATGCCACCATTGGAGGACATTTTCAAGGAAGAGTATTTAGTCCTTGATGCATTGACATTGGTGGCGAGGAGAGCATTGAGCTTGCAAGCAAAAGGAGTCAAAGAAGTGCAGTGGGAGAACATCTTTCACACTAGGTGTTACGTCAAATACAAGGTATGTAGTGTGATTATTGATGGTGGTAGTTGTACTAATGTTGCAAGCACAACTATGGTGGAAAAATTGGGACTGCCCATGTTGAAGCACCCTAGACCGTACAAGTTGTAATGGTTAAATGATAATGGAGAGATAAGGGTAAACAAGCAGGTGTTAGTTGCATTTCGAATCAGTAAATACGAAGATGAAGTGTTGTGTGATGTAGTACCGATGCAAGCAGGGCATTTATTGCTAAGGCGTCTATGGCAGTTTGATAGGTGTGTGAAGCATGATGGCTTTACGAACAAATACTCCTTTGTACTTAATCAACGATCAATCACTGTCGTACCATTGACACTGCAACAAGTATATGAGGATCAAGTGAGATTGCAAAAAGAGAGTGATCAAAGGAAAGAGAATGAAGATCGGAGAGAGGCCGAGAAAAATGAGAGAGAAAAAAAAAATCAAAATTCGGCCATTGAGAGAAAACAAAAGAATTTTTATGCAAAAGTGAGTGAAATTAAGCGAGCAATGTTTTCAAATCAGCCGATGATTGTACTTTTGTACAAAGAGGCATTTCTAAACACTAACGAATTTGATATTGCTTTGCCTAGTTCTGTTGTTTCTCTTTTGCAAGAGTATGAGGATGTCTTTCCCAATGAAACACCACAAGGGTTACCTCCAATCCGAGGGATTGAACATCAAATTGATTTTGTTCCCAGTGCGATAATTCCAAACCGACCAGCCTATAGGAGCAATCTCGAGGAGACAAAAGAGCTTCAACGGCAAGTAAGTAAGTTGTTGGAGAAAGGGCACGTGAGGGAGAACATGAGCCCATGCGCCGTTTCGGTTTTACTTGTACCTAAGAAGGATGGGACGTGGAGAATGTGCATTGGTTCTTATGTATTTTCTAAGATTGATTTAAAGAGTGGTTATTATCAGATTAGAATAAACGAATGAGATGAATGAAAAACTGCCTTTAAAACAAAATATGGTTTATATGAATGGTTAGTTATGCCTTTTGGTTTGACTAATACTCCGAGCACTTTTATGAGACTTATGAATCATGTTTTGCATGCATTTATAGGCAGATTTGTTGTTGTCTACTTTGATGATATACTCATTTATAGCAAAAATGTGGACGATCATGTAGTACATTTGAAATCTGTTTTAGATGTGCTTAGGAAAGAAAAATTGTTTCCTAATCTGAAAAATTGTACTTTTTACACCGACAAGCTTGTATTTATGGGATTTGTTGTTAGTTCACAAGGTATACAGGTTGATGAAGAGAAGATATGTGCAATCCAAGAGTGGCCGAGTCCCACAAGTGTAGGTAATGTTCGTAGTTTTCATGGACTTGCTAGTTTTTACCGGCAGTTCGTAAAGGACTTTAGTAGCATAGCCGTAGCCCTTACCGAAGTGATCAAGAAGAACGTTGGATTTATATGAGGAGAAGAACAAGAGAAGGCATTTCAGTTAATCAAAGAAAAACTGACCAACGCCCCTTTATTGTCTTTACCTAACTTTTTAAAAACGTTTGAGATTGAATGTGATGCTTTAGGTATTGGCATAGGCGCAGTTCTTATGCAGAAAGGACGACCAATTGCATACTTCAGCGAGAAACTAAGTGGGGCAGCCTTAAACTACCCAACTTATGATAAGGAGTTGTATGCATTGGTTCGAGCTTTAGAGACGTGGCAACACTACCTATGGCCTAAGGAATTCGTTATTCACACCGATCATGAGTCCTTGAAACACTTGAAGGGCCAACACAAACTAAACAAAATACATGCACGTTGGGTAGAGTTCATTGAGACGTTTTCACATGTCATCCGGTATAAGCAAGGTAAGGAGAATGTGGTCGCTAACGCACTTTCTCGCAGGTATGCATTACTCTCTACACTTGATGTAAAATTGCTTGGTTTTGAGCACATTAAAAACTTATACGCTGATGACCACAAATTTTGTGAGGAATACCGGGCTTGTGAGAAAACCGCTTGTGGTAAGTTCTTTAGGCATGATTGGTTCCTGTTTCGAGATAATAAGTTATGCGTGCCTAATTCTTCCTTGAGGGGATTGCTAGTACATGAATCTCATTGGGGGGGGGGGGATTAATGGGACATTTTGAAGTTGCAAAGACTTTAGTTGTTTTGCAGGAACACTTCTATTGGCCACACATGAAAAGAGCTGTTGAGAGAATTTGTGGTAGATGTGTCACATGTCACAACCCGTCCCGGATACCCATCATCCCGGGGCTGGCGTGACTACAACATGACATCACCACAACCCAGATATGACTAATAGAAATGACAATATGCACCCACTATATAATACATATATCTAATATGGGGGGCGCACCCAACCCGAAGTTTTTTTTTTTAACTAGAAGTATTCATCCATGAACCTTCTTAGATTCGCCTTTGACCGCTTCTCTCAAATCGTTCACATGACTCCATCACATAACTCTACCTAGTGCCAGTAGGGGACCGACTCCTAACTGTTGTACCTGCGAGTGTACTGCCTTCTTAGTAAAACATTTCTAAAATATTAATACTTTCTAAATATTTCCACAATCTAGTATGGATCAAGCACAAGTGTATAAGCAATGACAATAAAGCGATAAAGATAAATTCCATCTAGTATAAAATCCCACCAATTATCATAATAAATAATATCAAATCAACCCATATACGTAAAACATCACATTTCTAGCACCAATCTCAAACACACACCTCCAACACACACACACTGGCCAGTCCTAGTGATCGTTTTAACCTCACGATCGGGAGTTGCAACTGTACCGTAACATTCATAGGAATGCATTCCTATAAAATATCCACACTCCTTTTTGGGGAGAAGTATAATCCACACCCCTTACGAGGAGAAATATAATCCACACCCCTTTCGAGGAGAAACCACACCCTTTTCGGGGAGAACAACCATGGCATCGTCAAAATCAAATACAGTATCATCGAATCACAACTCAATAAATATCACCTACTCAACATTGTCAAATCACCACGTCTACCACTTTTCTCAAAACCAGCTTTTAAATTCAAAAAATCATATTTCATATCTTCTTTCAGAGAAAATGTCCGATTTTATCAAAACCACTTTTCCACCATTTATTTATTTATTTTTGAAAATCGGGTATTTTTAGAAAATTAGATGTTTCCTATTCACTTTTTAAAAACACCGCCTAATTTCACCAAATCCAGCGGAAATTCATTTTCAGCTTCTTTTTTAAAACTATTGAAATCTAGTTTACCAACTCATTCAAATCTTGCTTGATCCATATCATTTATAAATTCATACAGTTTAAATAATCACATATTCCATCGTATATATATATATATATATATAGAAAAATAGTTTGGCAAGAAGACAGTACACTCACCTCGATATCTGTTTTGCAAAACTGACACTGCCCGTACTTTATCTGGACGTCAGTACCTGTGAACCTAATAGTGGCAGATTCTACATTAATATCTTATCTAAAACATCCTAATCAAGCAATATAGACCCTATATTCCGAATCGTGACTAATTTTATATACCACATACTTAAAATTAATTAATCGTTACGAAATTATTATGATTTTAGGATTTGTAACACTAACTAAAATTTAATTTAACAAGAATTAATAATCGATTGAAGTTTCACCTGTTTCCGAAACGTTTGGCGACCACGAGATGGGTTTTGGATTTTTCTGGGGTGGTTTCTGCAATTTCTCCTTCTTCTTTTTTTTTTCTTTTTTTTTTCTCTTATCTTTTTTTTTCCGTCCCTGTTGCGCCCACTGTTCTATTTCTGTCTCAGTTTGCGATCCCGACCACCGACGCCGGAGAATTCTCACCGCCGACCAAAACTCTCTGCCAATCTTCATCATGGCGATCAACACCCGAGCAGATCACACACACACACACACACTCACGCACAACCTCTGTCGGAACACAGCAGTCCCACCGACGACAACCTCACGACGATAACACACCACCGGAGTGAACGACCTCTCTGTCGAACGGACAGACATCACGCACACATATAACAACGGACTGAGTGATGGACAAAGCACACACATACACCCACACACAAACGCAGTTGACGATGAGCCGAACCCATTACCGGACGACCGGCGACGATCACCCACCACCTATGCCGAACCACCCTCTCCGTCGACTACCGAACGCCCACGCACGCCCACAACCCTGTAACTGAAACACCCTGCCTCGCCGGCGATCACTTTTCAAACCCCAAACTCCGGCCTGCTCTCTCTCTCTCTCTAGATTTCGAATTTTCAGATTTTTGGATTTTGGATTCTTGATCATGGGATTTTGTTTTTTGATCATTACCGGTGTATGAAATTAGTGGATTCGAATTGTCTAAGCGTGTCACGTCGTTCCTCTTATCTGATTCCTTGCCGGCCATGTGTTTCCTCCGACCGCCGGCTTGTGGGTATGTATAAATGATAAAAAAAAAATATTTTTCATTAATTGCTCTTTCCTCCCCCAATTTCCTTTAAACCTTGATTTTAATCCTTTTCAACTTTTAAAAGTTTCTAAGATTTTCAATTTCACCCCTTGAAAGTTTCATTTAAATGTTAAATGTCAATTTACCTCCCTAAATTGGGATTTACTGTTTCTATATTTTCAATTTGACCCCTAGACTTTCTATTTGAATTTTTAATTGTCCTAGTTTCACCCCTAATTTTCACCATTACTCTAAAATACCACTGAAATGACGTACCTGCTACGATTGAGGTCTTACATCACATGTAGGCAAGCTAAATCGAGAGTACAGCCTAACGATTTGTATACTCCTTTACCAATTCCTAGTGATCCTTGGATTTATATTTCAATGGACTTTGTGTTAGGATTTCCTAGGACTAAACGTGGGAGAAATTCAATTTTTATGGTTGTGGATAGATTTTCTAAAATGGCACACTTTATTCCATGTCACAAAACGGATGATGTCTCGCATATTGGTGATTTGTTCTTTAGAGAGATTGTGAGATTACATGGCATGCCTAAAACAATTGTTTTGGATAGAGATGCTAAGTTCTTGAGCTACTTTTGGAAGACTTTGTGGTGTAAGCTAGGTACTAAGCTATTGTTTTCTACTACTTGTCATCCACAAACTGATGGTTAAACTGAAGTAGTAAATAGGACTTTGTCTACTTTATTGAGGGCAATCATTAAAAAAAACATCAAAACATGGGAAGAATGTTTACCACATGCTGAGTTTGCTTATAACAGATCTGTTCATTCTGCTACTAAATTTTCACCATTTGAAATTGTGTATGGATTTAATCCTTTAACACCATTGGATTTATCTCCTTTACTTTTGACTGAGCAGGTTAATTTAGATGACAAAAAGAAAACTGACTTTGTCAAGCAGATTCATGAGAAAGCAAGACTCAACATTAAGCGAAGAACATAACAGTATGCAAAACAAGCCAACAAGGGGCGTCACAAGCTGATTTTTGAACCCGGAGATTGAGTTTGGTTGCATATGAGAAGAGAGAGATTTTTGGCGCAAAGACGTTCCAAATTGCTTCCAAGAGGAGATGGTCATTTCCAAGTCCTAGATGTCACGACCCATCCCAGACACTCATCATCCCAGGGCCGGCGTGAGGATAACATGACATCACCTATTACATTTAATTTAAAATAATACATTACAAAATGCATAAATTACTATACAATTCATTATACAAGACATACATAATTTTTCTCTTTCACATGGTTCACCTCTGACAGCTCAACTCAAAGATTTCCAGATGACTCCACCTAATACCCATAGGGGACCGTCTCCTAAAAGATTCACCTGCGAGTGTACTGCCTTCTTAGTAAAAACTATTTCTTAACATAATAATAATACATTCTAAATAATACAACATTTAAATGGATCAAGCATAAATATATATACACCACACAGTTGGTAAAATCTCATGTATCAAATAAGCAGTGAGAGTAAAACGATATAAATAAGTCTCATTCAAATTCATCCAGTATCAAATAAGACCAATCACCATAATCAATAATATATCAACCAATATATATATATATATATATATATATATATATATATATATAAAACACCCCAACTCAAACACACATCTCAATCCCATACCCACCGGCTAAGCCATAGTGATCATTTTAACCTCACGATCGGGAGTTGCAATGGTACCGTAACCATCCGGAGGATATGCCTTCCTAACGGACCTAACTGCGCAGATCACCGCCTACCGGACGTCTCCGGAGGCCAATAATATAAATCACCATATAATACAGATCACCAAATATAAATATCCATCTGCCGGACCACCCTCCGGACAGACCATAATATGAATCACTGCCTGCCGGACCACCCTCCGGACAGGACATCATAAACTATGGCATAGTCAGCTCAATAATATCATCATCAAATCACAAATAAATATCCATCTATCGGACCACCCTCTGGACAGACCATAATATAAATCACCATCTCATCAATACCGTCAAAATCGCCAACGTCCACCTCTTTTTCTCAAAACCAATTTTTAAATCCGGAAATCATATTTTTCACCTTTGTTTGAAAACTGTCTAATTTCAACGAAATCATTTTTCCCCTTTATTTTTATTTCGAAAAACCAAATATTATCCACTCTCTTTTAAAGCCACCAAAACCAACGAAAATTATTTTTCAACTTCCTTTTAACACCACCATAGTTTAACGAAAATCCATTTCTTCAACTCACCCAAAACATGCTTGATCCATATCATTTATAAAATCATACAGTCCAAGTAAAACCATTTACACACACATTTATATATATAAAAATAGTTTGGCAAGAAGACAGTACACTCACCTGATATCTGCTCTCAAAAGTTCCACCAAATATCCGCTACTGAACTTTCGACAATTTTGAACCTATTTGTAACAAGGCCTAAATTAAACCATCTAATTGTTTATTATTCTCATTTTGATATTCTAAGGTTAGAAACTAAATTAGAATTCATAAAATAAATTAGAAAATGTTACCCGCTCCGAACCGATTGTGGATTTCCCTAAAATTTTCATGTATTTTTTATTCTGCTCCCCACCGCCTAAGCGACGTCCCACCGCCTAGGCGAACGAGTGACTGCTTCTCCCTTTCTCTCAACTGCACACTGCAGTTTCACCGCTTGAGTGAAAATCCACCGCTTAGGCGGTAATCGTCTTCCTCCTCCTACTCTGTTTTGAGATCTCAGTCACCTCTCTCCCTCTCTTCTCCCCATCGGCTCACACACACACAATACAACACACCCAAACCCATATAGCAGTTGGACACCCACAAAATACCCAGAGCACACAAACACACACAAACCCACACAATCGTCAACCACCGGACACTCACCAACGAACCCATCTTCACTTCTCTCTCTTCTCTGTTTTTCAACGACACACACACACATAGTATACCCACATACACACATACTGCTCACACACATACATACACAACAATACACACATGGTACACTCGACGATGGACGGAAGTAGAACACGTACACACCACACACGGTCGAAAAACGGAACAGCATGCACACATACATAGCCGTACCACCGACGGACCAGACCAGTACCAATTCTCTCTCTCTCTCTTTGTTTTCTGATTTGGTTTCCTGTTAGCCAACCCATGACAACTCATAAACCACCGTCGGTGAACCCCACACGATCGGCGATAAAAATTGCACCGGTGGTCCTCCATCTCTCTCTCTTCTTCCTCTTCCTCTCTCTTTCCCGATTTCTCTGACCGCTTCTCGATCTTTCTTCCTTCCCTCTGTCTTGCGTGTATGAGTCTATGTATATATATATATATATATGGAAAAAGGCCAAGCTCCCCCCCATGCCGTCCTTGCCTTACTCTCTCTCTTCTTATATATATATATATATAGTTGCAATTACATAAATCTCTCCTTTTATTTTGTTAAGATAAAATTTAGACCAAATTTTGATTTTAAGGTTTTAATATTTACAAATTAACCCTTAAAATTTTAAATTTCACTATTGGTAGCGCCGTCCTCCCCGATATTTTCAAATGTGCTATAATACAACTTAGATTAAGCGTACACCAAAAATCAGGGTCTTACAACTCTTCCCCCCTAAAAGAAATTTTGTTGCTAAATTTTCGCACCTAGCTGAACGAATGGAATTAAAAGTTTCCGTCACCCTTAAATTTGTAATCATCAATATCCGTTCCACATCGCTACAAGTCCATTAGCAGTGGTTAACGTTATACCCAACAACCCACAAATAGGTTGCACTCTGATTGATAACACCTATTACAGACAACAATTGTTTCATATCTCTAACGTTTCCGCTGTGCTACTATGATAAAACTACAATTAATACAATATATTATCACATATTTTTAAACTATCACGGTAGTCTCAATGAATTGGGTCTATCTGATCTTATAAGATTGGTGGTGAGTTTTGTTGATTTAAATGTTGGTTATGAGAAAATTTTCTGGGAGCATAGACTTGTTGGGAATAAGATAGACCCCAAAAAGTCATTAACCTCAATATCTACGTCAGATCTTCAATACTCTTACGAATATTCTAGAACTATTACCACTACTCAAACCACGTAGATACGTACCAAAATACACCCGACGGGTCGTTTAAAAAAATTTCTTCATGTTTCACACATAAAAATATAGATCGAAGTACCTAACTACGTTCCAACTACAAAGTTTCAATACATTACAAAAGTCATTCGGAATAATTCAAAGTATTCATTCCTCAGAAGATCTTAGTGACCCCACATGTCGATTTCGCCTAATAATTAGTAAATTAATACATTTGATTTGAGTTCCTTTTATCCTTCTCATAAAACGCTTTATACGATACCACCTTAATCACCGAAAAGGTATCTATTAGTTTAAACAAAATTTCCATTAGCGCACCGTAATCCTTCTCGCTACCCGAAATTCCCAAATGCAACTTTTCAATATATCTTCCAACACTTGAGTCATATTTCCTAATAAGCCGTTAATCGAACACTGTATCCACTTCCATTTGTGCACTAAAAGGAGTATAGAAAATTCAACCCTAACGTTTAAAATAACCAACGGCTTCTGCTACTATAATTTCCCCCAAACGACTTTTCCAATAAGAAATTATTACTTGGGATTAATTACCCATTTTTTTTTAAATTTTTATTTTATTTTTGGTTAAAAAATCATGCCAATTTAAGTTATCACCCTTCACTACTGCATAAGTTTCTTCCACGGACGACTTATTTCGCTTTGATGACG
This sequence comes from Eucommia ulmoides, assembly GCA_016647705.1. NCBI lineage: Eukaryota > Viridiplantae > Streptophyta > Magnoliopsida > Garryales > Eucommiaceae > Eucommia > Eucommia ulmoides. The sequence goes on along the minus strand of CM028341.1, from coordinate 12,708,497 downwards.
ATTATCATCCAGATTACAACACTGTAATAACATTTATGATTTCAAAATTCCAATTCCAAAAAATTCGAATGACCGATCAATAAAATTTCCAGATTTACTAACTTTTTATTACTTTTAATTTAAAATAATATCTTATCCCAACTCAATTTAACATTTGCATAGAAATGGGTGCATCATGCAATCGAACAATCTCATTAATATATATATTGGGCATACGCATCAGGAAAACATTCCTCGAACTACTTTCCCCTTTCCCTTTTGGCATAGGTCAAGGCTATAATAGCCCACCTAAAGGTTTCGTTACTTCTCAATCTTAACTTTACTAACAAATCACCGAACAAGAAATGTTGTGATTTTCCATTTCTATTCCAAACTACTAATCATACTTACGAAATCATCATATAGTTAATATTATTGGGGTATTGCATATCTTGTTCTCGGCACCTCTTTTAAGGTCTCTTCCGTCAATTGGCATTATTGAACCTACGCACTTTATTTCAAATCCTCAAAACTTCATCATTTTTTTGGACATGCTAATCAGCTCTACTGTCAATTCCCACTGCATTAAATCTTCTTAGTTGGACATCCAATTTTTACACTTCTATAATACGGTCAATCAATGCCATATCAAAATTTCAAACAACATTACCATCCAACCAACCGCCCACTAAACCTACAAGGGTCTCAACTCAACTCATAAATTAAAATGAACTATCAACTCACCAATTTCCAACCCGAAATATTTACTATAGTCAGCCATATGTCCATCTTTCATTCCCTTCATCTCTAATGTTTCCCAACTAGACATCTTACTTCTGTGCTTCTACCCTATTTATACATATCAATTCCACATTTAAAAACTTAGTTAGAGTGGTTATCCGACCAACTGCCCAATAAACTCACTAAGATCCCAACTTGACATGTACATTGGTATGAGTAACCCAATACGTCCGACTTAAAACACAAACTCCCACATACAGGAAATGTCACCAAATGTCAAAACAAATACAATCACTACTAGCTCCAAAAGATTTCAAGTTTCAGTCGTCGGTTCTCAGCCTTTTCCATATTCCGTCAATCCATCACTTTGACTCTTTTTGGATTCTCTTGAATACTATGCCTCTAGAGCACTAGTCCCAAAATTTACCACCGATTCAACCAATACTCATATTTATTGTATTTAGTATACAATTTGCTTTTCTCTCAGCATTAGTAACATACTCTAGAAATAATCTACAAGCTCTTTTCTACTCTCGACCGAGTCACCGTTTTCACCACGTCATAGTCTCTAACCTTCAACTGATAATACCCTCAATCTAATATCCTGGTCTTTTGCAAGTCGATTTAACAAACCATCCATTCTAACCGATAAGTACCAACACTAGATCTTCCTGGATAAAACACCAGGTCCACATAAATCATGAATTAATTATCCAAATTATTGTAACGACCCGGTTTCCTAGGGCCGTCACAAGGCTTCTCCTATAGGAACTTCCTAAACCAAAAATTAATTTACTCACATTTCCACTATTCGGCCAATTTTTAATTTCTAACACCGTGGAGACCAACTATATTAACACGACTATATTTAGCCAACTTAGTGAGCCGAACATTCACCCCTTAAAATTATAGAACTTATTTTTTACTACAACTACAGTTACTAATCATGCTTACTAGCACCCTAACGTTTCTTTTAGAAACTACATGGGGAAAATCCCTAGCTACTAAAATATCTACCACCTAACTTGTTCTGCCTAGTGCCTAATACTTACATACCGTATCCTGATATCATTTCTTTAGCACTTTTCTGACTTCTCGGACTCATTATCAACCCAACTGGGGTACTAATTTTTCCTTCCCAACAATACGCCCTTCGATTTCTTTTAAACTTTGGCTCTACCTCAAATAAACGAACTCTATTTATGCGCACTTATTTTCATCCAGACTCAAATTCTCGACTATTTTCTACATATCATTTTCTATTATGTTTATTATATCTACAAGTTTCATAAACTTTTACTCTACTTTCCCGTTGATCTAGAACGTACTACCTTCTTGTCCCAGTTTTCTCGCATCCTTAATTTTTTTTTTCAACTAATGTAACTGTCTTTGTTTTAATATCATTATAAGATGCCTTTCATATTGCCTAGAGGGCGATATTATACTTATTTGAGTGTCATTTCGTATTCCAACTTAAATGTGTTCTGTTATACAAGCTAATATTTTAATAACGACTTATTGGATGACTTATTGGGTGCCACCGATATTTATCTCATCACTACCCAATACGCATATAATTGTTACTCATATAAAATGCCACATTTTCCAATTATTAATACTCCCACACTCGCGATTCACCCATGACCACTACCAATAACACAACACCACCCGAATCCACCAACTGACAATATCACCATTTTTGTCGCATCACTACCCACCAACAAGACAACCCTCCAAGCACAGAGCCAATACACTAACTAATGTAATGAAAGAACTAATACTCACGTATTTAATTCACCTATTAACACCCTATCTTATGTCCCCTACTGACTAGACGACTGGCACATCCTCCTATCTCATGGTCTTCTACTGACACAACCACTGGCAAGTCTACAGAACCTATAACTTAGGCTCTGATACCAATATTGTCATGACCCATCCCAGACACCCATCATCCCAAGGCCGACGTGACGATAACATGACATCACCTATTACATTTAATTTAAAATAATACATTACAAAATGCATAAATTACTATACAATTCATTATACAAGACATACATAATTTTTCTCTTTCACATGGTTCACCTTTGACAGCTCAACTCAAAGATTTCTAGATGACTCCACCTAATACCAGTAGGAGACCGTCTCCTAAAAGATTCACCTGTGAGTGTACTGTCTTCTTAGTAAAAACTATTTTTTTAACATAATAATAATACATTCTAAATAATACAACAGTTAAATGGATCAAGCATAAATATATATACACCTCACAGTTGGTAAAATCTCCAGTATCAAATAAGTAGTGAGAGTAAAACAATGTAAATAAGTCCCATTCAAATTCATCCAGTATCAAATAAGACCAATCACTATAATCAATAATATATATATATATATATATATAAAACACCCCAACTCAAACATACATCTCAATCCTATACCCACCGGCTAAGCCATAGTCATCGTTTTAACCTCACGATCGGGAGTTGCAACGGTACCATAATCATCCGTAGGATATGCCTTCCTAGTGGACCTAACTGCGTAGATCACCGCCTACTAGACGTCTCTAGAGGCCAATAATATAAATCACCACATAATATCGATCACCAAATATAAATATTCATCTGCCGGACCACCCTCCGGACAGGACATCATAAATTATGGTATAATCAACTCAATAATATCATCATCAAATCACAAATAAATATCCATCTGTCGGACCACCCTCCGGATAGACCATAATATAAATCACCATCTCATCAATACCGTCAAAATCACCAACGTCCACCTCTTTTTCTCAAAACCAATTTTTAAATCCGAAAATTATATTTTTCACCTTTGTTTGAAAACCGTCTAATTTCAACGAAACTATTTTTTCCCTTTATTTTTATTTCGAAAAACCAAATATTATCCACTCTCTTTTAAAGCCACCAAAACCAACGAAAATCATTTTTCAACTTCCTTTTAACACCACCATAGTTTAACGAAAATCCATTTCTTCAACTCACCCAAAACATGCTTGATCCATATCATTTATAAAATCATACAGTCCAAGTAAAACCATTTACACACACATTTATATATATAAAAATAGTTTGACAAGAAGACAGTATACTCACCTAATATCTACTCTCAAAAGCTCCACCAAATATCCGCTACTGAACTTTCGACAATTTTGAACCTATTTGTAACGAGGCCTAAATTAATATTATAGAGAAAATAACTTAATGGCACAATGCAAGCCCTACGTTCATAAATTTTCCATTCCCCACATATTGATATATGAAAATGTTATTCGACTAGTTTAGCGTCGTTAAAATTTACGATTTACACCTAATTCATATAAACCATCTAATTGTTTAGTATTCTCATTTTGATATTCTAAGGTTAGAAACTAAATTTAGAATTCATAAAATAAATTAGAAAATGTTACCCGCTTCGAACCGATTGTGGATCTCCCTAAAATTTCCATGTATTTTTTATTCTGCTCCCCACCGCCTAAGTGACGTCCCACCGCCTAGGCGAACGAGTGACTGCTTCTCCCTTTCTCTCAACTGCACACTGCAGTTTTACTGCTTGAGCGAAAATCCACGGCTTAGGCGGTAATCGTCTTCCTCCTTCTGCTCTGTTTTGAGATCTCAGCCACCTCTCTCTCTCTTTTCTTACCATCAGCTCACACCCACACAATACAACACACCCAAACCCATATAGTAGTTGGACACCCACAAAATACCAAGAGCACACAAACACACACAAACCCACACAATCACCGACCACCGGACACTCACCAATGAACCCATCTTCACTTCTCTCTCTTCTCTGTTTTTCGATGACACACACACACACATAGCATACCCACATACACACATACTGCTCACACACATACATACACAACAATACATACACAGCACACTCGATGATGGACGAAAGTAGAACACGTACACACCACACACGGTCGGAAAACGAAACAGCACGCACACATACATAGCCGCACCACCGACGAACCAGACCAGCACCAATTCCCTCTCTCTTTCTTTGTTTTCTGATTTGGTTTCCTGTTAGCCAACCCATGACGACTCATAAACCACCACCGACGAACCCTACACGATCAGCGATAAAAATTGCACCGACAGTCCTTTCTTTCTCTCTCTTCTTCATCTTCCTCTCTTTTTCCCGATTTCTCTGATCGCTTCTTGATCTTTCTTCCTTCCCTCTGTCTTGCGTGTATAAGTCTATATATGTATATATATATATATATATATATATATATAGTTACAATTACATAAATCTCCCCTTTAATTTTGTTAAGATAAAATTTAGACCGAATTTTGATTTTAAGTTATTAATTTTTTCAAATTAACCCTTAAAATTTTAAATTTCACCATTAGTAGCGCCGTCCACCTCGATATTTTCAAATGTGCTATAATACAACTTAGATTAAACGTATACCAAAAATCAGGGTCTTACACTAGAGCGCAGTGTAGACACGGCATTTTGACCGCTTCGCAAAAAAATATACTTTATTTTATAGTTATTTTTTTTATTTATTTTATTTTGATTGTACCGTATTTGTGCGGTTTAATACTGTTAAATTAAGTTTTATTAATCTCTTAAGTAAATTAAATATTAGTAATTAATTTATTTATTTTTTTTGGTTTTGTAGATTTTTCGAAGTGGAATAAAAACGCGTTAATTCGGAACAAAATGGACCAGAAACAGACGAGAACGAGAGAGGCCTGGACCGAACGGGGGTGGGGGGTGCATTAAGGTCGCACGTGTGACCAGGCTGGTCGCTACAGCGACCAGTTGCACTGGTCGCTGTAGCGACCAAGGCTGCTGACCGCATGTGCGGCCAGCTTTATTGCTGGCCGCACATGCGGCCAGCAGGGGGGCCAGCCCCCCTTTTTTTGGGTGCACCATTTTTGGTGCACCCAAAAGGGGGTGGGTGCACCAAATTTCGGTGCACCCACCCCCTTTTTCCCCTCTTTTTCGCGCGTTTGTCGGAGGATTCTTCAGAAATCCTTCCTATAAATAAAGGAAGGATCACAAGAGAAGAGGAGAGAAAATTTTGAGGGGTCTAATTTTTTGAGAGAAATTTTTGTAAGGGAGAGGAGAAATCTGGAGAAAAATTTTGAAGAAAATAATATTATTTTTATTTTATTGTAATTTTGAAGAAGAAAAATCTCCAAGAAGGTGGTAAATTTTCATCTGTTGTAAATCTTACTCTTATTTTTTTTAAGTTGTTATTATACTAATTTTTTTTTTGTAAATTAGATTTTTTTTTTCTTCTTCCTTTATTATTTATTTATTTATTACTTTTTATTTTCTTTTTATTTATTTTTTTTTATTTTTTTATTTTTTTTTAAGTAAATAATACAAGGTGGAAAATTCCCAACCTTCAATTTGAATGGCTAAGATTTAGAAGGGAATTACTCTCCTCGATGCGTGTGCGCGGGTGTTTTATTTAATTTGTATTAAATATAATGTGCTAACAATACGAGGTGGAAAATTCCCAACCGGGTGGGTGCACCGAAATTTGGTGCACCCACCCCCTTTTGGGTGCACCAAAAATGGTGCACCCAAAAAAAGGGGGGGCTGGCCCCCCTGCTGGCCGCATGTGCGGCCAGCAGCCCTGGTCGCTACAGCGACCAGTGCAACTGGTCGCTGTAGCGACCAGCCCTTGGTCGCACGTGCGACCTTAATGCACCCCCCCACCCCGTTCGGTCCAGGCCTCTCTCGTTCTCGTCTGTTTCTGGTCCATTTTGTTCCAAATTAACGTGTTTTTATTCCACTTCGAAAAATCTACAAAACCAAAAAAAATAAATTAATTAATTACTAATATTTAATTTGCTTAAAGAGATTAATAAAACTTAATTTAGCAGTATTAAACCGCACAAATACGGTACAATCAAAATAAAATAAAAAAAAATAACTATAAAATAAAGTATATTTTTTTGCGAAGCGGTCAAAATGCCGTGTCTACAGCTGCCCCTCTTTGTCATGCAAGTCCCACTTGCTTGACAAAGATAAAAGACCACGTCATTTTGATCGTCCCATTTTATCTTTATTTATTTATTTATTTTTATTTTTAGTGTATCTTCCAATAATAGAACAAATAAAATAAAATGATTCATGACGAATACGTGTACGTTTAGAGTAATAAAAGAATACTCATGACGATATTCATGATAAACAAATGTCCGTTTAGAGGATTGTTTAGAGTAATAAAAAAATGACTCTTGACGATACTCATGACGAACACGTGTCCATTTAGAAGATCGTTTAGAGTAATAAAAAAAGTGACTTCTGACGATACTTATGGCGAACACGTGTCCGTTTAGAGGATCGTTTAGAGTAAAAAAAATGACTTCTGACGATACTCATGACGAACACGTGTCTGTTTAGAGGATCGTTTAGATTAATAAAATAATTCATGACGGTACTCATGACGAACATGTGTCCGTTTAGAGGATCGTTTAGAGTAATAAAATAATTCGTGACGGTACTCATAACGAACATGTGTCTGTTTAGAAGATTGTTTAGAGTAATAAAAAAAAGACTCATGACGATACTCATGACGAACAAGTGTCTGTTTAGAGGATCGTTTAGAGTAATAAAATGATGACTCATGACGATACTCATGACGAACAAGTGTCTGTTTAGAGGATTGTTTAGAGTAATAAAAAATGACTCATAACGATACTCATGACGAACACGTGTCTGTTTAGAGGATCGTTTAGAGTAATAAAAAATGACTCATAACGATACTCATGACGAACACGTGTCTGTTTAGAGGATCGTTTAGAGTAATAAAAATGACTCCTGACGATACTCATGACGACCACGTGTACGTTTAGAGGATTGTTTAGAGTTATAAAAATTATTCATGCCCCAGCCCTCTTGGCCAGGGGCTTAAAGAAAGTTCAAGAGTATAAAATATGCCACCAACTTGTGACTGAGCCAGCATGAGAGAGGAAACATATAAATGTGCCCCAGCCGAACTCTCAGATGACCGAACATTTATAGATCGCTTGCGTACCTTAGTATTATGCCGAGGATCAAGTTTAGCGTAGTTCACTTTTTGCCCTTTTCAAGACAAAACGCATGCCTGGACGCTCATTTGGAGCTTCTGAAATTTCAGCAATAAGGATGTGGATGACTTTTAAAAGTTATGCCGAGGTGACGGAAGAAGGAATAAGGAGCGAAAAAATTGAAGGGGCCCAATCCAATCTGACGAAAAGGTCAGCCCCGCCAAAGATGAAAGAAAATGAAGTAGCTGTTGTCGTTTCCCCTCGGCAAACCCATTACCAGAACTACCCCCAAGCTTCCTGTCCCCAGAACTACCCGAACCAGAACAACCAATATCACAACTACCCTCCTCAAAATCGCCAAAACCAAAACTATCCTCAAAACCAACCCTATTCCCAAAGCCGCCCCCGCTATTACCAAAATGTACCTCCTCCTTATCAAAACCACATTCCCCAATATTATCCTCAAGCCTACCCAGCACCCTCTTACCATACTTATCAACCACGCCCGAACACCCCACCTCAAATTCCTAACCGCACTCCAAGGTCAGGAACCCAATACCACCAAGACCTTCTACCTCATGCTACTGGGGAAAATTTCCAGAACGACAACAGAGAGTTACAAGACCTTCCGGTCTCGATCACCGAGTTGTACCGGAATTGTTTGAAGCAGGGGATGCTGACGCCCCTTCCATTCTACGAAGTTAAACCTGGGAGTAAAGCAGCTTCTTCAAATACTTTCTATGAATACCACTCAGGAACCAAAGGACATGCGACTGAACAATGCTTTCAGCTGAAAGACAAAATTCAGGAGTTTATACGGACAGGAGCCATCACGTTTTCTAAAAAACCTGAGGCCGGTACGCCAAACTGTCAGCAGAATCCGTTGCCTGAGTATGCACCTTCAAGGGGTGGTGAAGTCAATCTTTACCAAAATATTGGTAGAGATGGGAGCGAGTCATGTGCCTAAGGCTCAATTTGAAAAATCTAAAGACTGCAAAACTGTTTTTTTGTTTGCTTTAAATTTGCGAGGTGTTTTTGATAAAATTGGAAAATCTTTGCATACTCACCTTTCCATCCCGTTGGTCTTTTGGATGGAAAAGGATTTGCTCTGTAATGACTTTTAAAATTTCAACAATGCAATACTGTTTATTCAAAACTGTGGTCTAATGTTTGAATCTTACTATTTCAGGTGCCCAAAATTGCCTGCATATATTGTATGTGAGGTGACTGAGTGAGGATGTGGATGTGTGATTTCAATACAAAATTAGACCACGATTCAATGGGACTATAATCAAAGGAAGATTATGTTTATCCAAACAATGGTGAGATTTGAAAAGGCTCGTAACCAAATTCGTCAGCAATTCCAGAAGTACCGGGGGGTTCAAAAGTCAAAGATTGGTATCCATTGTCCTTACGATGCTTTGATATATTGTTGCAAGCTAATCAAACTATCTTTGGTGGTACTTTAGTGATTGATGAAACTGGGTGTAAATATCCCGATTTGCCTATTGTCTGAGTTACTCAATGGTAAAAAGGGAATACAATCATCTCACGCCAATGATCCCAATGAAGAAACTTTCAAATGTTGCAAGAATGTCTCAATTTCCAAAGAAAATCAAGTTCATTGATAAGCTCGGCTGTCCCTAAATCATTGTAAGTTCGATATAAAAAAAAAAGAAAAAAAAAAAGAAAAAAAAAAAGGAAAAAAAGAAGAAAATAATAAGAAAAAAAGAAAAAAGAAAAAAAAAGAGAAAAAAAAAAGAAATGGAAAAACGAAAAGTGGGATAACCGAACAAGAAGTATTGGTATAAATGTGGAAGAGATTTGAAGAGGAAAGAAAGATGATAGATAGATTTGTTCATATTTTCCGCCTCGGTCCAAATTAGCGGCAAATGATATTTTTTTGGAATCAGAACTTGATGGATTTGAATGGAATTAGAATTTGAGAAAAGAAACATTGGTCGTGGTCTGAAAATGTATTAGAATCATATTCCTCTACATTCTTGACTCAAGATCTCACAGAAAATCATATCGAGTATTGAAGGTACTCATTTTAGTAATTTTCGACATTTACCCATTTTTGGACTAAATCAGTTTTACAGGACTTGAGAAAACACAGAACATGCAGCAGTATTAGAACCCCAAGCATTGAAGCACCTACTAATTTGAAAAGACAAGAATCCAGTCGAGCAAGCCAAGGAGACCTCGATGAGGTATGTTGGGCCTTCCCCTGAGTCGAAGAGAACTAAAAAAAAATTATCGCATCACCCTGAAGCATGTCGAACTCTCAGTTGAAAAGCGAGACTTCTAAATTCAAAAATGGAAAAATCTCCCGATACTGTCCCGTGACCCGAGAAAGTCAAGCGCCATCAAATGAGAGATTGCGACGGAAAAGGGGGGGACGGAATTGCTAGTCGTCAAGAGTGACAAGTTTTTCAAACTAAATTTTCGTGTTGCATGTGTTTTTTGTCCAATTACAGGGTTTTCAAAGGGCAGGGAAGCATGGATTTCTCTCTCACAAAGACTTCTTACCTTCCAGTTCAAATTAGAAACTTTTATTACTAAAAGTTCCAAAGCTCTAAATGAGCGTCCAGGTATGCGTTTTGCCTTGAAAAGGGCGAAAAGTGAACTACGCTAAACTTGATCCTCGGCATAATACTAAGGTACGCAAGCGATCTATAAATGTTCGGTCATCTGAGAGTTCGGCTGGGGCACATTTATATCTTTCCTCTCTCATTATGGCTCAGTCACAAGTTGGGGCATATTTTATACTCTTGAACTTTCTTTAGGCCCCTGGCCAAGAGGGCTGGGGCACGAATAATTTTTATTACTCTAAACAATCCTCTAAACAGACACTTGTTCGTCATGAGTATCGTCATGAGTCATTTTTTTATTACTCTAAACGATCCTCTAAAACGGAGACATGTTCGTCATGAGTACCGTCATGAATCATTTTATTACTCTAAACGATCATCTTAACAGACACTGGTTCGTCATGAGTATCATTATGAGTTAATTTTTTTATCACTCTAAATGATCTTCTAAACGGACATTTGTTTGTCATGAACATCGTCATGAATCATTCTTTTATTCCTCTAAACGGACACGTGGTCGTCATGAGTATCGTCAGAAGTCATTTTTTTATTACTCTAAACGATCCTCTAAATGGACACGTGTTCGTCATGAGTATCGTCAGGAGTCATTTTTTATCACTCTAAATGATCCTCTAAACAGACACGCGTTTGTCATGAGTATTGTCATGAGTCGTCATTTTTTTATTCTAAACGATCCTCTAAACGGACACATGTTCGTCATGAGTACCGCCATGAATTATTTTATTACTCTAAACGATCATCTTAACAGACACTTATTCGTCATGAGTATCATCACGAGTTAATTTTTTTATCACTCTAAACGATCCTCTAAACGGACATTTGTTTATCATGAACATCGTCATGAGTCATTCTTTTTCTAAACGGACACTTGTTCGTCATGAGTCTTCTTTTATTACTCTAAACGTACACTTGTTCGTCATGAGTAATTTTATTTTATTTATTGAAAATACAAAAAAAAAAAAAAAAAAAAAAAAATTGGACGATCAAAATGACGTGGTCTTTTATCTTTGTCAAGCAAGTGGGACTTGCATGACAAAGAGGGACAGCTATAGACACGGCATTTTGACCGCCTCGCAAAAAATCATACTTTATTTTATAGTTACCTTTATTTTATTTTCCTATTTATTTTGTTTTGATTGTACCGTATTTGTGCGATTTAATACTGCTAAATTAAGTTTTATTAATCTTTTAAGTAAATTAAATATTAGTAATTGATTTATTTTTTTATTTTTTATTTTTTATTTTGTTTTGTAGATTTTTCGAAGTGAAATAAAAACGCGTTAATTCGGAACAAAATGGACCAGAAACAGACGAGAACGAGAGAGGCCTGGACCGAACGGGGGTGGGGGTGCATTAAGGTCGCACGTGCGACCAGGGCTGCTGGCTGCATGTGCGGCCAGCTTTATTGCTGGCCACACATGCGGCCAGCAGGGGGGCCAGCCCCCCCTTTTTTTGGGTGCACCATTTTTGGTGCACCCAAAAGGGGGTGGGTGCACCAAATTTCGGTGCACCCACCCCCTTTTCCCCCTCTTTTTCGCGCGTTTGTCGGAGGTTTCTTCAGAAATTCTTCCTATAAATAAAGGAAGGATCACAAGAGAAGAGGGGAGAAAATTTTGAGAGGAAGAAATTTTTTGAGAGAAATTTTTGTAAGGGAGGAGAAATCTGGAGAAAATTTTTGAAGAAAATAATATTATTTTCATTTTATTGTAATTTTGAAGAAGAAAAATCTCCAAGAAGGTGGTAAATTTTCATCTGTTGTAAATCTTACTCTTATTTTTTTAAGTTGTTATTATACTAATTTTTTTTTTTTGTAAATTAGATTTTTTTTTTCTTCTTCCTTTATTATTTATTTATTTATTTATTTATTACTTTTTATTTTCTTTTTATTTATTTATTTAACTTTTTTTTTATTTTTTAAGTAAATAATACGAGGTGGAAAATTCCCAACCTTCAATTTGAATGGCTAAGATTTAGAAGGGAATTACTCTCCTCGATGCGTGTGTACGGGTATTTTATTTAATTTGTATTAAATATAATGTGCTAACAATACGAGGTGGAAAATTCTCAACCTTCAATTTGAATGGCTAAATTTAGAAGGGAATTACTCTCCTCGATGCGTGTGTACGGGTGTTTTATTTAATTTGTATTAAATATAATGTGCTAACAATACGAGGTGAAAAATTCCCAACCTTCAATTTGAATGACTAAGATTTAGAAGGGAATTACTCTCCTCGATGTGTGTGTGCGGGTGTTTTATTTAATTTGTATTAAATATAATGTGCTAACAATACGAGGTGAAAAATTTCCAACCTTCAATTTGAATGGCTAAAATTTAGAAGGGAATTACTCTCCTCGATGCGTGTGTGCGGGTGTTTTATTTAATTTGTATTAAATATAATGTGCTAACAATACGAGGTGGAAAATTCTCAACCTTCAATTTGAATGGCTAAATTTAGAAGGGAATTACTCTCCTCGATGCGTGTGTGCGGGTGTTTTATTTAATTTGTATTAAATATAATGTACTAACAATACGAGATGGAAAATTTCCAACCTTCAATTTGAATGGCTAAGATTTAAAAGGGAATTACTCTCCTCGATGCGTGTGTGCGGGTGTTTTATTTAATTTGTATTAAATATAATGTGCTAACAATACGAGGTGGAAAATTTCCAACCTTCAATTTGAATAGCTAAAATTTAGAAGGGAATTACTCTCCTCGATGCGTGTGTGCGGGTGTTTTATTTAATTTGTATTAAATATAATGTGCTAACAATACGAGGTGGAAAATTCCCAACCTTCAATTTGAATGGCTAAATTTAGAAGGGAATTACTCTCCTCGATGCGTGTGTGCGGGTGTTTTATTTAATTTGTATTAAATATAATGTACTAACAATATGAGGTGGAAAATTCCCAACCTTCAATTTGAACGGCATAAATTTAGAAGGGAATTACTCTCCTCGATGCGTGTGTGCGGGTGTTTTATTTAATTTGTATTAAATATAATGTACTAACAATATGAGGTGAAAAATTCCCAACCTTTAATTTGAACGGCATAAATTTAGAAGGGAATTACGCTCCTCGATGCGTGTGTGCGGATGTTTTATTTAATTTGTATTAAATATAATGTGCTAACAATACGAGGTGGAAAATTTCCAACCTTCAATCAGAACGGTCTAGGTTTAGAAGGGGGATCACTTTCCTCAAATGTGTGTGTATGTGTATATAAGGAGGATTTAAAAATAAAATAAAAATATTCGGATTTAAATTCTAATTGGACTTAATCGGATAAGGTACCATCTTTGGACGGGCGTCTTGGGGTGCTTGACACCTTCTCCGAGCGTAACTGACCCCCGAACTCTTTAAACGAATCTCTGGTTAGACCATATTATTTTTGGAGTCAAATTTTACTTAAGCCATTTTTAAATTATTTTCAAAAAAGAAAAATATGGTGACCTAGCACATCATTTAAACCCAATGCTAGGTGGCGACTCCTTTTTCTAAAACAGGCTTAAGTACATTTTAATGAGAAAATCGACGTTTTTAAAAACCCTTCTCGTTTTACCAGCGCCAAGCATATATAAACATATATCTATATATATATTTGTTTTTGGTTTTCTCTGGAAAATTGGGGCGCGTTCACGCAGCAATGACAACGCTTACAAGCTAGATTTACCTGGTGAGTACAATGTAAGTGCTACTTTTAATGTTACTGATTTGAATCCTTTTGATGTAGGTGATGATTTGAGGGCAAATCATTTTCAAGAGGAGGGGAATGATGTAAATCATAGTACAACTTCAAGGGATCGAGTTCAAGTCCCAATTAGGCCAGTTACTAGAGCACGAGCAAGGAAGTTTAAAGATGCACTCAACGGACTGATTCAAGAGGCATGGAATCAAGAAAATTCGTGGAGGCCCATTGAGCATGATCTACGTGAGTAACAAAGATTCATCAACATGATTCAAGTTCTAGAATAATATGGCTAATGCTAAACTTAAATTAGTATGTTTAAGAATACTCATTTTTGGGTCTAATTGTAAGGCTTGCATGCCATTTATCTTCCTTTTAATTGTTTTTGACATTTATGGGTGTATATGTCTGATAACAAAGCCATTTAAGACTCCCAACCTTCTTTTTCTATCTTAGGTATGTGATCAGACAATTAAGGGGCTAATTGTGGCGTTTTTTTTTTTTTCCTTTTAGGCAAGTAAGACTTATTTTATTTACCAGATTTTAGCCTTAATTAGGGTAGTTATTTTAGGAATTTTCCTTGTAATTTTCTGCCTTTAAATAGGTGTTTAATCAATGAAAAATGAAGACCATTATTCTAAAAAATTGTGAGAGTTTTTTTCTCTGTGGTTCTTTGAACTACTATTCGAACTTATCAGAATTTCCTGTGACGTTCACCAACGACTTATCAAATGGATTTCTACCACTGTTTGTGGCATCTTCCTTATACTAAGGTTCTTGTTTCGCACTAAATAACGGTTTGAGATCATATATACCGAGGTTCTTGTTTATCGTAAACAACGAGTCGAGGTCTGTCATCCAATTCTGATCTTAGAATGATCTTGGGTTCCTTTTTCTTGTCGGATCTCGTTATTCTTGGCGGGACTCATATCACGGTTGTTCTTCGTTATTCGATTGTGTTTTCTATTCTTTAATTTCTTTTATATGCTTGTTATGATATACTGAGAAATCGGGGTTTGACACTCGGGAAAGGTAACCCTAGATTCAAACTAGAGTTTAAACACAACGCGACGATCTAATAACTCGGGAGGACATTAGAAATTGTGCAATCTATGACATTGGGGTGAGACTCATGTGACTATGTGTTATATAGACGCTAGAGGGGGACTTTGGCGTTGACGCGAAGTCACATATTCATTCATTTTACACTCGGGAGATGGAGTGAGTGAGTTTACGATACCAAGATTGTCGAATAGGTCGAATATTGTTAATGTAAATGAGACGAAATCAAACACATTTAAGTAAATGAAGTTAATCCCTAAATAATCTATTTTCCAAAACGTCTCATATTAGTATTATAGTATAATTAGTTTAATTAGTTAATTAGATTAATATTTTATATTTATAAACAAAAATCTATTTTTTATCGCCTAAATAAAGTTAGGTTATGACTGTTACGGTACTCAACAATAATCTAAACCAATCCCTATGGATACGACAATTCTTACTTTTTCCATTATACTAAAACTTGACCTGTACACTTGGGGGGAAAGTAGCGACATAATATTTTGCTACCACTTAGCTTAATTATAAAAGAATTAGGTTAATCTTTAGCCTGTGAAAAAATAGAGATTTTTCCTTAGCCTGAGAAAAAGAAATTGTAAAGGTTGATTCTGAGCCTGTAAAAAGAATCATTGTGTAAAAGTTTAGTTCCTACCTAATTAAAGAAATCTTAGTGGTTTAGTGGGTGCGACTCTCCGTGGGGCTCAGAGGATTGGATTAAACAAGAGTAGCTTAGTGTATCAATATACATTATGGTGTGTTGCATTTTTACTTAATTTATTTTATGTTGTTTGGGTATGCACCTAGAGCAAATTACACTTATCCGCTTCTATATAAGGAGATAATAATTAATTTAGGATTAAATTAATTGTTTGAATTTAAGTGTTGAAAAGATAATTATTTATTTTAATTTTATAACTACTCAATTCACCCCCCCATCTTGGGTGAATCACTGGGCTAACACTATTGCTATATAATAATGAACAGACAGAAATAGAATACTTATTGTGTAATAACACAAAAAAATAATTAGAAACAAGATACTAGAATAGGAGATCGAGGCAATCGTTTGATGATTTATGTTTAAAGAAGATTTAATCCCTGCTAAGTGCTCACAATTGGATGATTGTCTTCCTCCCAAAATAAAATGATCAGATTGCTACTGGTACAAGTACTAGAAACCAGAAGCCAGATGAACAAGAAAAATGCAAAACTCTCTAAAGAACTATCTCAAAACACAAGAACAAGAAAGAGGAAGAAACTTTCTACCGAAAACAAAAATGTAATACAACTTATGCGATGTCTAATGCTGAGAAATGCATGCTCTTTTATAGGAAGTAAAAAACCATTCTAAAGAAGTCTGAGATTTAAGGCATTCAATGAACAACAATAATTTTCATACAGTTACACAACTGAAAAGATAACCTTCAAGTTTATAACTTCTCTCAAGTTATAAAAACTGCAATATATACTTTAGGTTGTGTTTGGCTTGAATTTTTTTCAGATTTGGTACAAAACATATCAAGTTCAAGCCAAGCAATCTCCAAGAGTCCCAAGAGCCACAAGGCCCATGGCCTAGACCCGGACCCAGTCGGGCCGGGGCAGGCGAGAGGTCAGTCGGTCGGTAGCAGCACGCGCGCGCATATAGCTTTATTTATTTTATTGTCTTTAGCTCTCTTTATGTCCGTATCTTTCAATTCCCTAGAGGGGTTACCCATAAGAGGTATCTCAAGTCTTAATAAATGATTTTTCTACTATTGTCGGATAACTCACACTACACGTCAATCAATATCTTCAAGTGGGTACTTTAATAAACAATTTTAATTCACCTCTTAAATGATTTTACATAAATAAATATACTACATTCATCTTCTGACTAAGGAGAACACATTAGTATATTTATATATCCCAAATTATTATTGGGTCTCACAAATAATTGGGTCACAAAATACAAAAAAAAAAAAAAAAACATTTTATACAATAGTCCCCACATGAATGAAAATTGATCAGATAAACATACATATGAAATACAGACTCAAAATAAGAGAGAGAGAGAGAGAGAGAGAGAGAGAGAGAGATAGAAAGAGAGCTCAAAAAGAAAATAACCACATCAGGACAGGTAGCTTTTGGCCTTTAACCTTCATTAGTAAGAATCCATCGGATTTGCTCAGTCAACCAGTGAACATGATGTCTTGAATTATTCGGCCTTTCGTGTAAATCAAAATAATAGAAACTACATAGTTATCTTCGTAAGACCCTGTTTAAAAAAAAAAAAAAAAAAAGATGAAATGAGAAAAATGAGAAGTTTGGGGGGAAGGAAAGAGTATTTTGATTTAGATATTCTAAACATACATTTATATTTATATATATGTGTGTGTGTGTGTGTGTGTGTGTGTGTGTGTGTGTGTGTGTGTGCATGTGTGTTTGTGCAGTGAACCACACTGGAAGGGAATGGGAGAGAGATAGGAGGAGAGAAACGTGGCATGTGTTGGCTCCACTAATCTATAAATATATATATGTATAAACGTGGTGAGAAATGGTTCCCATCATTCTGGTAGAGATAACCAAGAGAAAGAGAGAGAAGAGGAAGAAGAAGCCATCGGAGAAGCTGTCGGAGATCACTGGTGCTGGTTCAGGGTGTTTTCCCAGGGTTAAGAGTCATTTGGGCTGTAGGAGTATGCAAGTGTGACATGTCCTGAGGTCATATGGAAGCAGGTATGTGTGGGTGAAGGTTTGTGCTCTGTTTTTGCTGTTTAGAGTTACAACTGTTGGTTTGAGGTGTTATTTTAGTGGGTGTTTTAGTTGGAGTGAAGGGAATGAGGTTGGTTATATCAGTGTAAACTTGGGATGGTTGATCATGGAGGTAGAGTGAGGAATTTAAGGGTCGGAGCTGGTGACGAGAAGGGCGTAAAAGACTAGTCTATTCTGTTCTATTTTGCCAGGGACGAAGCCAGGATCGCTTAGGCGGTGGAAGATCGCTTAGGCGGTAAAACAACAGAGAGTCAAAAATTTTGTGATTGCTTAGGCGGTAAAACAACAGAGAGCCAGAAATTTCGTGATCGCTTAGGCGGTGGAAGATCGCTTAGGCTGTAAAACAACAGAGATCCAGAAATTTCTTGATCGCTTAGGCGGTGGTAGATCGCTTAGGCGGTAAAACAATAGAGAGCAAGAAATCACCTGTTCACCTAGGCGGTGTATTCCCGCTTAGGCGGTGGGGAGCAGAAGCATATTCTAGGGGAGATTGCAAGTCCAAATTTTGAGGTGAGTGTACTGTCTTCTTACAAAATTATTTCTCTATATGTCGATCTAAATGTTTATTAAACTGCATGATTTTAAAAATATGGTGGATCGAGCAGGTTTTGTGTGAGTTGGTAAAAATGAATTTTCGTGGAATAGTTAGGGTTTTAAAAAGAAGGATATTATAAATAATTTTGTTGGAAATCGACGGTAACTGAATTGACGATGGTGTGGTTGCTTGATTTGTGTTGTTGGTTAGACTATGTCATAGTTTATGTCCTGTCCGGATGGTGGTCCGGCAGGTGGTGATTCATATTATGGTCTGTCCGGAGGGTGGTCCGGCAGATAGATATTTGATATGGTGATTGATAAAATTGGTGACTTATATTATTGGCCTCCGGAGAAGTCCGGTAGGCGGTGATCTGCGCAGTTAGGTCCGCTAGGAAGGCATATCCTACGGATGGTTACGGTACCGTTGTAACTCCCGATCGTAAGGTTAAAACGATCACTATGGTTGAGTCGATGTGTATGTGGGTGATAGGTAAACTTGAAATAGGGTGTTTTTACTAAGATTGGTGATTTATTGCATATAATGATTGATATGGTTTTATACTGAATGGATTGGTGAGATATATAATTATATAATTGTTTATTTATTTTCACTGCTTATTTTAAGAAGAGATGTTTGTATTATGGTATTCGTATAATTACGCTTGATCCCTTTTAAAAAGGTATTGAGAATGTATTATTATTTCAAAAATATGTTTTAAAATTACTAAGAAGGCAATACACTCGCAGGTGCTGTAGAGAAACGTTTGTCCCCTACTGGCAGTAGGTCAATTCCTGAAGGGCCGTAGCGGGGAGTATCTCGATAGTGATTCTTTTTGCTTCTGGTTGTATATGTTGGTTAGTAAAAAATAAAATAAAGAACTAGTGCTGTTGTTGTAAGATCAAGAGAGTCCCAATGGAAGGGGGTATATGTATTTTGTTGACTATAGTAAATAATAATCCCTTTTTGTGTAAGATATTTTAATTAGTGTTAGACATTTGTTTGGATGAGTTGTATTGTTGTCACACCGGCCCACAAATGTTGGGAAAACCGGGGTGGGTTGTGACAATTTTAGTATCAGAGCCTAGGTTATAGGTTCTGTAGACTTGCCAGTGGTGGTGTCAGTAGAAGATCATGAGATAGGAGGATGTGCCAGTCGTCTAGTCAGTAGGGGACAATTAGGTAAAGTGTCTGGGAGTGATCTTATTAATCGGATAATAGTAAATTTACGTATGTTTAATATCGGCAATTGTTTTCAGTTGGTTTAGTTAGTGGTTGAGTTGCATTTTATGGTAAATAATAGGTATGGAGCAAGGTGATGAAAACTCTGGGAGTGTAAGATCTCAAGGGCAGCTCGAACCCCCGGGACAAGTAGAACCTCAAGGGCAAGGAGATAGGCTTCGAGGGAGTTTAGATGCTATTGAAAGGATTCTGTAGGCTGCTGCCCAATTGACTGAACAATAAGCAAGAATAATGGAAAGCCAAAGGGCTCAAAGTGAGATTGCCACACCTCAGGCAGTGTGTTTGAAGAGATTCAAAGAATTGGACCCTCCGATCTTCACCGGGACAGCAAGACTAGCTGATGTGAAAAATTGGCTTAGAGGTGTAGGCCATGTGTTTGAGGCGATGGGGATTGTCGATGAGAGTCGAGTTTCCCTTGCCACTTTCCAGTTAAGAGAAGAAGCGGAGCACTGGTGGGAGAAAATGAAAAGGTTGATTTCTAGTGCTGGTGAGGAGATCTCTTGGGATCGTTTTGTTGCTGAATTTAATAAAAAATACTTTCCCGAGTCGTATCAATATCAGATGGAAAAGGAATTCATGACGTTGAAGCAGGGAGAAATGGCGGTGCAACAATATGAAGTTTGATTTGATGCTTTGTCTCATTTTGCTCCGGACTTGGTTAGAACTGAAGAGGCAAGGTACCGACGTTTTCAAAAGGGGCTTAACCTAGAAATTCATACTAGTTTAACGAGCTGACAAATAAGAAATTATGCAGAACTAGTGAATACGGTGAAACTAGTGGAGTGAGATGTTCAGGAAGCTATGGAGAGTCGTGAGCAATCCAAAAAGAGCCGCTTCGAGTCACCCCGTGGTTTTTCGAGAGGTGTTTCACGTGGAGCGGTATCTCGACTGCCAGTTGTTCGGACATCATCCTTTGGTCAGTCTGTCAGGGGTCGTGGTCCCCGGCACTTATATTCCGGGCGATAGAAGAATGCATCTGAGTCTAGTGTAGGTCCGCAGAGGCAGGGGAGAAGTCAGTCGCTAAATCGAACCGGGGGAGATAGATGTTATCGGTGTGGGGCACCGGATCATTTTTCCAGAGACTGTACTAGGGCGGTTCCAGTGTGTTTTCGTTGTAAGGAGCAGGGTCACATAGCAACAAATTGTCCGAAATTTGTTTCTACATCTGTATCATCTACGGGTGGCGTAGGTAGTGCTGGTTCTAGCACTGTCCAAGGGCGCGGGCGAGGATTGGCTGGAAGACCTCTGACACGAGGTCGTGTTTTTGCTACCACTTGGCATGAGGCTCAGGCTACACCCGATGTTGTCACAGGTATCATTACATTATGTGCTAGTAATGCTCGTATACTCATTGATCCTGGCTCTACGCATTCTTTTATCTCATCAACATTTACGATACAAATAGGCAAGTTTTCAATTTCTTTATCCTATCATATTGTTATTTCCACTCCGGTGGGTGAGTCGGTCTGGATAGATAGTGTGTTCAAAGATTGTCCACTTTGGATCAGTGATAGGGAACTGGTGGCAGATTTATTTCCCCTGCGTATTTCTGATTTCGATGTAATTTTGGGTATGGACATATTATCTAAAGATCATGCCACTATGGATTGTTTTAAGAAGGAAGTGAGATTCCAAATCTCAGGCGAGCCAGAGTTCGTTTTCGCGGGAAATAGAATCATTACACCTGTTAGTTTAATTTCAGCCCTTGAAGCTAGGAAATTGTTGCAAAAGGCATGTCAGGGCAATCTGGCACACGTGATTGATACTAATCAGAGAGAAGTCATGATGGTAGACATTCCTGTGGTTAAAGATTTTCATGATGTGTTTCTGGATGAATTTCCAGGGCTACCAATAGATAGGGAAATGGAGTTTACGATTGAGCTACTTCCAGGAACGGTTCCTATATCAATTCCACCTTATCGTATAGCGCCTAGTAAGTTGAAGGAATTGAAGGTGCAGCTGCAAGATTTGTTAGAGCGTGGATTTATCAGGCCTAGTATTTCCCCGTAGGGTGCCCCAGTGCTGTTTGTAAAAAAGAAGGATGGTAGGATGAGGATGTGCATCGACTATCGGCAGTTAAATAAAGTGACGGTTCGAAATAAATATCTGTTACCTAGGATCGATGATCTGTTTGACCAGCTTCGGGAGGCTAGAGTCTTCTCTAAGATAGATCTTCGGTCGGGGTATCACCAATTAAAGGTCAGAGATAGTGACGTAGCAAAAACAACATTCCGTAATAGATATGGACACTATGAATTCCTGGTTATGCCCTTCGGTCTGACAAATGCCCCTGATGCTTTTATGGACTTGATGAATCGAATTTTTCGACCTTATTTGGATCAATTTATTATCATATTCATAGATAATATTTTGATCTATTCCCCAAGCCGAGAAGAGCATTCAGAGCATCTTCGAATTGTGTTACAGACGTTACGGGAAAAGAGGCTATATGCGAAATTTAGCAAATGCAAATTTTGGTTAGATCATGTGATATTTTTGGGACATGTCATTTCGGGAGATGGTATTCAGGTAGATCCAAAGAAAGTTG
Source organism: Eucommia ulmoides (assembly GCA_016647705.1). Lineage (NCBI taxonomy): Eukaryota > Viridiplantae > Streptophyta > Magnoliopsida > Garryales > Eucommiaceae > Eucommia > Eucommia ulmoides. The sequence goes on along the minus strand of CM028341.1, from coordinate 12,686,307 downwards.
AAGCTGTTGTTCAGTGGGAAAGACCAAGGAATGTGACGGAAGTGCGGAGCTTCTTAGGTTTAGCGGGTTATTATCGACGGTTCGTGCAAGGTTTTTCTGTGATAGCTGCCCCATTGACTCGATTAACCCGTAAAGAATCTAAGTTTGAATGGACTGATAAATGCGAACAAAGTTTTCAGGAGCTAAAGAATAGATTGATATCGGCACCAGTACTGTCCCTCCCGACTGAAGAGGGTGGTTTTGTGATTTATAGTGATGCGTCTCACCAAGGGCTGGGATGCGTACTGATGCAGCATGGTCATGTAATTGCCTATGCATCTCGATAATTGAAGAATCAAGAGCATAATTATCCGACGCATAATTTGGAATTGGCAGCAATTGTGTTTGCCTTAAAGATTTGGAGGCACTATTTGTATGGCGAAACCTGTGAGATATACACTGATCATCAAAGTTTAAAATACTTGTTTACTTAGAAAGAGCTAAATTTGAGGCAAAGGCGTTGGATAGAGTTGATTAAAGATTATGATTGCGTCATCCACTATCACCCAGGAAAAGCTAATGTTCTAGCAGACGCGTTGAGTCGGAAATCAGCGAGTTCAAACGCATATCTTCGGATAGTTTGTACTAATCTGTATGCTGAGCTGAGATCAATGCGAGTTAAACTAGAGGTTGGGCAGACCGCGGCACTGTTTTCGACAATGACTTTGAGGCCGACATTGATAGATCGTATTATCGAAGCTCAGAAGTTGGATGATCAATTAGGAAGAATACAAAATGAAGTAAAAGATGGATTCAGAACAGATTATCAGATTAGGGATGGGGATGAGGCATTAATGTTTGGCACTCGGCTATGCGGGCCAAATGATATCAACTTGAAAAAGGATATCTTGGAAGAGGCACATAGCTCCGCGTATGCAATGCATCCGGGTAGTACCAAAATGTACCGAGACCTGCACGAGGATTATTGGTGGACCGGAATGAAGCAAGAAATCGCAGAATTCGTTGCCAGGTGCTTAATTTGTCAGCAAGTAAAGATTGAACATCAGCGTCCAAGTGGGTTACTACAACCTTTACCTATTCCTGAGTGGAAATGGGAGCATATTACGATGGATTTTGTTTTAGGGTTACCCCGCACTAAAAAATCTCATAATTCTATTTGGGTGATTGTTGACAGGCTTACTAAGTCTGCTCATTTTCTGGTCGTAAAGACGATATTTTCACTTGAGAAATATGCTCAATTGTATATCAATGAAATCGTAAGGTTGCATGGCGCTCCGATTTCTATAGTATCCGATAGAGATATGAGATTTATTTCAAGATTTTGGCCAAGTCTTTAGACCGCTTTGGGTACCAGGCTAAATTTTAGCACCGCTTTCCACCCTCAGACTGATGGTCAATCGGAGCGTACAATTCAGACGTTGGAGGATATGCTGAGAGGGTGTGTGTTGGAAGCTCCTGGTAGTTGGGACGATCTTTTTCCATTGATGGAATTTGCCTGTAACAACAGCTACTACTCGGCAATCGAGATGGCCCCATATGAAGCATTATATGGCAGGAGATGTAGAACTCCAATTTGTTGGACTGAAGTGGGTGAACAGAAATTGTTGATGACAGATATAGCCATGATGACCGCAGATAAAGTGAAGATGATACGGGAAAAATTGAAAATATCTCAGAGTCGACAAAAGAGTTACGCAAATAATCGTCGGCGGGAGTTGGAGTTCAAGGTGGGAGAGCATGTATTTTTGCGTGTCTCTCCTTGGAAAGGTGTATTGAAGTTTGGAAAGAAAGGAAAGTTGAGCCCAAGATACATCGGGCCATATGAAATTTTGGATCGGGTTGGCGCCACAGCGTATAGGCTTGCATTACCTTCGAAATTGTCTCGACTACATAATATTTTCCACATATCGATGCTTCGAAAGTATGTACCCGACCCTTCTCATGTGTTGACTTCACAGCCGATTGAATTGAAAGAAAATTTGACGTATATTGAAGAACCAGTTCAAATTCTAGGCCGTAGGAATCAAGTGTTAAGAACGAGAACGATTCCGTTAGTCAAGGTTTTGTGGCGTAGTCACACAGTGAAAGAAGCAACTTGGGAGCGAGAAGATGAGATGCGGAACAAGTACCCACATTTGTTCGATTAGGTACAAAAATTTCGGGACAAAATTTCTTATAGGAGGGAAGAGTTGTAAGACCCTATTTAAAAAAAATGAGAAAAATGAGAAGTTTGGGGGAGAGGAAAGAGTATTTTGATTTAGATATTTTAAACATACATTTATAATATATATATATATATATATATATATATATATATATATATATATATATATATATATATATGTGTGTGTGTGTGTGTGTGTGTGTGTGTGTGTGTGTGTATGTGTGTGTGCAGTGAACCACGCTGGGAGGGAATGGGAGAGAGAGAGGAGGAGGGCAACGTGGCATGTGTTGGCTCCACTAATATATATATATATATATATATATATATATATATATATATATACGTAGTGAGAAATGGTTCCCATCATTCTGGCAGAGATAACCAAGAGAAAGAGAGAGAGAGAGAGAGAAATAAGCGAAGAGGAAGAAGAAGCCATCGGAGAAGCTGCCGGAGATCACTGGTTCTGGTTCAGGGTGTTTTCCCAGGGTTGAGAGTCGTTTGGGCTGTAGGAGTATGCAAGTGTGACATGTTCTGGGGTCATATGGAAGCAGGTATGTGTGGGTGAAGGTCTGTGCTCTGTTTTTGCTGTTTAGAGTTACAACCGTTGGTTTGGGGTGTTATTTTAGTGGGTGTTTTAGTTAGAGTGAAGGGAATAAGGTTGGTTATATCAGTGTAAACTTGGGATGGTTGATCGTGGAGGTAGAGTGAGGAATTTAAGGGCCAGAGCCGGTGACGAGAAGGGGGTGAAAGACTGGTCTGTTCTGTTCTGTTCTGTTAGGGACGAAGCCAGGATCGCTTAGGCGGTGGAAGATTGCTTAGGCGGTAAAACAACAGAGAGCCGAAAATTTTGTAATCGCTTAGGCGGTGGAATATTGCATAGGCGGTAAAACAACAGAGAGCCAGAAATTTCATGATCGCTTAGGCGATGGAAGATCGCTTAGGCGGTAAAACAACAGAGAGCCGAAAATTTCGTGATCGCTTAGGCGGTGGTAGATCGCTTAGGCGATAAAACAACAGAGAGCAAGAAATCGCCTGTTCGCCTAGGCGGTGTATTCCCGCTTAGGCGGTAGGGAGCAGAAGCATATTCTAGGGGGGATTGCAAGTCCAAATTTTGAGGTGAGTGTACTGTCTTCTTACAAAATTATTTTTCTATATGTCGATCTAAATGTTTATTAAACTGCATGATTTTATAAATATGGTGGATCGAGCAGGTTTTGCGTGAGTTGGTAAAAATGAATTTCCGTGGAATTGTTAGGGTTTTAAAAAGAATGATATTATAAATAATTTTGTTGGAAATTAACGGTAATTGAATTGACGATGGTGTGGTTGCTTGATTTGTGTTATTGGTTAGACTATGCCATAATTTATGTCCTGTCCGGAGGGTGGTCCGGCAGGTGGTGATTCATATTATGGTCTGTTCGGAGGGTGGTCCGGCAGATGGATATTTATTATGGTGATTGATAAAATTGGTGACTTATATTATTGGCCTCCGGAGACGTCTGGTAGGCAGTGATCTGCGCAGTTAGGTCCGCTAGGAAGGCATATCTTACAGATGGTTACGGTACCATTGCAACTCCCGATCGTGAGGTTAAAACGATCACTATGGTTTAGTCGGTGTGTATGTGGGTGATAGGTAAACTTGAAATGGAGTGTTTTTACTAAGATTGGTGATTTATTGCATATAATGATTGATATGGTTTTACACTGAATGGATTGGTGAGATATATAATTATATAATTGTTTATTTATTTTCACTGCTTATTTTAAGAAGAGATGTTTGTATTATGGTATTCGTATAATTACGCTCGATCCCTTTTAAAAATGTATTGAGAATGTATTATTATTTCAAAAATATGTTTTAAAATTACTAAGAAGGCAGTACACTCGCAGGTGCTGTGGAGAAACGTTTGTCCCCTACTGGCAGTTGGTCGATTCCTGAAGGGCCGTAGTGGGGAGTATCTCGATAGTGATTCTTTTTGCTTCTGGTTGTATATGTTGGTTAGTAAAAATAAAAATAAAGAACTAGTGCTGTTGTTGTAAGATCAAGAGAGTCCCAATGGAAGGGGGTATATGTATTTTGTTGACTATAGTAAATAATATTCTCCTTTTGTGTAAGATATTTTAATTAGTGTTAGACATTTGTTTGGATGAGTTGTATTGTTGTTACACCGGCCCACAAATGTTGGGAAAACCGGGGTGGGTTGTGACAATCTTCTAGACACTTTCCGTTATATGGTTGCGTTCATTTTTACCTTGAACACCCTAGTAGTTTACGAGTGTTTCTAGAAAATTTAACCTTTTTCATTCTCTTAGAACCAACGCAGTTCTCACTCATATATGTGATATTCTATAAAAAGTATTCTGCTATACCCCACTTGAAATTTTCAAGATATAGAAATCATTAAAAGTAATACATATCCTTAACCATATTGCAGATATCACCATTATATCATAGGAATGAGGCGTAGATTTTTATTTACTCAATGATATACTCATAGTCACCTTCATAATTTGGTTGTCCCTTTGAATCTAGATCTTGGGATCTCCGGTCAACTAGGTTGGGTTATCATTATGATGACTATTTCGTAATAGGCTTTAAACGAATTTACTCCATCTTGTATAAGACCTTTGGTCAATGGATCTGTAATGTTATCTTTTAACTTTATATAATCAATTGAGATAATTCCATTGGAGAGTAACTGCCTAATGGTATTATGTCTTCGACGTATATGTCGAGACTTACCATTATACATACTATTTTGTGTTCTTCCATTTGTTGATTGACTATCACGATGTATGCAAATAGTCGACACAGGCTTAGTTCACATTGGAATATCTTCCAAAAATTGTCAAAGCCATTATGCTTCTTTTCTTCCTTTATCTAATGTAATAAATTCAGTTTCCATTGTGGATTTGGTAATATATGTTTGCTTAAAAGATTTCCATGACACAACAGTTCCTCCTAATACAAAGCGATATCCGCTCGTGGATTTGGTGTCTTTAGTATCAGATTTTCAATTTGCATCACTGTACCCTTCAAGTACTGTTGGATATCTCGTATAATGCAAACCATAATTTTGAGTATATCTTTAATATCTCAAATGTCTCACAATAGCTTTCCAATGTTCTCTACCTGAATTGCTAATGAACCTCTATTTAATTTACTTACTACGTAAGCAATATCAGGTCTTGTACAATTCATTATATACATTAAATTGCCTATTATTCGAGAATACTCCAACTGAGATACACTCTCACCAATATTTTTAAAAAGATGTTGATTAACATTTACGGGTGTTTTGGCTATACAAGAGTCATCCTTATTAAATTTTTCAAGGACCTTCACGATATAATAAGATTAAGATAAGATCAATACTTCAGATGTTCTTGTAATTTTAATTCCAAGAATGACATCTACTTTTCTCAAATCCTTCTTCTCAAATATATTTGTTAACATTTGTTTGGTAAATTTTATGATTTTATCACTACTACCAATAATAAGTATGTCATCTACATATAAGCATACAATAACGTAACAAAACTCTGTTGTCTTAATATAGACACACTTGTCGTATTCATTGATCTTAAAATTATTTGACAACATAATATTGTTAAATTTCTCATGCCATTGTTTTGGCACTTGCTTTAATTCATACAAGGATTTTACAAGTTGTCATACTTTATTCTTTTTCTAGGAACCACAAACCCTTTTGGTTGTTCCATATAGATTTTCTCTTCTAATTCACCATTCAAGAAAGCAGTCTTAACATCCATTTGATGTATCTCAAGATTATGTATAGTTGTTACTGTTATTAACATATGTATAAATGTGATTCTCGTTACTAGTGAATAAGTATCAAAATAATTTATACCCTTTCTTTGCTTGTAACCTTTAGATACAAGTCTTTCTTTATATTTATCAATTGATCTACATGCTTTCATATTTTTCTTAAAGATCCATCTACACCCTAGTAGTTTCATTCTAGATGGAAGATTCACTCGTTCCCATGTATGATTTTGAAGGATGGACTCAATTTTACTATTCACAACCTCGTTCCAAAGAGGTTCTTCAGGCGTCGACACACCCTCTCCAAAAATTTGAGATTCATATCCTATCATATAGATATAAAAATCAAGATCAAAAGATTTAGAAACTTTTGTCTTTTTACGACGTATAAGTTCAATCTCTTTCTCTTGGGAATTACTAGAAGTAATATCACTTGTTCTTGTTAAAGAACTCGACTCAATAAAAGTCTTACATGGAAACACATTCTCAAAGAATGATACATTCCTTGATTCAATAATTGTATTCTCATGCAAATTTTCAATTTTTGATTTATGAACCAAAAATCGATATGCGTTATTATTTTGTACATATCCAATGAATACACAATCAAAAGTTTTTTTGTCATATTTTGTAAGATACTCTCACATTTTTAAATATAAATATGAAGGTAATTTGTTAAAAACAAAATTCGTTGTTAAAATAGCCTCCCCCCGCAAGTTCTAAGGTAGTCCAGAATTTATTAAAAAAGAGTTAATCATTTCTTTTAGAATTATGTTTTTTCTTTCAACAACTACATTCTGCTGAGGTGAATAAGGTGTTGTAGTTTAGTAGATTATTTCATGTTATACACAAAACTCACCAAAATGTGAAACATGTTTTCCACCTATATCACTAGGCAACATTTTAATATTTTTGTTAATTTGATTTTCAACTTCAGTTTTATAATGTACAAACATGTCTAATATTTCATCTTTACTTCTTAAAAGATAAACATAATAATATCTTGTACAATCATTAATAAAAATAGCAAAGTACTTTTTTTCTCCTCTAATTTGTACAAATTTTAAATCACAAACATCTGTATGCACTAACTCTAGAGGTTCACTTTTCCGTTTTATTGAATGAAAATAAATTTGAGTCAATTTTGACTCCGCACAAGTCTCACATTTGTGACTTGTATTATCTTGACACTTATGAATTAAATTTATATTAATTAATTTACGTAAAGTATCATAATTAACATATCCTAAATGACCATGCCACGTATCCAAAGACTCAATCACATAAGTAGAAGAAGTATTGGCTTTATTATTATTGTTATTCTTTGGGATTACAGTAATCACATTAAGCTTGAAAAGACCTTCACTCATATAGCATTTTCCCACACACATACCACTTTTAGTAAGTACAAATTTATCAGACTCAAACACTAAACTAAAACCCTTTTTACTCAACAACGATCTAGAAAGCAGATTCTTACGAATATCTGGTACATGCAGCACATCGTTCAGAGTAAGTTCCTTACTAGAGGTCATCTCCAGCATGACCTTTTCTTGTCCTTCAACCTTAGAAGTTGAAGAGTTTCCCATATAGAGTTTATCCCCAGATTTCACTGACTAATAAATGGTAAACATCTTCTTATATGAGTATATGTGGCGGGTAGCACCAATACCCACATACCATTATCTGGGATTATCAACGAGGTTGACTTCAGATACAACCGTTGACAAATTCATCTTAGCAACCTTATCAATAAAGTGTTCCACTTCAATCACATGAGTCTGATTTTAGGCTTCTTTCCTTTCGGTACCACCCTCTTACAATAATCTTGAGCACAATATTCCATTTTACCATAAGTATAGTAGTTGCCCTTGAACATTTTGTTTCCAGCTCTTTTGATCGAGCTTGATTCAGTTTACTTCCTCTTCTTGTGAGTTTGTAAGACATGGACTTTTGACATCATATAATTACGACCCTTACATTTAGAAGAGATCCGATATTCTTCTTCGATTCTCAATTTGAGAACCAAATCTTCAAGAGTTATCTCCTCTCATTTATGTTTGAGATAATTCTTGAAGTCACCCCATGATAATGACAATTTCTCAATCACAACTGTCACTTGAAATGACTCATTAAAAGTCATTCCTTCAGCATGAATGTCATGCAGAAACACTTGGAGCTCTTCAGTCTAGTTGATGATTGTCCTCGAGTCCATCATTTTGTAGTCTAGAAATCTTCCAACTGCAAATTTCTTAGTCCCAACATCTTCAGTTTTATACTTCTTCTCCAGGGACTGCCACAGTTCTTTTGTTGTCATGACCGAGCAATATTCATTGTAAAGTGTATTACTCAGTCCATTAAGAATATAGTTCTTGGATATGAAATCAGAATATTTCCATGCATTAACAGCAGTAACAGTCTGAGTGTCAAACTGTTCAGTCATGGCAGAACAACCTCATGGAGGAATTTTTCCAATTTAATATTGTCAGGTAAAACAACATCTTCTATTTCCATATCTTGAAAATGCTTCCAACAAACTTCTCCAGATTTTCTCCATGTGGAGTTGGCACATGATGCACAACCCAGGCAAAACAGGTGCTGTAATACCTTGATTTGCTGCCACAACAGTGGTAACAACAAAATCATTTAAAGACATATTTCTTGTAAGAAAAACAAACAAAAAAATATAAGAAACTTTGTTACTGAAATATTTTCAAGCAAAAAACCAGAAGTGTATAAAATAGTTAAGTGAAAATCTGTTTTAAGGTTGTTAGTAAATTGTGGTGAAAAATTAATCAAATAATTAAAAATTTAATTATTTAATCAATTATTAATTGGAGAATAAAATTAAATAAGAAACAAATCTAATTTATTTGTTACAGAAACTGTAAAGCCTAATATTTGCGTATGCATATTTCTAGTTGCATTTTAGAACGTTTAGGAAAAATAATGGGGTTCATTGTGAAATTTAAATTTGACTTTAAAAATTTTAGGGGGTTAATATGTTAATATTAATTTTGACTTTTAAAAGTTTAGAGATTATTAAGTTATTTAAAATAGATTTTAAAAGTTTTGGGATATAATTATTTATTTATTTTTATTTCAAAAGGGGTAATAAGTATAAATAAATAAATAGTGGTAGATATCATTTCCTTCCTATAATATGTATATAAAAAAAAATGACGTGTCATGCTAAAAAAAAAAAAAAAGTGAGGCGGTCAACTTTATAAATAATATTTTTAACAATCGTTTAATATTTTTTTATAGCCTAAATTATTAATATGAAAAAAATTATAATCGTTGTTATAGTAATTTTTGTACAGTTAATATTGACTTAAGAAATTAGGTGTTTAGTAATTTTATATCATCAAAAAATTTGGGGATGAGAAAAATCTTATGTTAAGATCACGCATTAAATATTAGATTTATTTAAATAAATTCTTAATTTAGACCCTTTTATTATTAGATTCACAGACGACGCCGACCACATCCGCATTACAACAGTAGCGTATTTAGTAGCACAAAAATTGAGGTGAGTGTACTTTTTTCTATGTAAATTATTAAATTATATTTTCGTACTAAAATATGAAAAGAAAAAGTTTATTAAAATGAATTATTTTATAATGTGATACGGGTCAAGTAAATTTTTAAATACGGGAAGTGGTTTTATTATTTGATTATGCCATAGTGTGATTCCGACAAGAGGGCATATCCTGTGGGATATTGTTGGTCCTAATAAAAAGGTATATCCTATAGGACGTTATGTTGTGACCTGACTGGCGGGCAAGTTCTACAGGTAGTTGATATCTGTTGTTAACGATGATGATTATCATCATGATATGGTGCTTGATACCACATGTTAGCTCCTACCATTGGAGATATAAAATGGCCTTGACACTGATGAAAATCTTAGATTGCCTAGTGATACAGGTTATGGTACTGTCATAACTCCCGATCGTGAAATGAAACGATCCTATTGCTAGTAAAGAAATATGTGTGTGGTATTTTATTATATATCAAAATAATCTGATTGGTTAACTCAGATGCATTTATTTTATTACAATGAGAGCCATGGAATTTTATTTCGGCTCAGTGTGCGGTTATTTATTATATTTTGAAAAGTGGTATATGATAATTATGCTTGATCTATATAAATTATTTTTATATTATAAAGACAGTACATCGATAAAATATTTGGTCTCAGGTACTGCAGCTAGAGACAGGTCCATTACTAGTACTAGGTAGAGTTAGAGGGTAGTATCGTTTTGGAGGATTTACGAGACTGGTGTGAACCGTGAAAGGTTCCGTTTTTTTTTTTTTTGTAGTTTGGGTTGTAGATATATGAGACATGTGTATGCCTGAATTTCGAAGTTGGTAAATATATATTTTTGGAAAAAAAAAATATCTATAGCACTACATGTTTATATATAAATATATAGTTGTTGGAGGTTCAGGTAATATCTAATCGATATTACGCCCGACCTCGGGTGATGGGAACCAGGGTGGAGTATGACAGAAACATTCTAGATTACATTAGAATAAATGAATTACAATCCAGAATAGAAAACAGAAAGAAGAATTATTGCTATATAATAATGAACATACAACAGAATACTTACTGTGTAATAACCAAAAAAAAAAATATGAATACCAGAATAGGAGATCGAGGCAATCGTTTGACGATTTGTCCTTAAAGTAAATTTTGCCCCCGCTAGGTGCTCACGGTTGAATGAGCATGTAATACCCCAGAAATTCATACTTTTGAAAAATATTATTTTAATATTTTTGGAGACGGTTTTGTGAATGTGGGGTATAAATATATACTTAATAATTTTTGGAGTTAAATGTTAAATTTATATTTTTGAATATATATTTTAATATTTTTGGAGTGTTGTGTATATTATGAAAATTTGTAATATAAATAATATTTGATAATTTTTTTAGGGTAAAATGTTAATTTTAAATTGACGTTAAAAGATTTGGGCCTATTGTGTTATTTAAAATATACTTCTTAGAGTTTTGGAGTATAATTAATATTTTTTTTATTTAAAGAGGGGACATTGTGTAAATAAATAAATACTTGGATGAAATTATTGCCTTCTGAAGGCAACAATTTTAAACCAAATAATGTATATAACACACATACAATTTGACACGTAGTAATAATAATAATAATAAGAATAATAATAATAATAATAATAATAATAATAATAATAATAATAATAATAATAATAATAATAATAATAATAATAATAATAATAATAATAATAATAATAATAATAATAATATCAATATCATTAATTAATTATACATATATGCTATGGGATCACAATAGAAAACACGGGGGAGAAGGAAAAAAAATTAGAGACAAGAGAATTTGAAATGTTTTTTTTTTCTTCTTGAGCGATCGGCTCGGAATATTTCAGTTCGAATTTCGGCTTCAGATTTCAGGTAGAATTCCTAACTCTTTTAATATATGTATTTAATTTCCTATTGTGTGATTTATGCTATTATTGTGGTTGAATTTTACCTGTCAAATTTTATGAAATAATTATGACTATGTGAAAATTATGTGAAAATCATACCAATATATTTTATTTGTCGCGTTAATTAAATGCACATATTAGAGGGGTTGGAGTTATACTGAGCGTTGGCTCACAACTTCACAGTTTTGATTGTAGGCCCGGTGGCAGCAAAATGGCGATACAAATTTTAGTTGAATTTCTATTTAAAATTTGTAATAGTTGTATTTAATATTTACCGTCATAAATTCAATTCGATAAATTATAAATTTAATAATTCTAATTATCGTCGTCGCGTGTAAAATTTATCACGTTTTTATTAATTAAAATAGTATTTATTTAGTAAAATTATCGTCATTGATAAATAAAATTGTCGTTGTTGTTTGTAAAATTTCTCGGATTAATTCGAAATAAACTAATGGTTATTCGGTTGTATTTAAATTGTAATTATTATATTTATTAGTTACCGTTGCAAAATCGACAACTAAAATTATTGTTGTTGTTTGTAAAATCGGTGAATTCAATAATTATAAGTTTCATCGTCGCATTGTAAATTAAAATATTTTCATAAGACGAATTATTAAACTCTTATCGCCGTCGCATTATAAATTTACCAGATTTTATAGAATAAAAAATTCGGTCAATCGATTTTGGTATAAATTCTCCAATGGGAGAAATCGAGTGGCGGCCTTGGGAAACTGAGCCGTTACAAAGCGTCTACTTCCCAAGATACAACAATCAGTTTGCAACTGGTAGCACTAAAAACCAGAAGTCAGGTAAACAAAAAAAGTACAGATATCTCTGAAGAACTCTCAAAAAACACAAGAACAAGAAAGATGAAAAAACTTGTTGCCGAAAATAAGAATGCAATACAGCTTATGGGATGCCTAATGCTGAGAAATGCATGCCATTTTATAGGGAACAAAAACCAACCTAAAGAAGTTTGAGATTTAATTCATTCAATTAACAACAATAATTTTCATGCAATTACACACCTGAAAAGACAACCTTTAGGTTTATAACTTCTCTTAAGTTATAAAACCTATAATATATACTTTAGATTATGTTTAGCTTAAAACAAATTCGGATTTAGTACAAAATATATCAAGTTTGAGACAAGAATTCCCTAAGAGCCCCAAGCCCAGACCCAACCCGAGCCCAGCTAAGCGGTCGGTCGGCGGTGGTGGCAGCAACGCACGCGCATGTGGCTTTATTTATTTTATAGTCTTTAGCCTTCTTTCTATCCATAACTTTCAATGCCCTAGAAAGCTTACCTACAAGAGGTATCTCTAACCTTAATAAATGACCTTTTATCTTCTTAAGCTATCGATATAAGATAACTCACACTACACGTCAATCAATGTCTTCAAGTCGATACTTTAATGAAGAATTTTAATTTACCTCTTAAATGATTTTACACAAATAAATATATTATATTCATCTCCTCACCAAGGAGAATACATTAGCATATTATTGGGTCACAAAATACCAAAAAAATCATTTAATACAACATATTCAATTGTTATAGAAAATCATACTACTTACCAAAACCACTAAATTTGACAGTGGTGTTCACAAATATGTAATTTTTTAAAAAATATATACAAAATGTATATCAAAATTGTTAATCCCAAGATTTTGATGGACAATTAAGTGCTGATATTTTTTGTGGAACTAATATGTTTATTGAGTGTTTCAATTTAAAGAGTTTCATTTAAGATAATATCATGAAGTAATTATGAAGAATGCAGAGATTGACATTAAAGAAATTAGATGAAAACAACTCGAATATCTTTTACTCTTAATGTATCTCAATTAGGATCACACACGACATAATTAAGAGTTATATTTAGATATGTTTAATTTGATGAAAATAAGGTCCCAATTAGTGTTCAATTATTTGCTCCAATGTGAAATTGAAAAAAAAAATTTGACCTAAGCAAGATTAGTATTTAAAATTGAATATTAGTGTCAATTAAGTTAACCGAGAAAAGAAATTGGTTAACGGGATTAAAACATCGAAGTTTGGAGTTAAAATTAGTTGAAAAGGAGTGGTTCCAGCTGTGATTGGTCAACTGAAGGGTATCGGATCGATTAATCGATTGGCGTTGGGCTAGAAAGGTAAAATTCTCTAAATTGATCGGTCAACTGACCATGTAAGGGTCGGTCAATTGACTGGGCATGTGTACCTATTTATATGTTGGTCATAACTTTCTCATACGAACTCCGCTTGAGGTGATTCAAAATGATATGGAAAGATAAGAAAGAGAGATACAACTTTTATGTTTTAAGTTTTTTCAAAATTAGATTTCGTCATGGTTAAAATGGGGTTTGAAGTTTCTGCACCTGTAATTACAATCAGTCAACCGACCACTGTGATCGGTCAACCGACTGTTTCGATTGAGATCTCAAGAAACTTGGACTTTTGGTCAAAAACTAGTCGTTTCTTATGATTCCAAGGGAGAGATTTGAGGGATTTGAAATTATGGAAGATATAATCCATATATTTTGAATAGATATTGATTTGGTTCGTATATTAAATGATTTTCTCAATTTGGTTTATTAAATACTTCCTATCTTTGTGATTAGTAATTGAGAAATAATTTATGGACTTAATTGAGAAGTTTAAAAGCTATATTTGAGTGAAATATATTATAAATGAATAGTTATAATATATGGGGTCTATAGGTATCTTTCAGAAGCCTATCTTAAGGAAATTAGCCGTTGGTGGGCATGTTTCAAATTACTTTATATAGACCTACGAATTTTAAATATTTATCATCAAAATCAATCAAGAACGAAGTTTTCCTGAGCATTCTGAGAGTTATCATTCCAATATTATACTAAGAGATTATCATAAGACTATTTTGGTGTTGAAGTTCTTGAGTTCAAGCGTTAATTGATTTGGCGTCATCAATCTAAGCTGTCTAGCGATATGATTTGTAATCTTTCGGTGTTATTCTGGTGAGATTATTCCAAACTTTAATTCTTTATTGTGATTATATATTATTCTGCTTGCTTAGATTTTAAATCTTGTGAAATCGTTTTTGAACTTTAAAAGCATAAAAATTCTTTTAAAATGATTTTGGTAATAATCTGATTACGTGCTCAATTTTGTACTACCCGCATTTTTTTTTATAATCAAATTTTTATTTCCTCACGTTAAATTATATCACTAGTAAATTCGAGACATTAATTGAGTTAAATTAATTTGAGGTGGTAGAAGTTCCGAGTGGGAAGAAACTTATCGATTTTTTTGTAATTAGTGAGTTTGTGCGGATTAGAAACTATTGGGAGTATCTAGTCAGGGGTAGCTAGGTTTCAATCTCTTTCAGTAAAGAGATTAAGATTTAATATTTACCTCAGATATAAAAAGGTTAGGTTACTCTTTTTCCTTGAAAAAAGATAGGGTTGATTCTTCCTTATTAGAATTGAATTTGTGTGAATTGTAACGGTTCTATCCTTACCGGTGAAAATGATATTTGGAGTGGTTTTGGTGAGGTTTAATTCTTAAGTTTAAGGTATAAAAAGAATTAGGTCGCGATTCTCTTTGTAATAGAATTAGATTAATCTTTAGCATAGTAAAAAGATAGAGATTCTTCCTTAGCCTGCGAAAAGGAAAATCGTAAAAGTTGATTCTGAGCCTGTAAAATAATCATTGTGTAAAGGTTTGGTTCCTACCTATTTAAAAGAATCTAGTGGTTCAGTGGGTGTAAATCTCTGTGGGGTTCGGAGGACTGGATTAACCAAAAGTAGCTTGATGAACCAGGATATATCGTGGTGTATTGCATTGTTATTTTTTTATTTCTTATTGTTTGGGTATGCACTTAGATTTGAACACTTATTCACTGCATTATAAAAATAATAATCGATTTAGGATAATTGATTAATTGATTATTTTAAATGTTGAAAATAAAACAATTTGCTTAAAAAAATTATGACTATCCAATTAACCCCCCCCCTCTTGGGTAGATCACTAGGCTAACAATTGGCATCAGAGTTAGTTTTAATTCGTTAGGCTTAATATCCTAGCTAAATCGGTCACGTGCACGCACCATGGATAATATTTTTTGTGTATCATTTCTTGATGGTGATAGATCTCTATATGATAATGTGATGTATGACTCTTGTGATATTAGTGGCAGTGATGGAAATGATGATAATGAAAATGTCCATATTATCATGAAAAAATTACTTTCTTTCACACTACTTTTTGCTAAAGAGAGCTTCAGTTTAAAAAGAAAAATTGACTCTTTTGAAAATGGAAGAAAAAGTGTTCAAAAATCAAAAGTGCATTTGGATGATTATTATGGTATAAAAGAGTTTTCGGACGTTGTTTTTTAAATTAATAATTTGCTCTCTAAAGTGAATTTTTTTTAAAATGAAAATAGAGTTTTAAAAAATAATTTTGACACAATTTCCAGGTAAAGGTCAAATCTTGATTCAAAAATCAATTTACTTAAGAAAATTTTTGAAAAATCAAAATCCGACCTCAAGTCTATTTCGAGAGTTTCTAAAAATGATTTTTCTAGACAAAGTGGATATATTTCATCGTCTCATCCTCCATCACAAGCTAGTGATAGTTATGTTGCTATTGTTAGAAATAATTCATGTTTTACATCTCATATTTTCTATGATAATCAATCGAATTTGAGATGTTATTATTGCAATAGGGTTGAGCATTTTAAAGTATCATGTCTGTTCAGGAACCCTAAGTTTATATCTGACAAGAATGGATCAAAATGAAATGGATATCGAATCGAGCTATTTAAATGTCTTGTGTAGAGTTACATAACGTTAGAAGTGGACACGAAGGAACGAACAAAGAGGTTACATCAAAGCCAAGATAGGAAGTCACCAAGGATCCACTAGTGACGCGTGCAAAGCGAAAAGATTTACCAAAACCAAGAGGTGAAATTGCAAAGAAGTCACAAAAGACATGTGCAAAGAAAAAAGATGTACCAAAGCCAAGATGGGATATCACCAGGAAGCCACAAGTGATACGTGCAAAGGGAATCATCAATTAATCAAATGAAAATAATTAAAGGCAGAGAATATACGAACAGGCCAAAAAAGAGTTGTGCACCCAAATCAATCATTGGTACAAATGAGGTAAAGAGTAAAGTTGTCCCGAAAGATATAAAAGATACTACTAACCCCTCGTAGTTTAAATTTTTAAATTTGTTAAAGAGGGAGGTGTCTGACTTACCAAATAGGTATGTTAATATTGGTTTCTAAGACTTATACTAAATGATGTACTTATTTTTTGTCTTAAAAATATTGCATGATGATTATGTGAATCACATTTAGTTAATGGGTATTAACATATTTTTATGTCCTTATATCAAGTAGTGATCATATGTTTGATTTTAAAACATGTTAAGTGTTAGAAAATGAATCAAGTGTTTGTAATCTCACTAAGTATTATAAATGACTTGTTGCATTTTAGTAAGATTATTTGTATAATGTGTTGTCATTCATGTTATTTACTTTTATACAAATAAGTTAAATTGAGTTGATTTTTTATGCATTTTGATTTATTAAAATGCATGATATTGTATATTAAGGAAAATTAAATAATTTATTTGACTTGGACTGTTCATGACCTTCATTATATGCTTATATGGGATTTTATTGTTAGTTAATATTGATTTATTAATTAAACCTGAGTTATCTCTTGTATCAAATATTTGATAAAATCAATTATTAATCATGATCTTACCTGTCGGCTTATCGTATAAATTTACTTACTTATTTATATGTGATATTTTTATGCTATGCTATATGAGGTCCACTACAAGTCATGTTTAAAAATATGATAAATATGTTGTATCAATTCATGACTTGTTTATCACTGAATTAAATGAATGTGTTAAAATGCATGATATCCTGATTTATTTGAAATACTGTGGTTATTTAAATGATAAATGAATTATATAATGCATTCATATGTTGAATTCTAAATATTGATCATAATCGTGATAAAAGCATGCATTAGATTTATGATTGACCATTTCATAAATTATTATTGAAATATGTTTCATGTCCTAGTGCATTAACGATTACATGTTTCTACATTCTATTTATAAAAAAGATATTAATTGATATTATGCTACATTGTTGAAATGTTATGATTGCCTCAAGTTTATTCTCTTGTGCATAAATTTGCTTATTTACAATTATATAGGGAGAGATTGCATGCTTAGAATAATGTTTTTGGTATGGATACGCATAATGATGATTGCCTAGAATTGATATTTTTGACTTCCCTTCCCCATTTTTTGAGGGGGAGAATATATTTGATGTTTATTGAATATGTTTATTGAATTGAATTGATTGATTAAAGGGGAAATCGTTATTGTGGTTAAAATGAATTAGTTGATGTTTAGGATTTGTTTGTCTAACCATTACACTGATATAGGGGGAGAACATTGTTTTATTGAATATCTATAATTATTTTATTGATCATATTTTGTGCTATGTTGAATATTTATTGAATTATCTTCATGATTATGTTTTAACGAGTTAAAAAACTCGTCCTCAGATTTAGAGGGAGCATGGTTACATTCTTATTTTGAAGAAAATATCAAAGTTAATTGTTATCATCAAAAAGGGGGAGATTGTTGATCCTGAGATTTTGATGGACAATAAAATGTTGATATTTTTTGTGGAATTAACATATTTATTGAGTGTTTTAGTTTAAAGAGTTCAATTCAAGATAATATCATGAAGTAATTATGAAGGATGCAGGGATGGACATCAAAGAAATGAAGAGATTGAAGATTCTGAAGAAAAAAAAAATAGGTGAAAATGGTGCTTTAATAAGCCAAAAAAAAAAAAAAACTAATTGATGAAATTTTGTATGACAAGATTACCCTTCTTTTTATTTTTTTATTATAAAATTATATTTAATTTTTTTATTTAATAAACTTTTAATTTTTATTTAAAAATATAATATATTTTAAAATTTTATTTTATAGTATTTAATTTTTTTATTTCCAACTTACACAATGTATATTCAATTGTAAAATTTATATTAATCATAATGTTTATGCAAGTGAATATTTCTTTTAGATTTATCATGTTTTTGTACCTGTGAATATTAGGAATAAATAAACATAACATATGTTTATTTTAATAATTTAATAATATTTTGATACTGTTATACAGATGTTCACCAAACGTTCTGTATGTGTTTCTTCTTTTTAAAAATTATTTTTTGACAAATTTACCAATCAATTCGCAACTTTTTCTCAACATTTTATTTTTAAAAACTCCTACTTTTGAAAAAGTTAAAGGGAGACTAAATTAAACCGAGATTAATGTTTGATTGTAAGAAATTGAAGCCTCGAAAATAGAACTAGAAATGAAAACCAAACACCTCAAATTACCTAAACAAACGCCACTTACGTACAACAGTTTTGTTGTATCTTTTCTTTTTGGTTTTGTTCTTAAAAGACTTGGGAACATTACAAAAAAAAAAAAAAAAAAAAAAAAAAAAAAAAAAAAAAAAAAAAAAGTTTTATTATTTAGTCCTAAATTAAGAGTTCGTGTAAACAAAAAACCAAAAAAAGAGTTGTGTTAGCTTTCAATCCTCATAGTACAATCAATTTAATTTTTAGTTATTTGACTACTGACTACATGAATGAATATACCATTATACCCTTCCATATATATATATTTGAATAAACCTAATCAATTTCACCCCCAACCACACCCGTTCAATTTTTCTCTCTATCCTCTCTCTCCAAACCCTAACCTCTCTCTCTCTCTATCTTCTCTCTCGGCTGAAACGGAGCACACCATTACTGTCGGCTGCTTTTGTCCAGCGACAATGATGAATTTTCCAGCGACGAACAACGGGCTTCTGTCCAGAGGTCGTCAATGTACTCGTCGGTTACTCCCAACAACATCATCTAGGTTCAAATTTGGGGATTTTTAAAGCGTCGTCGGTGTACAGAGGTCGTCAGTGTACCCGTCGGTTGCTCCCAACAACATCACCTGGGTTCAAACCAAACGAGATCCCACCACCGAAGCCACCAGCACCAGATCCGACCACCGAACGCCGCCGCCATCCAAATCCGGCAACCACCGCCGGCCACCAGCCAGATTCGGACCATCGCCTGCCACTAGCAGCAAAAATAACCTCAGTGATGCTCACCTCCCTCCCTCTCTCTCTCTCTTTCTAGTTCATGGTATTCTTATTGTTTTCTTTTTTCTGGGTTTCAATTATCGATCAAAATGTGTTTGGGAACATCCATGAACCCTCACAATTTCACTGTATTTTGCTTCTTTCTCTTCTTCCTCTCTAGTCTCTCTTTCTTCTCCCTGTTTCTCTCTCACTAGTTTCATCTTGTTCTTAATGTTTTCTTTTCCTGGGTCTCGATTATGGATAAAAATGTGTTTTGTTTTGTGGATCAACCTCAGTGATGCTCACCTCAACTCAGTGTTGCTCCATTTCGCCCATGGAGAGCCCGATGAAAAGGATGATGAAGATGATGGTGGTTATAATTACATTTTCAACCCATATTTTAGTTTTAGTTTTAATTTTAATTTTTTAATTTTTTTTTTACAAATTAACACACTCACCTACCTTCTCTCTCTCTGACTTTTTATCAGATTTGGGTTTCCAAATTTAAGAATTTTAGATTTAGTTCCAAATCTGAGATGTGGTTCTAGCAAAATCGTTAATACCCAATGTCATCGCCGTTGCCGGAAATCGTTCATTTAGTTTTGAGGTATAGATTTTTTTTTTGAATTTTTCGTATTGAATATGTTTTGGTGGTGATGATGGTGGGTATATGAATGGTGGAGAAGGTGAAGGTGATAATTTTTTACGTTAACATTAGTGTGTTTTTGTGATTTTTTTCGCATATGTTTGTCCGAACAACTTGAAATACGTTAACGTTAATACACAAAGAGACTCAAAAAAATGTACATTAACGTTAACGTAAATTCAATTCAAACACACATTCACTTCAGAAAAACAAAATATCACATATAATAATTAATGTTAACGCGTACAAAACAAAATATGCAGCATAAAGTTAACGTAAATATTTAAGTAAAATACGTTAACACACAAAACCTTCAAAAATAAAATATGTTAACGTTAAAACTCATATTCCGATGATCAAAAATGCATTAACGTTGGTGCACAAAATAAATGAGGAAAGATGCGGTAACGTGGAAAAGACACACACAAAAAATAAAAATGCGTTAATGTTAACGCACAGAACCTTAAAAATACATTAACACTAAAACAGATAGATAAGATGCGTTAACGTAAACACACAAAATACACTAAATATTTAAGCAAAAAACAAAATACATTAAGTTGTGAAAATAAGATAATGTTAACGTAACACACACAAACATGTGAGGGAACATACGTTAACGTACAAAAAAAAAAATGAATGCAATAATATTAACATAATTTCAAAATGTAATTTTATAATATAGGCAATGGATAGTGCTTGAACAATTTTACGTTAACATTAATACTCCACTGTCCAATTTTGTCTTGTTGTATAGAACAAAATAACAGATTCGTAAATATGAGTGAACAGAGTGACCAAATTATAGGGACTTTTTCCTAAAATTTATTGGGGGACTGAAAACTTAATTTTGACTAGTAAAAGTCTGATTTCTTAATAAAATCTCTATAGAAAACTAAATAATAAAATCCCCTTAAAAAAAATATAGGGAACGAGAAACACACTTTATGTTCTGTTCTTCAATTTTCATAAACAAATTCCCAAAAACAGGAGAAACATTTTCTATTTCTAAAGCGACACATTCGACGAGCATACACAAGAAAAAACCAAATTTGGTAGCACAGTTCAACAGACGAAGAAAATATATAGACAGCTATAAATAGTTCAAAATTGCTCTAAATTTGTAAAATAAATAAAAACAAAAAATCCTGATCAAATTCCTCTGTATGAACACCCATACCATACATGACCATCAAACATCTCATTACAAAAAATAAAATAAAATAATGAAAATCAGTAAAACCGAAAACCAAACAGCACCTGGATAATTCCCATTTGGTTTGCCGGTTCATATCAGAATTCCCTTCAAGTTGAAAAAGCCTGGGGCAGTGTTTGGTAGCACAGTTGGAGTTTCGGAATTAGAATTGGAATCGGACACCAAACACATGTAAAAATCTTTAAAATTTACAATGCGTTCGTGTACTACCAAACGCTACCTAAAATTTGAAATGGGCTGTCGATAATCTGGACGAAATCATCAAGCTTTGCTTTGAATTACCGGCACAATTAGTATTTTTATCATGAAACCCTACCGGTCCTGCTTCGTGAAAGAAAGAAAAAGCTCGCCCAATTGAGATTCAAGAGCAGAATGGCCTTCCGGTTCCAATGCCTTGATGAAGGAAGAAACAAGGTTATGCCCTGTCAATACCTGAAAAACCTTGCTGCAGAATTTCCTCACATCAGCTCTTCTCGCTTGTTTTTCCGGCATATTTGTCACCAAATGCTTTATCAAATGGCAAATTTTCGATACGTTATTTTTTAACATTTTCTTCTTCAAATCATCTGAGTCCGACCCGTTTTTCAAGATCTCAGTCACCAAATCGAGTCCTTCGACTTTTCGAAATTGCAATTTCGCGTCCCCACATTTCTCCAAGAGGAAACCGAAGAGTTGATGCCCAATCCACGGTCTTCTTCTAAAGATTTCTTTCAAAAAATCGGGTTTCATTTGGGATTTCTTACTATCGAAATAAGCCGTCAAAACACCCTTAAAAATGTCAAAAACACCCTCAAGTTCCGACTCCGAGAAATTCCTTGAGTCAATGATTTTCAAGATCCAATACGTCGAGTTCTTGGCGAGGTTATTTATCATTTTGTACCGATTCCAAGAGGCTGATTGTTTCTTCTTTGATAAATTGGACGCTGATTTCTTTCTCTTGAATGGTTTTGATGCAAATTTCAGGTTCTTTTCAAGAAGAGACTCGAGCATAGATTGTTCCACGGCTTCTCCTCTGGGACACTCCTTTGCTTTGAATATTTTCTTCTGTAAAATACCCCAAATGCGCTGACCGAGCTGGTCGCTACCTTCTGTTGTATTTGGGTTGATAAAAGCTTGGGAAAGGTTTGAGAAGACTTTCAGAACCTCAGGCTTACCTGAAAACATGTTAACTAATCAGCATGAAGAAGAAAAAAAGGGCAGCAGCCAGAGCACAAAGCCCTGAGTTATCAAAGCATACCTCATTCAAACAGTCAATTTTTTCCTAGTATCCAAATAAGCAATTTTGAGTCGGAAGAAAGATGATTAGTATAATAATCCCCTTTTACTAATTAAAATGGATGTATTTTTAATTAGATTATAAACGTTGCCATTGATCAACTCAAGTACAGCTAAAATTAGGTGCCAAAAGCTTTGGAGTTACCTGGATTTTCATGTAGGTAAATCTCCAGCAATGAGAGAACGCGTAGTTTAAAGAGGACAAGCTGGGATTGAGCCGTTTCTCCCCCGGCCTGATTCTTCTTCTCCTTGAAGATCCGTGCAAGATAAGTATCCATCCGGAACATCGCCTCATCGTCCATTCCCCCATCAGAATCATCATCTGAATCTTCGGGAACTTCTTCGCCTAGTGCTTCAACTCCAACTTCAGTCTCAGAGCCATCTGTTTGCTCATCAGTCTCACCGGTTTCACCTGTCTCTGCTTCATCAGATTCTTCTGCTTCTTCGATACCAAGAAGATCTTCTTCTTCATCATCATGGTCATCACTGTCAGCCTCCTGACGTCTTGCTGGTTTCAGATCTTTCTTTATGACCCTCAACATCCGAAGCAATCCATCATCCGAAACATCGTGGCAGAAATACTTGAAAACCTACAAAAAATTATAAATATCGAATTGTGAAAGAGTTCAAGATCCATGAAATAATAATAGGTTTCTTATTTTAACAATCCATATGTTAGAATTATACATCAATTAGTCCACTAATGAAGTACTAGTCCAACAAGGACAAAAAATGACTGGTCCAAAAAATATAACCAGTTTCCCCATAACCAACCACTCCATAAAAATAAAAAATAAAAAAAAAAGGAGTCCATGAACTTTTCTAAATCAATAAAAAATGTTGGATGGAATTAAGAGAATTTGTGGCATATATACTCTACAACACCCTTCATTTGGCTTAACGGGTGAAAATCCTAACAAAAATTATCGTTCCCATAATGCACAATTAAGAGAGCACTTGAACCTAAAGAAGAACTAGAGAACATGAAAACCAAACCTGTCACTATAATAATAAGAAATATTTTATGAAAGACAAAAAAAAAAAAAAAAAAAGGAACATATATTTACACTCCACCCTCCCACTTCCCAAAAGAAGAAGACGAGTTGATGAAAATGGCAATGGATCTAAAAAGCAGCAAGAGAAGAGATAATATATAAAGGAGAAGTTTGAAGCTAGAGGTCCGGTCCCAAAGCCTAAACATGGATGGATCACAGGATTCTATTATATCAGGCACGGAAAACCATGCTGACTGAACAAGCTTACTGATTGATATATATCTACTGAAACAGGTGTGAGCCGATACGGCTATACCACCATGATGAGTGCATCCTACAATCCTAGTACTAAGTCTGTGCGAAAAGATCTGTTCAGATGCATAAAATCTGGTGCTGAACAAAGGTCCACATTGATTTAGCTGCAGAAAATTGTAATTAAGAAAGTTCTGCACTTCTGCTATTAAATTCCAGGCAAAGCAAATAAAGGAGAACAGATCACCTGCTCAATCGCAGAACGTGAAGGAGCTGATGACTGAGGCAGCAACGAAAGCAATGTATCCACAAGAACGTCCATCAATTCAGGTGCTCCATCGCCCTCTGGTTCCTCCTCTCCAGTGGAGTCGAGAACATTAGTAGTGGGGAAAGCTTTCTTACAGCATATTATAAGTTCTGAGGCAGCTTCAGAGAATTCCCCAGGATGAAGTAGGACTTGAAGCAGTAACTGGATGAGCAAATACCTCAAAGCATGCAATTTATTTGCTTCTGAACTCAGCCCACAATTCCTTTCCTGCCATTGTTATAACATTTAAGGCCTACTTTGTAAGTTAATTAACGGCATGTGAAGTGTTAAGTTAAACAGCCATCAGAAACACAATGTTCTGCATGAACCAACTCAATGACTTTCTTCAGCATATTAATACAGTAAGGCAAACTATTGTGTTACTTATTTAGAGAGCTACATTTTCCCAGTTTCTCTTCCGTTTCTTTTATCCTCCAACAATCAAACACATAAAGATAGAGCAGCATGGCTATCATCTAGGAAAAAAAATTATACACAAAAATAAAAAATGTTACCTCTCTAGAAAGATGCATATCCATTGACTGCAATTCTTTGAATGATGTTTCATCCTCATCGCTCAATACCCGAAAGAGTGATACAGAAGGAATATTGAATAGTGTACTGACAAAATGCGTGAAGTAAGACCCAAGATCATTTACTTCGAGGCCACTCGCCATGTTGTGAGGTCCTTCTCCTTTTTGAGCATTTGCCAGCAGTAACTGGAGCTGCTCAATACACATCCTGCAGAGAGCACTGGAAGTGGTGGCTTTTGGCCATTTAAACTTTTCCTGTAACTCAAAAGATGTCACTTCAGTTCCAAGAGATGGAGAGAATAGACCTTGAACAGCTAAAAACTTCAAGATTTCTTTTTGCAACTGGAACTTCGCTTCAGGATCTAGCTTCAAATACTTCAAGATACTTGGTAGAGATTCTACCACCCAACTTTTTATAAATTCGTTACTTCCTATAGCCCCAAGAGAATCCTTATCCTCAACTGAACCTATCTCTGAATTGTCATCGGTTGTTTGACTCTGATCTGAAGGTTCATCTGTGGCATTACCTTCATCCAGAAACATGTTTATCAAGTTCTGAATGAAAAGCATGCAGCCAGATTCCGTCTTGAATTCAGCCATCAATTCTTTCACTGTTTTTGTTCTGGTGATGCAATCGAATTTCCCATTGCTATGCTTTTGAAGGGCCACAATAACAGCGATTCTTCTAACATCATCCTCCACAACCGAATCAGAAACTTCTTTCAGAAAATATTGTGCAACTTTATAAAGCCAAGAATCTTTTGTGGAAAGTATATCCATTAGGCATTGGATAACTTTGTATGACAGAACAATTGAGACACAAGATGCAGGCAGCCTTGGTAGAAGCAGCAGTAGAACATCAAACACCAAGTGTTTACGATCATGGGAAGATAGAAGAAGCGACCCTTCAATGATAACTTCACAAAAACACTGAAGCTTTTTCTCAATTTCTTCTTCAGATGAGCTAGATTTTCGACTCTTCTTGTGCTTCTTTGTGGAATTTAAACCCAATGCTGAATCCATGTCTTTCAAAATCACTTCAGGCAAGAGTTTATTTACCAAAGCAGGCCACACACTATGAACTCGAGGCTGACAGAAAGTGGACTCCTGCAATATGAAACATAAATACAAAAATGAAAAGGAACAAAATGATAAATAACCCAAAAGTGCTACTAGACACCCACATAGATGCATAAAGCAAAGACCAAAGAATATTAAAAAAAAAATACCTTCAAGCAAGTAGCAAGGGAAGACAGATGCTCAACAGAAAAAAACTCCCTAGAGGTATACGGATATGGCAGAAGTCTGCCAAAAGCTTTACTGTCATCTGAGATTTTTTCTCGCATTTTAAGAGCTAGAAGCAATGCATCAGGATTCCCAGCTTCGGTGGCTCCATCAAACCACTCCTGAATTCCAGGAGCTTCAAGAACTTGATCCATCAAGGCTTCAACAGGTAACTGAAATTCCATTATAAAAAAGAAAAAGAAAATCATCAACATATCAAGTGGCTTTTTAATCTAATGAAAAAAAAAAAAAAAAAGAGAAGAGAAGAACTGAACACGGTAAAATTTGGCACAGTATCACAGATAAAATCTGAAACCTATCACAGGCAACATCCAAAAAAATACTTCAACATCCAAAAAAATAGAAAGAAATGGATCCCCCATGTAAATAAGGATTACCATACCCATTTTCAATAACCAAATAAGCATAGAGAGCAAATATGAAGCCTATCTAAATTCTAAAGTATGATTCCTTCCCCTAAACCCATTTTTTTATTTTTTCAAATAATAGTACAAGAGGAGAAATCAGTGGAGATGTTTTGGGTGCTTAACATACAAGTATAAGAACCTCTTTGAACAAAGAAGTAACTACCTTGCACAATTATGAAATCTTAGCCAGTATGAATCCGATTTTGTCAAGCACTTAGAAGCAGCATCATACTTATGTCTACTAAAATAACTCAGGCTCAACTTTTCAGATGTACAAATTATTACTGACACAATTAAAGTGAACCACCACTCTACCTTCACTATCCAACCCCGCGTTCAACCTTCAGAAACATACAAATACTGCTATGAATCTTGCTTCTAGTTACGCTGGTTGTAAGGAAGAAAGGAATGTTGACAGAGATATGAGTTTGACCAATATACATACGCTGTAAGTGCGAGGCATGCCAGGGATAGAAATCTCTCGTGACACATATATTCATTAAATGCAAGGGGAAAAAATCTGTAAAGACACCTATCTTCATTAAACTAAGTGGACATGAAATGAAATTGATTCAGACAAACAAAACCAATTTGGGATGCATCGTATGCTCACTCATACATTCTCAAATAAAAATTCCATGTATGTCCCCAATTCTTGTCTTTCATTCTTTAATTGTTCTGCAGAAGGGGGGAAGCTCTAAACTAATATCACATAAGCAGCCAGGACTATAATCTTCAGATCTTAGTAGTATTTTGAGTTTCACCTCTGGGCCTCAAAAACTGTAATAGAATTCTTGTTTCCTGGAAATACAATGTTGCTTACTTTCATGAACTCCCGAATATGATCGTTTTCTAGGAATACTGAATCTCACCAATATAAATATGTATCCTACACATAAACATAAAGAACCATTTCTGAACAAAGATACATTTGTAAACAAATAGAATAATAACCCAAGAAACAGATTGACTGTAAATTCCATATGATTTCAGTTTGCAGTACTACATCAACCTCAAAATCAAGGACACTAAATTTTCAATGAAAATGAATTAGTAATGGACGGCAATAAAAAGAAAAGGGAATCAGATGTCTCAAAACTCCCAATTTAATTCAATTACATGAAACCAATAAGATGTCTCAAACTCCCAATTAAATTCAATCACATGAAACCACTTTAACCTTCAATGACAGTATTGTCAATTTGTCATATTCGAAAATTCAGGCAATGTAGAATCTTACTTGAGCTGTCTAACTGCAATGAGGTAATGAAATGGCAAACATTTCTAATACTGTGACAAAATACCTTTTCAACAACTTCAAGAATAATGGCAACAGCAGGCTCTTGCAAATAACGCTTCTTAGCTGCAAGGGAGATGAGAGAACTAGTGAATTCCTTGATATCTGAAGTCTTTTTACCCGAAATCCACTCTTCAATCAGCCTTCCTGACCGTGCAAGAGCCCCATAAGCAAACAAACGACCCAAAAGACTGTCCCTGACTTCCTGGAATGCCAAGAAAATAACAAACAAAATCTAACATGTGGATAAGTATTTAGAACAAATGCACCTCATAGATAACGGAATGATTGCGCACCTGACCCTTCATTGAGGAAGACACCTCCAGCAAATCAACAATCAGTTTTAGTAGGGAGTTTATTTTGATGCCAGGAACTGCGCCTACTAAACCAGTCAAACCCAACGCAAACCCTTGTCTTGCGCACTGCGATATAAGAGAAAATCATAAATAGGGAAGAACGTACACGGACAATTTTAATCTTTTGAAACAATTCCTGTGAAGCACATGCATTTCCTTGAAAAAAAAAATTGAAATCCATATGTACTGAGAAACATGCCGAGCACTATGCATAGATGTCCTCAATTATAGGGATAGCTTGGAAACAGAACTTTATAGCACATGTGGTGCCAAATAAAATGTGGCAAGCATCAAAAACAGAAATTTTACGACAGAAACTAATTTAGTGGGTGAAAGAATGAAATAAGTTTTCTCTTTTCTATTTTCTTGATATAGATTCATGGCCCTACCTGATGCAAATAAATACACAGGGAGCCATATGGAAAATTAATCTATGACCAAAGATTCACTGTCCTAAAATCTATATCTTGAATCATTCTGTCTCCCTAACAAGTGTTTATATCACATAACACCCAAACTTAGTTCAAATATCATATGAACATCTGCATATTGGTACAGGCAAAATCCATATTGGTACAGGGCTACAGGCAAAAGAAGATTCCTTCGTCAAAGATGACTTCTAGGCATTTCAATGCTACAATAGCAATATGTAAATTTGAAAAAATTACAACCTAATGGATATGAATCAGAGGTTTGAGAATCCTAGTAACAAGAGTCAACATAATATGTGCACAACCAATTTAAGGTTCAGATTACCACCAAAAAATGACGAAATATTTCTGGAGAAGAAAATAGCCAGTCTTGAACCCTTGATTACGATTAAATTGGTGCATCACCCAAAAGCATAGGAAAAATAAATAGCCATACCAGTTGAAACAGTAATACGACATTATAATTAAATTTTAAAGCTAACTGTAATTTATTCCATACACATAATAGATTGGAAACGGTGACGGGGTGAATGAGAAAAGTATCAAGTCAACCTTATGGGGCAAAGACATTGCAAAAGTAACCATGCAGCAAACAGTGACCTGAAATCTAATTGATCTCAGCACCTCACGATACTCTCGTCGATTATATGACGACCATAGTTTAGAAAACAAAGTAAACTATATGCATTCAAAGTCATACTCAAAACCTATCAAAAAGAAGAATAACATTTTAGCACTTGGCCTGTAGAGTGAAAAGGCAAAAATAACTCCCGTAAGGAATAAACAAAATTGAGTGAAACCTTACACTCCCTCTCCAGTTTATGATGTTCTCACACACAGAATTGAACAAGGCCAAATTCAAAAGAAAATCAAGGGTTAAGTCAAGAAGAAAGTGTGAAAGAGAAAAAATGATGAACATATATAAATCAATGCACCGAAAAATAACAGTTGCTAGTTAAAAGATCGCAACCCAAATAAGTAACCACACCTCTCTTGATGACGAAACACCACGAATAAGTCTTCGTATGGCATATCTCAAAGAAGGGGCACAGTTATTCAAACCGTCATCCTTCACTGCTTCTAAGCTCAACCCACCCTCAACCATTTCCTTGTCCTCAAGTTTCTCATATGCCTTTTGAACTTCCTGCAACTCCCTCACCAATGCCTCCGCCGCTGACTCCCTTATACTGACATTGGCAGATGCAAGGTCCTTAAAAACACCAATATGAAACTCGGGCAAATCATTGCTACTAGCTGCCGCAGTTACTTGACTCCCCATATCTCCCGAAGATTCTAAATCCGCTTGTTTGGGCCTTGTTTCAGTTTTGTCAGTAGCACTGTGATGTCTCTCTTTATCCATGGCTTTTCTTTTCTTCCTTCTCTCCATGGAATTAATTGAATTAGGAGTTGTAGATTGGGGTACCATTTGTGCTTCTTTTTTCGGCTTCCCTTCTTTCATTTTCTTCCTAGAAGGCTCAGCAATAACATCATTTATATGATTCTCTGTTTCTTCAACTGTACTTGAAACTCTTTTCTTACTACCCATCGGGCCAGGATCAATATAATCTAAAACCTGAAGTAATAAACAAAAAATAAGACTTTCTATATTCTAAATATATCATAAAATTATTGTCAAGTTCTATCAACAGTTTTTTTTTTCCCATTAAAATATGACGAACAGAAACACAAATCAAATGGATTTAGGGTTTTATTAAACAATCAATGACGAAATCCGAAGTAGGAACAGAGAACTAAACAAACTGCTACTTAAGTTACCTGAACTCTGTTTCGACGAAAGCTGTGAACGGCGGGATTGTGAGAACCTGAGCGGTGGCAAGGCAAGGCAAGGCAGGCAGGGAGGGCGGCGTGGGAGAGTGAGGACGGAGGAGTGTGAAATAAATTGAAAGACTAGGTTTTTTTGGTTTCTTTTGTACAGAATATAAATATAAATATAAATGTATCTATTATATAAATACTTAGCATATAACCCTCAACGAAGGAAAAAATAACAATTTCAATTAAAAAATATTAATTTTAATATGTAGATAATGATGTGAACATATAGGCTCAACATCAAAAATATCATTTGATAATAATATATTATCTTCTTTAATATATAATAGTGTTTCCCATAGGGTTTTTTTATACATAATTATCAAAGATAAAATCTTAAAATTCAAATTTAAAAGGACAGTATTCAACGCTTTAGAACATGTCTGTGGACACATTTTAAGACACAAGATATTATTTGCTATTTAAAAAAAAAAAATACAAGATGTTAAATATAAATAACTTAAAGGGAGTGTAAGTACTTAAAAGTTTAAACAATTTCATCATTGCAATAACTATTTCAAAAATATTTAATATAATAAATATAAATAACTTAAGAGGTTAAAATATAAATACCTAAAAGTCTAAACAATGTAAATAGTTTATCCTCATTTTGAGAACCTATTTTCAGAACAATCTCATTTGAGCCCTAACGTCCTGTATTCTCTACCAAACCAGCACGATGGTCTAGCCCTATTCCACTTTATCTTCTTCACCAAATCAATAAACCCTTACCGTACAGAATCTCAGTCGTTAGAAAATCAATACATTTGATAGTACTTATATAGTTTGTTAGGAGTTCATGATCTAAATCAGTGTTTGTTTTTTGTTGAGATAGTTTGTTGGGTGTTCTCTAACATAAATAATAGTTATCCCCTTTGATATGCATGTATTTCAACTAATATATATCTCCGAATATCTATGGTTCCTAACAGGTTATCGTAAGCAACATAAATATTTATAGGTATCATCACTGTAAACCTTCATGAAATTAAAACTCGTCCACTAAGGATAGCTTAGGGGTTTAAAGGTTAATTCGAAAATTATCAAGTATCCTTGAAACGCCTAGCTGAAGTCTAGAGAATCGACGTCTAGAAAGTGGGTATCTGCACAAGGACCCGTCGGGTGTGTGCTCGGCGAAACCCCTCCTGCTTGAAGAGCTCGAGGAGAAAAGGCTGCATAATTGCTTTAATAAGAATAATGAGCATTACATTTGGGCATTAAATGCCTTACGATATTTATAGGGGTGGAGGGCAATTAGTATTGCTTAATTGGAGTCTTGAACGTGGTTAATTAGTCGAAACCATGCGCTTAGCCCATAATGGAGTGCTTGAGGAGATAACCTTACGGACATGTGGCCTATTGTGAAAGCCCATGGGTTTAATCCAATTTCTTTGAGAAGACTTGCCAAGCAGAAGGTAATCCGAGGAGACCAGAAGAGGTAGATAGAAGCCGCACGGTGCGTAAATGGAAAAAAACGATCCAAGTATGCGAAAACTGCCATTTAGAGAACATAAGGCAGAAGTTTTCGTGAGGCGAGCTCTGATGAAAAAAAATTACCAAGTCTTTGAGGATGGACGTCCAGAGACCAGGAAATGAGAGGAGAGAAGGACACATGGTTGGGATCTAAGTGTTGACGAAGTGACGCCCAGAAATACCGTCATCATTCTTTATTTTATTCATTTTTTTCTTATTCATCTTCTTCATCATTTCTACACAAAAATACTCCATTGAAGAAACTTGAGAGCTTGGGAAAAATGAAGAACTCTCAAGGAAACAAGATGTGTTCTTATCTCATGAACAACTAAAGCTCTAAATTGAGTTGGTGTTGTGTCTGTTCTAGATTTTCCAATGTAGTTTTATTTTTTGTATTACTTTATCTGTGTGTAAGGTTGTGTAACAAGAGATTCATATTTTTACATTGTTTATCGAATCGATTCTTGTTTTTATTATTTTTATAAGTATTAAAAATATTTTTTTGGTATTTGTAGGTTGGATCTAATACTTGTGATTTACATCTAACCGTATACAACCCGTTTTCATTGGAATCAACACGGTTTAATATGATGAATTATTCTTAAGAATTAATTTACCGTAAATTAATAGGAATCGAATCCCTAAGATAATCCATACCAATTAAATAGTTGATTAATTGGCACAGTTGGTAGGATGAACTATGCTTATGGATTTGGTTCACCATAGATTTGGAACTGAATCCCAAAGATAGTCTATGCCGATTAAGTGGTCAAACTTTGGTTGTAATTTAGCTTGTAGTTAGATTACTTTACTATACACAGAATCAAAATAAATAAAGAGTATAACTCATTAAGATAATCGAAAAATGAATACATGTAATTAACCCTAAAACTAATATTTACAATCCAATTTACGTGTTTCAACATGGTTACACAGGTGCATTATACTACAATATTTTACACTAAAAGACGGATTTAAATTTGAGCGATCATCTAACTAGGTGATCTGAGACCAGAGCTCTAACCACAACAATTATGAAACCAATTAATTTTTTTTTTTAAGCTACTGTAAATCCTGAAACCATGAATGTACTTCAACACAGTAAAAAACTAATCAAGATACTCGATAAAAGATTGGCCCATCTAAGTGAGTGACTAGAGGAAATATGTCTGTCGTGGTCACTGCATAGGGTGCTCGAGAAATCAACTAACTGCATGGCGGGGGAGCTTAATGTGGTTTTGCATCGCCTTTATTAATCAGTTTTACTTGCATTCAAAAATTTAAAAAAAAAAATACTAATTGAAAGAAAAAATAATGATGAACCTTGTATTTGTAGAAAATAATCATGAATATACCCAAGTGTTTTAGTCACTCAACCATATTCCTCTGCTCATATATCGAGTGATTGAGGCTTTAATTTGCAGATTTAAGTTTACAGATTATTGATGCTATGTGTTCTTGGAGATTGCCAAAGTGAAACATAAATACAAAATCAATGAAAATATTATATTTTTATTCTTTCCCTTGATAGTTAATTGTTCGATCGTAGTTAATCAATTCTTGTGCTTACTTTTCGAAGAGACTGTCTTATCGTGAATGAGACTGCGGTTGATGCAGGGTTATTTTCGATGAGAGAATTGTGTTTAGAGAGTAATAGAGAATGATTTTAGGAGACGTATGATTTTTATTTATATTTTAACCGATTCTTATAGAAAATGAAAGAAAGAGAATTCTACTTATTATTTTTATAATTTTCATATATTAATTAGTGGAATTATTTCTAGTTACAGGGAATTTTTTCTAATTAAAGAGAATTGGAAATTTCTATAATTTTCGTATATTAATCAATGTGAATTATTTTTAATCTGAGAAATTATTTTTAATCCAAAAAATTAGAATTTCATATAATTTATGTATGTTAAATAGGGAGAATATGAATTTTTATAATTTTGATATGTTAATTAGATGTCCAACCTACCCTACCACTATCACTGCACCACTGTCCTCCACCACCATTTGACTTTTTTTCTTTTTCTTTTTTTTTTCTCTCTCTAATCAGATCTATGTTCAGGGGGAGGGAGTGGACAATTTCCTGGTTGAGATTGACAAGAATCTGATCACCATGGCAGCTTCGTGGTTGAGATCAGTGCATGTCTCTGTGTGTGTGTAAGAGAGAATGGGTGAGAGAGATGCACAACTGAATCTACTCTGGCACAGGCTCCAACCAAAGCAAAAATTAAAGCGAAAATATGCTCTAGCCTTGTTTAAGCGCGAAAATATGCTCTAGCCTTGTTTAAGCTCGTATGTGTGTGAGAGATAGAGAAATAGAAAGAGAGGTCATAGCCATGTTCTCTTGACAACATCATTGTTATTAAGGACAACTATTGCCCCTAACAAAACTGGGTGACAAGTTGGTTCGAACCTTATGCACTTTGCTACCGGATATGATACATGCTGCACAAACAAAGACATTAATATACTAAGGCACCAACTTGCTACATATTGCTAACTTAAACTTGGTGAACGTGGCGCCTAACAACGAGGTTGGTAAGGAGTATGCACGGAGGTTGACTCAAGTTTAAGGGTAGACAAATATTAGACAAAGGGCATATCTCGGTTGGCAAAATGTTGGCATAGTGGTGCCAAGTTGGGGTAACGTGACATAAAATATAAGCGCGAGCCTAAATCAAGGAGTCAATTGTAAAAAGGGACTCATTGTTGACCCCATTATGACTCATTGGACATTTTCATGTCTATTGTTGTCACTTGAATTATTTTGCTTAAAGTATTATAAGTGAGGTGTCCCTCCCTCCAGACCTAAGGCAAGACAAGACCCTAAACGTGTTGTGGGACGTCGGCACGACAAGATAAGGTGTAACGCATGGCTTACACAGGGCAAAAAATTTGGGATAAGACTTACCCAAGAATATCGATTTGAGGCATAAAATTGAGGCAAAGCGCGTCGAGGGCCAAAGGCATCGTGGCATAACACCAACGGGTGTTAGGCATTGTGATTAGGGCTAGCAAAACATGTATTTACACGACAGGAGACCGACACGAAATTATCAGATCTAGGTTTTACTTATCAGGTATCGAGTCGTTATCGTGTCAGACCCGATAACCCAATAAGAAATAGTACAGGTTATCAGGTTGACCTGATAACCCAATAGGTTACACGATAAGACACGATAAGAATTTCGTATATTCAAGTTACACGATAACCTGAGATCCAATAGGTTACCCGTTAATTTAATAAATTATTTTTATACCCCCAAATTATCAAATATTATAATTTAGTACCTAATATATATATTCACATTTCCTTAACCCTACTCATTTAGTCAACTTAACAAGTAAATAGGTCATTAACGTGTAATGGGTTAACGTGTAATGGATAGGTTAATGTGTAGTAGAAACCTATCAAGTTTTATCGTGTCGTGTTTATTTGATAGGTTTCGTGTCATCGTGTGACACGAAATATTATCATGTCGTGTCGTGTTGACACGATAATTTTTGCGTAGTGTTCGTGTTTAGATAGTTTGACACGATATGCTTATCATGTTGTGTTCGTGTTTGGGTCTTATCGTGTTTCGTGTTATCGTGTAATGTCTTGTTACACGACTTGTCACCTGTTATGCCAGCCCTAATTGTGATGCTGATCCTAGGTGTAATTCTAGGATCAGAGCAATGGGTGTGGCATGGAAATGAGCAAGGCTTTGGCATATGGTCAAGGCAACGAGTGTAAAGATGCAGAAGCATGCGTTGGAGGAACGGGGCAGTGTTTAACCAAATTGTTGGGCATTTGTTGGCAAAATGGTGCACCGTTGGGCAATGTGGGTGCACATTGGTGGCGTTGGCATATGGTGCAAAGCAATCCTAGGCACGATACTGGGATTGAGTTTCATAGGAGTAGCATAGAACCAATTGAAGACTTTATGTAGTACCAAGGCAAGGATGATGAACGTAGGCGTAACGCTATATTGTGATCAGTGTCATACCAAGGCAAGGTAGATGAATGTAGGCGTAACACTACGTTGTGATTAGTGTCATACGGGTGACATGACGCACCGTTGGGCGTAGTTGTGCATTCTGATGCAAAAAATGCATATGACGGTGGCAATTCGTTGGGCGCAACAACGCAACAAGATGCAACAGAACAAGCAGATTGGGTTGGGCAACTGGGACTTAGTTGATGGGCGAAAATCAGTTAAAGGGGGCAGTTTGTGGGTATGTATAGATCATGTGGGGCAGTTTTGGGGGTCTGTACAGAAAACTGACCAAGTAATTACCTGTGACACATGTCTAACCACTTGTCCAGCATCTGTGTGGCAGTTTTGTGTGTGTTTGTCTAGCAGTTGAGGTAGTCAACTACATTGTTTCCTATATATATGTATGCATTTTGGATTTGTAAAGGGTATGCTGTGAGTTTTGAGTGTTCTTGCAACCTTTGGCCAGAATTTTGTTAGTGTTTCCTTATTTTTTTTGAGTAATAAAGATAAGGTTCGCTTCAGCTATAAGTGTTGTGTGTTTATACATTTTTTATGTGTGTGCGATCGTTTGGGTGGGTGTGACAGTGGTTGTCCAGAAACAAACAAGCAGCTGATTGGTTGGTGGGCAACTAGGGCATCACAAGTGCAAAAAATTTATGTTCGAAGTTTGAACCTGTGACAACAACCATGGTGTTGGCGCCGATTCTGATAGAATA
Organism: Eucommia ulmoides; assembly: GCA_016647705.1. Taxonomy (NCBI): domain Eukaryota; kingdom Viridiplantae; phylum Streptophyta; class Magnoliopsida; order Garryales; family Eucommiaceae; genus Eucommia; species Eucommia ulmoides. Next base: position 12,649,672 of record CM028341.1, on the reverse strand, counting down.
GATTGGTCCGTGAGTCTCAACCTATTTGGTGAATGTCTTGTGGGGCTTCTTCTCTTTTAACTGCAACAAATTTCCAATCACCGACAACCTTGGCACCTCTGCACCAGAATCTCATCATCATTTTTTGATGAATCCAATCGTCATAGTTACATAACTTACCCATGAACAAATTTGTGGGTTTTTACCTAGTAAAGGTGAGAGATTGGACGTAGAAGGCGTAGGTTATGACTTGATCCAATAGAGTCAAAACACTTTTCTATTTAAATTGTGCTCGATGAAACGATCCAGATTCTTAACTATGTTGTGGGTTGGAGAGAGAGTTGCTCTACGAGATGGGGCATTCAGTGTTCTTGTGTTATGGAGGAACTGAAGTTTAGAGAACGGTTTTTAGTTTTGATCAGAGACAAACCTTTTGAGGAACCAAAGAGAAAGACCACAAAGAACCACCACCAGACCACCCACAACCACTATAGTTCCAACAAACAACGTTGGAAGATATAGAACCGCTTTTATTAATGCCATTAACAAGAAAAAAAAAAGATAAAGAGGCTAATTCTTTATACAAATTTCTTTCTTTTCCATTTTCGATTTGATGGGTAGTGGCGGTGATGTTGTTTCCCGTTGTGCGGAGATGATAGGTGAAGAAGACAGATGATCGCTCCAATTTAATTCTCAATTTAAGCGCAAAACATATTGTAATACAGTGCTTAAGTATGGGGTCGATGTAGACACTGCATTTTATCCTACCCAGTTAGTATCGAATTGAAAGTATAAGTTCAGATAAACTTTAAACTGAGATTTAAAGGGAATGAATTTCTACCTTAGATCATACTAGATACCATAGAAAAACACCAAAAAACACAAGAAAAAATAAAATTGTCAAATTTTACTAAATTCGGTATAAGTAAAAGTTTCAAGTTAAACTCATAATTCTTAGAGTTAAGGGGGACTAAAATGATATTATTAAAGGTTGATTTTCATGAAATCACCTTTAATATAAACAATTTATTAGTGACTACCCTATAATTCAAGAAAATTTCACCAATTACCCCTGTTACCCCTTGACCCCTGAAACATTTATTATCACCGGTTTCGTCTATTTGACGCTAAAAATACTTCTTTAAATTTCTATTTAAAGTACTAATTTACATAAATCAATCCAAAAGACCATGATCAAACCAAAAAAAAAAAAAATTGTCATGACAAGTTTAGTTACCCAAACTAACTAGTGCTTAGGACTCGGTTCTAAACCAACCAAACCAATATCATAATGATTAGCAATCAAAAGCCATCACCATTATACATTTAATGACTCATTAAATGAGCATTAAATGCCAAGACATTCCTAAGATATTCTCTATAAAAAATATCAAAGGAAGAAACCAAGTTACTTGAAAAGTAACTATAGATTACAAATCTAATCGATTCGTTTTACCATAAAGTCAAGCCATTAATGAATCATCAAATCAAACCTCTCATCGAGCATTAAATTCTTGGAATGATCTTGGGAGACTACATTCGAGGTATTTAGATATTTTGATCAAAATATCTTAGTGTAACTAAATGATTACTAGACTAACCGAACCAATTTCATCCCATTAGAGAGCATTAAATATCCATCAAATTAAGTATCATGATTAAGCATTAAATTCCAAATGACACATAAAGACTACACACATTGCACCCCTAAAGCATTAATTGCAGTCTAACAGAAATAGTTCGAGTAACCGATACTAAGCAATCAAACCGAACTAAAAAGTGTCCCATCAAGCCATAAATATCACATGTGCAAGCCAATCATTACCAATCATGAATAATGATGACCAATTATTACCAATCATGAGTAATGATTGGCAATCATTACCTGGGATATTTTAAGATTTGGTAATCATTACCGAATTTTAGAAGATCTTAGTGAATCTTTCAAATTTGTCCAAAATCATCAAACTACAACAAATCAAAGGGTGACCCCTAGACCAAATAGCCCCTAAGGAGCAAGATAGGATACCCTGTGCATTGGCCAATGCGCAAGGTGCCTGAGCCTATAAATAAGTGGCCTATAAATAAGTAGCCTGTTTTCATAATTTAAAGGGTTTGATCCAAGACTTTCCCTTTCTAGTCTCAAATTCCTCTCTCAGGTCTAAGGAATTCTCAAGCCTTATATTCCAAAAACACCTCAAAATTTTGTTGAAATATCTTCCTAAAGTTGTTCTTGAGGATCTTGGAGGAAGATCTTAAGAAGTTGTCAAAGAACGATCGAGAACAACCGAGAAGATTCAAAGAAAGAGAAAAAGAAATTCACTTAAGGAAAGACCACTCTCCTAAGCTAGGTACGTCTTCTTAAATGCCCTCTATCTTGTCTTACATACGGTTATATTACTTGTATATAACATGTTTGTGTAGTTCTTAGATTTATATTCCATGTACATAATATACATATCAAGTAATCAAGTCAAAAATGTCGAAAACATGTCAAAATCATCAAACTATGTCAAAAATATCCAAAAATATGCTAAGAACATCAAGAACATAAAGAGCATGTGAAGAACATGACGAAAACATCAATCACACCATGAGTTGTGTATAGGATCTTTGATTCTCTCAAGAACACATGAAACTGAACTCCAAAAACTCAAATCAAACCTCTAATTAACTGATTGCTAACCACTAACTGCTAATAATTGACTTTACATTTATGCAATAGTCTAGATCACAACCTGACAATAAGTCATCAGGCTCTTGGACTGGCATCATACACACACACATACACTACACCGTGGAGACCCTTATGGCTAAAAATTAGGAATAAAGAGATGACCTATATTCCTTCAGGGATATGTGTGCACCTTCTTCAGAAACGTTTTCATTTTTCTTAGTTACGGGTAGGACTGACACATATACTATATATTTTCTTTCTTTTTGTATTAATAACCTAAACATAAACACTAAACTTACCTAAGCAAGTGAGCTCGATTAGAGTGTTTTTGACAAAATCAAATGTATTGTTCACTTATCATTGGTACAATTCATGTCATTGTCTCTGTAAGGACCAAATCATAGTATGTGTGTCATTAATAGTCGCATTTTAAAGTATTGAAAAATTCGGGGTAAATTTTTGTTAATGAAAATAAAAAATTAAAAAGTTAGGGGTAAATTGATAATTTTAAGAATATTAAAGGTTAAATATGGCTTAAATAACACCCTAAAAGATGTTAGGGGAGGAAAATGTAATTAGGAAAAAAAATTATTATATATATATATCTATATATACAAAAACTGCCGGGATCAAAACAAGGAAAGAAAAACAGAAAAAAAAGAAAAAAGGAAAAGGAACTAGATCCAATCAACGTGACATTAAGGGGTTGAAGTTCACACCACTAATATCATGCATACATATACTCAATCATGCTTACAACTCATCACCGGGGGGAAATTAAGAAAGGGAAAAAAAATAGAGAAACGAAAGAGAGAGAGAGACGGAGGCAGAACTGTTGGGTCGGTGGAGTGTGTGCTCTGGGTGTGGTCGGTCAGTGGTGAGCGTTTGTGACCGGTGTAGGGTGGCCGGCGGTGAATGGGAGTTAGTGAGAGAGAGAAAGCGTCGGCGGTGGGTTTCGGTTTTGTCCAACGGTAACGGTAGATGGTGGGTATCCGTTAGTTTCGGCGGTGTGTGGCTGTTCATACGGTGACGCTACGTGTGTGGGCGGTCATGTTGTGTGAGCATGGCGTGGGCAGCGGTGGTTGTATGGGCGTCGCCGGATGATCGTCGACGGTATGTTTAGAGAGAGAGAGAGCAGTGCATGTGGACCTCTGTTGTGTGTGGGTATGTATGTGTTAGGTTGTGGGTACGTGAACGGTGGTGTGTATGTGGGTGATCCGTGTGTAGATCGCCAGAGTTATCGCCGGAAAGTTAGAGAGAGAGAGCAGTGGGTGTATAGGCGGTGTGTGTGTGACTCCGTGGTTGGGTCGGCTGCCGGCGTCAGCGGTTGGGTGTTCCTCGCCGGCAGGGTGGCTGGTCGGCTAGTGGTGGCTGTGGTGGGCTGAACAGAAAACGCGAACAGAAACGAGAGAAGAAGAAACGGGAAAAGAGGAAAAAGAAAGAAGAAGATGAGAGAAAAGAAGAAAATTACAGAAAGAACCCCTAGAATCCAAAATCCATTTCGCGACCCGAGAACGATTCAGAACGAATAACATTTTTCGTTGAATTTATGTTAGTTTATAAAATTAAATTAACGTATCGAAAATTTCGTAGCAGGAATAATAAATTTGGGAATGCAGTAACTTTTAACGAAATGAAAATTTACCAAATAATAATTTTACACAATAAAATAGGGAGAATGAGAAAATATGGAACATAGAGCTTGCATTTGCTTGATTGGGTCATTTTTTTTTACCTAAAATATTAATTTAGGCCCTGTCCCTAATGGGTTCGCAGGCACCGGAGTAACGTTAGAGTATAGTCGGTAAAAGCTTTTGGGAGCGGATCACGAGATGAGTGTATTGTCTTCTTGCCAAATTATTTTCATATATATATATATATATATATGCATATAAAATGGCCTTAGTGGGACTAAATGATTTTATAGACGATATGGATCAAGCAGGTTTTGAAATGAGTGAGTAAAAATGGATTTTCGTGAAATTACGATAGTTTTCGAAAGAAAATTGAGAATGATTTCCATTGGATTTGGTGGTTTAAAAAGAGAGTGGAAAAATAGTTTTGGTAAAAATCAGACGTTTTTTTAAAGAAAGTAAAAAAAATATGATTTTGGATTAAAAATCGATTTTGGAAATATAGGGTGATGATTGAGATTGGACGATGTTGATTAGACGATGTTATTGATTTGTGATCTGATGATAACATTATTGATTTGACGATACTATAGTATTTATCTGCTTCGGCAGAGTGATGGTATTGATTTGATGATGTTATTGATTAGATGATGCCATAGTATTTATCCGCTTCTGCGGAGTGATGTTATCCGCTTCAGCGCAGTGATATTTATCTGCTTTGGCAGAGTGATATTAGATATTTATACTGCGCAGTAATTATCCACTTTGGCGGAGTGATGGGTGTCCGTTAGGAAGGCAAATCCTATGAGTGGTACAGTACCGTTGCAACTCCCGATCGTGAGGTTAAAACGATCACTATGGCTAGTCAGCATGTGTTGTGGTGAAGTGGTGTGTTTGAGGTGTGTGTTTGAAATGTGGTGTTTTACTTATATTGAGTGGTTTATTATTTATTATGGTTATTGGTATAATTTTATACTAGATGAATTTGGATGGAACTTATCTATATTGCTCAATTTTCACTACTTATATACTTATGCTCGATCCATATTTAATCATGGTAATATCTAGAATGTATCATTATTTAAAAAAAAAAATGTTTTACGAAGAAGGCAGTACACTCGCAGGTGAAACAGCTAGAAGTCGGTCCCCTACTGGCACTAGGTAGAGACCGGTGATGGTGTAGTATGGAAAGCTTTTGGGAGAAGCTGTCTGAGACGAACCTGTGAAAGTTTCATTGTTGTTATACTTTTGTGGATATTATAATTCAGGGACGGGTGCGTCCCCAGTTAGAGATGTTGTATATGGTCAGAATTTATGGTTGTATATTTTTGTATGCACTTTGTCGTTTACTAGTGGGTTTGACGTTAAGATGAGATCGTGTCGACATCACGCCGGCCCCACGGTGACGAGTGTCCGGTCCTTCCATCAGGTTTAATGTCGTCAAATCATTTCTAATAGTCTCGTCCAACATCTTTTTTGGTCTACCTCTCCCTCTAGTAGTCCCCTAAACTTAAACTAAATCACATTTTCTCACTGGTGTTTCTTGGGTTTTCTATGCACATGCCCAAACCATCGTAAATGATTTTCTCTAATTTTCTTTCCGATGGGTGCTATTCTTAAATTTTCTCTAATAGTTTCATTCTTAATTTTATCCATTCTCGCCTTCCCACTCATCCACCGCAACATCCTCATTTTTGTCACCCTAATTTTCTAGATATGATTTATTTTTATCGCCCAATATTTTGAACCATAAAGAAGTGATGGTCTTATAGCAGTTTTGTAGAATTTTCCTTTAAATTTCAACGAAATCCTATGATCACAAATCACCCCAACTGTACTTCTCCACTTTAACCAACGTACATTGATTCTATGCGTAATATTCTTCTCGATTTCTCCATTACTCTAAATCATTCAACCTAAATATCTAAAACGATCAACCTAAATATCCAATTTGTTTTTGTCTCATAATAATAAAAAAACAAAATCAATCATCTTGGATAGATAAACTACATGCTGACCTGATTCTCAGCTACCTAAGATACATAGGCAACTCACGTACGGGTTCGATTACCTATCTAACAATAAAAATCAATTTATCTTAAACATTTGAACTACATTTCTACTTGATTCCCTGTGAAAATTGGGATACGTAGGTAACCTTTACAAGGCTCAGTCGTCAAAATACAAAAAAAATATTTTCATTTCATATGATTTATGTTGCTGATAGATAGTTAACTCTTTCTTGCTTTCCTTGCATAAAAAAGACAAAGATGTAAAAATGGGAATTACTTTGTAAAAAAAAAAAAAATCAAAAAAAATTACTTGGACTTTGTTTAAACGTGAACTTCTATTTAGACTAAGGTACCGTCTTCTAACGGATACTTTGGGATGCTTAAAACCTTCCCCGAATATAACCGACTCCCGAACTTAAAGAAATCCTTGATAAAAGACCAGTTGTTTTGAGTCAAAACTTGGGTCATTTCAAATAAAAATGAATATCTAAAATTCTGGTGACCTAGTACACAATTTAACCCCATGCTAGGTGGCGCTTCTAACATAAATCTCGGCCCAAAGAACGTTTTCAAAACCTGCGCCTAGAAAAGCCCCTAAAAACCATTTTCGAAAATGAACGAATTTTGAGGATTTCGAGAGAAAGAAATGAAACTTGGTTTTCCTCTTCTTCCCGTTCTCAACTTCCTCTACTTTCAAAAAAATTCGGGGTGCGTCAGTCGATCCACAGGGATTAAATTGTAACTATTAATTTTATATCTTATTTTTCGTAAGTGGAATAAATAATTTTGGGTTTGATTTTTTATTTTTAATAATAGCAAAAAATTATTTAATTGCGATAAAATCTATATAAAAAGGCTCGGATTAGGAACATGCGTAAATTCATCTATCTATCCCATAAATTTCATTCTTATTCATTTTTGTTCGATGTGTAATTAAGTAATATTGACTACAATCCAATATTAGTGAAAAAGATAAATTGACCACTTAATTGAAATAAACTATCTTCACGATTTAATTCCTACGTCAACTAATCTAAATGGTTTAGTATAATTTATCAAATTAAGTTGCATCGACACCACTAAAATTGATTGCAAAATTACTAGATCTAGATCACAGATATTAGATCTAACATTACGGATATAAATAAGTCTAAATCAAAATTTCTACAAGATTATTTAGACATAAATTCATTCAGACAAAAGTTTAAAACCACAAATCATCATTTTACGATCTTACACACATAAAAAGAAAGCATAATTGAACAAGAATAAAATTTACATGGATAAATTGGAGAAAGTACACAGCCCTAACCCGATTAATAAACTTAGCCGATTATTAGCGTGTTCTTCATTATCTCTTCGGTTGCCGAGAGTCTACTGCCTAAATAAAAGGGAAGAGTCTACTGCCTAAATAAAAGGGAATAATCTCCCCACTCAAAGCCATTGTTTCTTTCGACCAGAAGAAGAAAACAAAGAGAATGAACCAAAAAAAGAGAAAATGAACTCAACCAAGCTACTCTTCGAAAGAATTAAAAAATGGAATACTCAGAACAAATCTCTCTCCCTTGTATTTTTTAACCCCCCGATTCGTTTGACCCCCACCCCGTTAATGGGCTCGAATGCCCATGACTAGCAAATGTAACGGTTTCTAAATTTGGGAACCGTTACAACAGGCTGTCAAGGACATGCGCGCCACCATAGCGTGCAGGTCCTGTACAAGACACTAGGCTGAAATGGCCTGGGCCAATTGCAATGGCAGGCGTCGATTGAGTGCCTACACTGGGTTATCAGACCGGTCCGGGTTCACGGGTCGGGTTTGGTCTATTTCGCCGGCTGTGACCTTTTTTTATTCTATTTTGCTTCAAAATAGTCTTTTTATTCGGATTCTTCAAATCTACAAAAGCAAATAAATAGATCAATTATACTAACTTAATTAATTCAACAGATTAAAAAATGCTTAGATTTACGGTATTAAATCGTATTAAATGACGCGATCAACAAACTAGAAAAAAAGCAAATAAAAAAAAAAAAGAGAGAAATAAAATAATAATTAAATAATATAAACAATAAATATAAATTAAAAAATTATAAATTTGTAATTTTACTCCTAATTCCATCTAATTTAACAACCCGAAAGGATTAATTAAAATTTCAATTAAAGATATAAGATTTAAAATGAAACCCACAAACTTAATGGACTACATAAAAATTAATCAATAATTAGATAGTTTAAAATAAAATCTGTCCAAAATTAAATTATTGTTATTTCTTATTTTTTAATTCATTCCTTCATGTAAGGATTATACGTTAATTTACACAGTAATACAAACCCAAGTCCATGTGCTACGCTTTTTTTTTTTTTAGCTAGGTTAAATTCAACAAAACAAAATGTAGTGCTTATTACCACTTCAATTTAACCTAACACAAATCGAGTACAAAAGAGGAAATTTGGTTCAACAGCTGAGAGAAACTCCAATCCAAATATATATTTGTAATAACTAAAACATCATTTTGTCTCATGAATAGAGGCTTGATTAATAGAAATTTAGAGATGTACTCTAACCATTTTAACGAAATAAATTAATTATTAATTTTAATTTTGACTAAACAATCATTTATGATGCGAATCTCACCAAAAATTAGTGTGATCCGAAACCAATTTAAGATTTTTTCACGAAAGATCGAACTAAATTCAAATTTATAACGAAATAAAAATATAAATTTTTTTAATAAATTATCTTGACCCAACGTTTATGAATTAAACCCGAACCAAAATGTATAAGTAACGATTTTGATCCAATGATTATAAAGAATCACGAACCAAAGATATAGAGATCGAAAGTCATAAGAAATCTTGATAAGTTCAGAATTTTTTTTTAAAGAATTTAAGAGAAAAACCCGCTCATTATATTAGTTAATATCAAATTTGTGTTTTCTCAAGCCTACATTGCCTCTTAAATAGGCGGCCAAAAGAACAAGTAGCCCTAGCTATGAATAGTGGTGGCCAAAACAACAATGGGAAACCCTAGTTATGGGGGCAGCCACTACAAGACAAAACAAAATAATAAGGAAACTTCTTATATTGCCCTACGCCCCTAGTCTAAAAAGGAAAAAAATAATTAACAATCATGACTTGAAATTTCATGGCTCTCATGCTTAGGCGCACTCAACTTCACGCCTAAGCCCATTTGTATGCCTGAGATGAATTAGACCTTGATCGTCATTTGGCCTGATTTAGGCTTCACCATTTTAGACTCGGCTCAAATCTCTTGAATTAGTCGTATCAATATTTCGTGTTATCGTATAACAACATATATTATCATGTTGTGTCATATCGAGTCAATCTGATAAATTCTGTGTTAGTATGTAACACGATAAATTATTGTATTGTGTCAATTCAATAAATTTTGTATCATATTTAGATTTTATGACAAGATATCTTGTCGGGTTTGTACAAGATCATGAAACCCAATAACCATTTGTCAACCCTAGTTAAAAAATTCCTAGAAATTTCATCTAACCTCTCTATAACGAGTGCTAGAATAGCTACATGATAAAATGAATAAGCTTAAATTAGAACTTACATTCTTAAATTTGTTTGGCTAAAATAGTAGCTATTGACTTTAAGCCAATATAACTTTGGGGGTTATCGAAAATCATCTTTTCTGGGTACAACTCTAACATCTCACCGAGCATTTAACAATAGTTACCACATACCATAAACATTGATTACAGTGTAAGAAGATAATATAACACTCCCACCTAACCCCGAAATCTTATTCTACCCACGTAAAAAAATAGAAAAAAAATAATAAATCAAAAAGGCATATATGGATCCTTAACTCTTCAAAATTGTTCTTTAAGCCCCTCACTTCTTCACCTCCTCATAATCCGCCTCCGGTGTCTGTTCACCACCGCCGGAGCTCGAACCACCACTAGAACCGCCGCCGCCACCGCCAGACATATGCTCTCCAATCTTTGACACTGCCTTGTTAGCAGCGTCAATCTTTGACTTAATCTCCTCCGCATCATCTCCGGCTGCCACTTTCCTCAAATCGGCAATCGCCAATTCAATCTCCTCCACCACATTAGCCGGAATCTTATCCCTGTACTCATTCAAACTCTTCTCAATGCTATAAATACTCGTGTCGGCATTGTTCTTCAGATCGATTAGGGTTTTTCTCTCTTGATCTCTCTGGGCATGCATTTCGGCATCTTTCACCATTTTGTCAATCTCATCTTCAGAGAGACCGCCGGAGGAACGGATTGTGATTTGTTGTTCTTTGTTGGTGGTTTTGTCCTTGGCAGAGACGGTGACGATGCCGTTGGCGTCGATGTCGAATGTGACTTCTATTTGGGGCATGCCTCTTGGAGCCGGTGGAATGCCAACAAGGTCAAATTCGCCCAGGAGTTTGTTGTCGGATGCCATCTCGCGCTCACCTTGTAAAACTTTGATACCTACCTGAGTCTGGTTGTCAGCTGCTGTAGAGAACACCTAAAGATAGCCAATTTAGACACACACAGAAACCGTTATATTCTTCAAAATCGGATAGATGAAGCGTTGAATTTAACCATTACATCAAGTACAAATTCAACATTTAGTAAATATCGACAAGATAGATTCAATTCAATTTACATCAAGCAAAAATTCAACATTTAGTTAATATCGACAAGATAAATTCAATCAAATATTATCCAAAGGAGTTGCTACTTATTTGACTCGAAAAAGTGAAAAGAACCCCCTAAAAAAGAACAATTTAGAGACATATACACCATCATATTTTCCATCTCAGGACTCCTGTTGAAGTAGGCAAACTGATGATTAGCACAAAAGCTTGGCAGGTCTAAGCTTATAACAAGCTAGGAAGCACCGACACTCCGCCACAGACTGAGTGTCTATGTCCGACACGTGTCGGAGCGTGTCGATTATTATTATTATTTTTTAGATTCCGACACAATGCCAACACGCAAGGTAACCGCATCGAACACTTCAAAAGCTTGTGTCGTGGTTTTTTTTCCGGGAGGTGAGTTCTGTAATTTTTTATTAGCTTATTGTAATTATATTATTATTTAAAGGGTATATTTTGCAATTTAATATTTCACAACCCTATTAAAAGGCCATTTATTCTTTAACAATTGGAGAAAAGCAAACGTCTTCCCTCCCCATTCTCCCTGTTCTGAAACAAAGCATCCAAAGCGACCATCATCCATCTCTCCGACTTTCCCTGCTCTGTTCCGTTCCAACCCAGGTTTCTCTCTCTATAGGCTATTATACATGAAATTATATATTTATTTATTGACGTGTTCCCGTTGTGCCAGTGTCGGGGTTTTTATGAAATTGTGGTGTCGCGGTGTCCGTGTGATGTACGTGCTTCATAGATATAAAGTTAACAACATGACTAAATTAGTGAACTCGCCTGACTCTTTTTGGTCGGAATAGTTGTGTTTCTATTGATCAATCTGGTGAAGATACCTCCCAATGTCTCAATACCAAGCGACAAGGGAGTGACATCCAGAAGAAGCAGCTCCTTAACATCACCACGGAGAATACCACCTTGAATTGCTGCACCCATGGCAACCGCCTCATCAGGGTTCACCCCTTTGCTTGGGCTCTTACCAAAGATTTCAGCAACTACTTCCTGTACTTTTGGAACTCTCGTCATCCCTCCGACAAGGAGAACTTCATCGACCTCCTTGGTTGATATTCCTGCATCCTTCAAACAACTCTTGCAAGGACTTCTTGTTTTCTCAATCAAATGATTCACCAAAGCCTCAAATTTTGATCTCGTCAATGTAATATTCAAATGCTTGGCACCAGATGCATCGGCTGTGATGAATGGCAGATTAATTTCAGTCTGAGATGTTGATGATAGTTCTATCTTAGCCTTTTCAGCTGCTTCCCGAAGTCTCTGCAATGCAAGCCTATCTTTTGACAGATCAATACCCTCAGTCCTCTTGAACTCACTCACCAAGAACTCCAGCAATGTATTGTCAAAATCCTCTCCTCCCAAAAACGTGTCACCATTCGTTGCTTTTACCTACACAAACGCAGATTATTGATGGATAGATCATTCTAAACATCATTGTAACTATTCGGATGAGATAGAAATTACAAACCTCGAAAACACCATTGGAGATCTCCAGTATGGAAACATCAAAGGTTCCACCACCAAGATCGAATACAGCTACGAGACCCTCTTTATTGTTCAACCCATATGAAAGTGCAGCAGCAGTTGGCTCATTGATGATTCTCTCCACATCGAGGCCAGCTATTCGGCCAGCATCCTTTGTAGCCTGCCTCTGAGCATCATTGAAATAAGCCGGAACAGTGATCACAGCTTTAGTCACCGTCTTTCCAAGATAAGACTCTGCAGTTTCCTTCATCTTAGTGAGAATGAAGGCTCCAATTTGGCTCGGAGAATATTTTTGTCCATTAGCTTCGACCCAAGCATCCCCATTCGGAGCTCTAACTATCTTATATGGAACCATCTGCATTTCTTTTTGTGTCTGGGGATCATCAAAGCGTCTACCAATCAGCCGCTTGGTTCCAAAAATAGTATTCGTAGGGTTGGTAACTGCTTGACGTTTGGCTGGAGTACCCACAAGAAGTTCTCCTTTCTGATTGAAGGCAACGACGGAAGGAGTGGTACGAGCTCCTTCAGAATTCTCAATAACCTTGGGCGTCTGAACCCAAAAAAGAACAGTTAGAACTAAAATTTTAAGACAAACAGCATAATCTTTTCAGAAACTAGACAAAGGATATCAAACCTTGCCCTCCATAACCGCAACACAGGAGTTTGTGGTACCCAAATCGATACCAATTACATCATTGCCTGCAGGTTTGGAGCTGTACCAAAAGGGAACAGAACAATATGCACATATAGAAGTTAGAACAAGATTTAGTAAAATTAATATAATAAAAATTTACCCCTCTTATGTACCTGAATGGCCTGGCAAAAATGGACCACTTATTACTCAAATGTGCCGTGGCCCATGGCGTCTGCACATTTCCAATCAACTGCAAAAGGTTCAACTGATGTTTCAATACACAGTTTAATCATACCCATAAATTGCTCTTGTACAGCAAACAGAGTACAGGCTACAATTATTAAAACAATGATAGACTAATAGTAAAGATTCAAAAAGGAGGAGATCTAATGCACAAAACATTGAAGTCCAAATTACTGTGGAAATAGAACAGCTATCGAAATTAAATAAATAATACGATCTCACAAAAGCAAAAAACTAAGTGAGAAATTGAAACTTGATAAGTGATGCTTTACACCAGCATGTTGAAGTGCATGGAACAGAAAAATGAAGCAATAAAATCTATCTTGTGACAAAAATTATACCGCTACTTTGACCAATAACTGCACATATACAGCAAGATTACATAAATGATGGTCGAAAACCAAAAAAAAATATTAATCGGAGCATCTCACACAGAACAATCCTTAAAAAATCGATCTTTTTGCAGAACAAAATTAAGACAGACGCAACTAACATCAAGTAAACATGCACAGAGCTCAATAGCTCAACCAGACGAAACCACGACATTGAAATGAACACATATGGACAATAATAACTCCACACCAGCAATAATAAACAAAACGAAACAGAACACTAAAGGGAAAATGATGTAAAGAATTCAGATTAAGTGCAGATAACCAGATGATCGGGGACTGAGTGAAGAGACTCACGGATTTGTAGGCAGAGAGAGAAGCGGATTGAAGATCCCGGCGCCGGAGAGATCTGAGCAACATAGATGTCGCCATTCGAGTGGAGCAATCAACCTATCAGATTGATCGGCGGATTCTGATTTCAGAAAATATGTTGTTTACCAGGCAGAGGAATCGATAACTTGTAATTGTAGGGTTTAGGGTTTTGGAGAAAAGTGTAACGAAGAAGTTTCCAGATATAACTACAACCGCAAGTGATTTATGCCCAGACCACGGATACGTACAATCAGTTGCCAAGTGTATGGTGCTGAAAGCGGCATTCTACTATTTCTATTTGTGAGTTCATAAATTGTAGAGAAATTTATGGAGATAATAGGTAGGAGTCCATCCATTTAGGTTCTAATTAATTAAAAATTTTAGAAGTATTAAATTTTTTTAATTTAGTCATATCTGTTTTAAAAGGTAAAAGTCTTGCACATATGATAGCCACGCGTCAGTTACATGTAACTATTTTGTGTGTAATATTATTGTATTAGTTACAAATAACTTTTTTCTTTTCTTTTTTTTTTTAAAATTTTTTATGTAATAATTTTGTGGGTAAAAAATTTGTTTATGTCACAAAATATATATAATTAGTTAAAGGTAACTAATTATATAGAATTTTTTAGTTACATATATCTGATATGTAATTAAAAAATTTGATATTTTTCAGTTACATGTGCCAATAATGTATAACTTTTTAGTTATATGTCTCTAATATGTAATTAAAAAATTTAATTTTTTTAGTTACATGTTACAATAATATGTAACTTTTTAGTTACATATCTCTAATATGTGACTAAAAAGTTTGATATTTTTTCAGTTACGTCACAAAATATTACGTATATATATGTAATTGTAACATATAAATAAAATACATGTAACCAAAAATACCTAAATATGTGTAAAAAAATAACAATTATGAAATTGTAACTAACATTAGTTACATGTAACAGAATTTACTATAAAAATTCAATGTACTCACTAAGGGTTCCCTATAATTTCTACAATATTCTTACAATTCCTGTAATGCGGGACTAAAACACAAGTGAAATCTAACTTAAAGAATTAAATTAAAACATAATAATATAAAAGAACTTTTCACTCATTAAACTTTAAAAATAGGATTTTTCGTCGATTTTCTCAAATTTATGTTGGTTAAGAACAAATTTTATCGTCTCCTTTAATTTTAGGGGTATTCCTACCAAACAACTTCTTTTTTTTTTTTAACTGTGTTATCAAGTATTCTTTATAATTATTCGCTCAAATTTGTTTTGTTTTTTTTTTTTTAACTGTGTTATCAAGTATTCTTTATAATTATTCGCTCAAATTTGTTCCTACAATTAGTTACTTAATATATAACGTCCTAGAAAATAAAGATTCAAAATCATTTTATTAAAATATCAAAATATATATTTAGATTCCTCTAAATAATATCATCAAAATAATATCACATTCACTATTTTTCAATTAGTTTTCATATTTGTATTACATTCAATATGATATTTTTAGAATTTTCAGTTTTCACATTTAAATTACATTGAACATACTACTTCAAAATTCTCATAATTTTTTCACATCATGTTGAATTTAACATGATATTTTTTTATGATTTAATTATATGTCTAGATTCGCCTAAATAATATCTTCAATAAGATATCAAGTTCACCATTTTTTTCATCAAAAATTTATATTCGTATCACATTCAAAATAATATTTTTAGAATTTTCAGTTTTCATATTCATGTTACATTCAACATATTATTTCGGAACTTTTGTAATTTTTCATATTGTGTTGAATTCACATGATATTTTTTCCATGATCTAATTATATATTCAGATTCATTTGAATAAGATTTTCAAAATAATATCACTTTCATCATTTTTTCATAGAAAATTCACACTAGTGTTACATTCCACACAAATTTCACGTTCATGTTATATTCAATACAAAGGCTATCATTGTGTTAAATTCAACACGATGATAAATCATATAACAAAATATACAAATAGATATTTATTTTGAAATCAATGACTACTTGATGATAAATTTAAAATGAAATCAAACAAACGATATATAAAAAAAATATCGCTATTTAAAGAATATAAAATTGGTTTAATTTTAATTTGGTAATTGTTCATAATCCTATGAGTGAATTGCAGAAGGGCAGTATCGTCTGCATCTAATTTCGAATTTGAATTTAGGACTACCTAGTAACACAATTTTGGAAATTGAGGATTGTTTGGTTCAATTAGAAAGTTTTGGGGATAATTTAATAGATTCAGGTTCCTAATAAGACCATTCAGTCATTTTCCCTTAATTTTATTAAAAATATTTTTCTTATTAATTTCTAAAGTTTGAACGATTGTGCTTATCCGTTCCATACTTCTCAATAGCCTCCACTACGACTACACCTCAACCACCACCACAACCATCTCACCAACTGTCACCACAACCGCCACCATGGCCAACCATCATTGCTGCTACATGATCACCTCCAATCACACCCCACACATACACGATCGTGAAAAGACCGTTCTTCTGAAAAAGTAGACTGTGGAGCTATATGATGTGTGTTTTCCTCCCCAAATCTTCATAATTATTGTTTTTCTTGGGTAAATCACTCCTATTTTGGGATGATTTTTTCTCAGTGGCCTGCCTATCCACTAAAGGTCAAAAGAAAGAAAAGCAAAGTCAACAAATACAACTCACCAAAGAAGAAAAGAGAGAGGTTGTGCCTACAATACTTGATCTTCTCTTGGTCTGTTCAAATTGGTTGAAATGATCAAATCTACTCTATAAATAGAGGAGATGAGCAAGGGGAAAATAAGTTCTTTGCAAAAAGAAGATATACAGAGAGTTTGAGGTATCCAAAATATAGAGAAATCCCAAGATGGAAAGAAATGTAAATGCTCTTAAGCATGTAAATATTGGGGAGTATTTGACTCTCCAATATAGGTTATGTGTATGCTTTATAAGGATTGTTCTCTTGGAGATTTTGTATTCTATGAGTTTTGGATGTGAGGAAAAAATTACTGAGAATATGGTTGTAACAATTTTCCACATAGTGAATTTTTCTCGCTTTGACTTTGATAACGACGGTGATTTTTCTCTGATTTTGAAGTTTTCACTATAATTCTTGTGTTGTATTTTATAATTTCTCAATTATTCTTGATATTCTGTTCATTGAATCCTAGGACGGAATTTGGAAATTAGTCCAAAATTTCCATCAATTGGTATAAGAGTGTTGGTTCCATGGTATACTATTTCTGGGTGGTGGATCTTGAAGTCGTTGTGGAGTTACTATTTACATGAATAGTAATTATCGGTGAATAGTGAATTTTGTCGGTGGTGTTGTTCTAACAAAAAAGTTGTTTTGTGATACTATGGTTCGCAGGAATAACTTATAATGATCCAGAGAAGCCATATTTGAAGTACGAAGCATATTTATCAAGAAGTTATTTCAAATTGTGTCGAGTTTGAGGTGGAGAAATTTGATAGGTGGATTATTGGCTTGCGGCAAATGAAGTCAATGATAGTCAATCCGGTTTACACAAGAATTTGAAGGAAATTGTCAAGGAGGTGAAGCGGGCTAGGCAAATTGTTCTAAATCAGTAAACGGAGATACTGATATTGTCGCCAGCAATGAGTCTCTTTTCTCCATAAGAGGCTGTCGTGGTCCTTTCGGCATGTTGTTGATCTCTAAGATGCCATGGAAAATGATGTGTTACTGCTAGCGGGTCCACAAGTTTGCACACGGGCATTGGCTTGGCATACATGCAAGATGTGTGATGGAAAATGTAAGACCCTGAATTTTATTTTATTTTTATTTATTTAAGATGCATTTTCACACATTTAGGAAAATATGGGGTAAATTGTGTTATTTATAATTTGATTTAAAATTTTAGGGATCAATTAATAATTTTCAAAATATTACTTCTAGATTTTAGGTTTAACTAAGAACTTAAAGAAAATTGAGGAGGGTTAATATAATTTTTTAAAATAAAAATCTTTACCCTTTCCTTCTCAACAAAGGAAAGGGATATATAGAGTTCTTAACCAAGAAAATATAAATTAAAAATTTAATTTCTGAAAACTGGTTGGGGGGTACTTATTTACGTAACCCATGTAAAACGCAAAAGGGTAAAGAATTTTTATAAAAAAAAATGCATTTCACTTTTGCCTTTTTTTAAATAAAAAAACAAAAAACAAAAATGCATTCTTAAAATGCATTTGTATAAAATAAAAATAAATAAATAAATTTAAGAAACGTGAAAGCGATTTGCATTTTGTTAAAAACGCAAATCGATTTTGCGTTTTTAAAAAATAATTTTTTTTTGTTCATTTCTTATTTAAAACGCAGCAGCATTTTGCCTTTTTTAAAAACGCAAAACGCTAATTCATTTTTCTTAAAAAAAAAAAAAAAAAAAAAAAAAAAAAAAAAAAAGAAAAAAAAGAGAGAGTTTTGTTTAATAGTCAAACTTTAGGGGTATAAAATATATTTTCAAGGCCCATTTGATTGCTCTCTCTCTTCTCTCTTTGCTATGTGTGTTGGCGAAAAAAAAAAATCTCTTGGTTCCGGTCCACTGGACCAAGCCAAACGGTGTAACATCGTTTGGATTTATTTTGGTCCCGGCATTTACCAAAATAATTAAAAAAAAAATTAGTTCAGTCCCGGTGTTGGATATTCACCTCTTATAAATAAGTTGAAAAACGCGTGTTGTCAAGATTTTGTTTTTTAAAAAAAATAATTATTATGTAAAGAACTCTGTAAAATAATTCCACAAAAAATGTAAATAACATATGCGTATATATCACACTAATTGGAATGGAAATAAATCATTTTTTTTTAAGTTTTTTGATCCTGGCCTTGTGAAGACCGAGATCAAAAAAATATATATTTTTTTTTTTTGCCCAATAATTTTTTAAAGTTTTTGGCAACTTTGAGTTGAATAACGGTGGTCTATCGATATTTTAAATAAATCTAATTTTTTGTGCATAAATTACGTTCAAAACACTCCATAATGCTTTTTACAATACTAAAAATGGACAAGTGGATAAATTTTAAAAAATCACCAAAGTTGACCAGACGAGCTGTTTCGATAACAGCGAAATATTTTTCAACAATTTAGAATTAACAAAAGATTGCATGTCCGTAACAGAAATAAATCAATTTTTTTGTATATAAATTATGTTCATAACACTATATAACAAAACTTAGAACACTAAAAATGAATTAGTGGATGAATTTTAAATAATCGCCAAAGTTGACCAGGCGAGTTGTTTCGATGACGATGCAGTTTTTTTGAAAACTTTGAGTTAACAAAAAATGGTCGTCTATCCGTAACAAAATGAATTTGATTTTTTTGTATACAAACTACGTTCATAACGCTAAATAATAAAATCGAGAACACCAAATACGGATAAGGAAATATATGGTGTTGAAAAAAGAGAAAACTTATGTAAAATAATAGAAAAAGTTTGGATGGACATAACTTTGTACTCGGTGATCCGTTTGGGGCGATTTTTTTATTTTTTATTTTAGGTATTTTTTCGAGATCTAGGCGTGGCAAATTGCCATAGGCGGTTTGGTCGAGTATTTTTTCAAATAAAGCCCGTTTTCATCTTCAATTTTGGATTCGAAGTGTTAAGTGACTAAATTTGTAATATTCGTCGTGAGCATGCGTTTTGTTATGTTGGTAAAATTGAAATCTTCAAAAGCAAGAGTGACGACTCGGATCAGACCTAACTATCAAAAAACAAATCGCCCAACGGACCACCGAGCGCAAAGTTATATTCATCCAAATTTTGAAGAACAATATAGTGTTTTTGAAACGTTGAAGAGCAATAAAATGTTGTAACTGTAAGACCCCGATTTAACACGTAGGTCATTTCAGTTGCATTTTAGAGCAATTGGAAAAAATATGGAGTAGAATTGAATTAATTATTATCCGAATTAAAAGTTTAGGGGGTGAATTGTAAATTTGTATACATTAAATCCACCCTTTAGGATTCAAATTGTCTTTCAATTGATACCATTTAAACTTTTAGGGGTGAAATTACAATTTGAAGAAAACTATAAATGGTGAATTAGGCTAAAATAGGGAATTAAAGAAATTTGGGGGGAGAAAAGAGTAATTAGAATAAAAGATTTTTTATATAAGTATATATATATATATATATATATATATATACGCATACGGTGTGGATGCCGAGAGAACAATCGGAGACGGAGAGATGAATGATCGAGATCCATTGACGTGGCAAGCTAGAAATAAATCAATCCACTTGAAACATGCAATCGTGATCTTTAATGGAAGAAGAAAGGAAGAACAGAAACAGAGGAGAGAGAGAGGGGAGAACCGGCGGTGAGGAAGGTGATCGACGGTGACGTAGAGGTAGTCGGCGTGGCGGTGTGGCGTTGTTGTTCGTCGATGGTGAGCGTTCGGTGGCCGTTATGCGTGTGAGATCGTGTAGGTGTCGTCGTCAATTTCAGGAGAGAGAGAAGGTGGTTCGGCCGGTGGGGTCGTTCGTCGACGGCATGGCGGTGTGTGCGTTCTGTTCATCGCGTGTGTGTGTGTCCAGTGTTCAGACGATCATTGATGTGGGTGTGTGATTCCGTGCTAGATGAAGCAAAGCAGAAACGAAAAACGACAAACGGTGTGATCGTTGCGGAGTGGTCTGTTCCGTTCCGTTCAGGGACTGGTGAGTGTGTGTGTGTGTTTTGTGTTGTTGTTCGGCGCATGGGTGTTCCTCCGGTGGTGACGGTGTGTGTTGTGTGTGGGTATTCGGTGTGGGTGTGGGGGTTGTGTGTGTCTGACGGTGTAGGTGTGTGGGATCTGTGATCAGGTGGGTATGAGTGTTCAGTTGTGAAAGTGTCGGTGGTGGTTATTGATCGGTGGTGCTGTTGTGCAGAACCGGCGGTGAGGATCGGCGGAGGGTGGGAAGTCGCTGGCGGTCGACGACAGTAGAGAGAGAGAAAGAGGAGTAGGCCGGCTGAACTAAAACAGAACCGAGAAAGAAAGAAAAAGGAAGAAAAAAGAAGAGAGAGAGAGAGAGAGAGAAGAAAAAAAAAAAAAGGGAAAATTTTTTTTTACACAAACCCCCCAATAAAAATCCAAAAATCTATCTCGCGGCCGACGGACGATTTGGGGCAGGTAAAAATTCTAAATCGATTACCATTGTTATTAAATTGAATTATTAGCAAACATGATTATAATTTGGAATTGTTAATTCTAATAACAATTTTTCATAATAAAAAGTAGGTGCGGGAAAAATTACAGAATTTAGGGCCTGCATTGTATGATTCGGTTATTTACATAAAATATTAATTTAGGCCCTGTCATTATTAGGCTCGCAGACACTGGAATATCGGTAGAAAAAAGTCAGTAAAAATTGTTCAGAACGGATAGCCAGGTGAGTGTACTGTCTTCTTACCAAACTATTTTTCTATGTATATATATGATGAAATATGTATTTACTGAAACTGTATGAATTTATAAATGATATGGATCAAGCCGGATTTTGATAAGTTGATAAACTGGATTTTCGGAAGATTTCGGTGGTTTTCGAAATGAAATCGAAAATGAATTTTTACTAGATTTGGCGAAATCGGATGATGTTTTTAAAAGAGAATAAAAAAAACATTTATTTTTCTAAAAATGCCTGGTTTTCTAAAAGTCAAGGGTGAAAAAGGGGTTTAATAAAATCAGACGTTTTCTTTTAAAAAAATGGAAAAATATGATTTTTGGATTTAAAGTTGGTTTTGAGGAAAAGAGATAGACGTGGAAATTTAACGAGGTTGAGTAGACGATATTTATTGAGTTGTGATTTGATGATGCTGTATTTGATTTGACGATACTATAGTATTTATCTGTTTCGGTAGAGTGAGGTTATCCGCTTCGGCGGAGTGATGTTATCCGCTTCGGCAGAGTGATGTTAGACGTTTATACTGTGCAGTGATTATCCGCTTCGGCGGAGTGATGGGTGTTCGTAGGAAGGCATATCCTACGGATGGTACGGTACCGTTGCAAACTCCCGATCGTGAGGTTAAAACGATTACTAGGGCTGGTCAGCGTGTGTATGTTTTAGAGGATGTTTTGAGATGTGGTATTTTGATTATACTGGGTGATTTATTATTTATTATGGTGATTGGCGTGATTCTTATACTAAATGATTTAGCATGGAACTTATATATAGTGCTTTATTCTCACGGCTAATATTATGAAAACTTTTGCGAGTTACGTAATGTTTACATATTTAAGCTTGATCCATTTAGATATTGCAGAATAACTTATTATTACTATAAAAATATTTTACTAAGAAGGCAGTACACTCGCAGGTACAACAGCTAGGAGTCGGTCCCCTACTAACACTAGGTAGAGCTACGTGATGAAGTCATATAGGCGATTGAGAGAAGCTGTCAAAGGCGAACCTATAAAAAGTTCATGGATAAATACTTTTAGTTAATAAAATTTCGGGACGGGTGCGTCCCCCATAGTAGATGTTTGTATTATACAGTATGTATATATTGTCATTCATTTGATTATTTGGGTATTGGTGATGTCATGTTGTAGTCACGCCCGCCTCGGGATGATGGGTGTCCGGGACGGGTTGTGACAGTAACAATAACCATTATTTAAAAATTATTCCCTTATCTGTTTTTGGTATTCTCGATTTTATTATTTAGCGTTATGAACGTAGTTTGTATACAAAAAAATCAGGTTCATTTTTGTTACGGATAGACGACTATTTCTTGTTAACTCAAAGTTTTCAAAAAAACTTCATCGTCATCGAAACAACTCGCCTGGTCAACTTTGGCGATTATTTAAAATTCATCCACTAATCCATTTTTAGTGTTCTAAGTTTTGTTATGTAGTGTTATGAACATAGTTTATATACAAAAAATTTGGTTCATTTCTGTTACGAACATGCAATCTTTTGTTAATTCTAAATTGTCGAAAAAAATTCCGCCATTTTCGAAATATCTCGTCTGGTCAACTTTGGCGATTTTTTAAAATTCATCCACTTGTTTGTTTTTAGTGTTGTAAAAAGTATTATGGAGTGTTTTAAACGTAATTTATGCACAAAAAAATTAGATTTATTTAAAATATCGAAAGACCACCGTTAATTAACTCAAAGTTGCCAAAAACTTTAAAAAATTATTGGGCCAAAAAAATAATAATATATTTTTTTGACCCCGGTCTTCACAAGGCCAAGATAAAAAAAACTTTAAAAAAAATAATTTATTTCCATTCCAATTAGTGTGATATATACGTATATGTTATTTACATTTTTTGTGGAATCATTTTACAGAGTTCTTTACACAATAATTATTTTTTTTAAAAATAAAATCCTGACAACACGCGTTTTTTAACTTATTTACAAGAGACGAGTATCCAACATCGGGACTGAGCTAATTTTTTTTTTTAATTATTTTGGTAAACGCTGAGACCAAAATAAATCCAAACGGTGTTACACCGTTTGGCTTGGTCCGGCGGACCGGGACCAAGGATTTTTTTTTTTGGCCAACACACAGAGCAAAGAGAGAAGAGAGAGAGAGAAATCAAATGGGTTTTGAAAATACATTTTATACCCCTAAAGTTTGACTATTAAACGAAACTCTTTTTTTTTTTTTTTTAAAAAAAAAAAAAAAACGCATTAGCGTTTTGAGTTTTTAAAAAATTTAAAACACTGCTGCATTTTAAATAAGAAATGAACAAAAAAAATTGTTTTTTAAAAACACAAAAGCGATTTGCGTTTTTAACAAAACGCATATCCCTTTTGCGTTTCTTAATTTTTATTTATTTTATACAAACGCATTTTAAGAATAAGGTTTTTTTTTTTTTTTTTAAACGCAAAAGTGAAATGCGTTTTTTTATTAAAACGCATTACCCTTTTTCATTTTACATGGATTACGTAAATAAGTTCCCCAACCAGTTTTCAAGAATTAAGTTTTAATTTATATTTTTTTAGTTAAGAACTTGGGATATTTATATATATATGTGTGTGTGTGCGCGCGCGCGCGCATACATATCAACAAGAGGACACGAGGCAACAATCTCGTATATATATATATATATATATATACACATAAACATCCATGCATTGAATGCATCTGCAAAACAGAAATCAAAAAAAAAAAAAAAAAAAAAAAAAAAAAAGAGAGAGGAGCTGCTGGCGGCGAAAGGGAGATGAGCGGCTGTTTGGTCTGAAACGAAACAAAATCAGAAGCGATCGACGTTCGCGTGTGTGTGTTGTGTTGGCAAAACCTAGCAGAACGAAAGCAGAGAGAGATTGAGAGCAGGCAGTCGCTGGCGGTGTGCTGCCTGGTTGTCCGGCGGTGTCGGTCAGCGTGAGGGAGTGTTCAGTCGGCCGTTCAACATGTGTTTCAGTGTGTATGTGTGTATGGGAGTTGGGTTTGGGGTCGGTGTGGTTGTGTATTTGATCCGGCGATGTGTGTGTGTTGATCGGCCGGTGGGTGTCGTCGATTTCGTGGGTATGTGTGTGTTGTCCGTTCGTTGACGGATCGTCGGGGTGTGTGTTTCAGTTGCGTGTGTAAGTTGTGCAGGGGTAGGGTTGTTCGGTCAGACAATGAGCTTTGCGTCGGTGGTTGGTGTCGATCGTTTGGTTGGCGGTGAGTGAGAACTAGTGAGAGAGAGGGTGCCATCGGTGTGTGTGTATGGGTGTGTGGTTGTCCCTGTTCCGTCACTGGTATACGTATGTGTTACTCAAATGACTGCATGTGTGTGTGTGTAATCGGGTGTGGCGTCCCTGGCAGTGAAGGCCGGTGGTGGCGTCGGCGAGATGAACGCAAACGGAAAACAAAAACAGGAAAAGAAAATAGAAAAAGAAAAAGGAAGAAGAAGGGAAAAGAAAAAAAAAAAGAAAAATACACAAGCAACCTTAATAAAATCCAATAAATCCATCTCGCGGCAAACGGACGATTCGGAACAGGTTGAATTCTCTTAATACATGTATTTAATTGTCTCATGTTGTTAATTGTGATAAATTGTTGTGGATATTTACCTGTGCAATTATATGCAATAATTTGGACAAATGTGAAAATTACGTGATAGGCATACCAATGTGAATTACGTGTCATATTAGTAAATACATGTGTTAGAGGGGTTGGAGTTCTACTGAACGTTGGCTCACAACTCCATAGTTTTTAGTTGCAGGGTTGGCGGGGACAAAACGACGAAGATACTATTATTTAAATTTTCATTTGTAATAATTGTAATTATTTATTATTTTAAACTGGAAAAAAAAAAAGAGATTATTGGTAGGAGATTATTTATTTAATTAATTATTTCAAATTGAGGGGAAAAGAAAAGAAAGAGAAAAATATCCGACGGTGAGAATAGGACGACGATGAATAAATTAGTTGAATTTCATTATCTATATTTTGAAATAGTTATATTGTATAAATTTGTATTATTACTAGGATTATAAATGGATAGATATAAATTGGAGGAAACGGTAATTATAATTATCGTAGTCGTTTGTAAAATCTCTCAATTTTGAAAATATTGAACATTCGGTTTTAATATAAGTGGTTTAAGATAATTGATTTGATAAAACAGTTATATAATTTTAGAAATATTAAATATTCGATTTTTAAATTATGAGTTCGATAATTATTAGTTGTTGCCGTATTGTAAATTGACAGATAGTTTGTTTTATAAACAAACAACAAATTTCTTGTCGCCATATATATAATTCGCGGATTAAATGAAAATAGATGATTGGTTATTTGGTAGTATTAAAAATGGTGATTATTATATTTAATAATTGTTGTTTTAAAATCGGCAACTAAAATTATCGCTAGTATTATAAAAGTTATTGTATTTTATAGATTAGAAATTTGATTAGTTAGTTTTAGGGTAAGAATTCTTTATAGGAGAAACCATAGTAACGGCTCTGAGAAACCGGGACATGACAGAAAAGATGTCAATGGCTGAGGAACTCTCGGGGAGACCAAGCATGAGAATTGTACCATAATTTTTTCAGTAGGATTGTTCGACATGAGCCGAGGTGAAATTCTTAGAATAGTTTATTCTAAATGTGTATACTCTTTATGGTGGAGTATGATAATTCTCTGTACCAAGAATTATGACTATTGGTGCATAAAACTGGACACACCTCGAGTATGGTCCAGTCGGATGATAGGTGAGTCCTTTTGCTGAGGTGGAGTCGTCAGTTAAAAAAATCTTCGCGTGAGCTGTGATGGGTCCTAGGAGGACTGACTTGCTATGTCCAAAGTCCTGCTCCTCAGGGAGTGTACCTGCAGAAGGCTCAGACCGGGATTTGTCCCGATAAAGTCCCTCCAGCGTGGTAATCACTGCTCAGAGAGAAAATGTAAAGAATATAATAAGTAAACAAATGAACTCGCGTGTAATGTAAGTCATTCAAGCGTACATCGGGCTTGCATAGCCCCCGATATATATAGGAGTTAGAGATGATTAGTCGGGCCTAAACACAATTAGTTAGTCAAAATCCTATGTTTTGCCGATAATCCGGGGCGTTTAGGAGATAATCGTTGGGCTTGGGATTTTTGGGCCCATTTGGCGAAGTCCGCGGGCTTGCGGCAGTGAGCTAGTGGAGGAGAGCGGAGATCCATGGAGTCCTAGAGAAGAAAAAATGTGAAAATGAGAGCCGGTCGAGGTGAATGGCTGAGTCCCTGAAATTGATCGCCGATGGCACGGCGCAGAGCTCAAGGCGGCACGTCCCTGCGGGGCTCTTCGCTCCTCCCTGGGTGCAAATGAGATTCTAGGGAGAAGCCGTAATCGGTGTATGCTCCAGCGTGGTATTGTGAATTCCGGAATGCATCCCTATTACTGCAAGGGTTGACACGTGGCTAGGTCCTAAGTGCTGACTCAGATGTGTCCAAAAATACCCTCATCAATGACTATTGATAAAAACAATGTTATGATGACTGACACATCCCGATTTTTCAAAAACAAAAATAAAATAAATATACATAAATAAAAAGGCATTTTTTTTTGTTTTATTTTGGGCAAAAAAAATATTAAAGAGGGGGATTTTTTTTTTAACTCCGATTTTCTCATAAAATAACTTAAGCCAATTCTTTGAAAAAAAAGTCGATACTTAGCATTGAGTTTAAAAAAAAAAAAAATTGTTTAAAAAAAAGATTGTTTAGCCAAGAAAAAAATAAAACCCCCTTTTTTTAAGTGATTTTTTTTTTTAAAAAAAATAAATTAAACTGATTATTTTTGTGAAATTAAAAATAAAATAAATTTAACAAAAACAATTTTTTTTTTTAACAATTATTTTATTTTATTTTTCTTCTTTTTTTTACAACATGTTTTGGGATTTTTCCCTTTTTTTTTTTTTTTTTTTTTTTTTAACCATTTTCTATTTTTTTAACAATTTTTTTTTTTTAAACATCTTTATAAACTTATATAAATTTAAACAACATTACATAACAAAGAGACTTTTCCCAAACCGAAAACTTCAACATAATTACAATTTATTTGTTCTCATCTTCACATACACAACAACACTTTTTTTTTTACTACAACAAACACAAACTAAATTTCCCTCATTTCCACATACATAACAATAACATTTTTATTTTCTTTTAATCAAGTCAAACACAAACTAAATATGTCAAAATATAAATGATAAAAATAAAAATAAAAATATTTCAAATATGTAACAAATACTTAAAAGGAAATACTTAAAATAAAATTACTTATTATGTTCTGGAGCGTGGAATTTTGACATCTTGATCGGGAGTTTGGGATTCCAAACAAAATCTCCTCCTTAGGATTCTCCTCCTCTTGAAGAAATTAGTCCAAGAAAAATCTCTACCAACCCCCCCCCCCCCCCCCCCCCCCCCCAAAAAAAATTCAATCCTAACTCAACCCATTTCTCTCTAGAAAACATAAAAACCAAAGAAGAAAAGATTTCAACTCCTCTTCTCTCCCTTACTCACTCCCTCTATCTCTCGGCAAAAAAAAAACACTATTGTTTTAAGGGTGTGGGTTACCTTTTATTATAGGCAACTAAAATTCCCTAAAAAAAAATATTATTATTATTTATCTGATTTGATAGGGGTTGTGCAACCCCCTCTTTTCTTCTTTTGAGCAGAGGGTGCCGCTACCCTTTGCCAATTTTTTTTTTTTTTTTTTTTTTTTGAATTTTGAAAAACAATAAAAAATATTAGCAGTATTTGCCTTACCAAGATTCGAACCAGGAATTTCTACTTGAAGAGGAGAAAGCTTTACCACCAAACCAACCTTAACATTGGACCTTGAAACTATTTCATTTATTTCTTTCCTTTTCTATTTTCGTTTTCGTTTTTTTTTTTTTATATATATTTTATTTTTGAAAATAAAACAAAATAAAAAAGCATAAAATATTTTTTGCCGGGCGGTCAAAATGTTGTATCTACAATGACGAAAGCTCAAAGTTTGCAAGAAAGCTGCAGGGTTGACTTCAACTCCAAATTGGTCGTGAGGGGATATTTGTTGTGTCATACCCCTCCACGGGCCCCCATGGCCCAAGGCCGAACGTGATATCGACTTGACGTTATCTTACCAATTAACAAATATACATATATACATATATATACATGCGCCGCTATACTCTTTTTTCCTAAAAATATATTTACTCACTTCAAAATTAGGGAATACAAATGTCCTAAATATTCACAACAAAACCATAAAAAGAAAATTGAACCTTTCACGGTTCACACCTGTCCAGCCAACCCTATAAAACGACTTCACCTCCTGACTCTACCTAGTGCTAGTAGTGGACCTGCCTCTAGCTGCTGTACCTGAAACCAAATATTTTATTGGTGTACTGTCTTCATAAGATAAAAACATGTCATGGATCAAGTGTATTCATCAAATACCATCTTTCAAACATAATATAAATATAACTATGCATGGAGCCGAAATAAAATTCCACGATCATCATTGCAATAAGATAATGTATCCAAATCAACCAATCCAAATATTTCGACATATAATAAAATACCGCATTCATAATTCTCTACTAGTCTTAGGATCGATTCACCTCACGATCGCAAATTGCAACGGTACCGTATCCTATACAACTGTGTCATTTAAGGTGGTTGTTAGTGCTAGGGTCATTCAATATCCCCAATAGTAGGGGCAACCACATGCAAGATTTGCACTCCTCACAAATCAACAAATATCCACCCTGCAGGACTTGCCTGATAGGTAACAACAAATATTCACCCTGCAGAACTTGCTTGACAGGTAACAACATATATCCATCCTGCAGGATTTGCCTGACAGGTAACAATATATCCACCCTACAAGACTTGCCTGACAAGTAATAACATATCCACATCTCACAGGACATGCCCTCCTGACGAGAAGACAACTATGGTGTAAGACCTAAGTGGTAGAACATGCGTCATAAATAACCAGATTATAAAACGTCAGAGAATTTTAGGGTAAAAATGTCGTTAATAAAACCCAAGTTAAAAATTGAGGGTTAAATTAGGAATTTAGAAATGCAAAAAAATAATAATAATAAAAAAAAAAATAAAAAAAAAAATAAAATAAAAAAAAATATATATATATATATATATATATATATATATATATATATATATATATATATATAAATAAATAAATAAAAATAAAATAAAAATTTGGGGCAAAATTATAATTTTGAAAACTTTTAAAATAAGGATACACTGAAATGAGAACCTTAATGAAAATGTGGGGAGGGAAGTGTAATTTAATTGTTTTTTTTCCCATAATCCCACTCCCACCCACACGGCAGCCCGACGAAAGCTCACCGGCCAAGGGAGGGATGATCGAGAGGCGACGTGGCAGGCTTAGGATCATCTTAACCACTAAATTCATGCGTTAAAAACCTCCTACATGCACTGAGGTGAGGAAATCGGAGAAGAAACGGAAGTCCGAAAATTCTAGAGAGAGAGAGAGCCGGAGCGGAGGGGTCGTCGGCTTTCCTTGGATCGACAGTTCTCCGGAAGCGTGGTCGTGAGGGCAGTGTAACACATCCCAGAGAGAGATAGGTGCAGAGATTTGTCGACGGGGCGGCCGTGTGCATGTTGGTGTCGCCGGTGAACGGAGTTGCGGATCACTTTTCGATCACCGACGATCATCGGTCAGGTAAGTATTTATATGTGTTTTTGCAACTAATTGATGGATGCACGCATGCATGAGTGTAACGAGTTGGGTCGGCGAGGTTCCGGCGAGGTGGGGGTCGTGTTCGGTTTCCGTTTTCCGGCACCATGTGGGTTTGGGGTATGGATGTGCTGTTTTTCTGGTTATAGTGTGTGAGGGTGTGTATGTGTAAAGGGTATACTGTAAATGAGAAAAAAAGAGAGAGAGAGAGAGAAGCCGGGACGGAGAGGAGGAGAGAGAGAGAGCGATCGGCGGTGGGTGAACAGTGTTTGTGGGTGTGCGGTGGAGCTGTCGTGGCGGCCGGAGGTGGTGTAGGAGGGTTGTTTGGGTGGTTTGTGGGGTTGTCAGGCGAGTCGGCAAGGGTGGGAAGCCACCGGCGGCCGGCAACGGTAGAGAGAAGGAGGACCGGCGTCGGAGCTAGCAGGAACCGGAAACAGAAAAAAAAAAAAAAAAAAAAAAAAAAAATTTTGCACAATTGACCCCAGGAGAAAGCGAGAAATTCCTTTTTAAATAAAAATCCTTTTTACGGCCCGTGAATAACTCGGAAAGGGTTTCGTTTGCCGTTAAATTTATTCTGGTGCTGTTAAAACCCAATCCTAGCCTAAAATCTTTGTAACCGGAGTAGCAAATTAGGATCGTTCATATTACGGGTTTTTTTTTCATGTAATAAATAATGAAACAAAACAAAAAAAAATTATCAGGAATAATAGCAAATCTCATAAATAAAATATGGAAAATAGAAAATGCGGAACTTCGGGCCTGCCTTACCTGCTTAGGTAATTTTTACATGAAATATTAACTTAGACCCCATCATTTCTAGGTTCGCAAACGCCAACACTTCGGTGAGCTTGGGACAGCGAGATTTTTATAACGCTGGAAACGAGGTGAGTGTACTATCTTCTCGACAAATTGTTTGTATATGTGCATACATGATGGAAAATGGTTGAACTTAAAATTAGATGTTTTTTTAAACCATTATGTGATGATTAGACGATATTATTATGTGGTGTGATCCGCTTCGGCGGAGTGATGTTTATCCGCATCAGCGGAGTGATGTTTATCTGCTTCGGCAGAGTGATGTTAGATGTTTGTACTGCGCAGTAATGATCCGCTTCGGCGGAGTGATGGGTGTTCGTAGGAAGGCATATCCTACGGATGGTACGGTACCGTTGCAAACTCCCGATCGTGAGGTTAAAACGATCACCATGGCTAGCCTGTGTGCGTTGGATTTTGGGTGTGATGTGTTGTTTATTTTGGGTTAGTTTGTTGTTATTTCAGGTGATTGGTATGATGTTTATACTGCATGGGTATAAAACAAAATAAAAATGAACTTACATATTTATGCTTCATTTTTACTGTGCACGTGATGTTTGTGATAATTCATATGGAAATGTTGTGGTATCCAGTAGGTATTATTATTACTAAATAAGAATGATTGTATTGAGAAGATGGTACACTCGCAGGTGATGTGGCTAGGAGTCGGCCCCCTACTGACACAAGGTAGAGTCCGTAGATGGTATAACGAGGAGTGGAAGTTTTCGGGAAATGCCGCATGAGACGAACCCAGAAAAGGTTCATAGTTTGTTTTCATTGTTCTAGAAGGAGATATTTTGGGGACGGATGTGTCCCTAGCTTGTAAAGACGTTTATGACTGGTATTTTGTTTAGCTGTATAATTATGAACGCATAACGTTTTTTTTTTTTAGTTGGTTTGTCGCCTGGGTAATGTTGTGTCGACGTCACGCTGGCCCCACAGGTGACGGGTGTCCGGGGTGGGGTGTGACATATGGCATAATTGGATAATAAAAATCACTTTCCACATTTAAACATTTACTTAATCCGTGTAACTTTATAAAATAATCAATTTTAATAAACCTATTTTTTCACATTTTAGTACGAAAATAAAATTTGACAATTTATATAGAAGACAGTACACTCACCTCGATTTTTACGCTACTATTGTCCGAATGCTACTTGGGCGGCGTTGTTTGTGAACCTAACAACCAAAGGACCTAAACTAAAAATTTATTTAAAATAAATTTACTATGCAATACGTGATCCTAAAATGCAAACTTTTTCAAATTTTGATTATACGAAATTACTACACGCCCTATTTTCTATGTTAATATTAACTGTACGAAAATTTTTATAATAACAATTACAAAAATTTTGTATTAATAATTTAATTTTTAGAAAAATATCGATCGACTGTTAAAATTTTTATCAGTTGACGAAATATTAAAAAATATCATTTTAATAAAATTTACAATTTTTATTTTAAATTGTATTATTCAAAAATTAGATTTATCTATACCTACGATATTTCTCGAACTCACATATATTTTTGACATATAATTATACATATACTCATGTCAGTACCAATAGTCCCATAAATTAAACATGATATATATTTTATTTTAGCAATATATATATATATATATATATATATATATATATATATATATATATATATATATATATGAAAACAAATGGTGAAGAATACCTGTTCAATGTTCTGCCGGCCGAGAACTTTCTCCCTTTTTGTTTTTTCTTCTCTTTTTTGTTTTTTAAATAACGTGTGTGTATATATATATATATATATATATATATATATATATGTATGTATGTATAACACATACATATATAAATGTATGTGAAAAAGAGAGACCACCTTTTCTGTCAAGATCAAGTGTCAACATCCGACTATTATTTTATTTTTGTGTGTCATGTTGTCCTATTCCCCAAACCCACGTCCCTATTCCATTTTTTTTTTATTATTATTTTTTTATCCATTTCAAAAGACTTCAATATGGATTTTTTTTTAATCAAATTACATTCATCTCCCACAAATATCTTTAAGATATTATTTAAACCTAAATTTTAAAATTACTATTTAAAAAAATGATAATTGACCCTTAATTTTTTTAAAGTATTATTAAATAACATAATGCAGCCTATTATTTTTCGAAATATTCTAAAATGCAATTAAAAATATGAATATGCAAGAATTAGGCTTTACATGTTTGATAAATCACTCCTATTTGGAGATGATTTTTTCTCAGTGACCTACCTATCCACTAAAGGCCAAAAGAAAGAAAAGCAAAGTCAACAAACGCAACTCACCGAAGAAGAAAAGGGAGAGGTTGCGCCTACAATACTTGATATTCTTTGGGTCTGTTCAAATTGGTTGAAAGGATCAAATCTCCTCTATAAATAGAGGAGATGAGTAATGAGAAAATAAGTTCTCTGCAAAAAGAAAATATGTAGAGAGTTTGAGGTATCGAAAATATAGAGAAATCCCAAGGTAGAGAAAAATGCAAATGCTTGAGTATGTAAATATTGAGGAGCATTTGACTCTCCAATATGGGTTATGAGTATGCCTTGTAAGGAGTGTGCTCTTGGGGATTTTATATTATGTGGGTTTTGAATGTGAGGAAAAAATTACTGAGAGTGTGGTTGTAACAATTTTTCACACAGTGAATTTTTCTCGAGTTATCTTTAATAACGACAGTAATTTTTCGCCGATTTTAGAGTTTTCACTATAATTCTTGTGTTGTATTTTCTAATTTCTCAATTATTCTTGATATTCTGTTCATTGGATCTCGAGAGAGAATTTGGAAATTAGTCCAAAATTCCCATCATTTTCCTATAACAAAAATTTTAAAAATTGACACAACCGATAAGAATTAGTTTGTAATCAATTAGCTAATTAATTATATTCAAATTGATAGGGATAGGATTAAATCAGTGCCATTAGATCTCAAGATTTGTAACTTAATGTATATATATCTAGTTTCATTTGTGGAAGATCTAGAATTCAGTCTTTCTTCCATTACACGTAACAAAAAAAAAAAAAATCCAAGAGAAAGCAATGGTTTTCGTAGAAAAACCATGAATCATTTACCATCCCTCTCTCATTTTCCTAATTTTTTTTATTCAACTAAATCAAATGATTTTTGTCTTGTTGTCGATGAATTATATATGCTTTCCAGAATCATGAGAAAAAGAATAGATATTTTACTATTGTCCCCCAAATAGAAGTAAATAACAATAAGAAAATAAAAATAAAAATTGTTCTGATCCTTATTACTTTCAAGGGTTTCAAATATTACTTCATATGTTATTGTTTTGAATTTTTTTCACACATCATTGAAAACGCAACGAGAATCCCATTTGAGATGTAATATAAGGAAGATGATCACTAGGTTAACCAAACCCTAAATTTTACTAGGAAAACTCTAATCACTCTCTATATAAAGAGACTCTATGTATATATGTCTGTATAATGCATTTTTCTCATATATCAATGCAATCGCTCTATGTTATTTCAATATTTCACCTCTTAATAATTCTAACATGGTATCAAGAGTCAATTTTCCTAACATCGTTTATACTAAAAATTCACAATCTTTTCCTTTTCAAATCATCGCCACTGCTGCTCAATTCATTCTATCACCATCAACACCTCAATACCAAATCCACCACCACCCACCGATTCGTATTGAAACCGCGAGTCCAACACTGCAACCAAGCAGCCCAATTAAGCTGTTATGCACTCCCACGCGCTACCCAAGCCATTTGCGCCGCATCACGATTTCGGAGCTCTGTAGGATTCATCATTTATTGTAACCCCTAAACTACCACTTCATCAGATCCAAGATTTAAGTCCATGGGTTTCTCAAAAGCGATTTTTCAGATTTGAATATCAACGATATTCAATTTAATTTCTCAAGTATATATCTAATCAAATAATATTCACAATCAAGCACACAATAGATAAAGTATGCAATCACAGAGAAAATAGATAATCAAGGTTGGATCTTACCGAATTTTAAATATAAGATATCACCAAAGGAATGCAACTTGGTGTTTCAAATCAACTCAAAACAATCAAGGATTTCTTCAGTAGAAAATCGAACTATAGTTTATCTCAAGAGTCTAGATAATTTGCAACTCTTGAATGTCTTGAGTTATTCTTAGATGAATAAAAGGAGAATTTTTGTAGCTATTTTAAGTCCTATTTTACAAATATCCTAACGGATAGTAGAAGATAAGTTTTTCCCTAATTTTAAGCTGTAAGACCCTTGACCCTAACATCTCTCCCAACCGAATCAGACTTTTGAATAATTAATGGGGATATATTCCTATCAAGGTTGAAGCGAAAAGTCAACTAAATAGACAAGCCAAATATTTGAGTTCAAAAGTTTTATCAATCATTTTGCGAAATAAAAAATAATAAGGATGAATTTAAAATTTTGATAAAACCATCATATTCAAAAATATATCCCATAAAAAATATTTTATAAATATTTCTAATAAAAAAATATCATTTAAGAATATTTTAAAAATATTTATCGTTAAAAATAATGCAAAAATATTTCTTGAAAACGTTCATACAATTTCAAAAATCAGAACAATTTGCCGCTTACCCAATATTCGATTGACCAATTCAAGCATTTTGACATGAAAAATTAAGTCGACTGAATCAACCATTCAGTCGATTGAATTAGGTTGTTTTCTGGTTCCTGGAAAATCAAATAAATTGAATTACAATTCTATCGACTAATTTTACTCTTATTTCAAGTCAACTGAATTACAATTTGGCCTATTGAATTGGGCCCTTTTTACATATTTCTGGTCCTAGTAAAATTCAGTCGACCGAATCACTGTTTAGTCGACTCATTGAATCATAAACTTATTTTTTCAAAAATATATTACATCGAGTTGACTGATTTATACTCTTAACACCTTTAAACATGCAAGGAAAGGATATTAACATATTTAAACACTGATGCATGCATACTTATCACTTAATCACACATAAATTATAACATTTAAACACATATTCAAGTGTAGTGCATGATTCTAATCGGATTGAAATAAATTTGACAAATATAAATGTTATTTACCTTAGGAAATACAAGAAAATGATTTGTCAACGTCTTCATCAAGCATCTGTTCTTGAATCGTCTTGATCATCCATTTTACTTCTAATGCATCAAATTTGGCATATTTCATTCTTAGTTCATCATAAATCTGACTAATATTTTTTTACTTTGTAATCACATCTCAATTACAATATTAGTCCAGAAAAATTATCAAGTTAATAGAATTATCAAAATAGGAATTAAATCCTATAGCATTAATAGTGATGTCATTGATGATGAAATAGTATTTGTAATTAAATTTAATCCTAATGCTAATCATTTCAAGATTAACTAATTAAGTCCTTATTAAAATATAATTGAATTCTAAATTCTAATTTTACCCCTAAAGTAATTAATTGAATTCCGAAAATTCAACGGAAT
Source organism: Eucommia ulmoides (assembly GCA_016647705.1). Taxonomy (NCBI): domain Eukaryota; kingdom Viridiplantae; phylum Streptophyta; class Magnoliopsida; order Garryales; family Eucommiaceae; genus Eucommia; species Eucommia ulmoides. Next base: position 12,613,191 of record CM028341.1, on the reverse strand, counting down.
TCAACTAACTTTTGTTGGTGGAAAAATTGACTTTTGAAACTCAATCATTTTCTCAATATCAATTTTATCTAGTCATTCCAAAACTGAATCACCTAAGACCATCCAATTTCGAATTCAAAAAACATTTGGAATTGACACTTTTGCCCTTTCTTTTTAGAATTCAAAATTGGCCTTCCAAAACACATCCATGTGTCATGCAACGTTTTTCAACAATGCCCACATCACTTCTCACGTCAACTTAAGCGCTTTAATCATCCTAATTTTAAAATTCAAAAGTTTTAAGCAATTATTTTTTAATTCTGAACCTTTGAATTTTTTCGCAAAACTCGATTTTCAAATAAATCTCTCTTCCCCCAAACTTTTTCTTGACGTTTTCTCAATTTAGCACCAGTTCTATTATTTTCTTCTATATTCTTTTGGGATTTCATATTTTTTTAATAAGATGTTGTGCTGAAACAGTGCTGAGTTGCAGAACAAAATATAGTGTCTACAAATACGATCAAGATCAAGTCCCCAGTATTTTGAATAATCAAGTACATTTACTCGTGCGTTTGGGTGAATCTAGAGACTGATTCAATCATCCATGGGAAGTTATGAAGTTTTTAGTGAAGTAGGGCTACCATAGTGGTGTTGTCAAGCTATGCATTGCATGTCACTAGCTTGGTCGTCGTCATTTCCTAGCGACGAATAATGTTCCAACTCTTCTTGGGAGAGGAGATAGATCTCCTAATGCACTAGAACGCGATCTACGAATTTCAGACTCGTTCAACCAGGATATTGTCTTCTCTGTTGAGGTTCTCAAGCTCGAAAAGACTTCCATACGGAATCAAAATGCCTCCAATATTTTGAACGAGGCTCCAACCTATTTGGGTCCCAAGTATAGCTCTGGTTGAGTAACATTGCAACCATGGCGTCCTACATTAGATCAACATTTAGGCCTTTAAGTCGATAGACAGTCCTTCAAGTGTTACAACTAGTCTACTAACTTCTGAATAATTTTTCCAACTCATAGCAATCACTTTGTATGGACAAAATATCTTCTCGTTAGATGCTTATAATTGAATTATAATTAATCAATACAAAATAAGCAAGGTCAATTTGATAATCTGAGTCAACTATGACAGGAGAAAACGTCTTCGTAATACATTGTAAATGACATGTGATCAACCTTGTGATTTTTACAAATAACAAACGGTCTAATTGAAATTCATCCATTTTTATTGGATTTGTAAAAAAAAATCTTGTACGGGACTAGAATAAAATTTCTTAAATCTCAAATCAAATCAGTCGCCACAAAACATAATTGTTGATATCCAAAAATGGTGAGCGACCAACAGTATGGTCCGCAAAAATAGTGTGCTTACAAGATTGTTAATGACGTGATTGACTAGTGAATTTGGGGGTTCTGAAGACCTCAAGGTGATCGCAATCCGACTTGAAATCCATGACCCGATCTGAGATCCTATTCAGATTTCGAGATGAATACTTATTTGGACTCTGTCCCGATCTCCAAGCTGAACTCCACTCCTTCACTCTGAGCATCTGCACATAGAGTCACCGGGGTTGTGTCCGGTATAGTCCCTCCGGCATGAGAGTAAGTATCCGGGGGAGAAGGGTTAAGAAATGCTCCAGTGTCAGTAGAGAAGACGTACCGTTGGGCATTAGATGCCACGAGGTATTTATAGGCACTAGACTTTGTTAGAGCCGCAAAATTTAGGGAGCTAAGCTCAATTTAATTAACCTAATTCGCTGGGTAGCCAATGAGCAAGTAAATTAGTACTCTAATCATCTGGGTTGGATTTTTGGGCCCACCTGTAGAGGCCCATGGGCTGGAACCTCAAGACGGCCCAAAGAGGCCCCGAGTACGGAGATGAAGAGTGGAGAGTGCTCGAGTTCGTCAGCTCGGCCCAGAGTTTACCAACTCGGCTGAACTTCTTCAGCTCGGCAGAGTGATTCTCAGTTTGGCTCGGAGGGAACCTCGGCTCCCATCCCGGCCATTTTTCCATACTTGGAGCGATATCCTCCACGTGGCGTATGTGAGGAAATTCCCCCATATCAGTTGCCCCCCAAGTCCCGAGGGCAAGAGCGAAACGTGATGGACTTGGGATTTTCATGAATTAATTATGTATAGGCTCAGCTTTTACTCGCTGTTTGTTTTGTTGAATGTCACTATTGTGATCGCTGATCAATGGCCCCATTGGCCACAAATACTCGTGCCCTGGTGTATATAGAATGTGTCGAGGTCATCCCGTTGATGTAGATCGAAGCTGGTGGCCAAGAAATTGAATCCGCAAGCCAAAACGACATCTTTGAATGGCCCGGAACTTGATTTATGTACCACCCCCTTAGAAATGGAGAGTAGCGGCTCATTGTTAGCCCTTTGGGATGATCGGAAGGTGGAGAGAGCATTAAAAATGACTTTAGAAACCAAAAACAACTTTAAGACCCTTAAATGTGTAGAATTCAGGCTGAGGGTATGGGTGTTCGTCATCTTGGCTCGGAATCCTTCACCTTGGCCCGCTAGTCTCCAACGTGAAACGGATGGGTTCCATACTTGAAAAGCCTGAGCTGAGAGTACGGCAGCTCGTCAGCTCGGGCAACGCTCTAAACTTTAAAGAGGTTTCATATTTTGGGCATGTCCGAGCTGAGAGTACGGCAGCTCGTCAGCCCGAACCATGGCAGAATCTTTAAAGAGGCTTCATATTTTGGACATGTCCGAGCTGAGAGTACGGTAGCTCGTCAGTTTGGACCACGATAGAATCTTCCAAGAGGGTCTTCATATTTTGGGCATGTCCAAGCTGAAAGTACGGCATCTCGTCAACTCGGACCATGACAGAATCTTCTAAGAGGGTTTTCATATTTTGGGCATGTCCGAGCTGAGAGTACGACAGCTCGTCAACTCGGACCATGGCAAAATCTTCAAAGAGGGTATTTTGTTTGGGTCATGTCTGAGCTGAGAGTACGACGGCTCGTCAGCTCAGACCATGACTGAATCTTCAAAGAGGGTTTTCTATTTGGGTTATGTCTGAGCTGAGAGTACGGCGGTTCATCAACTCAGACAATTCTTCTCACTTGCAAACTTTTGAAGGAATGAAGGTTTAAGGCTTTCCTCTTTTGATTATGTCCGAGCTTGGAGTACATCGGCTCGTCAGCTCGGGAATTTCTTCTTACTTCAACATCTTGGAAAGAATAAAGGTTTGAGGCTTCCCTATTTTTTATCATGTCCGAGCTGGGAGTACGTCGGCTCGTCAGCTCGGGCATTTCTTCTTTAACATCTTGGAAGGAAGAAAGGTTTGAGGCATTCCTCTTTTGATCATACCCGAGCTGGGGGTACGTTGGTTCGTCAGCTCGGGCAATTCTTCTTACTTTAACATTTTGGAAGAAATGAAGGTTTGAGACTTTCTGCCTTTCTTATCATGTCAGAATTGGGAATACGTCCGCTCGTCAGCTCGGACATTTCTTCTTACTTGGACATCTTGGGAGGAAGGAAGGTTTGAGGCTCCCCTATTTTGATCATGTACGAACTGGGAGTACGTCGGCTTGTTAGCTCAGGTATTTTTTCTTTAACATCTTGGAAAGAAAGAAGGTTTGAGCCTTTTTCCTTTTGATTATGTCCAAGCTGAGGGTACGTCGGCTCGGGCATTTTTTCTTACTTTAATATCTTAGAAGGAATGAAGGCCTGGGGCTTCCCTCTTTTGATCATGTCTGAGCTAGGAGTACGTCGGCTTTTCAGCTAGGGCATTTTTTCTTCAACTTGGAAGGAAGGTTTGATGCTTGCCCCTTTTGCTGGAAGTACGTCGGCTCGTCAGCTCGGGCATTTCTTCTTACTTCAACATCTTGGAAGGAAGGAAAGTTTGAGGCTTCCCCATTTTTTATCATGTCTGAGCTGGGAGTACGTTGGCTCGTCAACTCTGATAATTCATCTTACTTTGACATCTTGGAAGGAAAGAAGATTTGAGGCTTCCTCATTTTTTTTTATCATATCTGAGCTAGGAGTATGTCGGCTCGTCAGCTCGGGCATTTCTTCTTACTTGGACATCTTGGGAGGAAGGAAGGTTTGAGGCTCCCCTCTTTGATCATGTCCGAGCTGGGAGTACGTTGGCTCGTTAGCTCGGGTATTTATTTTTACTTTAACTTCTTGGAAGGAAGGAAGGAAGATTTGTGACTTTCTCCTTTTTATCATGTCCTAGCTGGGAGTACGTTGACTCGTCAGCTTGAGCATTTCTTCTTATTTTAACATCTTGGAAGGAATGGAGGTTTGAGGCTTTTTTTTTTTTTATCATGTCCGAGTTGGGAGTACGTCGACTCGTCATCTTGGGCATTTTTTCTTACTTTAACATCTTGGAAGGAATGAAGGTTTGAGGCTTCTTAGTCCACACGTGTGGGTGACACGTGCCCTCATTTTGGCTTGTATAATATGCCAATGCCACAACCGCTGGATGGACGCCACGTGGCAGTAGGCGTGTCAATCGACGCATCCATGACCCTTGGGCTGGGCGACTCTTCATATGGGCACATTCATTTTTATAAGAAGGGGGCCTCTTCATTCAATTAATTCTTGCAAAATTTCCAGAGCTCTCCTTCCTCCTCGGCATTAGTACATTGTTTCTCCTTTGTCAGGACAAAATGTTGGAATCCTCTTCCTCTTCTTCTTTTTCCTCTTCAGGTTCGTCCTCTAGCTCAGGGTCCGATTCCTTGGAATGGCCATTCGCTTGTTCTTTGTCCTTTCGGGGTGAGCGTTATACCGCTCCAAGAGATGCTTCGTCGACTACCATGGCCAGGATCCATGAAACAAGCGGTGCGATCCAGTCATTCCTAGTCGACTGCGCGGTCACGATAAGTCATGCCGATGAGAGCGGGGGTGCATCTACATCACATGACCCTACTGTCGAGGTCCCTCCTGACACCGTCTCCATGGTGGAGATTTCTTCTGGTGTCTCCCTGACTAAGCTACTTTGTGAAAACGAGGTGCACAATACTGGGCCAAAGAAACTTTACATAAAAGTCTCGATCTCGAGCCCAGTGTGGAACACAAAAACGAATATAACAAAAGAGTCCATCCTCAACTGTTGAAGTGAATACTTCTTCCCAGAAGGGGTTAAGACTATTGTTCTCGGGCCCGACGATCGGACCTATATGCCACCGGCGGGCTATATGACCATTTATAAGCAACAGCCAGAGGCGGGTCTCCGATTCCCGAACCATTGGTGGATCTGGGCCCTTTGCAAGGAGTATCGTTTGTGTCTGTCACAAATTACTCCGAATAGTATGAGGGCCCTGGTGGCATCATATATCATCTTCCAGGCCGAGGGACTCGAGTCGAGCGTTGAGCTCTTTAAGGCTCTATTCTACCCCAAGCTAGTTCCCCGAGGCGCTGAGTGGTAGTACATCTCGTCTAGGTCAACTTTCTTGAAGGACCTAGACTTTTCCATTCACAACTGGAAGCCCCAGTTCTTCTATCTCGGAAGGAGTGATTGGCAATCTGACCCAAAAAATGAAAGAAAATCCTATCTTCAGATGGAATGAGGAAAAGTCGATAAGACTATGGTCGCTCGGGGGGGATTTGTGTTCTTGGACTTATCTTTACACTTGCATTATTAATTTCCCGTTGTGATTTCACGCAGCGAAAGAAATACCCAAGAAGAAGAGGCCCGAGCTGAGCAAGGAGATTGTCAAGTAGAGGGACAAGGTTTTGAGGATGGTCTTCAGGGATGTAAACACCCTGATCGATTCTCATATCTTCACATCTATTGGTACCTCCCACCAGGCACTTCGTTTGTCCTTAAAATCCCTGTTAATTCTTCATACTTGAATTTTATATCATTCCCGGCTCAACCGCATAGATATTTTGGTGTAAAACTGGATGTTGTCGGTCTGGATAGGGGAATTTCTAAATATATTGTTGAATATTGCAACTGTGGACAAGGCGATGGCTATTCAGAAGTTTATGGAGAAGAAGGCCTGAGAAGCAGCTAAGGCGGTAAAGGCCGACGGCTCGGAGCATACTGGGGGATCCAAGGCTGGCCAGACATCCCAACTTTCCCCAACGTCATCACGACAACAGCAACAACAATGACGACGACACCCGTTAACGCCTATCCAGAGCCGCTCCTCCGCTCTTCCTAAGGTTGCGATAAAGGACACCCCACAGTCAAAGTCGGGTTCTCGTCAATCCACCCATACTGGGAGTAGAGACACCTTCCCCAAGCTTCCAACAAGGGGAATATGAAGGCCCACGAGAGCAAACAAAAGAAGCACAAGTCGTCCAAGAGGGCCAAGCTCATGGCTGGGGCTTCCTCTGAACTGACGGTCGACTGCTCAGTTTTTGGGATCCCAAACACAAGGCTCCCGGCCGACCAGGCCCTGCTGAGGAGTCCAGAGGTGATGCCTGCTTACCTCCGCCGTATCACCCCTCCCAATGACAAAACCTTGATGGAGGAGGAAAGCACCGATAGCCTCATATACCAAGCTGTCTGCGACCAGATCTCGGTAAGGACCCCATCAATCATGTTTCTATTTTGCTTTCATCAATTTATCAAAATTTTCCAAGTGTTTTGAATTCGCCGTCCTGATTGAGTGCATGCTTCGAATGTCAGTCGTGTATAACCGAATCTCTGAGTGAGCTATGAAAGAGTCAATCATTTGGTCAAGAAAGATTGAGGCAGAGGGGAAGATGAATAGACTAAGTAACTACCTTCTGCTCACCACCCAAGCTCATAACAGCGTCCAATCTCGGCATGTTCTCGTCACCCAGGAACGGGACAACCATCAAAAGCAAAAGACCGACCTGAAAAAGGAGGTGGACAAACTGGAGAGGAGGCTGAAGAAAGAAAATCTGCTTAGAGTGAAGGCGATTCGTAAAGTTAAGAAGAAAGTCGTCGAAGACTACAAGTCGGGCGCGAAATTTGAGAACCTAAAGTACGAGCTGGTTGCTGAGTACATGGACGGCGGTCAAAAGGCCATGATTCGCTTTCTTCAGACCACTATCCCGATTTCGACTATTCGGGGGTCGAGATGGAGTTTCCCAAGCAAGGAGAGCTGGTGGTACAAAGGGCAACCGAGGTGATCCCACAAGATCAAGCTCAGGAGGTGGAGACCGAAAAAAGAAATGATGAGGAGGCCAAGGGGAAATAAGAGGATGGGGATAAGGACATGACGGTCGATGTTGTGGACATCGAAAGTGTCTCTGGAGAAGAATAGACCCTTGGCGGTCCTGGGCGTGGTGCCAGATCTTCAGCCTGGATATTTTCGAAGAATTGAACTTTTTTTTTTTAATTTTGTCTGGCATAACTGTGTAAATGGGCATGAACCCCACTGATGTAAGCCCTCATTTTTTTTAATATAATACACATGAGATTTTTTTTGAGCAATTACTTGTCCCAACTCTTTTCTCGCTCCTCCATTTTCTTTGGGATATAGAAAGTGAGTCATTTCCACATTCAGCCTGACACTGTGTTAATGGGTATGAACCCCACTGATGTGCTTGAGATAATGTGGTCGGCTGCTATGGTAGACTTGTTTAACTTTCAAAACTTAGCGCCCGTGCTGAGCTCGGCCAAAAATTTATACTCGGTGTGTATTTTGACGCCATTTGCTTTTGTAATCCTTTTGGTTAAGATTTCATACTTGGTTTTGTTAAGCTTGTACTCACCCTGTCGCCCAGCCCGTAGTGAGATTAGTTTCACTACTCATGCTACTGGCTAGAATGTGGCTCTTTGGGATAGTTCTTGATGTTTCTAGGTATTTCAGAGTATTGCTTTAATAGAATATTGTTTCTTGAAAAGCCATTGCATTGATATGAAAATACATTACACTTGGCATAAAAATAGAATGTTTACAAAATGGCCCGACCTCTATAGTGGTACTGCTTGAGATGGTCGGCACTCCATGGGTGTCGTAGCGGGACTCCCTTCTCGGTCTTGAGCTTGTATGTGCCCGGCCTTGCAATTCTGATGACGCGGTAAGGTCCCTCCCAACTGGGGGCTAACCTCCCCGTGTTTTGCTTTTTAGTTGTTAAGGTCACCTTCTTGAGGACGAGGTCTCCAACCTCAAAACGGTGCGAGTATACCCTTCTATTGTAGTACCGAGATGCCCGTTGTTGGTAAGCTTCTTGGCGTATTCGAGCGTTCTCTCATTGTTCTTCTAGCAGGTCTAGATTGAAGGCCAACATGGTCTCATTTAGTTCTTGGTCTTGACCCCTAACAGATGTCTGGAGGGTTGGCATTCCGATCTTTGTAGGGATCATGGACTCGGATTTGAACGTCATTGGGAATGGTGTTTCTCCCGTTGGGGTTTAGGAAGTGGTGTGATATGCCCAAAGAACGGGATAAAAATCCTCACCCACCTCCCTTTGGCCTTATCAAGCCTCGTCTTCAAACCGTGCAGGATTGTTCGGTTAGTGACATCGACCTGGCCATTAGCCTGTGGGTGACCTGGTGATGCAAAATGAGTTCGGATACCAAGGCTGAAATAAAAGGCAGCAAACAAATCGTTGTCGAATTGAGTACCGTTGTTGGATATGATTGCCTTTGGGATTCTGAACCAGCACACCATTGATTTCTAGATGAAGTCTCAAATTTTTTATTTAGTGATGCGCGCTAGGGGTTCGACCTCTACCCACTTGGTGAAGTAATCAATAGAGACGACTAGGAACTTTTTCTGGATGGTGCCTTGAGGAAAATGGCATAATAGATCTATTCCCTACTGGGCGAATGGCCACAGGCTCGTTATCGGGACCATGGTCGTTGGAGGTAAATGAGGGTGGGGGCCGAAGCATTGACACTTGTCACATTTTTTCACTTATTCAACTACGTCCTCGAGTATTTTGGGCCAGAAGTACCCTTGGCGGAGTAGCTTGCCAGCCAGAGTATTTTTGCCCAAGTGATTGCCACATATCCCCTCATGAACTTCCCTCATTACATAGTCGGTCTTTTCTAGTCAGAGGCATATAAAATATGGGCCCAAGAAGGAGCATCGGTAAAGGATCCTATCCATGATGCAGTATCTAGTAGATCTATATCGCATCCTCTTTGCCTTATTTTGGTCATCGGGTAGCGTTCCGTCTTCCAAGTATTGTCGTATTGGATCCATCCAGGTGGGCTGGTCGCTAAGCTCAAGAGTGATGCCACCTGGTCGGATATTACCGTGCTTGGAGCATCCATGTACTCAACGGGCACGCTCCTCTTCAAAGTCCATTCTACCACTAAGGCGAAGTTTACCAGGGCATCCACGTGTCGGTTCTCTTCTCGGGGTATTTGGGTCACATGAATTTTTTTAAATTTCGCCATTAGGGCCTTGACTATCTCTAGATAGGCGGTCATACTAGAATTTTTTGTTAAATAATTCTCGTTGACCTGGTTGATGGTTAGCTGAAAGTTATAGAAGACGGTCCGCGTGTTCACATTAAATTCCCGGGCTAAGCGTAGGCCGACAAGCAAAGCCTCTTATTCAGTCTCGTTGTTAGTTTCTCTGAACCCTAGCCTCAGGCATATTCGATCTCTTCATTGTTGGGGGCAACGAGCACCATTCTCGCCCCACAATCGTTGGTGTTGGATGACCCATCATTGAAAAGCTTCCACATTGTCGGATCGTAATCTAGATTCGAGCCCCTTAACATTCTCTCCGCTTCCACGGGTTTCACTTTTAGGTCGCTAGTAGGTGGGTCTGGATCATCAGGGAATGTGAGCTCGGCAATGAAATTTGCCATGACTTGGCCTTTAATGGATGTCCTAGAGCGGTATTCAATGTGGAACTGTCTTAGCTCGAGACTGTACTTCATTAACAGTCTTGAGACGTTCGGTGAATGCAGAACCTGCCTTATCGGCTGGTCAGTTAGGATAATGATTGTGTGGGCTTGGAAGTATTGTTTTAGCTTCCGGGAGGCCACCAGCAGGGTGTAAGAAAGTTTTTAAAATTTGGTGTACCTAGTCTAGGCATATGAGAATACTCTGCTGGAATAATAAATGGGGTGCTGAACATCGGTGTCCTCCATTACAAGGGTCACGCTAACCGCCGTTGGAGAGGCGAAAATATATTAGTATAGAGTTTCTCTCGACTTCGGGGTTCTGAGCATGGGAGTAGAGGAGAGATAATTTTTGAGCTCCTGGAAAGCTATTTCGCATTCCTCTGTTCATCCAAAGTTGTTGTTGCCCCTTAGCACCTTGAAGAATAACAGACATTTCTCTGACGCTCATGAGATGAACTGATTGAGAGAAACGAGCCTCATAATCAGCATCTGCACTTCCTTCTTATTTCAAGGAGAGGCCATTCCAAGTACTGTGGTTATCTGATTAGGATTAGCATCGATGTCGTGCTGGGAGACCATGTACCTGAGGAAGCTTCCTACAGAAACTCCAAAAATGCATTTGTTGGGGTTGAGTTTTATGCGGTGAGCCCCGAGCTTATCGAAGCAGTTCTGGAGATGTTGAGTGTGGTCAGAGGCCCTTGAGCTCTTAAACAACATGTCATCGATGTAAACCTCCATCGTTTTCCCAATCTCCTCCTTCAACATTTTGTTCACTAGTCATTGGTACGTCGCTCCGGCATTGCGCAAGCTGAATGACATGACCTTGTAGCAGTATGTCCCCTTGTCCGTGATGAAGGATGTCTTGCTCTTGTCAGGGGAGAACATAGGGATTTGGTTGTACCCGACATAAACGTCGAGGAAACTCAAGCGCTCATACCCTGTCATGGTGTCGATGACGATGTCGATTCTGGGGAGGGGAAAAAAGTCATTTGGGCATGCTTTGTTAAGGTCCTTGAAGTCGATGTAGAGGTACTACTTGTTGTCGGCCTTGGGGGCCAGGACCATATTTTCTAGCCAGTCGGGGAACTTGACTTTTTCGACGATGTCGGATTTGATCAGTTTGTCCATTTCTTCTTCGATAATCTTTTGGCGCTCTGGATGAAACTTTCTCTGCTTTTGTCTTATGGGAAAGTGGTGCAGGTCAGCGTGCATGCGATGCATCGCCATACTCGGGTTGATCCCCGGCAGCTCATCATGGGACCATGCGAAGACGTCATAATTTTTTCAGAACAGCTTGGTAAGTTCAGCTCTTTGTTCAGATACGAGGCTAGCTCTAATCCTTACTATTATTTCTTTAATTGTTCATCATGGGACTATGCGAAGACGTCATAATTTTTTCAGAGCAGCTCGGTAAGTTCAGCTCTTTGTTCGGATGCGAGGCTAACTCTAATCCTTACTATTATTTCTTTAATTGTTGGGTGGATGGGAATCTCCACCAGTTCCTAGTGTGGCCGGGGATCGACCTCCTTCTCTCGGGGATCGTCGATGGGTACTGGCTCAGGTCCCCGGTCCAGAGCCATGAGTTCGGGTTCCCCGAGCTCTGGCTCTGTCTTTGATTGTTATTTTCTTTTTTTCAGTACCCTCTGAGCATAAGCCCGGGAGGACTCATGGTCTCCTCTCACCACTCCCATATCCTTCTCTATGAGGAACTTTATTGACTGGTGATATGGAAAACAGACCGCCTTGAGAGTCACCACCGTGGGACGGCCCATGATCGCATTATAAGGTGACGGTCTATACAGTTGAGGTCCTGGGGTGGGCTCCAACCGTGACGGGAAGTGAGACCCATCCAGCAGCATTGACAACGTCTCCCCCAAAATCGACCAAGGGGCTTTTGATGGCTTTACGATGTTGGGGTCCACGTCCATCCTTTCGAATGTCCATTTGAAGATGGTATCGGTGGAGATACCGATGTCCACCAGGATCCTCCCCATTTTGAAGTGGTTGATGAGAGCGACTATGAGGAGCACATCGTCATAAGGGACATGCACACCTCTAAGGTCTGCCTCGCTAAAAGAAATGATGTTGTGCTCCGCAGCATCGATCGTGCTTACTTCAAAGGTGTCCTCGTCTGTTTTTCGCTTGGCTTTGCGCTCATACATTTTCTTGGAAGAGAGGGTCTCTCCCCCCCAGGCTGAGTCCACCGTAGATGATGTTGATCTCGCCATCTACTCTCTATTCGTCACTGCCTTTATCTCTTTCCTGTCGGGGAGGGGGGTGACTTTAATTTCTCCTTCTTCTCTAACCCCTATGTTCTTCACGGGGATCGTTGTCTTCAGTTCTGGAAGCCTGGTCATCCCTTCGAACGTAGCAGCCAAGATACCCCCTGCTGATAAGGGCTTTAATTTCTTCCCGAAGTCGAAAGTAATCCTCGATGGAATGTCCCTGGTCCTGGTGGAATTCACAATATTTTTCTATCGACCCCCCATTGGCTTTTCGCTGGGGGAAGGAGGAGGGGGAAAAAAGTCCCTCCCAGAATTTTTTACAAAGATGGTGGCCACCGAGACCGTAAGTGGTGTAAAGTTCTGCAGGCGGTGCCCCGGGGGTGGGAATGGTCTCCTATCCCTGGGCAGTGGGCCCAATCTCCCCTCCACTTGCAATCTCTTGGATCCATGACTGATCGCTCAAATTTAATTCCCAAATTTAAGCGTAAAATATTGCAGTATAGTGCTTAACTACGGGTCAATCCATAAGAATTGGATTGTAACTATTAATTTTATATCTTATTTTTCGTATGTGGATAAATAATTTTGGAATTGATTTTGAATTCTAATAATAAATAACAGAAAATCAATCAATTGAGAAAAAATATATATAAAGGCTCGGAAAAATATATATAAAGGCTCGGGTTAGGGACATGCATAAATTCATCAATTTATAATGTAACTTTCATTCTTATGTCTTTCATTCTGTGTGTAATCAGATAATATTAACTACAAGATAATATTATCGTGAAAGATAAATTGACCACTTAATTGGAATAAACTATCTTCACGATTCAATTCCTACATTAACTAATCTAAAGTGAATCAATCGTTTAGTATAATTTATCCAATTAAGTCATACCGATACCACTAAAACTAATTGTAAATCTATTAGATCTAAACCACAGGTTATTAAATCTAACATTAGAGATACAAATAAATTCAGATCTAAATCTCTATAACAACATTTAGAACATAAATTATTTAAGACAAATGTTTAAGACCACAATCCTCATTTTACAACCTTACACACATAAGAATAAAATATAATTGAAACAAGAATAAAATTACATCGATAAATTTCAGGAGAAATACAACCCTAACCCAATTGACGAACTTAGTCGGTCATGGATTTGTGTTCTTCCACAAGATATTCAAGAGAAATCCCCATGAAGAATTGAAACTGTCCAGCTGCCAGAGAAATGGAAGAAAAAAAATAAAAAATTAAATTGAAACTGATCAAAGGCCAACCTTATTGCTACCGAGCCCTTTGAAGAAGTGAAGAAAGAACAAATATACCCCCCAATTGTCAGATCTGGTCCCTATTCCAAAAATAAATGAATCCTCATTCATGGCCAATTAATGGCCATGGATTGCTCCTTAATTGGCCAAAGCCAACTGTTACTTTGTATGAAAAGAAATGATGGACTTGGCTCAACACATGGGTTGAGAAAAAAAATGAAGTTGGGCTAGGTTTTAGCCAAAGGCAAAAAAAATAGATTAAAAGATGAATTGGGTCTTGGGAAAAGAAAGGTAACATTGGGCCTTGGAATAGAAAAGACGTTGGGCTTAGGCCCAGCACATGGGCCCGTTGTGCACAAGGATGGACTTGTTGTCGTGCGCAACTGTTGACAGACAAACACGACCAACTTTGGATATCTGTATCTTTCTCATATGAACTCTGATTTTTTTATATGACCAGTCTTTGGAAATCTTAGAGAGTCTACTTTCATTTGAATCTTGTTTCAACTCAAAATTCTAATTGTGCAATTAGTTATGGTCAAAAGAGTGAATATGTGTTTTCCTTCTAGTACCGCGAACTGTGACTTTTATTCGGTTGATTATTTCTTACGCATTTTGCTTCCAAAAAGTATATTTTTTTTGTCCAATTCTTCAAATCTACAAGAACAAATAAAATAGATCAATTATACTAATTTAATTTATTCAAAATACTAACAAAACTTAGATTGTTGGTATGAGATCGCGTAAATTGTAGCGCGATTAATGACTCATGCTCGACCCTTCGTCAGCCTTACCCTTTTTTCTTATGACCTTCCTCGCGATCTTTTCGGGCGGCTTCCCTCACGTCAGCATTATGGAACCTCGTGCCCCTCTCTAGAGCTATGTCCAGACACGGGGCCGAGTTAGAGCAGAGGTCGTATGTTAGCCGTCGGTGCTTCGGGCCATTGATGAATGTGTTCATCGCGACCACGTCGCTGAGCTCATCGTAACCAATGACTTCTTTGTAGAACGTCTCAACATAATCGCCTAGGGATTCACTAGGTAATTGTTGGAGCACGAGGATGTGCGCTACGGTCTTCGGCTTGTGCCGCGATTGCCCGAATCGTGAGAGAAAGAGCTGCTCGAGCTCATGAAAGTTGGAGATGGATGTTGGGGCCAAAGTCCTGAACTACGCACCGGCAGCCCCTATAAGTGTGAGGGGAAAAACTTTGTACCTCATCGTCACTAAGGCCATGTGTAGGTCCATGTACAACCTGAAGATGGACAAGTAATCCACCGGATCGGTGATCCTATCGTAGAGAATCATTTAGGGGGTGGGTGTATCACGTGGGCAGAGGTTCTTCCATTATTTCAATGATGAAATGAGACCTTACCTCAGAAGGAAGCCGAGCTGGGCCTCTCGTTCCTTGGATCTGATGTAAGACTGCCTCCATGTTACCTAGACGCCTTTCCACCATCATCTTGACCCCTAGAGAGACTCGAGCCTGGCTGAAAGCCGCCCAGGGAGTTTGTTGTCTTGGTAGGGAATGTGAGTCTACCTCCTGAACGTGTTGGGGACAGTGGTCGGACCATATGGTATGGCTGTGAGCTCGGCCCGGAGGTGACTCAGTACGATCGTCTCTCATTCATCTCGGTGGAAGTGACGATGGAGATCCTAAGGCCTCAAGAGGTACTAAATCAACCTCTCTCTGATCACTGTTATGGGCTCAGGGCCTCGGGATGTGCCCACTGGAATGGATGATGCGCTCTTTAATTCCGATTGCTTGTTCCTCTTGACCTGTGACCTGGATTGTCGGGAGACCCATTGGAAGGGCCGACGGCGGGCGGGCTAGGATAATTTGGAATAAGGTTTGGAACTCGTCTAGTTGGCGTTCCAAGATATCGACGCGGGTTGCCTTAGGGGCCCCGGAAGTCTGCCCAACAAATGACCCAGTAGGTAAGATAGGACCCGCTTGGCTGGTGGGCTGAGTCGGCGAGATGGCGGGTTGGTGGAGATACTTCACAGGTGGGGCAGGGGGATTCGGCCTAGGAGCCTTCGACATGTCTTGTATGGACATGGGGTGGATTATTGTTTGCAACAAACGCTTGGTCATCTTGGTGAATTTCCTTTCTAGACCTTGTGATCATCAAGTCTTAGCCTCGTGGGGAGCTGACGATCAGGGGAGGCTTTCAGTGCGTTCCCACAAACGGCGCCAAACTGTTGATGTCCAAAAGTGGTGAGTGACCAATAGTATGGTTCGGAAAGGCAGTGTGCTTACAAGATTGTTGATGACGTGATTGACTAGTGAATTTGAGGGTTCTGATGACCTCGAGGTGATCACAATTCGATCTGAAATCCACGACCTGACCTGAGATCCTGTTCAAACTCCAAGATGAATACTTCTTTGGACTCTATCTTGATCTCCAAACTGAGCTCCACTCCTTCACCCCAAGTACCTGTACACAGACTTATCGGGGTTGTGCCCAGTAAAGTCCCTTCGGTGTGAGAGTAAGTATCCGGAGGAGAAGGGTTAAGAAATGCTCCAGTGTCAGTAAAGAAGACGTACCGTTGGGCATTGGATGCTACGAGATATTTATTGGCGTTGGACTCGGCTAGCGTCACAAGATTTAGGGAGTTAAACTCGGTTTAATTAACCTAATTCGGTGGACAACCAATAAGTAAGTAGATTAGTGCTCTGATCATCTGGGTTGGATTTTGGGCCCACCTGTAGAGGCCCATGCCCCGAAACCTCAAGACGGCCCGGAGAGGCCTCGAGTATGGAGATAACGAACGGAGAGTGCTTGAGTTCGTCAGCTCGACCCGGAGTTTACCGACTCGGCCGGACTTCTTCAGCTCGGCAGAGCGATTCTCAATTTCGCTCGGATAGTCCGACTATTTTTTCATACTTGGAGCGATATCCTCCACGTGGCGTATGTGATGAAATTCCCCCACACCAATAATAATTATGAATTAAACTAAATTTGGGGGAAGGAAGGGAAAATCGGCGCTTTTCCGTTTATAGTTGTTAGTTATTGTGAGAGATTAAACGGAAACGAAGAAGTTGCTAATTGCAGGTATAAATGGGGGAAAAAATATAGCCATAGATAATCTTCGTATGGATAAGGCCACTTGGTTTTTGTATCCATTGTTGGCTTCGGTAATTTCGCGTTTTGAGCTTAAACTATTATATGATTCCCACCAATTCAATAAAATATTCAATTCAATTCAAATCAAATTAAATGCCTTCTTCATGGACGAAGCTTCACGGAAACATCCCATCGTGTTGAAGACTTCCTCCATAAGATCGTGGATTTTGATTGATTTCGCTTCTTCTAGATTTGGGGCCTTCGCTTTCGGTACTCGGCTTGGCGATTCAGGTAAATATAGTTTGACCTTTTTCAAAATCTGTTCTAGACGTTGAATTGATTGATTTGATGCCATATTGTGCTTGATTTCTTCCGATGCTTGCCAAGAGATTGAGAACGATTGTTTTCAGGGGAGGTTTTCGTGAATGATTGATCTGAAAACTCGATGAATTATTGATCAGTGATCTCAATTTGGGATTTGTTTGGTTCTCCGGAGTTGGTTTATTCTTGTTGTGGATATTGATGTAGGGTTTAATTGATTCGACTGCATTTCATTGCTAATGCTGATGTTTTTGAATGTTGAAAATTGGGAATTAAATTGGGGTTTTGAATTGTAACTAGAGCACCCTATTTTTCAATTGCTGTTTTAGAAAGTTAGAAAATCATGGAGCTAACAAGGGACGAACTGAATGTACATGGAGAGGAAATAGATGGAGAACCATCTTCAGGTGCTCATATGACGGAAAACAATCTCTATCGGACACATAATCACGGTATTGTGAGACAAAAAGCTTATATTTTCGATGGAGAAGGGAACTTTTATAACAAGGATTGGGATATTCTTGAAGGTAGAGGCAAAGAATTTTGTTGGTATCATGTGGAGCTTCCAAGAGGAAACCAAAGACATTCTCAATATGCCCAATACCTAATCGACGTCCTTTGCCCTCCCTTAAAACTCCAAGACATTCTATCCCTGGTAAGCAACGGCCCCTTTTGTGGGCATGTGGATGGTGCTCTTGTTTTTAGGGTTAATTCGCCCGGACCTGCTTCTAGCAAATTTACTTTCAGAATTGCTGCTAGAATTACCGAGAATTCAGTGATTACTGTGTCTTTAGGCCGAGTTCCGAGATTAGGGTTTTCGCCGGTTGGTCAGTCTCTTCTTTCCGAAATACCCAGCGTGGAGAGTCCTAGCGATGTAAGGGGACAAGAGAAGCAGAGGGGTGGTATTTTAATTCGGGAACATGTTCTTGATTTTTTGTTGACGATGAATCATTCCGAGGAGGCTGATAATCCCGTTCCGAAATCAGTCGCGAATCTTGTTGTTCATATTGTTGATACGCACGTGGATCACCTCCAAGATGTTGTGACCAAACTTGAGATTGAGCTGGATTCAGTGGAATTGGAACTGGATAAAGGTATTATAGTACTTTATTGTTTTATTTTTCAAAATTAAGCTAGGCTGCATACTGATACACATGGTTTCAATTATCTATCTTAGTTGATGAATGTTTCCTATCAACTTTAAATGGTAATGCATCACACAAGTTTTGGTTTATGATTGATTCTCAAGATACCAAGATATATGGTTTGTTTGTGTTTTTTTTTTTTTTTTTTGGTTTTTTCGCTTTTCTAGTTTATGTGCAATTATGTCTTGTGAAATTTAAGGTAAAACATTTAGGCATGATTTGGTAACCTTCTTTTTTTTTAATTAAAAAAATTAATAGAACAAAAAAGTACTTTTACTTCAAAGCGAAACAAAAAAAATAGGTGTGTTTGATAACGTAAAGATGATATCTTAGTGTTATCCATATAAACTATCTCTTAAACCAAACGAATTTCATAGAGGGTTGAGAAAATTTGGATAGAGAGGTCCTAGTCCATCAATTTCTTAAAATATAAAAGTCAAAAAAGTAAAAAACAACTATTTTTAGCTTTTGAAAAAAAGTACTTTCTTGACTTCTGAAAATATTTTTTTAAGTGGCAAAATAAACACTACTTTTATTTTAAGTACTTTTTATTAAAAGCCAAAAAAAAAAAAAAAAAAAACGTAGTTCAAATTATACGTTATTTTAGGTAGAAAAAGTAAGAACCTCAAGAACGATGATAAAACATAGATGAAGCGATGAAACAAGTTTGATGGACTTAAGGGCTGCTCAAGCTGATATAAGCATTAATTAGGGTTTTCAATTTGTGATATCGTGTTTTTCTTCTGTCTTTCTGTTAGGCATTTAAGCGGCTGAATATTTTTCCGGACTATATCTAGATAAACTAGCGCCTTGATGGCAGAGAGAATTGTCAATGAACATTCACTGATCCTTAGATATCATTGTTTTTTTCTTTAAACAAAAAAATTATAGGTTCTTGGATCGCATGTTTAATGAGGTAGTTGAGTGCCATTGTGCAAATTTTAGGTCGTGTTTGGTCTGTAACTGCAAACCAATCTTCTAAATATTTTGAAAACAGTTAGCAAAAACAGTTCCTTAAAATTTGAGAAGCTGTTTCGATTATCTTAAAAAATAATTATATGAAAAAATAAACGGTTGATGTGATGTGAATGATTGAAAGTTGAGAAAAATGCAAAAAGCTAAGAAAATTTGAATAAACAATAGGAGAATATTTAATTAGAACTGATGTGAGCGATTGAAAATTGTGATTTTTTTATTATTTTGTTGATTAGTTTTTGAATTGGGTTGCAAGAAAATGTCAAATGACTTTTTTAAAATCAATAAAACTGTTTTTGGGAACAAAACCAAACAAGCTCTTACTTTGATGGTTTATTTTCTTAATTTGCACGAGAGTGAGCATGTTTTGTTACCAGATCATTTTTAATACTTAGATATTTTCCACTATGTTGTACCTGTAGGTGGCTTTGCTTTGAAAAAACAAATGCTAGATGACCGAAAATTCCCAAAGATGCATTTAGACTTGCAGCGCCTTTTGCAGGTAATTTCTAAGCCCACGCGCATTTCCTATAGCGATAAAAACATTTCATGGTAAAATTCTGAATTCTTTGGTGGGCTTCGGTTAGTGTTTTGGTTCCTGAAAACTTTAAAACCACGAAAGAAAAAAATAAATAAGCAAAACTTTATGTTTCTTTCTGATCCCAGATTTTTTAGAACAAATTTCAGGGAACAAAGTGGAAACGCTATTTTTTTGTTTCTGTTTGAAGTTCCCTGGGAACAGAAACAAAAAAACTAAAAAATGTATTGTCTTGTTCCCTAAGTTTGTTCTCAAATCTAGCAACACAAAGGAACATTTTTTTCTTATGAGATGGAACCTGCATAGCTTGATAACAATATTAGATTGTTATTTTACTATAAATGTGTCAGCATGCATGTGTTTTTCAAATCATTATAAGGTGCCGTTTGGTAACTGATACTGTTTTTTCTTTTTTCTTTTTTCTTTTTTTTTATTCTGCTCCCAGAAAATATTAAGAACGGAAACAAAAAGTACAACTTTTTCCCAACTGAACAATTTTAAATTTTTTAATACGTAAATGCAGGTAATTGCACATGGTGAACAAGTCTTTCCAAGAGTTAAGGAAAAATGTTCGAAAGATTGGTTTGCAAGTGAAGACGTTAACTCGCTTGAAGAGTTAATTGGACGGTTAAGGAGATTGAAGGAAAATGTCGGGTTTATAGCCAATCGTGTCACGGCAATCCAAGCTGGCCTCGACAGCTGGCAAGCCGAGCAAATAAATCGAAAGCTATATTATCTGTCCTTTCTTTCGATCACATTCCTTCCTCTGTCCATAATAACAGGAGGTGCGAATTCTGTCATAAACTTTTCTTTATCATTAATAATGAACTCTCTAGTGGGTTTGTTTAGTGTTTCTGTTCCTATATTTCTGTCTTTTTCTTGGAACAAAAATAGAAATTTGGGAACAATTATGTTCTGTTCTCAGAAATTTGTTCCTAAAATTTGGGAGCAGAACAGGAATGATTTTTTGGTTCCCATATTTTTGTTTCTGTTTCAGTTTTATGTGAAACAGAAACAGAAATCAGTGAACTGGAAGATAACAAACGGGGCCTTTCTGTTCACAGAAAATATGAGAACAGAAACAGAAGTTTGCGAACAATTTTGTTTTGCTCTCTGAAATCTCTATATGCTAAACCAATCTTGTCTCTTTTCTTCCTTAATTTATTTGTAAAAACAAGAAAATTCTTCCTAAAAAACACTTCGAAAGTTTCACTATTTTATTTTCTTATTCTTTTCCATATTTATATTTTTTTAAATTAAAAATAAATTGTTTGACCCAATAATTATTTTAATTAAATTATAAATATATAATTAATGGTTGAAATTTGAAATATTATAATTTTGTGCATCGCGCATGGGCTAATACAAATTTGTTCTAAAAAAATCTAGGAGCAGAACAAAAGTATAGTTTTTTGTTCCCTGATTTCCAGGAATAAAAACAGAAATCTGGGAACAGATGCACTAAAAAATAGAATTTATATTTTAGATGTATTATTTTTGACAGTTTTTGGTATGAATGTGGGAGGAGTTCCATGGACGGCTCAAAGAGATCCGAAGTTGAAAGATGGGTTTCGTAACGTTTTATTGATCTGTGTTGCGATGCTGCTTCTCCTGCTTCTCTGTTTCCTATTTCCATCTCTATACAGTCGTATTTCTGCTTGGCGGAGAAGTAGAGCTATCAGGCGGAGTTGGTCTCTTAACCGAAAGTCCTTCCTCAGGAGAACCATCCCTCGTGAAGGAAACGGAGGGTATCTTCGTATAGGATGAAGAAGAGTAACCGTTTCATTTTGTTTTGCTCTCAGATTTTAGGAACAAATTTTTGGGAACATAATTGTGTTCCAATAATTCTGAGAACAGAAATACTGATCAACCGGCCCCTTAGGGTTTGAAGACATCGATGCTGAAGGTTGGGACCTCCAAAATGTCTACCAAACGGGTACTTGTTTTTCTGATTTTCACCGTGGATATCCAGTTTTTTTCCGTGTTTGTGTGGTGTTTCTGTTTCTGTTCCCGTAAAACTGAGAACATGAACAGAAATATTATAACAAAAAAAATAAAAAAATTGTTTCCGTTCTGCTCCCAGTTCAATAGAAAAAAATTCTGAGACGAAATTGTTTCCAGGTTCTGTTTGTGTTCCAAGAAATCTGAGAACAAAAAGGCTAACTAAATGCCACTGCAAGATTCAGATTTTCCTCTGGATTTTTTTCTTTTCCAGTTGTTTTGGCTTTGGGAAGAATATTTAATGGAGGGCAATGTTGATAGCTTGCTCTATTTGTTCATTGATTATGAATTTATTTACTTGCATCTATTTGGCTTACTACTAAGGAATGTATCTATATAATATTTTGATGCAACTGTGGCATATTGAAGGATTAAAAAAATTAAGATTTGACATATGAGATTTGATGATTTTGTTGTTGAGAAAAAAAGGAGGTTATTGCACTAAGTTTCATTGACTTTTAAATCTGTTTTTTTTTTTTTAAATATATATTTTTTAGAAATAATAATATAAGAAGTGTTATACAAAAATAATTTTTTGGGTATTTTATGATCCAATTATTTGTGGGGTCTAATCTTAATTTGGGACATATAAATATACGAATGTATTCTCTATGGTGAAGAGATGAATGTGATATATTTATTTGTGTAAAAATAATTTTTGAGATGAATTAAAATTGTTCATTAAAATATTCACTTGAAGTTGTTGATTGATGTGTTGTATGAGTTATTCCACGTTGGTAACTAAAGAACATGAAAAGTTAATTTATTAAGATTCGGGTTATCTCTTGGAGGTAAGTCCTCTAGAGATTAGAAAGTAGGCTAAGTGCTATAAAATAAATAAAGTTACGCACGCGTGCCAGCAGACTGTAGACCGACCGACGACCTCATTTCTTGGCAATGAACTGGAAGAAAAAATTGGAACTTCATGAGGATTTTTTTGCTCTTAATTTTACTGAACATCTTTTTCCCTTAATTTTACTTTTTGAAGCCTCTAGAATTTAAGCATTTCTTGGCGACGAACTGGGAAAAAACTGAACTTCATGAGTTTTTTTTTTTTTTGTTATTCTCTTAATTTTACCTTTCTTCCCTTAATTTTACAATTTGAAGCCTCTTACCAATTTGACTAACCACCGAATTGGGGGAAGAGAAAAGAGAGAATAAAAAAAGTGCCATGCACTGCTTGGCCACGAACTGGAAAAAAAATGCATGCAGTGCCATGCACTGCATTTCTTGGACAGGAATTGGAAAAAAAAAAAAAAAAAAAACAACTGAACACTATGACCCTTTTTTTTTCGGTTAAAAAATATTGTTATTATTTTTTATTTTTTTTTGTGTGCGCGCACGTTGAAAAACATTATGAGCTTTTAAAGTGATACTGTGTTTTATTGTAGAGGGGAGGAGGTTGTGGTTTTTTTATGTGGCATGATCAACCAATATGTGATAAAGCAAAACAAGTGATTTTAGATTTGATAACAAAGATTAAAGCATAAAAAAAAAAAAAAAAAAAAGTACATGTGAGTTTGTTTGATCATGAGTTGACTAACTCTTTTTTTTGGAGTTGTATTTTTATTTTAAGAGAAAACAAAGAAATGTATTGATATGGTACCTTGTTTTGTTTTGACAATATGTCATTTTTTGTTGATTTGAGTCCTAGTGTTTTTGTATTGACAATGTATGATATTTATTAGGGTTAATAACATTCTACCCTCTTGTGATTTGGTCAATTTGTATTTTATTTCACTATGATTTGGAAATCGCCACTTACCCCCTGTGGTAAGATATTTATTGCATTGTCGATTTTCAAACTATAAGGAGATAAATGCAAATCGATCAAATCACATGGGATAAAGTTTAATTAACCCTATTTTTTTTATTTCAGATCAATAAGGCTTATATAGTAGGGAGAGTAGTTAGTGATGCATGTTTGGGGTCAATGTTTTGTTGATTTTGGAACTAACAATCACCGCATGAATTGGGGAAAAAAAGTCACTAAACTGTAACAACCAAAAAAAAGGCCAATGATGCATGCAACAAAAAAGGGGAACTTCAAACCAAAAACTTGTACCAAACTCAATTAGAAAAAAACTGATACATTACCAAAAAGCCACTGCATATTACCAAGCCAAAAGACAATTGAACGTACATTACCAAGCAAAAAAGCCACTGCACGTTACCAACAAAAAAGCCATACAGCTACTTCATACATTTCCAAAAAGCAACTGCATGTTACCAAGCCCAAAGCCAACTGAACATACATTACTATGCCAAAACGCCACTGCATATCACCAACCAATAAGCCATACAAATACTTCATACATTACTAAGCCAAAAGCCAACTGAACATTACCAAAATACTACACCAAAAAAAAACAAAAAAAAACATAACGGTACTGCAGCACACAAAAAATAACCAAGATTGTAGCTAGGAAAAAAAAAACATCCAAAGCTGCAACACTAAAAATAACAAAAAAATAATCAAAGAATTTTACACCATAAGTCCAAAAATATCTCAATCAGTTTTCTGATCTATTCCTAAACAGCCTGACCAAAGTAGGTGGATCTATTAGAGTTGCACTCCTTGATGCATCAAGTTCCTTAAGCAGTTGCACTTCCAGATGCATTCCCAATTTCTTTTGCACTTTTTCTTGAATTTGATGTTGATCCAGGAGCTTTATTATTTACTTTGTATGAAAAAACAATTTTATTTAAGTGGTAAGAAATCTAACAGTAATTCAATAATTGAGAATATGCCTTCTTCGAAGTAGCACCACTTTTTTTTTTTGGTGCACTTTTTACTGAATTTGTTCCAGTAGCTTCATTGTTAACTTTCTTCTTGGAAGTAGTAACAGTTTCTTTTGATGGCCAAGTTTCCTTTACCTGGTAGAAAAGTTGTTCTTAAGAAAGCTTTAAGTGTCTTAAAAATCTGCAGCACACCGAAGTAAATTCAGAATACATTCTTCTTGGTTTTCTCTGCTAACTTTGATGGTCCTTTTTCAGCTCCTTGACCCTCATGCCCTTTTTGATTGTGACTCTCGTTTCCATACCTATTGTACTTGATGTTGTAAGGCTCTCTTCTCAATCTGTTTTTGTCTTTCATCTCATCAAGCGGCCTTTTTCTTTTTCTCTTTTTTGGTCTATTACCTCTTTGCTTTTTCAATAAAGGTGGCAGAAGTTCAATGTTAGAACTTCTTGCCTAGAAATTGACACTATTCATTGGATGAATGATATTCTCATAAGCAAATATGTAGGTGGACTTCTTGTACATGTGGTTTACATAGTCGACTGGGTCTTCAGGCCTATATTGGATGGCTGACACAACATGTTCACAAGGGATGCTTGACAAATTCTATTTCCTACATGCACAGGTACGAGAACCCAAGTCTACAATGTATTGGTCCCCATTGAAACACATGAATTGGAATTTATACTCACCAGCCCACATAACAATACATCTACAAGCACCTTCTCTTGAATCATCTAACATCTTCACAATTCTAGGACCTAATTCAACCTCCTTTTTTCTACTCCATTCTCTCTTCGATTGCATTCGTTTCATCAAAAGACATCTTATTGTTTCTAACATGGAAATTATGGGTTTGTCTCTAGCTCTGAGAATGAACGAATTGAAGGATTCAACATGGTTATTTGTGAGGTAATCACACTTAGAATGTGTCATGAAATGTGTCATACTCCACATCTTTGCATGTTTTTTCGATAAGCACTCAAATGCTACCTTATCAATACATTTTAATTCTTCCATCACCTTTCCCAAATTAAATATATGGTATTGACTAAGAGCCTTCCACATTGCATCTTTTAATGCCTTACCTTTAAAAGATTGCTTGAAGTTGTCATATATGTGTTTGTAACACCATCCATGTTTAGATTCAGGAAGCATTGTACGGAAGACATATCTAGACTTTGAAATTAAATGCACAGAGATACCAGAAATTAAAATTTGAAATTAAATAAACAGAAATACCAAAAATTAAAAATGGCCTAAAATCATAAATTAGATATTGCATAAAACAAGAAATACCTTTTGCTGATTCGTTGTGAAAGTCCACTACTTTTGATTCATCATTCCAATATCTTGAATGATCAATTCCAGAAACCATGCCCGCATGTTTTAATTCTCAGACTCCACCATTGCATATGCAAATGGGAACATTCCATTGTTCCCATAAAACCCCACTGCAGATAAAAATTGACTTGGAAATGAGCTTTTTGTAAAACACCTATCCATGCATAACAGTGGCCTACAACTATTTAAAAGTCCATCTTTACATGCCTTCAAACAAACATAAATTCTACAAAAGATTGGTTGCCCACCCTTTTTTCAATCAGACTTGACTACAACTGTAAGACTTAGGGTTAGATCTCTTTAACTCCTCAACATAATCCCATATCTTGGCATATTGCTTTGTCCAATTTCCCTCAATCATCTCTAAAGCCCTCATTTTGGCTCTATAAACTTGAGACAACGAAACTCCTAGTTGATGCTTATTTTGGGCATCCGCTCGTAAACTAGCCAATGGACATTCTGGATTAGACATGATTTTTTCAAGTAAAGCCTTAGACAATCTACAATTCTTGTTGAAGAATTGCCTAGTACATGTATATATCACTCAACACCTTAATTTGAAATGAATTTTTCTTATTATATGACGCAAATATGTGGAACTTGCAGTCACCTTCACATTTAGACCTAACTTTTCTCTTCTCATTATTGACAATCTTTATGTTTCTCCCCCTTCTAATTCCAAACTCTCTCAAGCCATCATTAAATTGTTGTGGATCTCTAAACTCCATTCCAATTACAAAATCTTGTACTTTCATATTAATCTTAGGTTTATATGCAGGAAATTTTTTATTTACTATTAACCTAAGTCATCTTTATTTGAGCTTTTCCCACTCTCATGATCAGATTTAATATCCACATTATCCATCTCAATATTCAATTCAATATCTCCTACTTTGCATTTCCCTTTCCCTTTCCCTTTCCTTTTATGCGATGGGTCTCTTATCCCATTCGATTCAATTTCTTTATAAAAAAATGTCATCATCATCATCATCTAAATCTGATTAATCATTTTTAGGTATGAAATATGAGTCTTGTGAGTCGGTACATTCACTAAACTCACTGTATTCACCCCCATCATCACCCTTAATGTTTTCACTGCCCTTGCCCTTACTGCCATCACTACTACCATCTTCCAAATCTATTTGTTAGATGGTAATAGAAGCCTTTGGAAGATGGTAATAGAAGCCTATGAAAAATAGGTTTTTGCACATCAAGGGGTTCAATAAGGTTGTATAAG
Organism: Eucommia ulmoides; assembly: GCA_016647705.1. NCBI lineage: Eukaryota > Viridiplantae > Streptophyta > Magnoliopsida > Garryales > Eucommiaceae > Eucommia > Eucommia ulmoides. Next base: position 12,586,573 of record CM028341.1, on the reverse strand, counting down.
TTGTTGGACCCCACTTAACTAGGAAAACCATTCGTATTTTGGCTTAGTTCTAAATAGATTTCCATTACCCTACTTGGAGGCACTTTAGCACACATGTCCAACACATCATTGTCGGTTATGAGAAATTTCAAACCCCTATTCAAACTACTGCTAAGAATTCTATACATTATCACAGATTTCAGACCATCACATCTTAAAGGCTCAGCCATATCTTCAATATCAATAATGATATCATGTCCTCATCACAATTGTCAAAATAACTTACTTTTTTCTCAACGTATATATCTTTATTCTGACCAACTTTGGAACTTCCGCCGTGATAAATTTTTAGATTGAACTTTCCAGGCGACAATACTGCATAAATGAAACAAATATATACTAAAAATTACACAAAGAAATGAGTCAAAGCATAATGAAATGAACAAAAATGAGTAGTCCATTAAACAATAATAAAAAGGGATTTTCTCCTAAAGGTCCTGTTTTTAGAAAGAACAACTTTTTTACCCCCATTGAAAAGTCAATATGTTCATAACTCCCATTTTAAAAAAAAAGTTGACATAAACTCCTATTCATATTTTTTAATGACAAAATTACCCTTTCACACATTTCAAACCCTATTTCTGCTAGGGTTTGGTATTCTCTTTCTCTCATTTCTTCAATCGCCGCTCTCACTTTTTGTCTCTCTAAAAATGAATTTGTGCCACTGCCGTTCGTTGCTGCCGACGCCGCCACTGCTGTCATTGCCGCCGCTGTTGCTCGCCGTACGTTCCCCTCATCTTCTTCCTCAAGCCTTGTTGCCACCGCCTCGTTTCATCCTCGTTCGCCGTCGCTGCTGCTACTTTCGGCACTAGAGAGAGAGATGAATCGGATTGTCGGCCGTTTGTAGCTTCGATTCGTCGGTCGTCTGTCGCTTCGATTCGTCGGCCGTTCGTCACTCGTTTCCGCTGTTGTTGTCATCATCTCCTTCATCAATCAGATCTAGCCTGGATGTGGTTAGATTTCCACTTATATTTTCTTTAAGTGGATTTCTATGCATTTTTCAATTGTATTTCACCTACAAGTCTAGTATTTATATAAGTGAATTTTCACTTTTGGTGTATCATCTTCTCTCTCATTTTTCTTCACTTTCTTTCTAATTGTGCCGGTTTAAAAAATAAATTAAATTTATATTAATAGATATTTAACATTTGACTATCATATATGAAATATTTAATATTGTTTCTTTTAATTTAATGTTGAATAATATATTTTTTTTAAAATAAAAAATTAATATATTTAAAAAAAATGTCATTTTTGATCACTCTAATTTATTTCTACACTTCAAAATAATAAATAAAAGAGTAACATAAATTTAAGTATTAAATTCTAGGTGGAGATATATAATTTTTAAAATTGTTAATGTGTGTTTGAATAGAAATTTTATTTATTTATAGTTATTTTAATTTTATTTTTGAGGCTAACTTTCAAACAAAATAATAACTTTCACTTTGTGTTGTTTAGTAATTATTATTATTAGAAATTTTAATAGTGTTTATCAATAAAAAATCACAAGAAAAGAGAAAAAAAAATATAATTATTTTGGCCAATTTAATATGTCATATTTATAAAAAAATAAAAAAATAGACATTTATTTTAAATTAAAAAAAAATGATTGAACTATTTGAGTAATTAATTAAAATGAAAAAAATTAATTTAAGTATGAAGGATTCAATTAATTTACATTAAAATGTTATTAAAATTACATTATCTTTAAAAACAAAAAAATAGGAAAAATCATAATATTATTGTGAGGAGTTAATATCATGAGGGTTAAACAAATCTTGACAGTTCATTCATCCAAATGAATAGAAATTAAAAGATGAACAATATTTGAATATGAGAGCATGACTTCCGTTTTCATATATAACATATGGATAGATTAGTGCGAAAAATAATTTGCTTTTAAAATTATATATTTTTCTTCTTATTCCCATTTTTCTTTTCATTTTCTTATCCATCTTTTTTTCAACCCAAACAAACACACTTTCATAGGTTAAAATAATTTTCTTTTCAGTTTTACGATAAGGTGTATCCGCGTCAACTTATGCGTACTTCGTCTTATTATTTCCCTAAACGATTTTAAGGGTATATTTTTTCAAATCAGTCTGATACATTTAATATTAATTCTTGAAGTGTTCTCTAAGAGAATCCAATTTTGATAAGACAAGAAAACGAGTCACTTTCTTCATAAACCAGACTAACATATACTGGTTATGATTCTCCCCAAGGAAAATGCTAGAAAAAATTGTATCATTGAGTGTTGAGAAAATAAAAAATTTGAATGCCAAACACCCCGCAACCGATGTCTTAATGGATGCATCTGGAACCTTCGCTGACTTATTAGTATCTCCAACCCTCCGCCCCGCCCGCACTAGAAAATTCCCCAGTTCTCTCTCCTCTCGCCGCGTTGGTCCATTTCTCATCTCCAAAACCCTAAACCCTAATCCCCGCCCCCCATCCCCCTTTGTGTGAACTATAATTTAATTGTTCATTCCGAACAATTCAGCCGATCAATCTGATATTCTGATTGCGCCGCACGAATGGCGACCTCTGTCCTGCTCAGATCTCTCCGTCGCCGGGACCTTCCATCTGCTTCTCTCTCTGCCTACAAATCCGTGAGTATTTTTTTTTGAGCCTCCGATCATTTGATGATCTACACTTTTGCTGATTGTTCTTATAATTTCCTGTGCTACTCCGACGACTTTCTTAGCTGCAGCCATATCATTCTTGTGAATAAGATATTTTTTGATAGACTTTGTAGGAGTTTATAGATGCTAGTATTTATCTGGTAATCTTTGTTGTGGCTATTAATCATGCGTCAAATGACTTTTTCTTGATCTACCATCTCCTCCTATACTGCAAAGATGAATCCCCTTCAGATTTTTGGGGAAGATTTGGGTAACAATTTGACTCTATTCTATAAAATGCTACCATCACTAACTGTGAATGCCTATTTCTGATTCCAACTTAAAATTGTTGTTAAGGAAATCTATGAATAATGAAGAGTTGATTCTCTAAGAGAGAGATGAAATATGGATTTTGTTTTGGGACGGAGTGACTTGTTTCTATCGAGTGGTTTTATACTTGCCAACTTTGCTCACGAATTTGCTGATAAAGACGATTGCATTCAGATAAGGAAAAAGAGAATACATCAAAATATGATAGATTTCAATACATTCCTCATTACGTGGTGTCAGGTGATGCTAATATACTGAAAGTCTGAAACATACTTCAGCTGATCCCTTGATGTTGAAGGTCTCAGATTGTTATCTTTTTAGCAACTTGCAATATGTTAAATGCAGAGTTTTGTTTTTCACCTTTCCCCCCTCTATTGGGTTATTGTATATTGAATCATGTAAAAGCTTTCTATGAACGTTTACAAGTGGTTTAGCGGATTGTTGTGCATAAGTATTTGTTTGTGAAGGGATAGTTCAGTATTTATAGCTCCAGTGGGTTCCAGGCATGTGAGTATGCAGAAGGGCTCTGCCAAGTTGCAGTTCCTTCTTCCGTTTTAGATTTTATGAGATTGTGCATTTGCTTTCATCTTTTTTAGTTTTAGAGAAATCGTATTAATTTCAGTATTTCTTTTCTGTTTTCTTCACATCTTCAACGTTCCTTTTCTATTAGAATTTAAATGTGTACTACATATCAAAACTCACCCTTCTCAATATTTAGCAATATTATGCCATTGATTTGATATTTATAGAGTACAACGATTCCGTGGGTTCACTTGGATGTAGAACACAGCACTCATTTATATTTTGTTTGCAGTTGACTGGAAATGTCAAGTCACCATGGTCTGCATCACATTTAAATCAGAAGTGGTCTGTTTTAGCCAGGCCTTTCAGGTATCTCAGATGGATAAAGTTTCTTGTCATTTTGATTTTATTGTATTTTCTCTCATCTCCTAACCATGTGTTCTCGTTCATTTCGCTTTGATCCAGCTCAAAGCCTGCAGGCAATGATGTAATTGGTATCGATTTAGGTACCACAAATTCTTGTGTTGCTGTCATGGAGGGCAAGGTTAGATCACCTTGATTATCCTCTTATTGTTGACTGGCATAAAGAAATGATCACCTTTCTTTTTTTGGGTGCTTTCAAAAGCATATTATCTCTTACTAAGGCACTAGCAAGATGAAAAGAACCTTCTAGGCACCTCCAACACTAAAGCAAACCAAACCATAACATCAAAAACAAATCAAACAATAGCAGAGTATAAACAATGATGACTGTTATGTCAATCTGATTACTATGAGCACAATTTTCTCCTTCCTTCACTGCTGATCTTTCCTGAGAGCGACAAATTCTTGATTGAGTCAAGAAGAAGAGTTTTCTTTGATTGAAAAGCTAAAGTTCTGAAATGCACTTGTTTCTTTTTTTTTTTTTTCTAGACTCCCAAAGTTATTGAGAATGCTGAAGGAGCCCGCACCACGCCTTCTGTGGTTGCCTTTAACCAGAAAGGAGAGCTTCTCGTGGGTACTCCAGCCAAACGTCAAGCAGTCACCAACCCCACAAATACTGTTTTTGGAACAAAACGTCTGATTGGTAGACGTTTTGATGATGCTCAGACGCAAAAAGAAATGCAAATGGTTCCGTACAAGATTGTAAAGGCTCCCAATGGAGATGCCTGGGTTGAAGCCAATGGACAGAAATATTCTCCGAGCCAAATTGGGGCCTTCATTCTTACTAAGATGAAGGAAACTGCGGAGGCTTACCTTGGAAAGACGGTGAGTAAAGCTGTGATCACTGTTCCAGCTTATTTCAATGATGCGCAGAGGCAGGCTACAAAGGATGCTGGCCGGATAGCTGGCCTTGATGTGCAGAGAATCATCAATGAGCCGACTGCTGCTGCACTTTCATACGGGTCGAACAATAAAGAGGGTCTTGTAGCTGTATTCGATCTTGGTGGTGGAACCTTCGATGTTTCCATACTAGAGATATCTAATGGTGTTTTTGAGGTATGTAATTTCTACCTTGTCAGAATGGTGATTTTGAGGTGTTTAAGTTTCAACTTGTCTGAATAGAGCAAACTAATTCAGCACTAAATTTTATTTGAGAAAAATTAAGCAACAATATAAAATTTGAAGTATGACCCAAAAATGGGTTAAAATTTGAAGTAATGCGAACATTACTTGTTACTTATTACTTCAAATTATTAGATTTTTTGTTAATGCACCTACATTTTTCGTCAATTACAATTTTTTTTTGCAGGTGAAAGCTACGAATGGTGACACGTTTTTGGGTGGAGAGGACTTTGACAATACATTGCTGGAGTTCTTAGTGAGTGAGTTCAAGAGAACTGAGGGTATTGATCTTGCAAAAGACAGACTAGCATTGCAAAGACTTCGGGAAGCAGCTGAAAAAGCTAAAATAGAACTATCATCAACATCTCAAACCGAAATCAATTTGCCATTTATCACGGCCGATGCATCCGGTGCGAAGCATTTGAATATTACATTGACGAGATCAAAATTCGAGGCTTTGGTGAATCATTTGATCGAAAAAACTAAAAATCCTTGCAAGAGTTGTTTGAAGGATGCTGGAATATCAGCCAAGGAGGTTGATGAGGTCCTTCTTGTTGGAGGTATGACTAGGGTTCCAAAAGTACAGGAAATAGTTGCGGAAATATTCGGTAAGAGCCCAAGTAAAGGTGTGAACCCTGACGAAGCGGTTGCAATGGGAGCAGCTATTCAAGGTGGTATTCTCCGTGGTGATGTTAAGGAATTGCTTCTTCTGGATGTCACTCCCTTATCTCTCGGTATTGAAACCCTGGGAGGTATCTTCACGAGATTGATCAATAGGAATACAACTATTCCAACCAAAAAGAGCCAGGTGAGTTTTGGAAGTTTTCTAGTTTGATTTTATATGATTAAGGCGCTGTTTGGTAGAACATTTTTAAGTACTTGCTGAAAGCAAATAAGTTTATTTGACTAAAAAATATTTTTAGGAATAAAAAAAAATATATGTTTGATAGAGAGAATATTTTGATATGATCCCCTTATGATATTTCTTGGTGCTACTAGATGGTAGAGAGAACTTAGGTAGAAAATTTCTACTTTGATTAATCTTACAAAATATACGAAAATCGAAGAAAAATAGATTCTTTTTGCTTTGCAAACAAAGTATTGAAAATCTTACTTTTATTTGTTTATTGTTTCTCCTTCCAGATTTTGTTTTGCTTCCCGTTTGAGAACATAAAGATACAAGGAAAAGAAATATTTTCCCGAAATTTTACAATTAATTTCTGGGAAAAAAATTAGAATCGTTCCCATATCTTTATTTCTGTTCCTAGTGTTTTTGGAAGAAAAAACACTAAAAATGCCACCTAAAAACCGCAGAAACAAAGAGCATGGCACAGTTCAGTTGTGTGATCTTGATGGTGTTTGACATTTTTATGCATCAGGTGTTTTCGACAGCGGCTGACAACCAGACTCAAGTCGGGATCAAAGTCCTACAAGGTGAACGTGAAATGGCATCTGACAACAAACTCCTCGGCGAATTTGAACTCGTCGGCATCCCTCCGGCTCCAAGAGGCATGCCACAAGTAGAAGTCACGTTCGACATCGACGCCAATGGAATCGTCACCGTCTCCGCCAAGGACAAAACCACTGGCAAAGAACAACAAATTACAATCCGTTCCTCCGGTGGTCTCTCGGAAGATGAGATTGACAAGATGGTGAAAGAGGCTGAAATGCATGCCCAGAAAGATCAAGAGAGGAAAACCCTAATAGATCTGAAGAACAATGCTGACACCACCATTTATAGTATCGAGAAGAGCTTGAACGAGTACAGGGAAAAGGTTCCGGCCAATGTGGTGGAGGAGATTGAATCGGCGATTGGAGATTTGAGGAAAGCGACGGCAGGAGATGATATTGAAGAGATTAAGTCAAAGCTCGATGTTGCTAATAAGGCAGTGTCGAAGATTGGGAAGCACATGTCCGGTGGTGGTGGTGACTCAGCTGCTGGTGGTTCTCAGGGTGGTGAGCAGGCGCCCGAGGCGGATTACGAGGAGGTGAAGAAATGAGATCTTAGGGCAGTTTTCAGAAGAGAGAAATGATTGGTATTCTTTTTTTTTTTTTTTTCCTTTGTTGTAGCTTTAGTTTGGAGTTAGGGGTTGTAGTTTTTTTTCCTTATTTTATCATATAAAGCTGGCTTTCATGTGAGCTGGCTGAAATTTTTGTGCCCTAAAAAGGTCAACTATTTTGCTTTTGATGATTTTGGGTTATTTTGTTTTGGCAAATATGTATTGGGCAAGAATTTTGCCGTTCTGCTTTGCAAGCAACTTCGAAGGGTAGTATGGGATTTTTCATTTACTCTTGTTGTAGACCGTTTATTTACAATGTACTAATTGTTCCTGGAAGTGCAGCGTTTCTTGTTAATTGATGTCGTTTGTCTGTTCCGAATGTCTTCCGAGCGTTTAGGAAAGGGCACTTTTGGAGTATAATTTGCACATCCTCGTAATCTTCTTTGGCATTAATGGCATGTTTGTTTGAAAGTAAAACAATCGAATTCCGATAGAATGGAATTGAATTTTGAATAAATATCCATTTAAATTTTGATTCCATCCCATCAAAACCATACATGCCTTGAGAAATCATTTCGAGGACCATTGTGTGGCGGTGTCTACACCTTTATGGACTATTTTGGGTCTTTAGAAAGTACAAATATGTGGTGGACTTCAGACCTTTTAAGGAGTAAATTGGGTCTATGAAGTTTTGGAGCCTTACACAACGGTTACGATAGTATTGACCGAGTATTTTTTTTTTGCCTTCCACTATGACCTGCACTAAAACATTTGAGTTGTTTACATGATGGAAGTGATTTTATAACTTATTTACTGACAACGAGTGATTTATAATTTATTTACGAAATCCAAGTTATCCGGAGTTATGAACCCTGGGTACTAGAACCCGGGGTTCACAATCTTGGGTACAAAAAAACCTTTTCGCCATATACCTGGTATTGTCAATACTGAGTATACGTTATTATTTTTTTTTTAAAACAATAAACCCTGGGTTTTTGTATCCCCGGGTTCAAAAGTTTATTTTTTTGGGGTCCGTCGGACGGTACCGTTTGTGGTCGGACAGGTCCAGATAGCTGCGTGCTTTGCAGCATAACTTTTCGGCAAAAATTGCTGAAAAGTTTGACCAATCTGTTAATATATAGGTGATTTAGCTCTTCAACCTTCAAACCCGAGCTCTTCAAACTTAAAATTTTCACCTTCAAACTTCTTCACCTTCAAACTCAAATTGAGCAATCCTTTTCTTCTCCTCACTCTACTTTTTTCTTCATCCGAAATCCTTTACTTGAGGGAGCATTCTTGTCTTGCTAATTTGTTTACCACAATTTCTATTCTACAGAGGTTAGTTTAATTTTAATTAGTATGTTTTCTACTTATTTAATTTGTTTATTTGTTTATTTGTTTTGTTAGTAAGTTTAATTTGTTGGTTAATTAGTTAATTTAATTTGATGGTTTTAGTTGTTTAATTTGTTAGTTAGTTGGTTAGTTTAATTTATTTAACTAAATTCTAAAATTAAACTAACCAACTAACTAACAAATTAAACAACTAAAACCAACAAATTAAATTAACTAATTAACCAACAAATTAAACTTACTAACAAAACAAATAAATAAATGAACAAATTAAATAAGTAAAAAACATACTAATTAAAATTAAATTAACCTCTGCAGAATAGAAATTGTGGTAAACAAATTAGTGAGACGAGAATGCTCCGTCGAGTAAAGGATTTTGGATGAAGAAAGAAGTAGAGTGAGGAGAAGAAAAGGAATGCTCAATTTGAGTTTGAAGGTGAAGAAAGGATGCTGGAATGGAAGTGAAGGAGGGATGTTCAATTTAACCAAATCGGGTTCTATATATCATATAATTGGTCAAATTTTTCAGCAAAAAATGCTGAAAAGTAAGAAATTTAAGCTGCAAAGCTATGCAGAGTGTGCAAAGCTGCAGCTTTCTGGACCCGAGGTTACGAACCCCGAGTTTATTGTTTTTTTTTAAAAAAAAAAACGTATACCCGGTATTGACAATATCGGGTACATGGCGAAAAGGTTTTTTTGTACCCGGGGTTCACAAACCCGGATAACTTGAGTTACGTAAATAAGTTATAAACCACTCGTTGTCAGTAAATAAGTTATAAAACTGCCTCCATCATGTAAACAACTCTAAAACATTTTGGGGCCTATTACATGTTGGATAATCTTGATACACGTGCGTGCGTGCATACACACATAAAATAAAAAAAATAAAAAATGAGCAGCAAAAGGCGCTGAGTTGGATTTGTACCTCCAAGAGACTTTCCTCGTTTGTGAGGATGTGTCTGCGGAGTGGCCTGGTATTGTGGTGATCACGAGCGAATGACACTCTTTCTAAGAAACTTGTAAAAATGGACAAGATGAAATGAAGGTCGCAAAAAAAAATAAAAAAAATCAGGTAATTTTTAGGATTACCTTTGTCTCGTCTGGTAGAGATGTCACACAATTTTTCATAGTATCAGATGGTGATGCTGCACAACCAAATATAGGTGTTGACCCAAAGAGCTATCCAAAAGGGGAGTAGTTATAAAAATTTAAACAATTAAGTCTTTTAAATACAAATAATCAATTTCCTTAAACCACTTATTATCTTGATACACATTAAAAATGTGTTTAATTCTAAATGCACACCCAAACACAATGTAGGAAAATAAATAATGCAGCACACGAGAATTTATCTTGGTTCGACAAGTTACTCTTATTTACGTCCAGTCCTCCCGAGTTTCATGGAGATTCGTAATTCACTAAACCTCTTGATTCATTTACCAGGTAGGAATTAAACTCTTACAATTCTCGATTCTTTTCACAGACTCAAAATCAACCTTTACAAACCTTGATTTTTTTTATAGGCTAATAATCAACTTACCACTCTCTCACTTATCCTTTTCACAGGTTTAAGACAAATCTTTATAATAACTCTTTAATTCAATTACAGAAAGCATCAAAACTTAATTCTTTTAAAGGGAAAATAATAACCTAACATTTTTATAGAATAAAGATCAAACCCTAACCTTCTAAACAGGAAAAAGATTGAAACCCTAGCTACGCTGACTCAACACCGTTCCAAACGTGTTTAATCTTCTCAAACTTACAAATACAGAAAATTATAAGTTTATTTCTACAAGGAACTTCTACCACCTCAATATAAATATACTCAATTAATTGTCCGAATAATTACTATGTGATAGATACAATGTGATGCAAATTAAATCTGATTAAATAATAAAGTAGGTGGCACAAAGTAAGAATGCAATCAGATAATCAAGCAAAACTCGTTTAAAAGATTTTCAGGACTTTAAGTTCAAAATGATTTTCTAAACAATCCTTAATCCAGCAATCGATATATAAATCTTAGAAAACGAATAAAAAGACTTGGAAGGATCTCACCGGGAAACTCTGAAAACTAGAATGATTTCACAATTAGAACTCAAACTGGTGACGCAAATAACAAGTGCTTTAGATCAAGAACTTTGAAGACAATCTCTTGTAGAAACCTCAACAATATATTCACTCTTACAAAAACTCAAAACTGATATACTTATGTCCTTAAACTCAATCCCGTAAGTCTACTTAAATAGGCCTAAAACTAGGCATCCAACAGCTAATTTTCTAAAGATATGTCATAAAATGACATCTTAATACCCCATATATCATACCCTATCAAAATATGTATGTTTCATTTAAAAATACTCTTTGAAATGTTCATTTTGGTCCCAAAAACTTTTTCAATTAGCAATCCATAAGGATAGGAAAAATTAAATTATTTAAATTAAGAGAATATTAAAATATGTGGACCAAGTCATTAGGGATCACATAATACATTGTAATTCACGAAATTAATTTAGAATCCCTTAAAAACATCCCTTGTTATCATAAAAAATGGATAGATTTGACTAAGAGATCAAAACAATCAGTTTTTTGATCGACTCCTACCTTCGATCGACCGCCCAGTGCTAATGGCTTGTTTTGCCATTGGGATTAACACCTATTGGTTGACCGACCCACTTGGTCGGTTGACCGATTCAATCAGTAGCATTTCCCAATCTTCCAAATTTGCTACTGTTTCATTCGATTGACCGACCCGAACTCGTCAGTTGACCGAATCGATCAGAGACCTCTTTCCTTTACTTTATTTAGCCATTGTTTTAATCGGTTGACCGACTCCTTTGCTTGGTTAACCGATTGGATCAGTATATCTCTATTTCTATTCCCAAAACACACTGTTTTGATAAGTTGACCGACCCTTTTGCCGATTAACGGAATTGACCTGAAAAACTTAACATTTTATACTTTAAAACACATTTTTCACTTAGATCATTTATCAAAACCATTTCACATAAGAAATTAAAAAAAAAAAAAAAAAAAAAAAATCTCATTTTAGGATTTTAAACTTATCACTTCTTATCTAGACACACATAAGATTAATTCATTTTAAGTGTCATGCGTGATCCTAGTTCGGGTTACATTAAGAATATATAAGTAAATAGATATTTTTACCTAGTTTTCTTCAGTATCTTCAAAACTCTTTATGATTGCATCATGTCCATCTTGCACATTTTATATTTTCTTTAACGATTCTTTTTCTTAATAAAAAACACGGAAGTCTAAATCTGAAACACTCAATAAAACCATTTGTTCCACCAAAAATGTCATGCCTAATTGATTATCAAAACCTTGAATTCAACAATAGGCTTACTAAAATGTAAGTTATTTTATCATTAAACATTGTACACCAAGTAAAAGTTCAAGAATTTATATGTATTTTAATATATAATTTTGTTTCTACTAAATAAATGTTATGTTACTTGTCTATACAATGTTTTTAATACAGTTTTTTCTTATTATGCATTTTTTTAATCATATATATGTATGATGTCTCTTTATTTTCCAGTCCTTATGGTAAGGGAAAAAAAAGAAGAGAATAAACCTTTTTAATTTATCTTTTATTTTATTTTTCTGAATCAATTAGTGTACGAAAAAATAAATAACTAATTTAATGAATAAATTGATTACCTTTAGAGCCTCAACATCGTACCTGGAAGTTCCAAAGGTACTACATTTTCTCTTCTTGAATCTCTGAAAAGAGACACAAATGTCTCGTTTTTTACCTATCCACCAGAAAAATTCAGCCCAGACACTTCTCATTCGATCTTCAGAGTAATTTGGTTACTAGATGAATTGATGCCAAGAAAGGTTTGAATTGTTTAAATGTGAGCAACTAAACAACTCAACACTAGGGGTGGGGAGTGGGGGATAACCAGGGTTAGTGTGTCAATCCTATATAGCCTATTTATATTGTCTCGGGCTTTAATCCCTAGACATCTCTTTATCTTATATTATACTTTACCCTCAAATTTTTAAGTTGTTCGACATTCCTTCTCATACTTTTTAAATGAATATCAAACTTCAATTTTTTCATTATATGTGAACTGTTAGGTTCATATCAAAATTTGAATCATGAAATTAATTAGAACAATTCCAATATTACCTTTGTAAAGAAGCTGTTTCTCTACGATATTTTCACTAACTAGAGTTAGCATCTCTAATATGCCATAACTATATCCAATTGATAAGACTTTTATCTAGAGAATCCCTTAGTTTTATAGTATTTTATACGACCTCTTCATCTTTGTGATCTTGAAAAGAACAAATAGGGTATACGAATAAAGTAAAAACTCATAATTCAATCATATGTATTTGATTGATAATATAGTTCATCTTGTGATATTAATTGGAATCGCATCCCGATCATCGCACTACTCTAGATAGAGACTTTGTTTGAATTATATTAAATCTAATTACATAGAACACATCTCTCTTTGTTAAAGGAGAGAAATCCTCTCTTACATACTGAAATCTTCACATACACGATCTACTCTAATATAATGAGCACCTTTGAAGATCCCTAGTTATAATACTTCACTTAATACTATCAAAATATAGAGACACATTTACATGACAATTCAATACCTCAAGTCTAAAGATCACAAGCACATTCACAATTCAAATGTTCCACTTTGATGTTAAACGGAATTACCATGATGGAATATCAAGTATAATCACATTCAGACTCTTGCAACAACTTAGTAAGTCCCCTTATGGTTGTTTTAATACTTCACACTAACGATTCTGAGATTCACCATTTTTAATAGAGAAAACACACAAGTTAGTCTAACTGAATCGTTAAGTACCAATTTTAACAATTCGAAACGATTAAGGATATTTAATATATTAGTTACCAAATATTTTTTTTTCTCTCTTTTCTTTTAATCATCACTAAAAGAGAAGACATTTAAACTACTTATCAATAGTATCTCACAACAATATAATACAACTAAATAACACGTCAATTTTTCTATTTTATTAATAAATACTTGAAATTGAAATTTTACACAAAAAGTACTAAAAAGATAAGATCGGATTTCACTATTGAATTTATTTCCAACATTTATACTTTAGTTAATTTTTAACTATGATATTAAGTACAAATTTAACACTAGTTGGTATCAAGTAAAAGGATTTAATTTAGTTACTACTAATTGAAGGAGTGAAAAATAAAGAGAAAAACATTAGGGATAATAAATCTTAAGTGACTTATTCAAGGAAAATTTAATAAATGTCCTTTTAATTTACTGGGCTTAACTCCTGCGTACTCTGTAGACCAACACTTACATAGAGAGAGGAAAGCTATGGGAGCGAATGAGATTAGATACCGGTGTTGTCTTGGTATACTAGTCTTGTCAAAACAATAATTGATGTTGAAGTTCGATGGGTCATCTTTCACATGGGCACCTTCAAGGCATCGATTCTGGTTGTTTTTCACTCGATTTTGCACCAACATTTATGGTGTGATATCAGACCCTCAGTCACCAATATAATTGCTGAAATATTCCGCGCATGCCATTTTCCTACGACACTAAGCCAAACCTTTGTCACAATTATACCGATGTTTCTAGTGAAACCAGCCCAAGATCGAATCGTTGTCATCCCTAACTGCAAGTTACGCATTGCGGTATGATATTTCTAGTCTGTATTGCTTCCGAAAATTATCAACAACATCCACAGGATGAGTCTTCGGGTTCGAATGCACTACCTCAACCAAACAGCTCGATATAATATCATAGCTCATCCGTGTTGAACCTAATATTTTGATGAACAAATAAACATTGATATTTTATGGAACTAATTGTTTTATTGATTGATTTCAGATTAAAAGTTCCATAGGTTGAAACAGGAAAAATATTTGATCGAAAAAAAGAATCATTAAAGAATTCATGAAGTGATTATTGAAGAATCAAATGAATTTAAGATGAGTGCAAAATAGAATTGATGAAGACGTGAAGAGTTTTGAAGACATTAAAGACAATTAGGTGAAAACAACTTTTTACATATATACTTTTAATGCAATTCGAATTAGGATCACGCACGACACTTTAAAATGAATTACTCTTATATGTGTCGAGATTAATTTAGGAGTTTAAAATGTGTTTTTCAATGTGCTAAATATGTGAAATAGTTTTGGTTAATGACCTAAGTGAAAATTTGATTTTAATGCTTAAAAATGAGAAGTTTTCGGGTTAATTCGGTCAATCGGCGAAAGGGGTCGGTCGACTAACTAAAATAATGTGTTTTGGAAGAGGAATAAGTGACATATTGATTCATTCCGTCAACCGATGAAGTGGGTCAGTCAATTGATGAGAACAGAAGCCAAAAAAGGAAGGAGGCAGTGGACTTTGGTCCAATCGGTCAACCGACCAAACACTATCGATCGACCGACTAGACCAATATGTTGGTTAAGTGATTAATATAGCCGGTTAGCCAACCGACGTGGTCAGTCAAAATCTTTTACTAATGTTGTTTTGGTTAATCCTATTCGTTTTTTATGATTCTGATAGATGTTTTTAAGGGGATTTAAATTATTTTCGTTAACTACTATGAGATATATGATCCCTAATTATTTGATCCATTTATTTTAATATTTTTTAATTAAAGTGATTTAATTTTTCCTATTTCAATAAATTTCGATTTAAAAATATGTTAAGGACCAAAATGAATTTTCCTAAGAATAGTTTTAAATGAAAAAGATCTATTTTGAACATAAATGATATATGGAGTCTTGGGGTCTCATTTAATGACATAATAATTGAAAATTAGCCATTGGATGTCTAATTTTAGGTTTATTTATAGAGCCATGCAGGATTGGGTTTTATCACATCAAGAACGATTAGATTTGTGTTTCTAAGAGAGATATTATTGCTGAGATTTCTATGAGAGATTATATTCAAGTTCTTGATCTAAAACGCTAATTGTTTGAGTCCCCGATTTGC
This sequence comes from Eucommia ulmoides, assembly GCA_016647705.1. NCBI lineage: Eukaryota > Viridiplantae > Streptophyta > Magnoliopsida > Garryales > Eucommiaceae > Eucommia > Eucommia ulmoides. The sequence goes on along the minus strand of CM028341.1, from coordinate 12,571,159 downwards.
GTTTCTTATTATAAAATCATTCTTGCTTTCAGTGAATCCCAGTGAAATTCTTCCAAGCTCTATTTATTGTTGTCTTAGATTATTCATAATTCATTTCTTGGTTAAGGCATATTAGAAAAATTATTTTGAACTTAATTCTTGAAAATCTTTTAAACGATTTTTATTGAATATCTGATTACATGCTACTTTTGTGCTATCCATTTTTTTTTTTTTTTTTTTTATAATTAGATTTATTTTGTCTCTTATTGTATCTATCACATAGTTTTTATTTGGGCCTTTAATTGAGTATATCTGTATTGAGGTGGTAGAATCTCTTTGTGGAAAGAAACTTGTCATTTTTTGTATTACGAGTTTATGAGAATTAGACACGTTTGGGTCGGTGTCTAATCAAGATAGTTAGGGTTTCGATATTTTTCCTGTGAAAAAAATTAAAGTTTGATCTTTATCCTGCAACAAGATTAGGTTAGTCTTTTCCCTTGAAAAGATTAGGTTTAATTCTTCCTATAATTTAATTAAGTGTGATTGTAAAGGTTCTTCCTAAACCTGCGAAAGGATAGTATAATTAGGGTAGGTTGATTCTTAGCTTGTGAAAAGAATCAAGGTTCTAAAGGTTGATTCTGAATCTGCGAAAAGAATCAGAATAATTAGGGTTTGATTCTAAGTCTGAAAAAAGAATTAAGTTAGTCTTCAGTCTATAAAAAGATTGTAAGAGCTTGATTCCTACATGTGAAAGGAATCAAGGGTTTATTGGATCACGAATCTCCGTGGAACTCGAAGGATTGAATGTAAGTGAGAGTAGCTTACCGAATCAGGATATATCGTTGTATACTATATTGTTATCTTTCTGTTTGTTTGGATGTGCACTTAGTTAAACACATTTTCATTGCATAACAATATTATAATTGATTTAAGAAAATTGGTTATTTGTGTTTGAATTAATTGTATAAATTTTTGTCACTACCTAATACATCCCTCTCTTGGGTAGCTATTTGGATGAACTATTGGCACCAAAGCTCGTTTTAGCTCAATTAGGCTTAACATCCCCCTCTTGGGTAGCTCAATTTGTTGTGTGTATTGATGTTGTAAGTGAATCTTCTGCTTGTTCTGATAATCAATGTTCTGTTAGTGAGAATGATAAAGATTGTGATAATGAGGTTGCTGATCTAACTATTGAGAAATTGATTGCTCTTACATGTGTTTTTGGTAAAGAAAATCTTAAGCTTTCGCAGGAAATTGCGATTCTTGAAAATAAAAAGTTTAATACCACTAATCTCTTCGAAAAAAGAATTTAAACAAATATTTTGAAACTACTGAATTTTTAAATGCTCTATCTGAAATTAGTAAGTTGCTTGAAAAAATTGACTCTCTTGAAGAAGAAAATGCGGTTTTGAAAAAGAATATTTTGGATTTTCAACACAGTGATTTTAAAAAGAAAAATATTGAAAATTTAAACGAGGCTTTAATTGTTGAATTGGATAATGCACGATGTGAACTTGATAAAGCTCGTTTAAAAATTCATTCCATTGAAAATGATTGTTAGATTCTTAAGAATGATCTTAAATTTATGCATAAGAAGAATTTTGGTCTCCAGGTGAACGTTAGTTCGTTGGAACGGTCATTTGAAAATACTCAAAATGAGCTTAATAAGGCAGTGGATAAATTTAAGGATATTGAGAAAATCAAGATTATTGAAAATCCCAGTAGTCCCTAAAGCAGTTCCTCAAAATCATTATCAGTATCGAGCTCATTTACAGAAAGTTGATTATCCTAAGAAGCATTTGAATAATTTTAGATGCTATTATTATGGTAAATTTGGCCATCTTAAAAAATGGTGCTATCAATTGCATGGTTATCCTATTGGATTCAAAAATAACTGGATACATAGAAAAGAAATTTTTCATGCAGGTATGAATAACAGATTTACTGAGATGAGAATGATTGGAAATAATTCGCAAATGAAAGATGCAAGGCTCGCTGGATCAAAGAGGATGAATGGAAACAATATACAAAGGCATAAAATGGATGATACTAAAAAGCCACGAGTTCAGCGAAATGATTATCATTGGGAGAGAATGCTACCTCAAAATCAACTTAAACTATTTTACAGAATTATTGTAGATCACAACAAAATAAATCCACCGGTAGTGTCCAATATGGACAAAGATGTTGTTGAAATGAATCAACTAATTACCTCCAGGAATGACAAGCCAACTCAATAGGGATGTCAATGGTCCAGGTTCAATTTGATTTCATACAAAATCAAAACCAAAACCGTTAAACATGTATAAAACCAACATTGTCAATTTTTTTAAATTGTTTTAAAATTGGACCATTTAATTTTAACAAAACCCAAAACCAAAACCACGAAACGCTGAAACTGTTTAAGATTTTTAAATTTTATAAAAAATCAAAACCAAAATCGCAAAACCGTGACCATTGTTTCTTATATATGAACAAAAATACAACTAAAATATAAAACATAAATTTTAAAAACAATGTTAACACACGAATCTATGTTAATAAAACAATATATAAATTTTGTAACTAAATTATGTTAACAAATACTTAACTAAATTATACATAAAAAAAATAATAAATAAATAAATAAATAAAAACCCTTAACTAAACTATTAAATAACTAACAATAATAGAACACATACCTGGAGAAGTGGAGCAACAAAATGGAGAAACAAGTTGGTCGGAAAAGCAAAGCAACGATGTCGAGAAGCAGGCTAACTCTGGAGTAGCAACAAAATGGAATAGATGAATTCGAAGTTGACTTCGAAGAAGAAGAGGAATTGAAGTTGAATTCGAAGGTGAAATCAAACAGAGAATATACAATCTGAAGCTGAAATTGAAGGAGATGAGGAATTGAAGCAAAAGTAGAAGGAGAATAAGCCTTCAGAGAATCAAACTAACCTTCTTCGCAAATTGCAAAAAAATTGGCTGAACTAATCTGGTGGCTGCTTGGTGGTGAGGGCTAGATCTATGGTGAGGAAGTGAAAGAGAGGACGGAGATGAGAGATTGAATTTGAGTCGAGAATGAGAAAAGAGGAGAGAGGAATGATCACGACGCTGACCTGACGAAGACGGTGGTGAGGAAGTAAGAGGGACAGAACAAAGATGAGAGATAGAGTCACCGCGTTGGAGAGACAGTCGAGAGATAAAAGGAAAATTAGATGATTGAATAACTGAATGGAAGAAAAGAGTAAAAGAACAGAGGAAGTTTGAGAACGAACAGAGCAAAATGAAACATAATATGTATATACTAGGGTTAAAGTGTAAATAAATAAAAATACAGATTAAATTGTAAATACTAAATAAATAAAAAATAATATATATATATATATATATATATATATATATATATATATATAGGTTACACAGTTCGGTCACGTGGTTCGGTTATGCAGTTACTATCCCAAAACCAAAACAAAAACCAAAATCGTTTCGATTGCTAAATTTAAAACCAAAACTACGACCAAAACCGTTTAGTCGATTTCAAACCAAACCATTCGGTGAAGTTTCTCTTGGTTACCCATTGGTAGGGCGTAAAACACGCCTCTACTTACACTCGCAAGTATATGAGGTCTAAGTTTTAGTATAGTGTGATCATTAAGATCGGGTTATCGTATCCACAGGGATTGGTGTCGTTACTATCGAATACCGCATTTGTCATGACCTAATTTTATCTAGGCGAAAAACAAATATATTTATTTAATTAAACTAATAATAATATAACCTAAATTAACTACACAAATATGCTAATATGTTTTAGGGTAAAGAATCGCCTAGGGATTAACGTGTTTACAAATATATGTTCGATTCCGATTTATTCACATTTACGTTGTTTGACCTATTTGACAATCTCGGTACGTAAACTCTACCGCCACCTCTTCTGAGTGTAAGATGGGGGAATACATGACTTCCAGTCAACGAAGAAGTCCCCATCAACATCTTAACGACCCTAAATCACGTGAGTCTCGCCCAACGTCATTGATTGCACACAATCCAACTCCCTCCCGGGTTATTGGATCGTCGCGTTGTATTTACCCTATCGACAATCTCCATTCTAAAACTCCCTCGCTACCTCTCCCGAGTGTAATACGAGGGATATAACGCAACTTTGAGTCAACGAAGAAGTCCCCCTCAACGTCTTAACGACCCTAGGTAGCGTGTGTCTTACCCCACGTCATCGATTGTCCACAATTCAAACCCCGACCGGGTTATAGAATCGTGGCGTTTGTTTACTTTAATCAGAATCTGGGGTTTGTCAAAACCCCGTATTCTCCATTTATCAATCCAAGCATAATAAACAAACAATACGATAAATATAATCAAACTACGAAAAACAAACATAAAAGCAACACCGAAATCATCCAAACAACGTATTTTTAAATTTAGTGTTAATCCCTACTACAACCCATATTTAACTCAAGGCCATAGCCGCATATACAATAAAATAATGAGCTAAACATGCTCACATACTCCTAAGATAAAGAAATAAGGAAAAACAATCAAAGAACTTAGCCTCGTCCGAAGATAAACCTCTAAGAACGCCCTACGATCGATTCGCCGTCTTCTTGAGCTCCACACCTAAAACTCCTAAATATACCCTTAGATATAGCCTAAGGGGCTCAAAAAGCCAAGGGGGCAAGAGAGATACCGGCCAAGGGGGAGGAGAGGGGGTATTTATAGCCAAAATATCTCAAAAATATCTAAAAATATCTCAAGACTGTGCAGGGCAAATCCGCCTAGGCGGTGGATTCTTCGCCTAGGCGGAGTTAGGTCGGTTCGGTCTGATCACCTAGGCGGTGAAGTAGGCGGTGGACTGGGAGAACATTCTATTGGATTTCCGCCTAGGCGAAGAAAACTTCGCCTAGGCGGTCGTCCATCAGTAACATTTTGCTCTTCTCAGCATCTTTACCGCATAGGCGGTGGGCCTGTTTCATCTTTTAGCCTCCGAGCTTATTTATCCACCGTAATTTCGAACCGCTTTGGTTTCGATCTCATCGTTTTTACTCTAGTTTCCTATCTTTTTGCCCCCCACACCTGATTTAATACAAAAAGATAAAAACTAATTAAAACATAATAAAAATAACTATAAACGTAATTGAAAACTAACAAATTCGGATTGGAAACAGATAGGTTTTTCACACCTATCACCCGTCGGTTTGAATTTTTTTTTTTTTTTTTTTTGTCATCCCTACAACTCAATCAATTGTTTCAAAAGATAGTAGGAATGACGTTGACAATTACAATGAGGTAACAAACAAAATCGTCCCTAAGGGTGTTATAGGTACACCTAAACCCTTCTCAATTTAAATTCATTAAATTTGTTAAAGAGATCGGTTTCCGGCATGGATTTCTCACGAGAAACATGCTGTGCATTTATCTGAATCGATCATTATGTTCTAATTATCCAAGGTTTATAATAATTGCTTTTATTATTCATGATAAATTATCTTACAAATATTTGTGTATCACATGAGCAATTACATTGTCCTTCTACGTGATGTTAGAATCTTGATTTTCTATGAATAATGTAGCACGCGGATATTTTTATAGGAATTAAGAGTCTAACATACATCTAATATCTTCTATTTTTAAATGATCATTATTCTTGAAAAATACTAAAATTTTATGAGATAATATCTTTAATATGCACTTATCCATTTTTTAAAGCGTGCATTAAATTTATGTTGATAGTATTATAAATTATCATTGAGATATGCTTCATGTCCTAGTGTATTAAAGATTACATGTTTTTTTATTCCATCTAAAGGGAAGATATCAATTGGTATATATCATGAAATAAATTATGTTGAATTAATTGAAATTATATGATTTCATGCTATATTGAAATATTTTGATTGTAATACACCGAAAATTTATATTTTTGAAAATATTATTTTATATAGATTTAATATTTTTGGGATTGTTTTGCAAATTTATGGTATAAATAATATTTTATAATTTTGGGGGGTTAAATGTTAATTTTAAATTTACTTTTAAATTTTTTGGAACTATTGTGTTATTTAAAATATATTTTTAAAAGTTTTGGGATATAATTAATATATATATATATATATATATATATATATATATATATATATATATATATATATTATTTATTTATTTATTTCAGTAGGGGTAATGAATGTAAATAAATAAATTAAAAGTAATAAATAAATAAATAATATGGTGAAAATCGATGGCTTCCTATGGAAGGCATCAACTTCCAACCACGTGTATTTTATATATAATATATATGTATTACACATGTATATATAATAATAATAATAATAATAATAATAATAATAATAATAATAAGGAAAATAGGTGAGGCAGTGAAACTTTGAACACACACACACACACACACACACACACACACACACACACACATATATATATATATATATATATAATTCGTATGAGTTAGCCGCGTGTGTGTGTTTATATTATAATATTATTATTATTATTATTATTATTATTATTAATTCTATATATATAAGCTCCTTGCCGAAGCAGTGATGGGTGGACTCATATTCATATTATCACAATACTAATGCATATTAAGTAAATGTTACATGATCAGAATTTAGAAAGTTTTGAGCAAGAAAAATGTTTGGTTCAAATTTCGATTTTGGATTTCAGGTAGAATTTCTAACTCTTTTAATATATATATTTAATTTCTCTACGTATTGTGTGATTTATGTTATTACGGTTATAATTTTTGCTTTGCATGAGATATTATGATCACGTATTATGTGAAAATTATGTGAGAAATATGCCTATATATTTATTTATTGTATTAATTAGATACACGTATTAGAGGGGTTAAAATTCTACTGAGTTTTGGCTCACAACCCTATAGTTTTGATTGTAGGGTCAGTAAAAATGAAACTGCACCCAAAATTTTATTTGAATTTCTATTTAATTTGTAATTCTTGTACTTATTACTTACTATTGTAAAACCGACTCGAAAATTCGATAATTATAATTATCATCGTAACTTTAAAATTTCTCTGATTTTTATGAGATGAAATATTGATTATTCAATTTTAGTGTTAATTCTCCAAGGGGAGAAATCACATGGCAGCCTTGGGAAACCGGGCCATTACATTGATAATCTCATGAATTGCCTCAAGATGATCCATATTAACCTTAAAAACTGTTATCTTCATGATCCCTACTTTTTGATGTGACAAAGGGGGAGAAAATATGATGTTTTCATTCTAATATTATTGGGGGAGAAAATATGAAATTAAAGGGAAAAAGTTATTTATGTGTTCTCCTAACTTGAATTCATGAATATAATTAGAAAGGGGGAGAAATAATGTTTTATGCTTAAATTGAAAATATTTTTGAATAATGTTTATGTTTCTCATTAATGGTGCTTAAGCAAGTTGAAAAAACTCATCCTTAGATTTAGAGGGAACATGGTTATATTATTTTTTTGAGAAAAAATTAATTGTCATCATCAAAAAGAGAAAAATTGTTAAACCTAATGTTTTGATAAACAATTGAACGTTGATGTTTTATGGAACTAAAAGTTTTATTGAGTGGTTGTAGATTAAAAGTTCCATAGGTTAAAATGAGAAAAAAATTTGATCGAAAAAAAGAATCATTGGAGAATTCATGAAGTGTTTATTAAAGAATCAAATGAATTCAAGATGGGTGAAAAATGGAAATGATGAAGATGTGAAGAGTTTTGAAGACATTGAAGACATCAACTCTTTACTTATATACTCTTAATACAAATCGAATTAGGATCATACATGACACTTTAAAATGCATTAATCTTATGTGCGTTGTGATTAATTTAAGAGTTTAAAATGTGTTTTTCAATGTGCTAAATATGTGAAATAGTTTTGGTTAATGATCTAAGTAAACAAATTGGTTTTAATGCTTAAAAATGAGAAGTTTTCGGGTCAATTCAGTCAACCGGTGAAAATGGTTGGTCGACTAACCAAAACAATGTGTTTTGGAAGAGGAATAGGTGACATACTAATCCATTCGGTCAATGGAAGAGGAATAGGTGACGTACTAATCTATTTGGTCAACTGATAAAAACATAAGCCGAAAAGGGAAAGAGATGGTGGACTCTAGTCCAATCGGTCAACTAACCGAACATTATTGGTCAACCGACTAGACCAATGTCTTGGTCAAGTGATCAATATAACCGGTTGGTCAACCGACGACCATGTGCCAGTCTACCGACGTAGTCAATCAAAATCTTTGACTGATGTTGTTTTGGTCAATCCTATCAGTTTTTTATGATTCCAATGGATGTTTTTAAGGGGATTTGAATTGTTTTCGTTAACTACTATGAGATATGTGATTCCTAATTATTTGGTCCGTTTATTTTAATATTATTTTAATTAAAGTGATTTAATTCTTCCTCATATTTTAATGGATTTCGATTTAAAAATGTTTTAAGGGCCAAAATGAGATTTTTCAAAAATATTTTTAAATGAAAAAGATCTATTTTGAACATATATGATATATGGGGTCTTAGGGTGTAATTTAATTACTAATATTTGAAAACTAGCCATGAGAGGTCTAGTTTTAGGTCTATTTGTAAAAACTTGCAGGATTGGATTTTATCATATCAAGAACAATCAAATTTGTGCTTTCTAATAGAGATATTATTGCTGATATTTTTAAGTGAGATTATATTCAAGTTCTTGATCTAAAACGCTCATTATTTGCGTCACTGGTTTGCGTTTCTTATTGTGAAATCATTCTTACTTTCAATGAATCACAGTGAGATCCTTCCAAGCTCTATTTATTACTTTCTTAGATTATTTGAGATTCATTGCTTGGATAAAGTATATTAGAAAAATCGTTGTTGAACTTAAATCTTGAAAATCTTTTAAACGATTTTTATTGATTATTTGATTATGTGCTACTTTTGTGCTACCCGTTTATTTTTGTAATCATATTTATTTTGCCTCACATTATATCTATCACATAATTTTTATTCGGGTCATTAATTGAATATATATGTATTAAGGTGGTAGAAACTCCTTGTGGAAAGAAACTTGTCATTTTTTGTATTTGCGAATTTGAGCGGATTAGACACGTTTGGGTTGGTATCTAATCAACATAGTTAGGGTTTTGATCTTTTTCTTGTGAAAAATATTAGAGTTTGATAATTGACTTGTAAAAAGATAAGATTAGTCTTTTTATTTGAAAAGATAATGTTTTAATTTTTCCTATAATTGAATTAAGTGTGAATGTAAAGGTTCTTTCTAAGCTTGAGAAAAGAATAATTTAATAGTGGTAGTTTGATTCTGAACCTATGAAAAGAATCAGGATTCTAAAGATTGATTTTGAGCCTGCAAAAAGAATCAAGATAGTTATGGTTTGATTTTAAGTTTGGGAAAAAAATTAGGTTAGCCTTCAACCTGTCAAAAAGATTGTAAGTGTTTGATTCCTACCTATGAAAGAAATCAGGCTTTTATTGTATTGCGAATCTTCGTGGAGTTTAGGGGACTGGATATATGTTAGAATAGCTTATCGAGTCAGGATATATTATTGTGTACTGCATTGTTATCTTTCTATTTGTTTGGGTGTGCATTTAATTTAACACATTTCTGCTGCATAATAAGATTATAATTGATTTAGGACAATTGGTTATTTTTGTTTGATTTAATTGTTTAAATTTTTATTACTACCCAATTCATCCCCTCTTGGGTAGCTCTTTGCACCAACAATCCATTTATTCTTTTTTGTTCGAAATGCAGCACTGCATGTATGATCATTAACTGAATTCCGAACATAGAAAATCCAATTTTCACTTTCTACACATCCGTGCACGAACCATGGACAACCCTTTGTCTCACGTAATGTCGTTACACGTATTTTATCGTTCTTTGGGTACCGAAAATGGAAGGCCACTTCGATTGCAAATTTCTTCAACACCGTGTGAAAGTAACACATCTCACCCCTGAATTTTTGCCTTTCTTCCTGTATGTCGTTAGCCCATTGAGCAGACAATAGCAATTTGCCATTATTTCTTTGATTCATATTGTCATAACTTCTTATGTGATCCATTTCATTATTGTTGTCTCGCTGCCAACCGAAATAATAGCACTGGACGATGCCCCATTCGATCTGCTTAAATAATTCATTTTTTTTTTCACAATACCTCCAAGAACGCATTCTTTATGTGGACAACTAACAAAATCATTTTCTCGAAATGATTTTGATCATCGAGTACACAATTTGGATATCCAAGCAACGTGTATGACATACCAAATCTATTGTTAGATACATCCAACCATTTGTTAATGTTTTTTTGTACTAATGCATCAATGCTACTATAATTTTCAATCTTCAACAATGTTGTCATTCCTTCCTATTTGGATAACAATGTGATTGAATTTGACATTTTGATATATGCATAGAACAAAATAGCGTGGTTGATGATATTATGATAAATATAACATCAATTGTAATTTTTTACCACACATGTATACAAATAAGAACTGATAAAAATAAACATATGTGCATACATGTTGAAAATAATATGACTTGCTTTTGGTATGTTAAATGTAACATCAATGGTAAAAACATTTGTCATCCCTAATAACTTACAATGCATGTTATTATGTTGAATATGACATTTTTTTTTAAAACACGTGTCTACAAACACAAACCGATAAAAATGAACATATGTGCATGCATGTTGAAAATAACATGACTTGTTGTTAGTATGTTAAATATAACATCAATGGTAAAAACGTCTATTATCCCTAATAGCTTACAATACATGTTAAATATAATATCAAAATGTAAATGATTTACCACAAATATACATCAAACAGGAAATTGATGAAGTGGATGTTTATGTACATTCATGTTGACAGTAACATGATTTGTGTTGACATATGGAATATAACATCAAGCTTAAAAATTCTCTCTCATCCTGTTAGCTGTCAATGCATAACGTATACTTATTCTATGTTAGGAAAAGTATAATATTGAATATAATATATCAACGACATCATCTCTCATCCTGTTATCCCTCAATACATGACGTATACTTACTCCTTGTTTGAAAGAGTATAATGTTGAATATAACATATCAACAATAAACCGTAATCCTCATCGTAATATCCATGATTATAAAAATGTTGAATATAACATCGTATTATTTCATTTGTAATTGCATCCCCCTCCATGTTGAATGTGTCCTCTAAATCGTTGTCGTACACAAAAAACAAGCTGTCGCGATTTGAGACTAATATTTCTCTATTTTGATTTTATGAATTGAACCATGCAAACCTAATTAACATAGTTTTAATGCAAGCACACAATGGTTCACGGTTGTTGAAAAACTATAAACACTAACACGCTTGTTCAAAACACAAAATAAATTCTAATAAACATTGCAAAGAGAGAGGGACCGGACATATTGCTTCGATCTTCACATCAAGAATGCAATTGATGTTTACAAAACTCCAAAGATACTCGATCGAATGACGACAAATTTAATGCAATTTTAAATACAAAAATGAGTATTATGCTTATATTTGAAATTTGAATGTAACTGAAATTGAAATTCTCCATTAGTGTTATTTATGGAAACTATTTTTTTATTAATACCGTTTAATAAGAAAAATCTTGCTCATCTATTAAATTCCGCAAATCTTTTATTGGTATTTTGATCCTGAAATATGCAATACTTTAAAATTGAGATTAATCCATTCATAAGTCAAGTCAATGAGTCAATGAGATTAATTCGTTTAATCTTAACCCATTAGTATTAAACGGTAATTTGAGTCTTAATTCAGGTCTACCTGATTTTTCTCTAAATTTAATCAAGAATGCATCTAGTCAGTGTGGGAGAGTGAGTCCTTAAAATTGTCCGAAGAAGTGATTAGTCGAGGTGTGTATAAACTGAGCCAAACACGTCTTACCATAAAAACAAAAAACTCACATTTTTTTGAAAAAAAAAACACATCACGATGTCTTCAAGTACAATTTAAAATAAGATTAACAATATATTAGTGCCCAATTAGGAGTTTCGAACAATTATCCTTATATTCTGACCCTCGCCCCAATCTATTATCTCTCTCTTCCAGAAAAACGGGGGGGGGGGGTGTTGTTAACGTGTTGAAATCGGAATCACATGGACCCCATCAACCCCGTGGCCAAACTTAAAGGGCCAAAAGAGCAATTTTTCCTCTATGTTTACCACCTCACGCAGCCCACTGCCGCCTGGAAGCGTCCCCCAGAGCACACTTTTGCTGGTGGATTTGTTGTTCTACATGTTGCCTTCAGCAGTTCTTGCAGTTTCCCTTATCTCCTGGCTTTTCGACTTCTTTGTCAGTTCATATTCACACACTTTGTATTACTGAGCAAGAAGTAATCATTCAATCTGTGAGCAATTAACAGAGACAAGATACTATAATAATATCGACCAAAACGAAAGAATCTATGGTACGAGGCTGGATAAAAAAAAAAAAGAAAAAAGAAAAAAAGAAGAAGATAATTTTACCAAGTTATGCCCATTATGTTAGAAAGAAAGAACTCCAAAACGACTAACATGTGAGATTGTATTTTGGACACTGCGTTTGGTTGCTGTTTTTGCTTTTCTATCACTATTCTCAATAAACTGGGATGAGAATTCCGTTTCCGTTCTCAAATATTCCGGGAATAAAAACATGTTTGGTAATGACTATTATCCGGAAATCGTTTCTTTTTAATTTATGAGAACAAAAACAAGAAACACGTTTAGGTTGTGTTTGGGTAAGGGATTTGGAGAAGGGATTTCATTTAGAGGAAGTATTTCAAAATCCATTTTTAACAAATATTTTGTTTGGATGATTATGCAAAGGGATTTGACAAATCCTTTTGTCTTAAAAAAAAATGGGGAAAGAGGAATTTGGAAATGACTTTGAGAGAAGTGTCATTTAGCAAATCCTTTAAAGAGGGGATTTCACATATCTCATCTAGACCTTTGCGACAACAGACCTTCACGACAAGCCCTCCTTCCCTTCGCGATGACCAATGACGATGAGACCCTTCGCGACCACCGATGAGTGCTGCATCTGATTCCCGACCACCGACGACGACGAGCCCCTTCGCGACGAACCCTCCTTCCCTTCGCGACCACCGACGACAGGCCCTGCTTCGCGACCACCGACGACCGCTGCATTTGATTCGCGTCGTTCTGCTTTGCGACCACCGACGACAGGTTCATTTTCATGTAAATTTCTATGTTTCTTGCTCAATTTGGTGTGGATCTAAGTTTGTTTGTTTCAATTTCTCCTTAGATCTAGGTTTGTTTTTCCAATTTTTTGCTAGATCTAGGGTTTGTTAGTTTGTTTTTTTTGTTGAATAAATTAGGGTTCCAATTTTTTGCTAGATCTAGGATTTGTTAGTTTATTATCTATATTGCATTTTGTAGATTGATATTAAGTATTTATATAAGCTTAAAAATAAATAGATTTGTAAATTCTATTTACAAATTCTGTTTACCTATCCAAATAAGGGAATTATAAATTACACGTTCAAATATTTTACCTTAAACAATTATTCAAATAAGGGATTTGTAAAATGAAGGGATTTTAAAATCCAGGATTTTGAAATCCCTTCATTCACAAATTATTTGGATTTGTCAAATCCCTTACCCAAACGCAACCATAGTTACAATATTTGTTCTTTTATTTTTTTTAATAAATATATGGTGACCGGCGGGGTGGAAGTGGAAATAATTTTGGTGAAGTGAATACGAATAAACATTTTTTGTTTTTCAGATTCTTAAGAAATTTAGGAATTACTCTTAAAATTTTGGGAATAGAAACGTGTTTACCAAACATGTTTCCGTACATTAATCCCAAAATTTTGGGAACTAAAACAGTAACCAAATGGGCCTCAATAATTAGATGGTAAATGGGACGTTGTTTGGTACCTTTACGTGATCACGGGGAATGTGCAGCAGAAGTCCACTGGTTAAATTCATCCATTCTAATAATAAAGGAGCTTGAACTTGGGGTTCCTCCACCACCATATTCCTTTGCAATTTCAGAGGTATCGGTAGCACCATCGGTACTCCTCAAGCACATTTTAAGGTTCTTCCGTTGCATGTAGATGACTGCTCCGATAGGCCTGAAATCACCGACCGAATGTCCATAAGCCACCATTTGGTTACACATTTTTGTAAAAACCGGCCTAACCTACCCTCAAAAGACGTCTTGTAAAATGAAGACTGCCCTAGGCTTTATATATTACTCAGGATGAGGTAACACAAACAAGGGATTCAACAATTTTTAAAGTGGATTTTTTATTTAAGCAAAAAATAAATAAATAAATAGAAAGTGACATTTGTTTTCTACTTAAACAAAGACTTTTAAACATTATATAATCATCTATCTAATGTTTTATACTTTTTCTTTATCCTATTTTAGAGAAATTTGTTTTTTGGTTATTTCCCACTTATTTTTCTAGTCCTACTTCATATTAACTACAAGAATTTTATAACTGGTTCATATTAATTGAAGAATTAAACTGATAGTCGATAATAAGACTTCAAATAAAAAATGATAAGTGACTCATCAAGGACAATCAAATAATTTCATGAGCTTTTGACACTTTGCCCCCCTGAAGTTTGACCTAAAATCCCACATTGGTCCCTATGGTTTCAATTTGAACACATAACATCCTAAAGTATGTCAATCATTTCAATTAAGGACAAGTCATTAACGGTGTTAGAAAATGGACAAAAATTGGTCATGTGCCAAGCACATGACCCTTTCATTAAGGATAATATCTTCATTTTTCTTTAAAATTAATTTTCCTTCAACACAATAGAGCCTATTAAATTAGTTGAAAGAAAATTACGATATTACACTTAATTTTAAAGGAAAATGACGGTATTACCCTTAATGAAAAGGTCACGTGCCTAGTCTTTGACCAATTTATGTCTATTTTCTAACACGGTTAATGATTTGTCCTTAATTGAAGCGACTGACATATTTTAGGATGTTATGTGTTCAAATTGAAACCATAGGGATCAATGTGGGTTAGGTCAAACTTCAGGGGTGCAAAGTGTAAAAAGCTCTAATTTCCTTTGAAAAATAAAAAATATATAAAAACATGATTTTACATCTTCTTTTAAGTGAAAAATAGTTGTTTTTCAGAGATTGATCAACAAGAACCTCTCTGCCTATATTCTCCGTACCATTTATGAAATTTCTTTGGAAGAAGAGATATCATAGGTGGATAAATATATGATATTGTCTCCACACAACCGAACATTTTGTTTTTTCTTCTACTTAGAAGAAAATATTTTTTTGAAAGATCAACTTTATCGATCATAAAAAGTAGTTAAAAAGTGTTACCAAACAGTAACTAAGTATTATGAACCTTACTTGAATAGTTTACACACAAAAAAAAAATTGTATAGTTGGCCTGAACTTCCTCGATCTTGTAAGCAAATCTCATCAATCAAATTCGTGTTGATTAATTTTAATTTTCATAGCTTATTATAATCCAATCATATTTCTTATTTGCAAATACCATATCCATTGACACCACTAAGATAATGTTTGGAAGCACGGAATTGAACCCTAGTAATTGGAATTGGAAATTAACCCATGTAAATTTTTAGAATTTTTACATGCGTTCGTTTCTAATTCCAATTCTACGTAACCAAACACTACCTAAATGAAATCATGAATGGAATGTCAGCAACTAATTCTATTACTCATAAATATTCAAGGATTGTATTGCATGCAGAATGAAAATAAAGTGATCATGAAGAGAACCAAAGCAATATTTTTAAAACTTGTAAATATAGATATATACAAAACTGAAATTGTGTATCTTCTAAAACATGATTAATTTGAGAATTCCTTTGTTCAATATTAAATGATTTTGAAAGACAAATTACCTTAATCCAGCTGCAGCACTCTTTAAGCTGAGTTCCTTGCCAATTTCCTCACTTAAGTTGGAACTGCCATCAGCTCTAACTCCCTAAACCAAACCAAATAAATCGGGACTCATTTGATATTGGACGGGAATGTGCGATTTCTAGATGAAATGAATGATAATTCAAGAAAACATTATGAAATAAAAACTTGAGAACAACCTCTATGCCTGAATGAAGCAAGATTTCATTTAAACGACAAATCACCACCACCTTGCATATATCATATTCTAACCCTGTTTTTTTTTTCTTTTTTCTTTTTTTCATTCTTTCGAATATGTATTTAGTCTTTCGGTTAATATCAACTAGATTGAATCCATTTAGTTGATAATAGCAACTAGGTGTTGAATTTGTATTTGATAGGGAAAACTGCTTTTACCCCCTTGTACTTTGAATTAATATCACTCTACCCCCATGTACTTTGAAAACCTACAACTTACCCCTTTTCCTTATACTAGATTGGAAGACTAGCATTTTCTGTTAAAATTAACAGACTATGCAATAAAGGAGGTGAAATTAATTTTTCCATCCAAATTTTACACAATATGGACAAAATTAACCATATTTTTTGTCCTTATGAAAGAAAAGAAAATAAAAGTAGAGTGGAAGGAGACATCAGGGCTGGTGCAAAACATTCATACAATGCCGACCAACCGCAGCAGCTGATGAGACCCCACCGCTGACCAACCCCAGCAGCCGAAATTCCTTTTCCTTTATTTTTTTTTTGAAAGAAATAAAGTGTAAACCAAATGGCGATGAAAAATAGGAAAAATCTTATTGGCACTACTAAGATATTACTGATCGAGCCTTATCCCCAACCCCTCCTCTGTCATCAGCACAAAGAAGATGAAGAAATCCATAAGCAGAGATGCATCTTCAAAGCCTCTCTATTCTCGTAGCTCCGTTGATCTCATTTGTTTTCTCTCTTGGTTGATTCGAATTGAATCCAGGTTTGATTCTGCCCAAGTTTGATGGGTTCTGGCATCGTGCACTGGAAATCGATTACATCATGATCGAGGCCTTCTTCAACCGTTGCCCAACGCTAGAACTCGACAAGACCCCAGTGCCGAAGACTTCCTCCCTCCCGCAATTCTCTCTTTTCTTCCTCTGTCTCACTTTATTTTCAGTTTTTCTTTTTTGTTTTTTAAATATTGTTTTTTAATTTTTTTCATATTCTTTCTTCTTTAAATCAATAAAATATGAAAACAACAAAACTAATATATTTTGTTTGTCTTTTTAAATACTAAATTCAATTTGAGAATAAAGAGTAAATAAGTCATTTAACACATTTTTGTAGCAAAATGTTAATTTTCACTTCGATCAGAAATAAAATAAGGTAAACAGTAGGTTCTTAAAGTGAAGGGGGTAAAGTGACACAAAGTCCAAGTATAGGGGTAAAAGGCTATTTTCCTCTAAAAAACATTCTTACGGAAAAAGGAAAAAAAAAAAAAAGAAAGAAACAAGAAAAAAAAGGCTTCCTACGAAAGAAACATCTACTCAATGTATCATAGGGTTTAAAATAATGAAATTAATGAGAAAGAAGCATGATAATTTTACCAGGCACTCCCCATAAAATCCTCTGCCCAGCCGGAGTTTGAAAATCTTATCGAGCAACTTCTTTGCAGCCATATGTCGTGAACAAATATAAGAGTTTCCCCTGGTAATTAAATCTGCTGAGCTTATCTCAAGTAACTGTAGAAATGGATAATTTCAACTGTCATAAAAATTAAATTAAAAAAAGGAAGATATGATAAATGAAGCATCATTAAGAGATCTTTCTCTATATAAATACCTGTACAGGTAATGGACTTTCAGAGAATTTTGAACAATAGGTTCCTGATGCATTCTAATATCTAATCTTAAAACAATCTGGTACTTGCGACAACGAGAATTGTTTTTTTTTTTTTTTGGAATGTAATAAATATTGATGGGAGGGAAATTAGAAAAAAAAAAAAAATTGTTGTCGAATTTATATGTCGATTTGGGGGCCAAGTAATGATATCCCAGCAGTAACATTTCCAAACCAAAAAAATGGTGAAGCACTTCGTAATGGAACGATCTGAGCCTTGCGTCTAGTCTATAAGTGAGGAAAAGTGATTTGTAAAATTTCCTTATGGTCTGTTTGGCTGAGGTAATTGATTTCAAGAAGGGATTCGTAAAACTTTCTTAACAGAATTTCTTGACAAAATTTTACAAATCCCTTTCCAAAATCAAATATGTTCTTCAAATACCTCATACAAACAGACTCATACAGAGTTTTCTTAAGAAAAAATTACAAATGCCTTTTGTAAATCAAATTTTTTCTCCTACAAATACTGCATCCAAACGGACCTTAAGGGTCTTTCAGAACTCCCAACCCCACGCCTCCATACTGTGCAATTAAACAGTAGTACAAGGCAAGATTTACTCAGAACAAAAATTCAAAAAACCGCCTAACCTGTTCAAAGATGAATGGGTTGGTGATGCAATTCAACTTTGAGCGCCATTCACCAAGTCCAATATTAAATGCTTTAATGTCGGGTGTGCTCCACTTGCGAAGATCTCCATCCTCAATGTACTTGAGAACCATTTCTACACGGTCTTGCTGCTCAGCTTCCAGTAGGCTAACAGACTTCGCCGTAAAATACAAGGTATTAATTAAAGGTATACAGCTGAGCTGAACTCATCAAAAACTATGGGCTTCCTGATTCTTTCGAATGATTTTAATCAGTTTTAGTTACCACATAACATATTATAAAATGGGTGATCGATTAGTAGCCCAAATTCAGTTTTTAAACAAGGCATTGAAGAGAAAGGGAAAAAGGTTAAATCAATGAAATCTGGGGCCGTGCAACGAGAGAATCCAAAGGTCAAAAAATGGGCCTGGGGTTTCCACAAGCTAGGAAAGCCCAAATTCGCCATTGCTGACGGGCCTGAGCCTTGAGAGAGAGCAAAACGCTCGAAAGGAGCCCGCAAAGTACCGATAACCCAGAATCTGCTCATGGGTAGGGTCTAAGGAATGAGTCAGGCGAGGAGTTCATTAAGAAGAGTGTCACGCTGATATCGCCAGGAGAATATGTGTGTGCTAGAAAGAAGTGGGAATAACAGAATCATGATTACGCTGATAACGGAATCATGATTGTAGATTCTCTCTCTCCTCATTCCGCCATATGAAGGACTATATAAACCCAGGTTAGTGTGAGGCAAGGTACGGACAATTTTGGATTCATAACAACTTCTATATTTTCCTCACCAAAGATAATTACCCTCACGCCGGAGGTTCTTCACTAGGATCCACACCTGGTGTGAAGAATTTGTGCAGAAAGCCTAGGAACGAATAGCAAAGGACTGCAGTGATCAATTAAAAATTCATTATGCTACCACTTCTCCGTAACATCAAAATCAAAACTGAATGCAATCTTAAACACCAATTTTTAGACCGCAAAACTGGATTTTGAAACTCAAAATTCAGGTGGATTGCAGATTCTGCCTCCAAACAGTGCATGACACCAATGCCATGTTTGGAAGGTGGAAATGGAATAACATTTCGATTTAATGGAACCGAATTTTGAAAGGGCAGCCAGTCAAACTTCAATTCAATTCCTTTGTATTCCACACATGATCATTTCTTACATCCTAAAGCATAGAAATTTTGAAGGTCAATTGAACTTACATCGTCGGATTTCACTTCCTGAAGCTTAGCAGAGAAATACTGATAAACAGCAGTGGAGCTACTCTTCTCAAGATCAACATGAAACGCAAGGTTAGAGTCACAATCCTCTTTTGAAAGTACACCGGACATCGCCGACTTCCGATGATCAAACCCTATCACCCTGATTGATTCAACATTATACTCAAAACAAAAGCATCCCGCTGAAACAAAAATGCACAGTGTTTACTTACCGGCATGAAGCTCTCAGCGAAAGCTCCACCGCAAATCCTCTCGGCCCGAGAAAATCAAGAAAGTAGCATTCCTCGATCCCTCCAATACACAAATCATCAACTCTACGTACACGGAGAGAACACGAGATTTAGCATTTGAAGGCACGAAACGTAAAACAAAATTAAAAATCCATGGAGAGAATGTGTACAATCGCTTGTGGCGGTACCTGAGGGGTTCGACGGAGGAGAACGGCAAGACGAGGAAGGGGAGATTGAGCTTGGAGTGGAAAAGATGGGCGACGAGAGCGGAGAAAGCTCCGGAGAAGGAGGGGTAGTTGTAGAGGACGACAGTCGGCGTTTTATCTTCGGAGGCTTTGGCTAGGACTTCCAGCGCTGCGTCCGATCGGAAACTTGGAGCTCGTGGAAATGGAACCGGAAAGGAAAGTGAAGCCCTCCGTTTCCGAAAGAGGGAGAGAGCCATGGCCACCGCCGTGTTGCACACTTGCACTTGCCGGCGTGCTTCTACTGCTAAACTTTTGCAAGTTCCAAATAATTCTACATCGGCCCCTGTATTTTTTATTTACTTAAATTGAAGTCCTTATAATTTCAATTGGGAATTTTATTCGGCGTTGCGTAGAGATGGTTTTCAATGGATTTAAATGGTTATTTTTTAGGTTGCACGTGAGTGATTTTACAAACAATGAAGTCAACACAACATTATTCATTTATTTAAGTAATAACTTTTATTTTACATATTACTAGTTTTAGACTATTGTTAATCCGGTTGATAAAGAAGGTGTGACTTCATTTTTTTTGTCAATCAATGTTCAACTCTTCTAAGAAGTATTTCAAGAATTAAATTTTAAATTTAAGCCTGAATGCATCAGACCGATGTGAGAGAATACGCCTTTAATATCACCTGAGGAAGTGATTTATTGAAGTGCAATAAACTGACTCGGACATATCTTACCGTATAATAAAAAATAAAAACAAACTAGTTTTATACTCTCACATTGCGCGATTTTAAGAAAAATAAAATAAAATTATTATTGTCTTATTTTGTTTCATGTTTAATAATATGGGTTTATACTATTTACTTCCCTTATCTTTTTGTCATTAACCAAATATCTCTCTTGTCTTTTTACAAATATCGGTAACTATTTTAACCAATTTTTTCTTATAAAAAAACATGAATGCGCTTCTGTTATTTAAAAATAATTTTTTATTCTTTTGTTTTTATAAAAATTTACTAACACCCCTATTTTTAAAATTATATTTTTACCCCTAATTTTGTAAATAATTATATCTAGCCACCCCCCACTAGAGTTCTCCTCATTCTTCCACTCTTTTCTTATTCCTCCATCTCTTTGTCACATCTCTCTCTCTCTCTCAATAGGGTGGAGAGATGTGAGAGAGAGGAGGAGGTGAAGGAGATGGAGGAGTAAGAAAAGAGTAGAAGAAGAAGGAGAACTTTGGTGGCTGTGAGATAAAAAAATTAGGGATAAAAAAATATAATTTTAAGAATAGGGGGTGTCAATAATTTTTATCAAAATAAAAGAATAAAAAATATTTATTTTTAAATAACACAAAGGTATTCATGTCTTTTTACAAGAAAAAGTTAGTGGGTGACCAATATTTGTAAAATAATAGGAAAAATATCTGGTTAACAGCAAAAAGACAGAGAAGGTAAATGGTATAAACCATTAATAATATTTTATGAAAAATAATAATACATTTTAACACATTTAGGAAAATAACAAAATTACAACTTTTGATCACACTCGAAAATAATAAGCAATGAGAAGCTAGAAAAATAAATATAAGTGCCTAAGAGGAGATATATAAAGAAAGTTTTAGTTTTTAAATTATTATATTTTCAATTTTTAATGTGTGTTTGAATAATAACTTTTTTATTAAAATTTGCAATTTTCTTTTTAATGTTAGCTTTTAACAATATATTAGCCCCCATCTAATGTTGTTTAGTAGTTATTGCTAGTAAAATTTTTAAGAATACTTATCAATAAAAAAAAATCACATCGAAAGAGAAAACATAATTATCTTAGTCAATCTAATATAATGTCATATTTATTAAAAATAAGAAATAAAGAAAATATAATTATCTTAGCCAATCTAATATAATATCATATTTATTAAAAATAAGAAATAATTTGTTTTAGTATTTCATTAATTTTCTCTCCAAAAGCATCCCAATTTGGGGGAGAGTTTTTATAACTATTAATTTCTCTTGCCCATTAAACTTACTAAATAATAAAAATAGAGAAAAATGTAGATTTAGGATTTGACAAAGAGGATGGAGGAAGAGGGGGAAAAAGTGTGAAAGACTTGTCTTTTATTTGATTTAGAACAATATCATTGAACTAAACCAAAAAAGGGGCGACGGCGGAAGGGTTGAGGAAAGTTGAGATATTTTATTGAAAGAAATAATTACAGTACATATTGACAATGCATGAAATAAATATTAAAATACATGAAAGAAAATATTAAAAATTTACAGAGAAAATCTTAAATAAACTTTTACAAATAGTGGAAAGATCTTGAAGGGTACAAGAGAAATACTTAAGAAAATATTTGAACACTCATAATTTTGTAGTAGTTTTGTTGCTGTAAATTTTCTGTCAATTTTTTTCGTGTATTTTTCCGTGTCCTTGAACTAATGAACCACTTCTCCTTTTATACTGGAATTGGCCGACAGTCGGATCTTGCTAATGAATCTTCTCTAGAAAAGTGATGGATCATTTTTGAATAGTGACTCTTTTTTTGAAAATTTGGCCTAACTTTGGCATCTTGAATTTAGAATGGAAATTGGATTCCTTCGTACATTATAATTGAGAAGAGTGTTTTCAAGTGGCCTTAATAGTGTCATTTCCAACAGTTTGCCACATGTGATGATGTACTTGGGATATTTTCTTGAAGGGAATGTATGTTGACATTTGGACATAGGTTTAATGTGATGATGTAAGCAATAACGATTATTGATACAATTATTGAAATGGTCATACTACACATGGGTGGTGGCCTTTGAGTGTAAAACACATGACCATGAACAATTTTATACCAATAATTTTTGCAAGAATAGTGACAGGAATGGTGAATAGTGGATTTTTTTTTTTTTGAATTTTCGCAGCATAATTTTTTTTTTCCACTTTTTTGCTTTTCCTTTTTTGGCAGCTTTTTCCTTTAGGGCCTCTTCTTCTCTTTCACAGAAGTCTACCCAGATTTCTAAAGGAGAAAGACGAACCAATTCTGAGGATGAAGCCGATGAATGAAGCAGGGTTTTTTCTTTGTCTGGATTAGATGTCAAATGTGTTATTACGTTTTGAAACTGGTTTAGCTGAGACTGAATGTTGTTGAGTTGAGAAACAAGTTTTTTGTTTTTTTAACAGGAAACAATTGGTTATCTGGCCTTGGATTTTGAAGGGGTGACTAGTTTTGAAGGAGTGACTGGAATTGAGGGTTTGGGAGAGCCCTGCTTTAAGTAATTTTCTTGAACCCATTTCATGACTTGTTCATTAGAAAGATCAAATTTTTTCCACCATTTAATTTTGAAAATTCTCCTAAGAGTTGGGAATGGTCCGAATGTACTTGAACTCTCAACAATTGTATTGTCTCAGCAAAAAATCCAGGTGATCATGAAATAAGAGCAAAAGAATAAGAATTTTGAATCTTCGCTTTGGAATTGTTTTGAGAACTTCCAAGTTGATGAAAAGTAGAGAAAATCATCATGAATATTTTTTGGTAGAATAAAAGGATGGAGACCAAATTTGAGAAATCATGAATGGAACCATAAAGGAAAATCTTTGTTGATAATTTTGTCAAAATTGAATAACGAAGAGTGATCAAAGTTTTTTAAGTAAAAGACTTTTGACCAAGCTTGGATATAATCATGATAATCATAAAATTGAGATTCAAATCTACCTTTGAAACTGTTGAGATAATAAGGACTGTTTCCCCATTCTTTTGGTGATAGGATCTTGCAAATTCGAAGTTTGGAATAAGTAATTTTTTACGAAATTTTTTGATCAAACGTATGAGAAATGACGACTGAATTGGTCTCTATGAGGATAAGTTCATAGTATTTTCAATCTTTTGAATTGCTTTTAGGAAAATAATTATTTGGAGAAAAACCTTTTTTGACACAATCGAATGGGTTTGAGGAGTACCATTTTGGTTCAATGATGAAAAGGTCCTCATAAATTTATTTTTTGATGACATATTTTTCTTTTGAAGGATTTTGAGTGGATGATGATGGTCCTTAAACTGCTTGTTTATAATCAAGGGGTAGATATCTATTTTAAGTAAAGGTTTGAGAAAATGAGTTTTGAGAATATCCTGCATGACAGTTATCGTAATAATCGGTGATTTTACTAGGTCTTGAGGCCATCATTTTTCTTCCCTTGTATAAAATCTCTTGTTAGAAAATCAGGTAAAGAATTATAGGATCCTTTGATGAATTCAATCTGAAAATCAAATACAGATAGAATAGCTTGCCATTTGGCAAATATTTATTTTGAAACTAAATGTTTTACATCTTTTTCTAAGACTTCTTTTGCACTTTTGCAATCAATTCGAAGTAAAAACTCTTTATTATATAAATCATCTTGAAATTTTTGAATACATAAAACAATTGAAAAAAATTTCTTTTTGATGGTAGAATAATTGAGTTGGGGGCCAGACCAAGATCCACTATGGACTCTGACTATGGACTCTTTATCTTCCAATTTTTATTTAAAGATACCTTCATATCCTATGTCTGAGGCATAAGTTTCTACTATCATAAAGACCTGATGATGAGGTATACTGAGATAGGACAAAATTTTAATATATGTTTTGATTTGTTTGACTACCTTTGTATCCTAAAAATCTTTGTAGTTGGGTTTTGTCTTTGATTTCATCTAAGAATTTATCTACAAATTCAATTGCTCTGTGAATTGGGGTGCTGGTTCTTTCATAAATGTCATGTCCTAAAAATATAATTTTTATTTGGAATAATTTTATTTTTGGTTGTGATATGACTAAATCATTGCTTTTGATAATATTGAAGAAAATATGTAAGTGTTTGAAATGTTGTTCTATTGATTCAGAAAACACTATTACAATATCAATGTAGACTACGGTAAATTTTGTATAAGGGTTAAAAATTTCATTCATGACCTTTTGAAATTCAGAATGATCATTCTTGAGTCCGAAATGCATCACGTTCCATTCGTAGTGACCAAATGGCACTATAAAGGCCGTTTTATATTTGTCTTCCTCACAAATTTGGATTTGCTAGAATTTTGATTTCATATCAAATTTTGAGAATATTGTTGCATTAAAAAGTCTACGTAATAGGCCTTTTTTATTTGGTATGGGATATCTGATTCATTAAAGAACTTTGTTTAGATGTTTATAATTGATAACTAGCTTTGGTGTTCCTCTTTCTATTTCAGCTTGATTTCTTACATAGAAAGCTGAGCAACTCTAGGGAGATTTACTTTTTCTGATTAATCATTTTTCAAGTAATTCCTTAATTTCCTTTTTGCAATATTCTAGTAGTTCTTGATTTAGTTGAATTGGTCATACTTTTGTGGGAATTTTATCTTCAGTAAATTCTTTGATGTAGAGAAGTTTTACAAAATATTTCTTTCTAAACCAGAGGGCATTTGGAAAGTTAGAGCAGACTTCTTTTTTTAGTAATTCTTTGAATTGATTTATTTTTATTTCAATTTCTTTTGATTTTAGATGTTCTTCAATCTTTTTATAGCGGATTTCCTTTCCCAAATATTTAATATGTCTTCTTTTGTTTTGAACAAGGGTGGTAATTTTTTTTAGTGTATTAATTTCTTTTTGTTTTATCTCGTTAGTGAACTAAATATGTATATCTAGTTCAGTAATTTTAGTATGAATACCTTCATTATCGACTTGAATGGGGTAAAGCATGGTAAAAAAGGGTGTTCTTAGAATTATGGGTTGTTGTATATCTCCGATTAAAATGGAAGTAATCCTGAAGCATATATTTTTATTGTTACAAATATGAACATTTGAGATTTTATAATTTATTTTTAATTTTGACTTATTTACCCCATAAAGCTTTTCAGAAGTTTTTTCATAATATTGAGTTCGAATAAGTTCTTCTTGAACACAATTTAAATCGTCCCCTATATCTAATAAAGCTTGGTTTTTCACAATAAAATTATTTTCATCATTAATTTAATGTTTGTATACCATTTTTGGACGTATAGTTTTGGTGTGTGTTTTTGTTGATTTTTATTGTTAGTTTCCAAGTCTTTTTTTTTCTTATAGGGTTTTAATATGTTTTTTTATATGATTAATTTTTTGTTGTAGTTCTTGAATTGGGAGATTTTTTTAATTTTGATCTTGGAGTTAATCTTTTGGATTTATTGTCTATAAATGAGTTTGTTTTTTATAATTCTTGTGATTTGACAACCTTTTATTTTTATTTATTTTTGTAAAGTTAGGTTCAATGAGACCTTTTATTTTATTTTATTTTTTAGTTGTTTTGGATAAAGTATTAATGGTGTTATCTACTAATTTTAATTCGGATAATTTCTTGTCAATTGTGTTTATTAAATCATTTATTTCTTTATTGGCTTGAATTTTTTATTGTTCCAAGTCAGTAATTAATATTTGATTATTATAACATTATGTATTATTTTGAAAGTTAGTTTTTATAGAATTGTAATTCTGATTATTATCTATTATTTTTCAAGTTTTTTTGTTTGTTTGAATAGTTTGAACATATTTTCTCTTGTAATATTTATAATAATCAAAGAAGTGTATATTTCTTTTTTCTTTAACCATTTTATTTTTCCATTTTGACTTAATTTTCTCGCTTTCTTTTGCAGAATATTTTTTTAAAAGATTTCTTTCTTTCTTTGGTGTTACTTTCTTGCATAAATTCTTTTCTTAAGTAGTCCATATTAATTTCAAATTCTTTATTGAGGGTTAAGATTTTTTTTTTTTTTTTAATTTTCATCTAGGATTTGAGAGGCAGTAGGAGAGAAAAAACCGTCAAATTATTCTTCATAAATTCCTTGAGGTGTGTTAGATTCAAAATTAACTCCTCTTAACTTGTAATATTTATTTGATTTTATATAAATACTTGAAATACATTTTCTTCCTAAATCTTGATAATTTTCAAAGGTTTGAGCAAAGTTAAGGCTTCTTGATTTAATTAAGGGTGTTTGAAAATTTATTATAATATTTCCGTCTTGATCTTGACTAAAACTAGTTGTTACAGTTCTTGACAGTCCTACTATTTTGACTTTCTCCGGTAATTTTTTAAAAGTTCATTCTCCTCCAGTTATGATTTCATTCCATTGAAGCTTTCTTGGCTGAGAAACTAAAATTGTTCTATCTTTATTAGCTTGAATAAATGTTGTCATTCTTTTTGGACTTTTTTTTTTCGCGTTTGGAAAAATTGTTGATGTTATTACTTTGTAATATACTTTATAAATCATTTCTAAGTTTTTTTTTATCCTTTAAGCATTTTGTAATTTTTTGATTGAATATCTAAGGTTATAATTTTGTCTAATGATTCATTATTTAAGTCAGCTCTAATATTTGGATAGCATTCAAAGTATATTGGTCCTTCAACTATATTTGTTTCTAACATTCATAATAAAGAGTCGTAAAATTCTTGATGTCTTGAATCCCTAAGAACAATGCATATGGGTTTATTTAATCATTCTCTAGTTAAAGGGAATATTTTTACTTGAATTAATCCTATGTGAATTTTATCATAATTTTTAATAAAAGTTTGTAATTCATCTTTTATTAGTAGTCTTAATTTTTGTCTTGAATTATCAGAGTGCAAGGTTATTGAACTATTGACTATCTTGATAGCATATTCTTGTTCTTTCTCTATAAATGCTACTTGTTTGATAATTTTTTATTCAAATTTTGACATTTTTCAAATTTCTTTTGTATTTTGTTCCGGAAGACCTGTGCCTTTCCAATTTCTACGTCTATTTTCAATATTACTAAGAGACATATGGAATTCTTTAGGACTTGATCTGGAACTAGAACCAAATGAGCCTGATCCTAGGTTGGGGTTTGAAACGACATTCTTACCTTTTTTAAATATGTTTCAGAATAATTCTTTCATAGTTTAGGGCTTATATTATTTTATTTCCTCACGGTAGTAAAGAGTTCGTAACCTAGACTGGAACACCACCGACACCACCTCACCTGGGTTACCAACGGACTTACTGGCTTACTAATGCCTAGCAATTCTACCTGCTTTACTCATGTGATTCAAGAAATAATATAAACTTACAATTATGAAATAATTATCCTAAGAAAACTGCACCTTTAGAATCGGCAAGAGCACCGGTCTCCCACCCCCCCGGGGAACAGGGCTCACCGGCTCTAATACCAGATTCGGGACCAGGAACGGGGCGACGGCGGAAGGGTTGAGGAAAGTTGAGATATTTTATTGAAAGAAATAATTACAGTATATATTGACAATACACGAAATAAATATTGAAATACATGAAAGAAAATATTATAAACTTACAGAGAAAATCGTGAATAAACCTTTACAAGTAGTGGAAAGATCTTGAAGGGTACAAGAGAAATACTTAAGAAAATATTTGAACACTCATAATTTTGTAGTAGTTTTGTTGTTGTAAATTTTCCGTCAAATTTTTTCGTGTCTTGAACTGACGAACGACTTTTCCTTTTATATAAAAGTGATGGATCATTTTTGAATAGTGACTCTTCTTTTTGAAAAATTTGGCCTAACTTTGGCATCTTAATTTTGGAATCCTTCATACATTGTAATTGAGGAGTATGTCTTCAAGTGGCCTTAATTGTGTCATTTCCAACTTTTTGGCACATGTGATAATATACTTGGGATATTCTTCTTGAAGGGTATGTATGTTGACACGTGGATGTGATGACATAAGCGCTGGCGAATTATTGAGATGATCATACCACACATAGGCAGTGACTTTTGGGTGTAAAACACATGATCATGAATAATATTATATCAATAATTACTGTATTTTCGAAGGAATTGTGACAGGAATAGTGAATAGTGATTTTTTTTTCTTTTCAATCTTCCATCATGTTATGTAAGTTAAATTCTTCAAATTCGGAACCATATCCTAGAAGGATAACTTCATCCTCAAACATAGGGTCATGATTGAGTTCTTGAAGCCGTTCTTTTTTGTAATGGTTTAATAGAGGGGATTTGATATTGAGCAAAAATTTGACCTCGGGAAGGTAATCTTGATCATGATAAATTTTTTAAATTGAGTCTTTTGCTTCAAGTTTGAGGAGGCCATGAAAATAAATAATGTGTTTGAAGTCGACTTTTCTAATGGCATTCTAGATAATCCAATGCTTTATTTGATCTTCATGAGGAACGCAACAGTTGATCCAGGTAGAATTGATCCAAGGCATTCTGAGAGGAGTTATCCCTTTATTAAACAACAAACTCTTTTCTTTTTTGATAAGGGCAATTTTATGCTTGGCTGAAGTGGGGTGGAGTCCGTTGAAAATTGGGCCAACAGATTTTATATAGATTTCGATTCCTTGAATATAAAAAATATTGAGCATACAGACGACAAGTCTTTTTCCAAATTGAAAAGTTTGGTTTAGGTTATAAATATTTAATTGGGCGAAATAACCATAGTCCAAAAGATTTTGGGCTGTAAGGATAATAGTTTTGTTTTCGAAGGAAAACTCTATAGATTGGTAATTGTTTTGGTCAATGGCCACTCGGATGATATTGTAGGTAAGGTGGCATGGACAGTCAACACTGGATTGGTATTTTGGTTCGAAGCGGTGGAGGTCATTTTGGTAGCAAGAAGTAAGCTTGTAGTAAGAATCATGTTGGATCTTAAGGCATGAAATAATGAGGTTTGCTTGATTAATATGCTGAACATGGGCTTGAATATGGGTTTAGATTTTTCGATCCTTTTGATTGGCGATTTGAATAATATTTTGAGCCATGTGGTATGGTAATGGGCTCAAGAAATTAAGTGAAAAGAAAAGGACTCGGGCTTTTTATTTCTTGAGTTCTTCAGAAATAAAGACTGGGTTATTTTTTAACTCGGACAGATCGAATCTAGATGAGGACGAGCATAAAGGGTTTGAAGAATGTTGGTATTTAAAAATTTCAATGGTTAAGTCGGAGAAAGAGTGTTGAAGCTTTAAAATTTCTTTCTTTAAGTTCAAATTTTCTTTGAAAAACTCTTCTCCTCTTTGATGAAGATTTTCAGAACATCTTGCGAGGGTTTTACAATTTTGAAAAATTCCAAAGGGTTTTGAAGATGAAGATGTTGAAAATTCATTTTTTGTAAAATATTGAATAGTTGCTAAAATGATATTAACTTTTATTGGTGACGGATCTTTGAGATTCCAAATATTGTCAATTATGCATTGTAATTTATCATCTATTTTTACTAATGACATGAATGATTTTTTTGAATTTCTGAAATAGGTAGGAAGAAACAAAATTTTCCCAAAATCTTCCCGACGGTCGTTCATCTGCAAAAGGAAATGAAAATTAGTCATATTATATTTATTACTAAATCTTTTAGAGTGTTGATTTCCTTTTGGTTCATTTTGTTTGTAAAATAAAAATGTACCTTTTGTTTGGCGATAAATGCATGAATTCCTTTGTTATCAACTTGAAAATGATAGAGAAGTGTAAAGAATGAAGTTCCCAAAATCAAGGATTGTTGTATGTCTTTGACTATCATGAGAGTAGTTCTAAGGCAAACATTTTTATTGTTGCTAATAAGAGTATTTGAAACTTTGTAATTCATATTTAATTTTGAATTATCCGCGCTATAGAGCTTATCTAAAAGTTTTCTCAAAGTACTGACTTGGAATAAGTCTTTCTTGAACATAATTTAAATTAGTTCCTATATCTAGTAAGGCTTGGGTCTCTGTTATACAATCTTTGTTGATGATTATTTTAATATTTGTATACCATTTGTGAATATAGATTCTTGATATGTATCCTAAAAAGGTTTGTTGATTTTTGTCGTCTTGATTGTTATATTTTTCTATTTCTTGGTTAATATTTATTCCTTCTTATTTAATTGTTTTTTCTTCTTCCTCTGAGCTTGAATATTCTTTGGTGACCTTTTTTTTTTTTTTTTTTTTCTTTTTTCTTTTTTGATAAGATTGATTTCTTCTTGAATAATTTTATTTTGATATTTGATATCATTGATTTCTTTTTGTAATATGTTATTAATGTTATTAATTTTTTGTTGAAGATGTTGAATTGTAGGTTGTGACTTTCGTTTACTCAATGTCATACCCCCACCCTGGGTCCCCACTGCCTAAGGCCGGGCGTGACATCCCCTCGACCCTACCTGACCAAACAAGCAAATATATACATATATATATATAACTGCACATGTCCTGCTATCATTTTTTTTTCGTTTCTAAAAATAATATCATCTATTTACTCATTTAAAAAATATATGGGACCACATCTATCCCAAATATATGTACAACAAAGACACTACAAAAATGCTGAACCTTCCATGGTTTGCCTATGACCGGCCCACTCCCAAAAATGACACTACCTCCAAACTCTACCTAGTACCAGTAGTGGATCCACTCCTAGTTGTGGTACCTAAAATCAAATATTTTATCGGTGTATTATCTTTATAATAAAAATATTTTATGGATCAAGTACATTTATTAAACACCACATTTCAAAAGATAATATCATATATCACATACCATGTTAGAAACCAATTTTCGTCCTCATCAATAAAACAAGATAATAAATGTAAATCAACCAATTCAGGCAGTTCATTGTATAGTAAAATACCGCACACCACCTCCTACTAGCCATAGAATCGTTTACCTCACGATCGGGAGTTACGATGGTACCGTAACCTGTTCAATTGTGCCATCTAAAGTAACTATCAGTGTCAGGGCCATTTATTATCCCCAATGGTAGGGGTATCACCCGCAAGATTTACACTCCTGATAGGTTAATCCACCCTGCAGGACTTGCTTGATAGGTAATCTACATCTCGTAGGACATATCCTCCTAACGAGAAGACAACAATATCCACATCTCACATGACATATCCTCTTGACGAGAAGACAGAAATATCCACCCTGCAGGTCGTGCCTGACAGGTAATCCACGTCTCGTAGGACATATCCTCCTGACGAGAAGAAATCTACATCTCGCAGGACATATCTTCCTGACAAGAAGACAATTGTGGCATAAACGGATAATAAAATCACTTTCCACATTTAAAATCTACTTCATCCACATAAGTCATAAAATTTTCCATTTTAACAAAAACATTTTCCTCAATTTATACGAAAATATAATTTTGTAAATTTACATAGAAGACAGTACACTCACCTCGATTTCACACTACAAAAATAGTGACGTCAGAAATTACCGGGATGCTGGTGCATGTGAATCTAACAGTGATAGGGCTTAAATTAATATTTTATTTAAAATAAATCCTAATATGCAATGCATGGCCCTAAAATGCATAATTTCTCATTCCCCAAATTCAATTACGCAAAATTATTATTTTGTCCGTTTTGCTACGTTAATATTTACTGTACAAATTTATTAAGATTAATGATTACAAAAATTACTATTACGATTGTGAAAATTTTAATACTAACAATTTAATTTTTAACGAGAATAATAACCGATTGAAATTTTGCTTGTTCCGAATCGCCGGCCGGCCGAGAAGTTGATTTTTTTTTCCTGTTTTGGTTCGAGGGTTCTGCTCGTCGGATCTCACCGCCACGATGACCTACACTCTCTCTCTTCACCCACTGTCGGCGACGCTCCCTCTCACTAACCTTCACTCACAGCCAACCACCCTACATTGAAAACACACACACACAGAGCAGCGTCAGTTGAACAACCGATCCACACACACACAAGCTGGATGACGAACACACATACCCACACGAACTCGACGGTACCCACACAATGCACCGACGACAGATTGAAAGATGGCACACACATACACTCTTACCGAATACACATAACCACAGTCTGATTAGATCAAATACACACACACGATGAACACACCGAACTCACACCACCGCCACCGCCGTTGATCGACAACGACGATCACACGCCTGTCAGTCACCGTTAACGACTCCCACACCATTGTCGACTGAACGACGGCCTCTTACACATACCCACCATCATCGTTACGAACGGACAACACACCCATACACGTCGAAGCACACTGTCGACGAACAACAATGCATCACCGTCGACGAACCAACTGAACGGATAGACACACATACACTCACCAAACACTGCCGACCTCTTTCTCTCTCTCTTTGGTTTTCTTCTTTCTAGGTGGTGATCTCAGTGTGCATGGATGTATATATATGTGTGTGTGTGTGTATGTGTGTGTGTGTGTGTGTGTGTGTGTGTGTGTATAAACAAACCTTTCCTTTATAGGGAAGGAATTGATTAAAAAAAATTATTTAAATTACACTAATCCCCCCCTCAATTTTCTTTAAGTTATTAGTTAAACCCAAAATCTAAAATTGATATTTTTAAAATTACTAATTAACCCCTAAAAATTTAAATTAAATGATAAATGACACAATCTACCTCGTTATTTTCTAAATGTGCTAAAATACAGTTAATGATTATGCACGTGCAGACATTAGGGTCTTACACTCAATCTTTGAATTATATTTTTTAGATTATATTCTTCCTCTATTTCCCTAGGTTGTTATTCTTGGATAAGATTATGTTTTAATTTAAGTAGGTATTCTCCTTTAACTGCATGGTCTTGAGTTTGTTCTAGCATCTCTAACATGATCTGGCTTTTTTTGAAATTGTTTTTGAACATTTGCAAAATCCTATATCATCGTGGCATGATTCTGATGATTCTTGATCGGAAGCTTCGCTTTCAGTTTTTACAATTTTATTCAATTTTTCATTTTCTAATTCACTTGATGAATTTTCTATTTCACTATTTATGTGTAAGTTCATTATTTGTTCTTTTAATTTTTTGCTACAGTCTAGTGCTTATATTTTTTCTTTCATTTTCCAATTTTTACTATAATGTTCAGGTTTTCCACATTTGTAACATATTATTTCTTTTTTGTTAGATTTTGGTTTTGGTTTAACGACATGTTTCTCTCTTTCAAAATATTTTTCCCATTTACTAGAATTTTTTTGTTTTGGTTTTGAATAATATTTTTTGACGATTTTGTTTTTTTGTCTTAATTTTGAAGATGGTGCTTGAATTTTTTTTCATACCCATATTGACTACAAAAATCTCCTAATTCATTTTTGCTTTGAAGGAGTTCGTTCTTTATTTTTTATTGCAATTTTAAGTTATTATATAAAACTAGTCATTCTTTGTTTATTGCAGTTATTATTTGTCCATAAGTTAATTCACTGTAGTCAGTTCTCAGCTCCTTTCGAATTCTTTCTTTGACATTCATGACCAACAATTTTTGTAATCCTGATATAAATCTTTCTTTCCAGTAAGCTTCTCTGCTATCCACTCTAAAAAATATTTTTGACAAAAATACATCTTTATGCCATCTGAAGTCTTGCAGTTTTGGGCATTTAAGATTTGCTAAAATTTCATCATTTTATAGATCACATTATTGGGTTCTCCAATGAATGTTTTTGTTATTGTCCAGATTAGGGTACTGACGGCATCTGATTCGGGTTATTGACTAGTTCCTTCAATTTTTACGGCATTTATAATATTAGTCTTTTCTTGACTGGTGATGGTATTATCCCACCATCCTCTTAATTGTCCTGCAAATTCTTGAGTTATTAGTTTGACTATTGAGACTTCTCCCTTATTTCTCATTTTGTAGGTTACTACTGCCATACCCATTTCGTTAAGTACTCATAATATTTGATATTTTGTTAGTCTGTCTATATTCCATTTATCAATAGATGTGCCATCATAAACCAACCTAGTAACAAGTCTTTCTTCATATAATTGGTCAAGAACATAGGGTCTAGGATAATAGGGTTTTTGAGTTTGTCTCCAATTTGATTTTTCTCTTGAATATTGTATCCTATTGATTTCTGGGTTATTATCTTCTTCGAATTGACTCCTAAGTTCTTATTCTATTAACAAAGTGTTAACAGTGTCTTCTTTTATGTTTAATTTTAATAATTTTTCGTTAACAATGTCTAACAATTCATTTACTTCTTTTGAATTTTTAATTCCTAAATCAAATTTGAAATCATCATCTACTTCGAAAACTTTATGAATCGGATTTTGAGATTTTATCTCATTCTTGGCTTCTTTGTTATCTTGAGATTTTGATTGTTTTATTTCTATTAAAGTTTCAAGAGTATTTTATATTCTGTTTAGTTGTTCTGAAGTAGTATGTAGTATTTAATTGGTATAATTATTTTGACTAATAATATGATCAGTATTATTTTGAGAGTTAGTTTTAACATTTTTGAAATGAGAGACTATAATTTTGAAATTTTTGTGTTCAATTTCAATTTTGTCTAAAGGTGGATGTATTGAATTAGCATTTTGATTATTATCTATTATTTTCTATGTTTTCTTGTTTATTTGAATAACTTGAATATATTTTCTCTTGTAATATTTATAATAATCAAGGAAGTGTATATTTTTTTTTTCTCTAATCATTTTCTTTTTCTATTTTGTCTTTATTTTTTCTCTTTCTTTTGAAGAATGCTTTTTGAAAAATCTATTTTTTTCTTTCATGTTACTTTCTTGCATAATTTTTTTTCTTAAGTAGTCCATATCTATTTTGAATTATTTATTGATTGTTAAGAGTTGAGAGACAGTAGAAGAGAAAGAACCTTCATATTTTTTTCCATAAATTGCTTAAGGTATATTTGATTTGAAATTATTTCTTCTTAACTTGTAATATTTATTTGGTTTTGTAAAAACGCTTGAAATACTTTTTCTACCTAAATCTTGATAATCTTCAGATGTTTGAGTAGAGTTAAGGCTTCCTGATTTAATTAAGGGTGTTTAAAAATTTATTGTAACATTTTTATCTTATTCTTAACTAAAACTTGTTGGTATAGTTTTCGATAATTTTATGTAAATTCTATTGTAATTTTGAATTAAGATTTGTAAATCATTTTTTGTTAGTAATCTTAAATTTTGTCTTGAATTTTTAGAATGTAAGATTGTTGGATTATTTACAGTTTTGATAACATATTCTTGTTCTATAAATCCTATTTGTTTGATAATTTTTTAATCAAATTTTGACATTTCCCAAATTTCTTTTGCATTTTGTTCCGGAAGACTTGTACCTTTCCAATTTTTAAGTCTATTTTCAATATTATCGAGGGACATGTGGAATTCTTTAAGACCTGATCTGGAACAAGAACCAAATGAATTTGATCTTAGGTTGGGGTTTGAGATGGTGTTCTTTCATGTTTTAAAGATGTTTCGGAATAATTCTTCCATAGTTTATGGCTTGTATTATTGTCTTTCCTCACGGTGTTAAAGTGTTCGTAACCTAGACTGGAACACCACCGGGACTACCTCACCTGAGCTGACCAACAGACTTACTAACTTATCAATGCCTAGTAGTTCTACCCACTTTGCTCATGTAATTCGAGAAATAATATAAACTTGCAACTACGAAATAATTATTCCAAGAAAACTGTACCTTTAGAACTGGCAAGAGTACCGACCTCCCACCCCCCCCGGGGAACAAGGCTTACTGGCTCTGATACTAGAGTCGGGACTCGGAACAGGGTGACTTAAATTTGTAATTTTTTTTTAATGTTAGCTTTTAACAATATATTAGCTCCCATCTAATATTGTTTGGTAGTTATTGCTAGTAAAATTTTTAAGAACACTTATCAATAAAAAAAAAAAAAAAAAATCACATCGAAAGAGAAAACATAATTATCTTAGTCAATCTAATATAATGTCATATTTATTAAAAATAATAAATAAAGAAAACATAATTATCTTAGCCAATCTAATATAATATCATATTTATTAAAAATAAGAAATAATTTGTTTTAGTATTTCATTAATTTTCTCTCCAAAAGCATCCCAATTTGGGAGAGAGTTTTTTTTTATAACTATTAATTTCTATTGCCCATTAAACTTACAAAATAATAAAAATAAAGAGAAACGTCGATTTAGGATTTGACAAAGAGGATGGAGGAAGAGGGGGGAAAAGTGTGAAACCCTTGTCTTTTATTTGATTTTGAAAAATATCATTGAACTAATTGGATAATTAATTAGAATGTATACAATTAATATAAATATGATGGATTAAATAAATTTATATTAATATCATTATGTTGTGTGAAAGCATGTCAAGTGTACAAAACAAAACATATATTATGGGAGATAAAATAAAAACACACACTCACAAACAATAACACAAGATTTAACGAGATTTGACAATTTTGCTTACGTCCCCATAAAAAACTATGGAACTTCTTTATTTGGTGATGAAATACAAATAAAGAACAGAGAGAAATCTCAAATTTTCTTTGGTTTGCAATAGCCGCAAATCAGAGAAAATCTGCTTCCTATTGCCTTTGTTCAAAAAAACAGTTTTCTAAATTGACAAAAAAATGTCGAAAAACTTCTTTTTCAAATAGTGTGGCCTATCTTCTTTGAAAAATTGATCCACCTATCATCTTCAATCTCTACCTTGGCTAGAGTTTTAAATATCCTCATTATCTCTATGTTAGTATGGATTCTTATACTACACATCCAATAGGCCCAATAGTTTCTCCTCCAAAAACACACTTTGTGTGAACAATATTGACCAAGTTTAGGCAATGTTGAAACTTGGTACTTCCAAAGCTTTTCGTCAACATATCTACAAGGTTGTTGGTTGTCCTACTTTTCATAAGAAGAAGAATACCTGCACCCACAATTTCTCGAATAAAGTGGAATTAAACATCAATATGCTTGATCCGAGCATGATAAACTGATTCTTCGATAGATGTATTGCACTTTGACTATCGCAATATATCTCCACATGTTTATGAAAAATACCCAAGTTCGTAATCGATCCATGTATCCAAATGGGTTCCTTCGTGGCTTCTCCAACAGCCATGTATTTAGCCTCCGTAGTAGACATGGCTATAGTAGACTGCGAAGTAGACCTCCAACTGACTGAACCACTAGCCATGGTAAATAAATACTCAGTAATAGTGTAAGATCTCAATTTCCCACGTATGTCATTTTATTTTCATTTTAGAGTATTTAGAAAATTACGGGGTAAAAATTGAGTTAATTGAAAACTTAATTAAAAGTTTTGGGTCAATTGAAAATTTAGAAACCTTTATTCTAAACTTTGGGATTCAAATTGTCACTTAAATTTCTAAACTAAAAATTTTTAAGGGTTCAAATTGCGATTTAAGAAATTTGTAAATGGTACATTGGACTAAAACAAGGATGTAAAAAAGTTAGGGGGAGATAA
Source organism: Eucommia ulmoides (assembly GCA_016647705.1). Taxonomy (NCBI): domain Eukaryota; kingdom Viridiplantae; phylum Streptophyta; class Magnoliopsida; order Garryales; family Eucommiaceae; genus Eucommia; species Eucommia ulmoides. Next base: position 12,532,936 of record CM028341.1, on the reverse strand, counting down.
GAGTAATAAAATAAAATATTTTTTTAACACACACACATATATATATATATATAACATATACGATTGTGTGTGTGTGTTTGCCGGCCGAACGATGAACCGAAACAAAGAGACGAAAGAGACCGGCGACGTGGCACGCTTAGGTAGTTTGAATCCACTAATTTCATGCACAATTAATGATCAAAATCTCATGATCAAAGATTCTAAATCCAAAATCTGAAAATCAGAGAAAAATCTAGAGAGCGAGAAAGTGAGAGCAGGTCGGAGTTTGGGTTTGAGAAGCGATCGCCGGCGAGGGTGTCGGAGGTGCATGGGGGTGCGATCGTTGGCGTGGAGGCTCAACAGTCTGTTTTGAGAGAGAGAACCTCAAAAGAAAGAGAAAACAGAGCACGAGAGAGAGTGGGTTCAGTTGGTCGGTGGTGTGTGTTCTGGCGTGGGTGTGTGTTGCCTTGCCGGCTGGAGCAGAACAGAAATAGGAATGGCAGGCGGTGTGTGTGTGTGTGATTATGCTCATCCGGTGGGGTGGGTGTGTGTGTGTGTGTCGCTCAGAAGACAGAGTGTGTATGTGTGATCAGCGTTTGTCGCCTACAGTGGGTGTTGTGCTGTCATCGGTTGGCGTGGGGGTGGTGAGATTCGATGTTGCCGTCGTTGTATAGGTGTGAGGTCGTCGACGATCGACGACAGTAAGGGAGAGAGAGAGAAGTTAGCCGTCGGCTGAACCAGGAGCAGGAAGAAGAAACAAAGGAAAAAAAAAAGAGAGAGAGAAAAGAAGGTCGGCGGTGGTTCGGACGGTCGGCGTGGTGGGTGTTCCGGTCAATCGTTCAACGTGCGTATGTGTATGGGTGTGTGATTGTCTCCGTCCTTTCGGTGAGTGGGGGTGTGTTTCGGTAGTATGTGTGTGTGTTCGGTCATTGGTCCGGCAGGGCCGGTGCATGTGTTTCGACGTGTGTGTGTGTGTGTGTTGTTTAACGGGAACCAGGAGGTCGGCGGTGTGTAGACGTCCGACGTCGTGTGTGTGTGTTCAGTCCTCGTGGGAGTGTGGGCGTGATCGGAGCAAGTGAACAACAGCAGTGAGATCCGGCGGCGAAAACCAGAAAACAGAACCAGGAAAGAAAAAGAAAAAAGAAAGAGGAAAAAAAATAAGAAGGAAAGAAAATCAAATAAAAACAAAAATCCAAAATCCAATGTCGTGGCCGGTGGGAGATTTGGAATAGGTTTGCAAGCGTTAGTGTCCCGATAAGTTTTGGATGGTGACATTTTCGCAATACGGGAATCGAGGTGAGTGTACTGTCTTCTTTCCATACTATTTTTCTATGTATATATATATATATATATATATATATGATGGAATATGCATTTACTTAGATTGTATGAATTTATAACTGATATAGATCAAGCAGAATTTGGGTGAGTTGGTAAACTGAATTTTCGGAAGATTTCGGTGGTTTTCGAAATGAAGTGAAAAATGAGGTTTTGTTGGAATTGGTGAAATCAGACGGTGTTTTAAAAGAGAATAAAAACATTTTTTTTTCTAAAAAATGCCTGGTTTCTAAAAATAAAGGATGGAAAAGTGGTTTTGATGAAAATCAGACGTTTTCTTTAAAAGAATATGCGAAATATGATTTTTAAATTTAAAAGTTGGTTTTGAGATAAAATAGATAGACGTGGTACTTTGACGATGTTGAGTAGACGATATTTATTGAGTTGTGATTCGATGATGTTGTACTTGATTTGACGATGCCATAGTATTTGTCTGTTTCAGTAGAGTGAGGTTATCCGCTTCAGCAGAGTGATGTTTATTTGCTTCGGCAGAGTGATGTTAGACGTTTATACTGCGCAGTGATTATCCGTTTCGACGGAGTGATGGGTGTTCGTAGGAAGGCATATCCTACAGATGGTACGGTACCGTTGCAAACTCCCGATCGTGAGGTTAAAACGATCACTATGGCTAGCCAGTGTGTGTTTTGGTGGAAGTAGTGTGCTTGAGATGTGTGTTTGATATGTGTGTTTAAGATGTGGTGTTTACTTATATTGGGTGATTTATTATTTATTATGGTTATTGGTATGAGTTTATATTAGACGGAATTTATCTATATCGCTTAATTTTCACTGCTTATATACTTATGCTCGATCCATATTTAATTATGGTAATATTTAGAATGCATTATTATCTTAAAAAAAAATATTTTACTAAGAAGGTAGTACACTCGCAGGTACAACAACTAGGAGTCGGTCCCCTACTGGCACTAGGTAGAGTCCGGTGATGGAGTAGTATGGAAAATTTTTGGGAGGAGCTGTCTGAGGCAAATTTGTGAGAGCTTCGTTGTGGTTATACTTTTGTTGTTACTATAATTCAGGGACGGGTGTGTCCCCTGTTGGAGATATTGTATATGGTTAGAATTTATGGTTGTATATTTTTATATTCACTTTGTCGTTTAATTAGTGGGTTTGACGTGAAGATGAGGTCGTGTCGATGTCACGCCGGCCCCACGGTGACGGGTGTCCGGGGTGGGGTGTGACAAATAGACCATCACTTGTTCAAATCACCAGCGTAGTCTTAATCCCTATATCTAATGAGAAATCTTTTAACTTCCTTTCGATTTCTCACAATTTTCAAACCCATATCCTCAGTACATTTGATATACCCCAAAATCTTTTTTGTTGTTTCCCATGCTTCTTTCCTAGATCATGCATACCTGGTAACCATACTAACAGCTTGAGAAATATCAGGTCTCCTGCTTACCATTACGTACATCAGGCTTCCAATCAAACTTGCATATGAAACTTTAGCCATATAAATCATTTCTTCATTTGTACTCGGTGACAATTCCGCACTCAACTTAAAATGAGGAGCCAAAGGTATATTAACCGGTTTGAAATTTTCATCCATACCAAATCACTTTAGTACATTATTCAAATATTATTTCTGTGTTGGCCACACAGTTCCAGTTACTCTGTCATGAGTAATCTCCGTACCCAAAACTTTCTTAGCTTCACCAAAATCTTTCATTTCAAATTCTCTTTGAAGTTTGGCTTTTAACTTTTCAATCTCCATAGAACTCTTAGATGCAATTAGCATATCATCAACATATAAGAGCAAATAAATAAAGGAACCATGTTCCTATTTACGAAAGTATATACAATGATCATATTAACTTTTTGTAAAATTATGTATCTTCATAAATTTGTCAAATCTTAAATACCACTATCGTGGAGATTGCTTCGAGCCATATAGGGATCTCTGCAACTTGAACACTATTTGTTATTTGCCATCAGCTTTAAAACCATCCGGTTGCGATATATATATTTTCTCATCCAAGTCTCCATGTAGAAAAGTAGTTTTCACATCAAGTTACGCCAACTCCAAGTCAAATTGTGCGACCAATGCTAATAAAATTTTAATGGAAGAATGCTTCACTACCAGTGAAAAAATTTTATTGTAGTCAATTCCTTCCTTCTGAGCATACCCATTTGCAACCAATCTTGCCTTTAATCTCACACTGTCTTTCCCATGAGAGTTTGCCTTCTTTGCATATATTTATTTACACTTAATTGTCTTTTTCTCTTTTGGTAACTCTACAAGATCCCAAGTCATATTCTTATAGAGTGAATCTAATTCTTCATTCATGGTTGTATTCCATTCCATATTTTTAGAACTTTGCAGCTTCTTTGTAGGTGGTCGGAATATACATTATTGATAATTGGTAGGGCATAAGCAAACAAATCCACAAACCTTGTTGGTCTCCAAATTGTCTTTCTTGGTTTTCTAGTTGCTATTGATTATTAAAATTGTGGATACCTTTAAGGAGAATCTCCCATTTTTATCTTTCGCATCCTTGTCATCTTCATCATCTCAAGAAGTGTCTTCTGAAGGAGAATTTGTTGGACCTTGAATCTCTACTTGTTGCACCAAATTGCATTTTTTGTACCCTTCATCCATGCTTAAGATCATTTTCTTCAATGTAGGACACTATATTATAAACCCTTTTACTGCAGTGCTAAAGCCTAGAAATATGACCTCTTTTCCCCTTGGGTCAAGTTTGCTAGCTTCAGCAACATAAAAGAAATCCGGGCAACCAAAGATACACAAAGAATCATAATTTGGCGCAGGTGAACCTGACCATACTTTGATAGGAGTTTTTCCAACAATTGCAGCATAATGAGTTTTAGCCTGTATCTCTGCCATTTTATAGGTAGAGGACAAAGAAATATCTCAAATTTTCTCTGATTTGCAATAACCACAAATCATAGAAAATCTATTTTCTACTGCTTTTGTTCAAAAAAACAATTACCGAAAAACTTTCCTTTTCAAAAGGTGTCCCATCTTCTTTGAAAAATTGAACCACCTATCACCATCACATTAAAATTCCATTATTTCTAAAAGGTAAAAATAACGAACTCACCAAAAGTAAGTATGACACGCTTAAAGCTTTCTCATTCAACCTAGGCAAAAGTTTACGCTTTTAATGTTAGATTAGATTAGATATGGAAAATTCTAGATCTATTTTACTTTTGCAAATTTCGATTGCAAGAAAGATTAAAATATCAATCTTTAAAAAATTCATGCAAATTTATATAATTTTTGCATAAATTTATTTCAATTTTGTACATTTTATGTTTTGATTTTGTTTGACTACTCTCTGTCCCTTTACGTTTCAGCTTTGAAAAATTCCAAATTCATCATCATTATTATTATTTTTTTGCAAATTGCAGATCCTCATTTGTCTAGTGACTTTTGTTACGTTGGAAATGGTGTTCATCAGTGGTAAATGTTTGTTGTGGTGGTTGGCATGGTGGTGGTTAATTTTCTTTATGTTGGTAAATGTTTGTTGTTACAACAGTGGTGACAGAAAGTTGTCACGATAGTGTTGATTTTTTTTATCGTGTTTGGTGATGATAGTGAATGTTTGTTGTGTTAGCTGGCGATGATTATGGCGGTAGTAAATATTTACCTCGACAGGAACAAATTGAGGATAATTTCTTTAAAGATAATATTTTCTTTATTAAATAAGATTTTTTGTAAAAAAATAAAAAATAATAAAAATGAAAAAACCCCTTAATATACAGGATAGAACTTAGACCCCATATCGAATGATCTTTAAGTATTTTAGCACAATACAATTAGGTTGCGTCTGGGTAAGGGATTTGATAAATCCAATGGATTTGTGAAATGAAGGGATTTCAAAATCCTGAATTTTGAAATCCCTTCATTTTACAAATCCGTTGTTTGGATAATTATTCGAAGTGAAGTATTTAAATTTTTTTTTTGTTCTATTTTTTAACACTGAAAAAAAAAAAAAAAAAAAAAGAAGAAAAGAAAAGAAAAGAAGAAGAAGAACACAAACAGATTCAACAATCATGAACCAAGAACAACATCCAAAACCAAGAACCAAGAACAACATCCGAAATTGAACCAAGAACCAACCAACAAGAGGCGAAATCCAACAACAAAATCCATGAACCCTAATTCGAAACAGAACCGAGAACAAAATCGATTTCAAAATCGAAAACGAAACCGAGATTTCAAAATTGATTTCGAACTCTAATTCGATTTCGAAATCGAAATTGATTTCGTCTTTGAAATCGATTTCGAAATCGAAAACGAAATCGACGAAATCGATTTCGAACTCTAATTCGATTTCGAAATCGAAATTGATTTCATTTTTGAAATCCAATCCTATTTCGGCGAACCCGTGGCGACAGACGAAGAAGAAGAGACGACGAATGAGCCGACGAAGTCGACGAACGAGGCGAGGAAGGGGGTTTTGGCTTCACCGCAAGAAGAAGATGGAGAAGAAGAAGAAAAAGACGACGAACCCTAGATGAACGAAATCGACGAACGACGAACCCTAGACGAACGACGACAAATGACGAACCCAATACGACGGCGAGGCGGCTTCTAAACAAAGACGAACGAAGAAGACGGCGAGGCTGCGATGATTTTCGAAGGAAGAAGCATGAAGATGAAGGACTGCGATTTTCACAGGGCAAATCTTGCGACGAAGATGAAGAAGAGGAAAGAAGGATTTGTGAAATGATACCTATTTCAAAAGGATTTACAAATCCTTCATTTGAGGCTTCAAGGGATTTCATAAATTCACTCCTTCGACATCCAAACAAAGCATTTGCTAAAAAGGGATTTTGAAATCCCTCCCCCAAATGAAATCCCTCCTACAATTCCCTTACGCAAACACAACCTTAGTGTTTTCAAAATTAAAATATGAAAGAATTGTTCAATCATACAAGGATTGAGAATTGTTGGGGAATAATTTTTCTAGCAAAAAATCAATCGCAACTCTCTATTTTCTCCAAGATATTTTTAAAAAATTGATTGCGATATACCATTAAGATATCAAGAATAATAAAATATAGACACTTATTTTCTTGATTTCTTCTATAAAAAAATAATCAAACCTAATTCACATAAAATATAAATGTTATCTTTTTAATTAAATAAAATTGATCTTACCTCCATATTGAAGTTCTAAAAATCATAGACAGAAAGAGATAAAATTCAACAGACCGATCCATCACCCAAAAAAATGAATCCCATAGACCCAATCTGTTTAGCAGACTCGAGAAAGAGCTTTGTGCGCACCAGAGCATTTTCTATTTCCATGGACAGTTTCAGGCATTCAGAGAGATCAACAACGCTATCCCTGATAACCCATTTGAAATTTTGTAGCAATTGCACCACCCAGAGTTGAACAGTGGCCAAACGCATCGAATAAGAAAAATATATTAATGCATAAATTGAATTAGAAAAATATCCATAAGACTGCAATCATGTCAAAATCTTCAAGCTTCTTCCTTTATTTTTTGAGCATGTCATGCCATTTTTTGAGCCGAATTGTTGTCAGTGACGCCACTGATTAGTCTAACCCTGATGAAAAAATTAGGTTTATTTTTTTGCGTCTTTGACAATTAAGAGATTCTCCAAATCAAATCATTATGTGATAGATTTGATAAATTGTTTGTCAATAAAAAAATGAGGTGACCGTGGCAATATGCGTTTGCTCTGCTATATAAAATGTGCACCTCGAATAGAGATATATATGTTAATTTATGATGTTTTATCAAATTTCTTATTGAAATTGGAAACAAAATTTTGACGAATTCACCAATCATTAATCGAAATAAAGAATTCACCATGGTTTATAAATGATGTCTTCTCAAATTTATTAACGGATGGTGGAATTGGAAACAAAATTTTGAATAATTCACCTATAATTAACTGTAATAAAAATATTAAAGATGACTTATGCATTTGTGGCATTAAAATTTCACAAATTAAATCCCACCAATGTAAGGCAAAATCACCAAGAACAAGTTTTTGAGCATGGAAAAGCCTTCCTTCTCTTCTAGATTTAAGCTTTCAATTTTAGATTTCTTATATAGATTTCTTGAAAGAATTAATATATTTGGAATCTATTTGTAGAGATCTACCAAACAAGACCCATATTGAATATAAAAAAGTTTATATTTCTTATCCATCCCAAATAATTATTATAATTATTTATTTATTTATGAATGTTGTAATTTAGGTTGCAAAAATTATAATTCTCCTAACAAAAAAATTGTTATCCGACAAATTAGTTATTTTATTGTATCTAACAAACTTGTTAATTGTAATATTATCGAATTCACAACATTTTAACTTGAATTTACTATAGTCTATATGTACAATACTGTTTATAATATGAAAATTTGATAATGATCAATTTAGTAGTGGAGTGCTTTTTCCCTTTTGAGAAGTAATTATTCATTTTGAGTTCTTTTTTTTTTTTTTTCTTTTTTCTTTTTTTCATATAATTAAAATTACTAATGGTTATTAATTAATTTGTTTGTGATATTTTTGTTAGTTAATTTTTTAAATCTATTAAATTAGTTAATTAAATATCCACAAAAATAATTTAGTGGACTAGTTAAGTTTTAATTTTTTCTTTTATTTAAAATAATTAAAATTAAAATTGAATTAACGATATGAATTAGTTTTGTACATAGTTTGTACTTCAAGTTGATTGAATTTGAATAGATTCAAATTCAGTTAATGTGAATTGAGTATGTTCAATTTGCTTTACGAAATCATCTCATTTTCATTAACTTTTTATTTTGTTTAGACCACTTAACGTTAATAAAACTGAAGTAGTAGTAATAGATAAATCTATAATCATTTTATAGTCAGAATTAAACAAATTCATACACGATCAACAACTTGTAAAAGATCATGTATGATTTGAGTATGGTCCAGTAATATTTATATTAGTGGTCTAATTATATTTATTATTATATACTAATATTTAGTTAAAATATAATTTATAATATATTTTAAGTGATATAATATCATTAAATTACTATCTGATTTATCAAGGTGAATTTCTAATAATAAATATGAATTTATTAGATTTGGATGTTAAAATTAATAATCGGATCATACATTTCTATCTTGATTTGAACAAATTGATCTAATATTAATTTTAATTGATGTTAGAGTAAGGTAATGATGTTGCAATATTGTAATAATTATATCTCATAGTAATGTTTATTATAACATTATATAAATAAAGTAACTATATACAACAACATTACAATTTTAAGTAACAAATTGTAATTTAGTAAGATGATGTTACAATATTAGATGAGGTTGGCTTGATATTTTTTACAATTATATCTCATAGTGACATTTGTTGTAACACGTTATATATAAAGTAACTATATTTGATAATGATGTTACAATTTTAGTACCAGCTTGTAATTTATATGATGTTAAAATGTTAGATGAGTCTTGCTTAATATGTTTTTATAACTAGTTGAGTTTATAGTTTGTCGGTACAACATTCTATATTGTTATTGTAAATTTAAGAATCTCATCCCAATTACTTATAACACGAATAATACACCATTTTCTACTTATATAACTCTCATATGGCGCTAAAATTTATCAACAACATAAAAAACTCTTATCCCCAAAAAATCATAATACACCAATAAAATTAATAATCAAAAGTTTAAATGAAAATAATTGAACTAACGTCACATTCATGTTTTTTCAACTAAATTACTAATTTTTTCTTTCATAAATACTCATCACATTTATAAATATTTGAAGAGACATACAATGAGAAAGAGCCACAATAATTTGAAACGTCAAAGTAAATATATTAGCACAAAACCTGAAAATCTTGAACTTGCAAATTATTATTTGTTTTTATGACTAATTGATGTGTATAACAAATACGTACATATTTAATTTATTCTAGCTTGAAAACAAATCTCAAAAAAGTGAATTATCAAGGTATTCAAAATAAATTATTAAAATTTAGTTTTTGGCAAGGTATATACTTGCAGGGTTTAAATTGAAAAAAACAAAACTTTAGGATATCATGGGATACTAATAAAAGTCACAAGGTCTAAATGTAACTCGCCCTTCAGAATATATGAACTTATCCTTTTTTTTTCTTTACATAACCAACCTTGGAACCATAATACATTAGATAAGAGTCGTTATTATAAGAAAGGAACTCCAAAATCATCATAACTTTAACTAATAATGTCCTGCTATCGAGAGAAAAAACACATAAATCAACCTAATAATATGAAGAAAATATACAGATGGTCGCAAAAGTGGAAGAAATCATCAATATTAACATCAGACAATCATATATTACTACATTAACCTACAGTTTAAAAGTAGAAACAACTCACAAAGAAAAAGAGCAAATTTATAAGCATGTTCTAGAGTTTTTATCTTTTTGGGTACAGATAAGCATATTAAGAATTGCGTAGTACATAGATGAATTTGATAATACAACTACATTTACCCAATGTTTAAAGCGTAAGAAAACATGTATCTTGGGATATAAAGAAGAGTAGTATAGTGCGTGATACTTGAGATAAATTAAAAAAAAAATAAAATTATTTTCACATCTAGTAAATTGAATAATAAACCTTATTTATCTTGCAAAAAATATAAAAGAAAAGGATTAGACTTCAATTCTTTCGAATTGGAATTGGAATTGGAATTGTAAATAGAGATGCAATTTGTTCTTTTGTGACCACCAACTTAGAAAATGCAGAAAAAGACAACATCTAGTTCGTTTAACAGCTAAATTCAAAGTTTAATGTGATCCAAAACTAACATATTTCAATCACCTCTGCAGCCTAAATTTAGATGATGTAGCCAAAAACAATGTTGATGTAACCAAAGATAACATTTCAAAAGATATAATGGACATGAATCAAAAAAATACAGAATCAGTTGAAATTTTGAAAAACAGAGGAAAAAAAACCAAAATAAGAGACCAGTGTGTCGAATTTTGTTTACCCCATGGGAGAAATAGTGGTTAGGGCTTGTGAGATCCATAGTTGTGAGCTTGATTAGTGAGAGCTTTGGGAGGAAATGGGTTTGGAAGGAAATAAAGGAAACAAAAAAAAAAAAAAAAAAAACAAAGAATCGTTTTTCAAATTTTGGGAGGAAAAGGGAGAAAATAAACCCTACACCCTGAAAAGAGGAGGTTCTTCAAAGTGGGAAATCCGATGTGGGAGAACGGAGGAAAAGAAAAAAAAGTGAAAAATGAATAAAAAATTAAAAAAAAATATAAATTTATACCTTCGCCCTTAATTCTGTCCAATTTGGATTAAAAATTTAACATAAGAATTTTTTAAAATCACGTTCATAATTAGAGGGTTCAAACTGAAACGCAAATTTATTTTTTGGACTATATAAAAATATGTTAATACTTAGAGAGTTAAAATAAAATTTATCCTAAATTATATCTCATAGAGATGTTTGTTATAACATGTTATAAATAAAATAACTATATTTGTCAACGATGTTATAATTTTAAGTAACACAACGTAATTTAGTAAAAGATTATTTCTTGAATTTGTTATATTACCCTTTTTTCTTTTCTTTTTTGTGTGTGTTTTTATTGTAGTTTTAATTTATGTTTTTTAATTAATTGTAATTATATATTTGTGTGATATTTAGTTATATACATTGTGTTTGTAATTATTCAGTTATATATGTTATGTTAATTAATTGTAAGTATGTTCTTAATTAGTTATAGTTTCTTAGTCAGTTTTGTATAAGTTATATATAATTGTGTAGTTAATTATTTGTAGGTATGATTAGTATGTTTTGGTAATTATTATAAAATGTTTAGGTGATTATTTGTAATTGGAATTTTAGGTAATTTTTTTCAAGAGATGTGTTTAGATTTTAAGGCAAAGTTTTTGTAAATTTTGTAAATTTGTGTAGTTAATTAATTATTTAGACTTGATATTGTAATTATGTGTGTGTTTATGTTTAAGTTTCTATGTTAAGTTCTCATTATATTTTTAGGTAATTATTTTCTATATGCTTTGATTATATAGAATATTGACTATATACAAGCGACGATTTTCAGTGATATTTGTTGTTCATAGATGATAACTTATATCTCTTAAAAACAATTTAAAAATTTCTTGTCATGCCGTAATATAATATAATTACAAATTTATGATTCGAATTAAATTGAGTTAAAACTTAAGGGGTAAGCAACGCAATTTAGGAAAAAGTAGATTTAATGATATTCTTGTGTGTTGGACTATCAACTAGGTAGTTATTTTAAAATATATTTAGATTTTAGAGAATTTGCTAAAATTGAAAATTTAATGTGCAATTTGGATGCCGTGAATTAATTTAAAATTGAACAATTATTTTTTACCCTTTTTAGTTTTTTCTTGTTTAATTTTATTCCCTCCACTTTAAAATCTACATTTTAACCCCCTAATACTTATAATAAATTGAAGGTTTAATTTGAAATTTGATTGTTGTGAAGTAATTTGAACTATTGTGATTAGGTAATTTGAATTGTGATTGACGAAATCTGTAATTTGAACTTTTCTAATGTTTGTTAATATAATTACTAATAACATTTTCTTGATTTATTGTTTTATTTTTGTTTGTAAATAAAAAAACGGTGGAAATGAAAGATGTTAGTATGATATTTTACTAGGGGTAGAATATTGGAAGGCTATGATTTTGGGGCGTCTTATAGTATGTATGTAAGAAAATCATTGTTCGTTCGTAAGGGGACTACTTTAAATGAATTAGTAAAAATGCTACAACTGAGTGTCTTCGAGGACGAGAAAAATATAGATTTGAAGTTAACATGTAGGATGTTGATGTCTCAATCGTCTGCAACCCAGTCATTTATGTATATGTTATTTCCTATCGTGGACAACGCACCATTAGAGATAATACTCAACATACCTACAAGGTTGTCCTAGCTGTTTTGTATTTAGGTGTACGCTGAGGTAGAACAAGTCTTAGTGAGACGACAAATTTTGTGCAGTTATACTGGTAATTTCACCCAATTATTGAGTCAAAGTATAAATTTGTATAATACCGTGTTTGATGAATGGTTATCCTGATATAACATTCTGATGTCGTACCCTCAAGTACCATGTCACATTTTCAACTCAAAAAGTGAGTTTCAATCCAATTACATTGTCCAACCTCCTATATTCCAGAATAATATGATTCCAATAGTATGCTTGATTGTGACCATGACACTAGTTATGTCGCTCCACATCACCATCATTTGTAGTCTAGTCCACGACATGACAAAACAAACAATTATTCTACTAGGAACGATGGAGACATGGGGGGTTTGGCGAATGAATAGTCGGCATAATATTGTGAAGATCAATGAATAAACATAAAAGTCTAGAGAGAAAATAAAAATAGAGGTTAGAGTTTATTATCTCTGAATAAATGAATAGATGAATACAATAGAAAATCTAGAAAAGAGAAACTTATATAGGAATACAATAGAAAACCTAGAAAGCGACTAAAATACTATTCTACCCTTAATACTAAATCTTCCACTGAAGCTAAGTATCGTGCGATGACATCCACTACCACCGAAATAATTTGGTTGCATTGGTTATTTAGTATTAATGATAGAATAGCATTTTAGCCGCTTTCTAGGTTTTCTATTGTATTCTTATATAAGTTTCTCTTTTCTAGGTTTTCTATTGCATTCTTGTATTCATTCATTCAGAGATAATAAACCCTAGTCTCCGTTTCATTTTTCTCTCTAGACTTTTATGTTTATTCATTGATCTTCACATGGTATCAATAGCCTAATCTCATGGAAGGAAGTTTGATCCATCCATAAGGACCGCCCTAAATTTTCTTGGGCATCCGTATAATTCCAATGTTCATGAAGATTCGGCATTCATACAAATCCAACGTCCGTATGATTCCGACGTTTATACAGATCCACCATTCATATAGATCTAGTGTTCTTATGACTATGATTTTTTTTTTTTATGTCCGTACAGTTTTCGCTTCCATGCAACTCTTATTTGGTTTTCTCTGCAGTGAATTATTGTATCTTTTCTAGTATTTGATTTTCTTTTTCGTCGCATTAGATCTGTGTTTTTTTGTTTTTTTTTCTCTTGTTGGTATTTGTAATGGTTTTTGAAAGGAATGACTCACTTCAATCTATTAGTGTGAGATTGAATTGAAAAAAAAGTTTCTTATTGGAATTATGTGATGAAATTTTTTCTTAAAGACAAAAAGATGTGGGGTTACATTAATAGTACGTTAGTCAAACCAAAAGAGGAAAAGTGTAAGGCTCAAATCATAATAAGTACGTCATTAATGGTTGTATTTTAAAGTATTGGGAAATTTGGGATAAATTTTTGTTAGTAAAAAGAAAAAATTAAAATTCAAAAGTGTAGGGGTTAATTTGCAATTTTTAAAATATTAAATTTGAATTTGGGTTCCCCTAAAGATCTAATGAAAACTGAGGGGGGGATAATGTAATTTTGGCAAATGAATTAATAAACATATGCGTACATGCCATCGGTGGAATCCAGAGCAAATCGAACTCACGACGTGGCAGCGTTATGATCAACAAATACCACTCAATTCATGCATATAAATGCATCTGTGCAGGGATCATGATAAAAAACGAGGTAAGGAAATCTAAAAACACAACATTCTAGAAAGAGAGAGATAGGATAAGCTTAGCCGACGGTGATGGGTTCGGAGCGACGGCGTTGTTCCGGCGTGGGTGTATCGGTCATCGTTGGTGAATAGGTGTGTATGTGTATTGCTTGTGTGTTCTGTGCAGGTCGACGTTGCGAGGGAATGGGTGGAATCGTCATTTGCCCCTCCGGCGATTTTTGTGGGTATACGCGGGTGTGCCGTTCGGCTCTTCTGTTTAGGATAGTATGTGTGCATGTGCGTTTCCTGATCAATTGACGGTGACCCCCCCAACGTTGTGAGGAGGTGGGGTTCGTCAGTTTGGTTTGGTTGGAGGTACGATTTTGTCTAACGAGTGTGTGTGTGGGTGTGTTTCGGACGTTCGTGTTTGTGTGTGTTTGGGTGTGATTTGCAATTGGCTTGTATGTGCAGTCTGATGCATGTGTGGATGATCGTGTCTTGTGGGCGTGGCATGGACGGTAGTGGTTGTGTGGGTGTCGCCGGATGTTCGCCGGCGGTAAGCTTAGAGAGAGAAATGGGTGTGTTTTCCGTTGGCCGTGGGTGGGTCAAGGCATCCGTGTGTGTTGTGTATGTGTTGTACGTGAGAGGGTGTATTTGGTCCGGTGGTGTTGCCGTTCAGCGGTGTGTGTGTGTGTGTGTGGATCGCCGGAGTTGTCACCGGAGAGTTAGAGAGAGAAGAAGTGGGTATGTGTGTGTGGGTGTGTGGTTGTCTCGGTATGAGTACTGTGTGTGTGCTGCTGCGATTGTAGGCGGGTGGTCAGTTGTGGGTTGGCCGGTGGACGGTGGCTGGGAGGAATGGAAAAGGCCAGCGGCTGCAGGGAACAGCAAACAGAAACGGAAAGCAGAAGCAGGAAACGGGAAAGAAAAGAAAAGAAAAGAAAAGAAAAGAAAAAAAGGAAAAAAAAAAAAAGAATGGAGAATTTGCAGAAACCACCCCAAGAAAATCTAAAATCGATCACGTGATTGCCAAACGACTTGGAAACAGGTGAAATTTCAATCGATGAATAATTTTCATGAAATTAAATTTTATCTAGCATTACAAATCCTAAAATCGTAATAATTTCGTAACGATTAATTACTTTTAATTACGTGGTACATAAAATAGTAACGATTCGAAATATAGGGTCTGCATTGCACGATTAGGATGTTTTAGATAAGATATTAATTTAGACTCTGTTACTATTAGGTTCGCAAACACCAGTGTCCCGATAGAGTCTGGTCAGGGAAGGTTTGAGAGAGCGGATAACGAGGTGAGTATATTGTCTTCTTGCCAAATAATTTTTCTATGTATATATATGATGAAATATGTATTTACTGAAACTGTATGAATTCAGAAATGATATGGATCAAGCCGGATTTGGGTAAGTTGGTAAACTGGATTTTCGGAAGATTTCGGTGGTTTTCGAAATGAAGTTGAAAATGATTTTTTGTTGGATTTGGTGAAATCAGACGGTGTTTTTAAAAGAGAATAGAAAACATCTATTTTTCTGAAAATGCCTGGTTTTCTAAAAAAATAAAGGGTGGAAAAGTGGTTTTAATAAAATCGGACGTTTTCTTTAAAAGAAAGTGTAAAATATGATTTTTGGATTTAAAAGTTGATTTTGAAGAAAAGAGATAGGCGTGGTAATTTGACGGGGTTGAGTAGACGATATTTATTGAGTTATGATTCGATGATGCTGTATTTGATTTGATGATACCATAGTATTTATCTATTTCGGTAGAGTGAGGATATCCGCTTCGGCGGAGTGATGTTATCCGCTTCAGCAGAGTGACGTTATCCGCTTTGGCGGAGTGATGTTTATCTACTTTGGCGAAGTGATGGGTGTTCGTAGGAAGACATATCCTACGGATGGTACGGTACCGTTGCAAACTCCCAATCGTGAGGTTAAAACGATCACTAGGGCTGGCCACTGTGTGTGTTTGAGATGTGGTGTTTTACTTATATTGGGTAGTTTATTATTTACTCTGGTGATTGGTATAATTTTATATTAGATAGATTTGGATGAAACTTATACTTATGGGTTTATTTCCACTGCTTATATTATGTAGAATTTTACTAGTTATGCGTTGTTTACATACTTACGCTTGATCTATTTAGATGTTGTAGAATGATTTATTATTACCAAATATTTTTACTAAGAAAGCAGTACACTCGCAGGTAAAACAGTTAGGAGTTAGTCGGTCCCCTATTGGCGCTAGATAGAGTTATGCGGGTCATGCGATGGAGTCATTTGAGAGGGATTTTGAGGCGAGGTGTCAAAGATGAATCTAAGTGAGATTCATAGGATTCAAATTTTGGTTATTCTTATATTTCGGACAGTGTGTCCCTATCAATGGGAGTTATGTATATGTTGTACATATCATTTGTTTGTATATTATCATTATTGTGGTTGTCTAGTCAGTTAGGTAATGTCATGTCGACGTCACGCCGGCCCTAGGGTGACAGGAGTCCGGGGTAGGGTGTGACAAAAAGGCTAAAGATTATATAACTTCGTTAGATACTTGAGAGGCAAACAAATAGAAAATTATCATCTGGATTAATAATTTTGTTGATCATTCAATTGGTATGCAACTGACGAAGTATGAGTACGTCAAAGAAGTCTAGCATCATCTATCAAGACTGTAAACACAGTCTAATTTTGTAAAATAATACCAATTGAAATTTGATATTCAAGCACCGAAACAGAATGATATAAGTATTCAGAAATTCTACTCTGCTATGACAGATCTTTAGGATCAATAAGCCATTATGGAATCTGCAGAATTACGAGTATGTACTACATATATTGCTCGTAGAGAAGAACAACATTTGGTCCAAGTTTTGATGGTGTTATGTGATGATTTTGATAAATTTTGTGGAACAATTTTGCACCATAGTCCACTTACTTTTGTTAACTCAACAGTTAGTGAATTATTGGCTGAGAAGATACACTTTAAGTCTCAATCAGGAAAAGGGGTTCTCCAAACACCTAGTCTATCTGTTTTGGCAGTTCCTTCTAAACTACCTCTTAATCATCAAAACAAATCTTATTCGAGACTTGATTTTGATGAATGTAGCTTTTGTAGGCAAAAAGGTTATTGGAATGCTCAATACCCTAACTTGAGTAGAATGCTGCAGCAACAGCCATCTCCGTAGTGGAAATTTGACAATCAATCTAAACAATGACCTTACAGGCCTCCACAACCTAATATTGCAGCAACTGTACTGTCATCATCAATTTGTTTAACTTTGAAAACCCAACATCTTCTAATCCCAAAACAGCCACCCTTACTGAGCAATTTCATAAGTTTCTTGCCAGACTGTTGCATGCTATGTCTATTGTATCTTCAGTAGGTTTATTGCCCTCTAGTTCTTCAAGTATGTATTCCTCTATATGGGTTCTAGATTATGGAGCCTCTTATCATATGTCACCTGATTTTTCATCATTAGCAGGCATTGGTTATGTTGTCACACCTCGGTTATCTATTTTGAGTGTTTATCATATTCTCAATCTTGTATTGAATCTTCTTTTTGTTGGCTAATTATATAATTCTAGTTACTCAGTCTTTTTCTCTTCTACCTCTTGTCATGTACAAGATCCGCAATTCCAAAAGTAGATTGGGACAAGTCGTAGGCATGGGGGACTATATATACTGGATGAGCTACGAGTATCATGTGTTGTAGCTTCCCATGTTGACTTGTCGTCTTTACATTTGACTTCTTTATCTTCTAGTTTTTATTTATGGCATTCTCATCTTGGTCATGTTTCAGTATCTCATTTAAAATACTTAGTATCTACAGTAGCATTAGGAAATTTGTCAGCTTGTGATATTTCTGATTGTATGGTTGTAAATTGGCAAAATTCTTTGTTTTACCTTTTAATCGAAACATTTTTTCTTCTACAGCACCATTTGATCTGGTTCACTTTGATGTGTAGGGATCTTCCCCAATTACTATAAAAGGAGGCTCCAGATATTATGTTTCCTTCATTGATGATTACACTCGATATTGTTGGGTTTATCTTATGAAACGTCGTTTTGAATTCTTTCGTATTTTTCAAACGTTTCGAGCTATTGTTAAGACCCAATATTCTGTTGTTATCAAGGTCTTTATATGTGATTTGGGTAGAGAATACATTTCTAATCTATTCACTAACTTGCTTACTTTATATGGAACAATTCACCAAATCTCGTGTACTGACACTCCCGAGCCACTGAAAGGAAATATAGGCACGTTGTTGAAACTGCTCGTTCCCTCTTGTTGTCTACCTCTATTCCTAGTGTATTTTGGGGAAAAGCAATCCTTACTGTAGTGAACCTAATTAATAAGATCTCATCCTCTTATTCTTCATGTCTGTCCCCATTTGACAATTGTATGGTTATGCTCCCAATTATTCTTCCTTAAGAGTATTTTTATGCACTTGTTTTGTTCTTCGACCGAGAGTAGAGTGTAGTAAGTTATATTCTCGTTCTAGCATTTTTGTATTCCTAGGCTATGATGAAGGACAAAAGGTATATCGTTGTTTTGATCCAGTTGTATAAAAACTATATGTGTCCTGTCATGTTGTGTTTCTTGAGCATATACATTTCTTTTCTATTTCCTTTAGTATACACAACTTGACAAAATCTGACCTCATTTCCATTGATCCTTTCTCTGATGACACAAATAGCTTATCTTCTTCAAACCCATGCACTACAGATATTGACCTACCTCATGTGTCTAGGCCTCATGTTCACACTGGTAGTTCTGTAGGTACCGATACTTTTAGCCTTCCCTCCTGATAGGTGTGAAAAACCTATCTATTTCCAATCCGAATTTGTTAATTTTTGAATATGTTTATATAGTATTTTATTATGTTTTAATTAGTTTTTATCTTTTTGTATAAATCAGGCGTGTGAGGCAAAAAGATAGAAAACTGGAGCTAAAACGATGATCGAATCAAAGCGGTTCAAAGTTACGGTGGATAAACAAGCTCGGAGGCTAAAAGATGAAACAGGCCTACTGCTTAGGCGTCCAGACCACCGCCTAAGCGGTGAAGATGCAGAGAAGAACAAAATGTTACTGACGGACGACTGCCTAGGCGAAGATTCTATCGCCTAGGCAGAAATCCAGCAGAGGACGCAAATGGGCTACTGACAGCCGCTCGCTTAGGCAGAAATTCTACCGCCTAGGCGGAATTTCAACAGAATGTTCTCCTAGTCCACCGCCTACTTTACCGCCCAGGCGATCAGACTTAACCGACCTAACTCCGCTTAGGCAAAAATTCCACCGCCTAGGCAGATTTTCCCTACACTGTCTTGAGATATTTTTAGGATATTTTTGCTATAAATATCCCCTCTCCTCCCCCTTAGCCGGCATCTCTCTTACCCCCCTTGGCTTTTTGAGCCCCTTAGGCTATATCTAAGGGTATATTTAGAAGTTTTAGGTATGGAGCTCGCATCCCGAAGTGGAGAAGACGGCAAATCGATCGTGGAGCGTTCTTAGCGGTTTATCTTCGGACGAGGCTAAGTTCTTCGATCGTTTTTCCTTATTTCTTTATCTTAGGAGCATGTGAGCATATTTAGCTTGTTATTTTCTTGTATATGCAGGTATGGCCCCTAGTTAAATATGGATTGTAGTAGGGATTAACACTAAATTTATAAATATGTCGTTTAGATGATTTCGGTGTTTCGTTTGTGATTGTTCTTCATAGTTTGATTGTATTTATCATATTGTTTGTTTATTATGCTTGGATTGATAAATGGAGAATACGGGGTTTTGACAAAACCCCGGATTCGGATTAGGGTAAACAAACGCCATGATTCTATAACCCGGTCGGGGTTTGAATCGTGGACAATCGATGACATGGGGCTAGACACACGCTACCTAGGGTCGTTAAGATGTTGAGGGGGACCTCCTTGTTGACTCAAAGTTGCGTTATATCCCCCGTATTACACTTGGAAGAGGTGACGAAAGAGTTTTAGAACGGAGATTGTCGATAGGATAAATACAACGCGACGATCCAATAACCCGGGAGAGAGTTGGATTGTGTGCAATCAATGACGCTGGGCAAGACTCACGTGACCTAGGGTCGTTAAGACGTTGATGGAACTTCTTCGTTGACTCGAATTCATGTATTCTCCCGTCTTACACTCGGAAGAGGTGGCAGTGGAGTTTATGTACCGAGATTGTCAAATAGGTCGAACAACGTAAACGTGAGTAAATCGAAATCGAACTAGTATTTGTAAACACGTTAATCCCTATGCAATTCTTCATCCTGAAACATATTAGCATATTAGTGTAGTTAATTTAGGTTATATTAGTATTAGTTTAATTAATTAAATACATTTGTTTTCGCCTAGATAAAGTTAGGTCACGACAAACGCGGTATTCGATAGTAACGACAACAATCCCTATGGATATGATAACCCGATCTTAACGATCACACTATACTAAACTTAGACCTCGTATACTTGCGAGTGTAAGTAGCAGCGTGTCATTCCCCGCCCTACCAAGTTTTTGGCGCCGTTGCCGGGGATTGTTTTGATGTTATTGTCGAAGAAACGCGGTAACGGCTCAGGACTTAAGTTTTAGATAGGGGAAGCAAGTGTTTCGTATTGCCGGGGATTGGCGAAGTTGTTATTATTGATATTATGTGTAAATGACTTAATTTTACTTTAGACATTTATTTTGTATATAATTTTTGTTTGTAATTTTGTTTTTGTTTCCAATGTAGGGTACTTGGCGATATTAGATTGACGAGTATTGATGCATCCCTTTCGACGGAATTCCAAGCCGTTTATTGTGCTTGGCCAAGCACATAAGCCGGTGAGGCATTTCGTTGAAAGTTTGAGCCATTCAAAGCAAAACCTCGCCAGTCTTGAGGGCGTTCTGAAAATGTCGGGCCAAGGACATTAAACCACGCACTTCTTGGGAGGCAACCCAAGGTCAAATAAGTTAAATCCATCCCATCCGACTTGATTCGGAGGCGAGATCATCTCGCCTCCCAGGTAAGTGTTCTAAACACCTTTCGTCAGCATGCTTTAATTCTATATGTTGAGATTGATGATTGGGTTCACTGAGGACACTGTCCACTTTGAGTTCGGAAGTGATGTGTAGTATGTAGTATTGTTAGTTTATGTGTTACTGTTTTTTCGTATTGCATTTGTGTTTAGGTTAGAATGTGTTTATATTTTTGTGTTGTTGTTATATGTTGAGTTTTGTATTTATCTGGGCCGTCACCCAATGATGAAAATTACCCCTGGTTGTTTTCGAAGTCAAGGGTAATACCCATGCATGTGTGATTCTGTGTGCTTGCCTATGCTTTTTGGTAAAAATTATCATAGATTCTAATTTGCACGAGCACATAGACTCAATGTATAGTTATTCAATTGATTCGAGGACGATTATCGATTAACCAAATTCATGACACATTAAGGATTCTAGAACTTGATTGAGGGGAAACTTGAGGCGAAATCCTAGGTGAGGTAGTTCAGGAGACGTGATTTAGGCTTTCTCTTTGTCGCTTGAGCCTTTGAAGCCTACCTTGATATATGTTTATCCTTCGTCTCCCTATCGAAGCCTAAATGCAAATTCAATTCAGAACACATAAACCAATACCATGGCCAATTAAATTCTTTCTAGTCCTTTATCGCTGAAGCTGAAGGCACATTTGAGTGAATCAAGTTAGCTGTTGCAAAGGCTTCTTGATGTGAGCGGTTGGGATTAGGGCGAACTTCAAATTGGTTCGGTATTTGAGGACTCACTTGTCATTTTTCATTTGTATTTCACACACCCCTTCAGTTGTAATAATCAAATAAGTTTGGGGATGTGTTCATTGAAAATAAAAGAAAAGAAAAAAGAAAAAAAAAAGAATCAAATGTAAATACGGTTTTTGTTTCTGTTTCTTTTTTATAAGTGAGTATGTCAGTCTTAAATGCATGTTCGGGATTGTTTTCCAATCTTTCTATGGGGATTCGAGAGTGAATGTGCCAAGTGTTAAACCTTGGGTAACGTTAACCCGTTTTCTATTTCAAAATACCCTTGGCCACATATACCTTAACCGAACTAAGCCCTAATGATCTTCATGAACTACTAATGTCACAACCCATCCCGGAACCCGTCATCCCGAGGCTGGCGTGACTACAACATGACATCACCAATGCCCAAACAACCAAATGAAAGACAATATGTTCCCACCATATAATACAAACATTTAAATGGGGGACACACCCATCCCAAATTTAACCTAACAAACAGTATTCATCTATGAACCTTTAA
This sequence comes from Eucommia ulmoides, assembly GCA_016647705.1. Taxonomy (NCBI): domain Eukaryota; kingdom Viridiplantae; phylum Streptophyta; class Magnoliopsida; order Garryales; family Eucommiaceae; genus Eucommia; species Eucommia ulmoides. The sequence goes on along the minus strand of CM028341.1, from coordinate 12,510,698 downwards.
TAGGTTCATCTTGGACAGCTTCTCTCAAACACCTCTATGACTCCATCACGCAGCTCTACCTAGTGCCAGTAGGGGACCGACTCCTAGCCGTTGTACCTGCGAGTGTACTGCCTTCTTAGTAAAGCATTTCAAAAATATTGTTATTTTCTAAATATTTCCACAATCTAGTATGGATCAAGCACAAGTATATAAGCAATGACAATAAAGCGATATAGATATGTTCCATCTAGTATAAAGTCCTACCAATAATCATAATAAATAATATCAAATCAACCAATATACGTAAAATACCACACTTTAAGCACCAATCTCAAACACACACCTCCAACACACACACACTGGCCAGTCCTAGTGATCGTTTTAACCTCACGATTGAGAGTTGTAACGGTACCGTAACATTCATAGGAATGCCTTCCTATAAAATATCCACACCCCTTTTTGGGGATAAATATAATCCACACTCCTTACGGGGAGAAATGTAATCCACACCCTCTACGGGGAGAAATATAATCTACACCCCTTACGGGGAGAAACATAATCCACACCCCTTACGGGGAGAAACATCTATGGCATCGTCAAAATCAGATACGGCATCATGGAATCACAACCCAATAAATATCGTCTAATTACCACGTCTATCTCTTTTTTCTCAAAACCAACTTTTAAATCCAAAAATCATATATCACACTCTCTTTTAAGGAACGTCTGATTTTATTAAAACCACTTTTCCACCTTTTATTTTTAGAAAAACCCGGCATTTCTAGGAAACCGATGTTTTCTATTTTCTTTTAAAAACACCGTCTGATTTCACCAAAATCCAGTAGAAATTCATTTTTCACCTTCCTTTTTGAAAACCATCGAAATCCAATTTACCAAATTATTCAAATCCTGCTTGATCCATATTATTTATAAATTCATACAGTTTAAATAATCACATATCTCCTCACATATATTTATAGAAAAATAGTCTGGCAAGAAGACAGTACACTCACCTCGATATCCGTTTTGCCAAACTGACCCTGATCACACTTTATCTGGACGCTAGTGCCTGCGAACCTAATAGTGGCAGATTCTAAATTAATATCTTATCTAAAACATCCTAATCATGCAATACAAACCCTATATACCGAATCGTTACTAATTTTATGTACTACGTACTTAAAATTAATTAATCGTCACGAAATTATTATGATTTTAGGATTTGTAACACTAACTAAAATTTAATTTAACGAGAATTAATAATCGATTGAAGTTTCACCTGTTTCCGAAACATTTGGCGATCACAAGATGGGTTTTGGATTTTTCTAGGGTGGTTTCTGCAATTTTCCCTTTTTTTCTTCTTTTTTTATTTTTTTATTTTTTTTTCTTCTTTGCGTTTACTGTTTCTGTTCTTCTTCCTTCTTCCGACCATGCCTGCCGCCGACCACTTTCTCCCTCCTCCTTCACCGACCGTCGGCGACCATCTTCCCTCCACCCACGCCCTCACACACACTCACCGGCCAAACCAATGGTCACCCACATATACCCACGTTAAGTGAATAGTATACACACACACACACACATGGTAGGATCAACAGGACACACACACCCATATACGGCCAGATGAATAGGACACCCACACTCAGAACACTCTGCCGAACCAACCGAGCTGAACCTTCTTCTCTCTTTCGGATTTTTGGTTTCACGTCTCTGATACTCTCTCTCTCATCTCACCGATTGGTGGCCTCACCATCGACGAAGACTCCTCCGGCCCATGCCCACCGGCGACCACACCGGCGATCACATACACACACACAACAGTAGTTGAACACCCCCCACACACCGTTACATGACCATTCCTGCCTCCGTTTCATTTCAGTCGTCCGCCGGAACCAACCCCCGACGCCGGCCAACCCTTCTCTCTCTTCCCCTGTCGCCGACCCATCTCTCTCTTTCTCTATTTCTCTTCGCCATCCTTCATCATGGCGATCAACTCACACAAACTCAGTTGATGATGAGCCGAACACATTACCGAATGCTTACTAGACGACCGGCGACGATCACTACCACCTATGCCGAACCATCCTTTCCGTCGACCACCGCATGCCCATGCACGCCTACAACCCTGTAACCGAACACCCTGCCTCACCGGCAATTACTTTTCAAACCCCAAACTCCGGCCGGCTTTCTCTCTCTCTCTCTAGATTTCGGATTTTTAGATTTTTGGATTTTTGGATTCTTGATCATGGGATTCTGTTTTTTTATCACTACCGGTGCATGAAATTAGTGGTTTCGAATTGTCTAAGCGTGCCACGTCGTTCCTCTTATCTAATTCCTTGCCGGCCATGTGTTTTGTCCGACCGTCGGCGTGTGGGTGTGTATAAATGATAAAAAAAACATTTTCCATTAATTGCTCTTTCTTCTCCCCAATTTCCTTTAAACCTTGATTTTAATCCTTTTCAACTTTTAAAAGTTCCTAAGATTTTCAATTTCACCCCCTGAAAGTTTCATTTAAATGTTAAATGTCAATTTACCTCCCTAAATTGGGATTTACTGTTTCTATATTTCCAATTTGATCCCTAGACTTTTTATTTGAATTTTTAATTGTCCTAGTTTCACCCCGAATTTTCACCATTACTTTACAATACCACTGAAATGACGTACTTGCTACGATTGAGGTCTTACAACTAAACCTACATTAGTGGAGAGTGGACCCCCATCAAGCCTATTGAAATCCTAGTCCTTTACGTCTAAGTCATGAATTTGGGTGGTGGATACTTCAATCCGATCGTTATATAGTTATATTATTGAGTCTCGCACTAACATATTTAAAGGATCCAGAATAACGTTCACCATTATTGTATGTCGAAATTCTAGAACATTACATGCTATGTGTTATCGCCTGAACACGAAATAATTAGCGGTTGTTGAGGGAAAAATAAATAGGCCGTTAGAAGAATTTAAAACTCGTATGTTGTTATGTTTAGATTGTTTTTAGGTTGTTTGTTATTTATTTCAAATTTGTTGTTTTTGTATTTCTTTTCATTTTAGTGTGTGTGTTTGGCTCGAGGACTAGCCAAATTCTGAGTTTGGGGGTGTTCCCTCCCCTCCGACGGCCGCCCAGGAATTTTCTCAGAATGTAGATCATCCTCCACACTATCCTCAGCGCATTCGTAAGTCCACTAATATACCAGTTTTTTTTTACTCTTATTATTCAAATTCTTTTGCTTCATTTTTAGCCTCTATTCATTGTCTCTCTGAGCCTTTATCCTATAAAGAAATAGCATTTGATCCTCTTTGGCAACAAACTATGGTTGAGGATATCTCTGTTTTGCATAAGATGGATACATGAGATTTGGCACCTTTACCTCCTGGTAAATATCCAATTGGTTCTCGTTGGGTCTACAAAATTAAAACTAAGTCTGATGGTTCAGTTGAGTGGTACAAAGCTCGTTTGGTTACCAAAGAATTTTCTCAACAGTATGGTATGGATTATGAGGAGACTTTTGCTCTAGTTGCAAAAATAACAACAGTTCGCACTCTTATTGCCGTAGCATCTGTTCGTCAGTGGCATATTTCTCAGATGGATATTAAAATTACCTTCTTGAGTAGCGATCTTCAAAAAGAAGTTTACATAACTCCTCCTTTGGGTGTTGCTCATAAGTCTGGAGAAATATGCAAACTCAAGAAAGCTCTATATGGTCTTAAACAAACCCCTCAAGCTTTGTTTGAGAAGTTCCCTACGATGATTACTTCACTTGGTTTTCACCCAAGTAATCATGGTTTCGTTCTATTTATAAAGTGTACCACTGCAGGCTGTATTCTACTCTCTTTATATGTGGATTGCAAGATTATTACTGGTGATAATGTTGATGGGATTGGAATCTTGAAGTCAGAATTATCTCGTCAGTTTGAAATAAAGGACTTGGGGGCTTTATGCTACTTTATGGGTATTGAAGTAACATTTTCTCCAAGAGACTATCTTCTCTTTCAGTTTAAATATGCAGCTGACATTCTCGAGCGTGCTCATCTTACTAATACTAGGACCGTTGATACTCCTCTAGAGATGAATGTTCGCTATTCACCTTCCGATGGTACCCCTTTATCATATCCTACCTTATATCGTACTATTGTTGGCAGTTTGGTCTATTTAACCATCACTTGCTCGGACATTACCCATGTTGTTCATATCGTCAGCCAGTTTGTCACTTTTTCTACTATAGTTCATTAGGTTGTTGTTCTTTGCATCATTCGGTATCTTTAGGGTACCCTTTTTCAGAGTCTCTTATTTCCATTGACATCGCCTTTGGAGTTACATATATAGTCTTTACGCAATTGGATCAAAACAACGATATACCTTTTGTCCTTCATCATAGCCTAGGAAGACACAAATGCTAGAACGAGAAGATAACTTACAACACTCTACTCTCAGTCGAAGAACAAAACAAGTGCACACAAATACTCTTAAGGAAGAATAATTGGGAGCATAACCATACAATTGTCGAATGGGGACAGACCTGAAAAATAAGAGGATGAGATCTTATTAATTAGGTTCACTACAGTAAGGATTGCTTCTCCCCAAAATACACTAGGAATAGAGGCAGACAACAAGAGGGAACGAGCAGTTTCAACAACGTGCCTATGTTTCCTTTTAGTGGCTCGGTAGTGTCAGTACACGAGATTTGGTGAATTGTTCCATATAAAGTAAGCAAGTTAGTGAAAGGATTAGAAATGTATTCCTTTCCCAAATCACATCTAAAGAACTTGATAACAACAGAATATTGGGTCTTAACAATAGCTCGAAACATTTGAAAAATACGAAAGAATTCAATACGACGTTTCATAAGATAAACCCAACAATATCGAGAATAATCATCAATGAAGGAAACATAATATCTGGAGCCTCTTTTTATAGTAATCGAGGAAGATCCGTACACATCAAAGTGAACCAGATCAAATGGTGCTATAGAAGAAAAAATGTTTCGATTAAAAGGTAAAACAAATAATTTTACCAATTGATAACCACTACAATCAAAAATATCACAAGCTGACAAATTTTCTAATGCTACTGTGGATACTAAGTATTTTAAATGAGATACTGAAACATGACCAAGATGAGAATGCCATAAATAAAAATTAGAAGAGGAAGAAGTTAAATGCAAATACGACAAGTCAACATGGGAAGCTACAACACTTGGTACTCGTAGCTCGTCCAATATATATAGTCCCCCATACCTACGACTTGTCCCAATCTACTTTTGGAATTGCGGATCTTGTACATGACAAGAGGTAGAAGAGAAAAAGACTGAGTAACTAGAATTACATAATTAGCCAACAGAAACAAGATTCAATACAAGATTGAGAATATGATAAACACTCAAAATAGATAACCGAGGTGTGACAACATAACCAATGCCTGCTAATGATGAAAAATTAGGTGACATATGATGAGAGGCTCCATAATCTAGAACCCATATAGATAAAGACATACTTGAAGAACTAGAGGGCAATAAACCTACTGAAGATACAACAGACATAGCATGCAACAGTGTGGCAAGAAACTTATGAAATTGCTCAGTAAGGGCGGCCATTGTGGGATTAGAAGATGTTGGATTTTTAAAGTTAAACGAATTTGATGATGACAGTACAGTTGCTGCAGTATTAGGTTGTGGAGGTCTATAAGGTCGTTTTTGAGATTGATTGTCAAATGTCCACTACGAAGGTGGTTGTTGCTGCAGCATTCTACTCAAGTTAGGGTATTGAGCATTCCAATAACCTTGTTACCTACAAAAGCTACATTCATCAAAATCAAGTCTCGAATAAGATTTATTTTGATAATTAGGAGGTAGTTTAGAAGGAACTGCCAAAACAGATGGACTAGGTGTTTGAAGAACCCCTTTTCCTAATTGAGACTTGAAGTATATCTTCTCAGCTAATAATTCACTAACCGCTGAGTCAACAAAAGTAAGTGGACTATGGTGCCAAATTGTTCCATGAAATTCATCAAAATCATCACATAACACCATCAAAACTTGGACCAAATGCTGTTCTTCTCTACGAGCAATATATGTAGTGCATACTCGTAATTCTGCAGATTCCATAATGGCTTATTGATCCTAAAGATCTATCATAGCAGAGTAGAATTTCTAAATACTTATATCATTCTGTTTTAATGCTTGAATATCAGATTCCAATTGGTATTATTTTACAAAATTAGACTGTGTTTACAGCCTTGATAGATGATCCTAGACTTCTTTGACGTACTCATACTTCGCCAATTGCATACCAATTGAATAATCAACAAAATTGTTAATCCAGATGATAATTTTCTATTTGTTTGCCTCTCAAGTATTTAACGAAGTTATATAATCTTTAGCCTTTTCATCTTTTGGTTTGACCAACGTACTATTAATGTAACCCTATATCTTTTTGCTTTTAAGAAAAATTTTCATCACATAATTCCAATAAGAAACTTTTTTTTCAATTCAATCTCACACTAATAGATTGAAGTAAGTCATTTCTTTCAGAAACCATTACAAATGCCAACAAGAGAAAGAAAACAAAAAAACACAGATCTAATGCGACGGAAAAGAAAATCAAATACTAGAAAAGATAACAATGATTCGCTGCAGAGAAAACCAAATAAGAGTTGCATGGAAGCCAAAACTGTACGGACATAAAAATAAAAAATAAAAAATTATAGTTATACGAACACTAGATCTGTATAAATGGTAGATGTGTATGAACGTCGAAATCATACGGATGTTGGATTTGTATGAATGCCGAATCTGCATGAACATCAGAATCATACGGATACCCAAGAAAATTTAGGGCGGTCCTTGTAGATAGATCAAACTTCCTTTCATGAGATTAGGCTATTGATACCATGTGAAGATCAATGAGTAAACATAAAAGTCTAGACAGAAAAATGAAACGGAGACTAGGGTTTATTATCTCTGAATGAATGAATACAAGAATGCAATAGAAAACTTAAAAAATAGAAATTTATATAAGAATACAATAGAAAACCTAGAAAGTGACTAAAAGGCTATTCTATCCTTAATAATAATAATAATAATAGTAGTAGTAGTAGTAGTAGTAGTAATAATAATAATAATATTAATAATAATAATAATAATAACTCAAATAAATATATCAGACACAGATGAGGATGTGGATGTTGCATTAAGGTTAGAGGCAAATGTTGGGGTTAGAAATAAAAGTATAGATGTTGGACCGAGCGGGTAAATAAATGTGATGGATGTGTTGACCCTAGTTGTTTTGATTGACAAATTAATGTTGATATTTTTATGAAACTAATGATTTTATCAAATGATTTCAGAATTAAGTTCTAATTGAGAAAATGAGAAAAAAGAATGGATTTCAATATGACATTTTATGGAAGTTGAAGATGATTGAAATGAAGATTAAATATTTTTGGAGCAGAAAAGATTTTTTGTATTTTTATGTAAAAACAACACATTACTTTTTATACTCTTAATACAACTCGATTAGGATTACACACAAACACTTGTAAAATAATTTGAATTATATGAAACTTGGTTAGAAGTGATAAGTTCAAGTGCCTAAATATTTTTCCTAAAGTATCGTTCAGGAAAATATTTTGAAAATAGAAAAGTGGGATTTTTTGACCTGAATGGTCGACCGGCGAAGAAGGCAGTTGACTGGAAGAATCAGGTTAAGTAGTTTTTGGATTTTGGCTTGAACGATTGACCGAGGTAGTAAACAATTGACTGGATGATTCCGGTTGGGTAATTTTAGGGTTTTAGGCTTAACATCGACCGACAAGACTGACTGTTGATTCAAAGCTTAAAACGGTCGACCGTCTGGTTGTCAGCTGCTGGAAAATGAGCCGTTGAGGGTACAACTAGTCGACCGCTAGCATAGATGATCGACCGAGTGGGCATTTTCTGTGTGTTTAACCAATTCGTTTTTCAAGGTCATCAACCCTAGTCTTAAGCCTTTGAATCTTATAAAATCAGATTTTATGGGGTTTTGACTATGTATCATGAGTATACCATATATTTTGAATATCTTATTATTTAGTCCTTATATTATTTGATTCTATAAGATTTACTGGGAAAACTACTTTATATTTTTAAGGGGAATTAAACATATTGGATCAATGTTCAATTAGGATTTAGGTTTGATTATTAGCCTGTAAAAGAATTATGTTTGATTCTTGCATGTAAAAGGATTAGATTAGTCTTTAGTCTGGTAGAAAGATAGATATGTTTGATTCTTAGCCTGCTAAAAAATTATATTCTTCTTGAGTCTGGTAAAAAAAAAATTGTAAAGGTTTGATTATGAGCCTGGTAAAATAATTAAGTTAGTCTTGACACTATGAAAGGGTTGTAAGAGTTTGGTTTCTACCAGGAAAAGGAATGAGGGTTGGTAGATTGCAAAATCCTTGCGAGGGCTGGGGGGACTGGACATTGGCAAGATTGTGTGTTCAATTTCTCTATCCCCAATTGTTTGGTTATGCATTTAGTTAAATATGTTTCAGTTGTTACTTAAGATAATAACCGATTAGGAAAATTGGTGATGGTTTGATTATTAATTATTTGTTTAAATTTTTATAACTACTAAATTCATCCCCTCTTGGGTAGATCTATGGGCCAATAGGATGGAAGTGAACAATGGGAGTGTGCAAAAGCATTCTATTTTTTAATACGTTGGAGTGGGGTAATAACGATGACTTGGCAAAGTATGAGTCGAACTTGTGAAAGAAATTTTGGACATTAGAGATAAACGAATTCGAAACCGGCATGGTTTCTAAGGAATTTTTTTTTTTTACAAAATGCTTTCAAATATCACGTCATGAAAAATAAAAAGTATTCTATAGGGGAGACACAACCTAAGGCTTGGTTAGTTAAATGCAAACATAGTTGCAGTTGGAGGTTGCGAGCGGTTCTCAAGAAAAGTCATGGCATGTTCGAGATTACGCAGTATGATGGGCAACATCATCATTTCTATAACCATACAACTTGGATTCCGGTATCATTTCTAACTTTGTACTTGGACAATTAAAAGAGGATATTGAAGATCGATATTATTATTGTTGTCGTGAGAGAGAACTAGGGATTCACTATCTCATATCACAATGGATGGTTGGCTATAACAAAAGCCATAGAGTCTTTATTTGGAGATTGGAACGAATCATATAGAAAACCACAGAAATACATGTCAACGTCAAAAGCTCTCAACATACTTTATATCTTTATTCAAACTAGGGTATGACCCGTGTTTGAAGACACAAGCCTAAAAAAATGAATCTAAAAGAAATTGAAATAATCTCTTATGTTTGTATAATATTCTACACCGTTTTTATGAAAATATTAATAATAATTAACAATCACCAACAAATAATGTAGTATGGGATATACAACACAATCAGTATAAAACAACACAAATATTTAGCTATTAAAATAATACGAGAATTAAAATAACACAAATATTTGACTTCAGGCACAAGTGTAAAACCAAAAAAAAAAAAAAAAAGAACTCACACACACACACAAAAAAAAAAAAAAAAAAACATTCTATACTTGTAAAACATGTGTATTCGAAAACGTCTAATGTATAACCCGTGCCTGAAGGCACGGGTTTTAATTTTATAACATTACCAAACTATCACCTCGTCTTTTGTAATGAACAAGGCACAAACATATGTGATTAATAGGAAATTTAAAATATGGACATAATCCCCTTTATTTATACGACATACTCCAATATTTGAAAATTGGACATAATCCCCTTTATTTATTTGACATTCCAAATTATCAACTCATATTTTTAAACACCACAACATTAATAAACACAATCACTAACAATCATGCACAATAATAACTAACACAATGAACTTTAACAAAATAACAAATAATGACAATTAATCATATACATTATAAACTTAATAACAATAAGTCCACTACCCAGGACTACTGGAACTTACCTTAATCACTGAGAGCATACTTCTACAGTATAGTAATGCAAGCTGTTAACCCATCTGTTGCAACATCAACTCTAGTCACAGAAACTGAACCTCCAAGAAGGTCAAGCATTAGACAAAGTCTAGCACCTAAACAAATAATAGAAGTAAAAATTAATTAAGAATTGACACTTTAAACCTTCCTCAATCAACATTAGAGAGAGGAAATGGATAGAAATAGTGAGATTCAACTCCCTAGTATTGGTAATGGAAAAAAATAATGGCTTTAACACTACTACAATGATTTTCTATATCCAAGTTGCATTCTTGATGTTTATATATGCATACTATAAAACATTGTATTTGTAGTATAAAATAAAACTGGATTCAAAATAGTTGTCACAACTCATAAAAAAATAGTATTTGAGCATTTCATAACATGAAATTGAATTTAAGAGACGAATCAATTCCTACAACTCATAAAGAATCAAAATTTTTGGGCCAATTAGGATCACTATGTTGGGGGTTGGGGGAGTGAAAATGTTAAATATTAGTACATCAATAGTATCCGATTGCATTATATTTTTATTATTTAAAAAAGATTAATTATACTTTGCAGTTCAAAAAATGCTTTTGTACCTCTTTTTTAAAAATTATTATTTTTTATTTAGAAAAATAAATTTTTGAATTTATTTTTATTTCCTATTTGATTTTTCTAATTAATGAGGTCTAGAATACAGTAAATGGGTGAAACTGTAAAATGAGGCATGAAATGATATGGGAAATGCATGTCAAAGCCTTCGGGTCATAATGATTCTCCCTTTACAGGGCATGAATATATCACCAATGAGGGGCAATCCAGGAGGGTATAATTTATTCTTCTAGCCCTCCGAAAAATTCAATGAGCTTGAATCAAACCACAAGTCCCTGCAAATTCATGAAAAATCTTGTTAAAGAAAGATGCACAAAATCAATCTCAAGTGGTAGCCTAGTGGTAGGCCTACTGCCTTCCCCACACAAGTGGTGTGAGGTTCGAATCCTACCGGGTGCGTGAGGATTGGTATTGCCAAAAATTTCATGAAAAAGCTTGCTCAAGAAAGATACACGAAATCGATCTCAGGTGGTAGCCTAGTGGTAGGCCTACCATCTTCCCACACAACTTAAGTCAAAAAATATATAATGCCTATCCAAATCTGATTACTATTTTTTTAAGAACATAAGCAATTAATAATACAACAATAATAACAAACAATTTAGACAATAGAAACTTGTAATCGATCATAAATAAGCAATACTCCATCACAACACCTAGTGCAAGTGGAACTTACAAGTATTGGTCCGAGTGCGATTAAGTGATCAATAGTTAAGGTGACTATGTCTTGACCGAAGCAGTTAAAAATATGAAAAAAAAAAATTAAAATGTATTGGATAGAAATTATAAATTCAATTCAATACATTTTGCCTGAATCCATAGATTTGTAGTTGATAGGTGTAATTTGTCTATATATTCCCAAGTCGATTTTAGTAGTTTTCGAGTATTTTTATAACGTTTTAATATATTTTAATACATTTTTATTTATTTTGTTATGAATCAGGTATTTGGATGAAAATGGACTAAAACGGTTCATAAACGAGCAAGTAGATGGAAGAACGGTGGAGAAAAAGAGCAAAAAGTCAAATATTCAGAACCTGGATCCCCCGCTGCAGCGGTGAAAATACAGAGAGTTGCTGAAAGATCTACCGCTATAGCGGTCAAAATGTAGAGAGCTTCACCACTGCAACGGTCACCAACTAGAAGCCTACCGACCTCTCCACCGCTGCAGCAGTCATCTGATAGACAATTTAAATATTTTAGGATATTTTGAGATATTTTGAATCTTATAAATATCATCCCTCTTCTCCCTAAACAAAGAGTAGACGTTTTAGGGAGTCTTGAGAGCTCCAAGGCCATTCAACCAAGAGAAGATCATCAAGGCGAAGAAGAGGAAGCGTTCTCGGAGCAGTTTTAGCGTCGGATCTTCATAGAATGGCTAGTCTCCTCGTTTCTCTCTTTTATTTCTTAGTTTGGTTGAATGTTTTGAATATGTTTAGCTTATTTCTAGTTGTATATAGAGCTATGGCCATGTGTAGCTAAACATATATTGTTTAAGGCTTGATTGACTTCATGTAAACGTTGTTTATATAAAAATAGATGTTTTGTTAATGGTTGTTCATGTTTATCCGATCGTGTTTACTGTTATTCCATGTTTATATTGTTGTTATGATATAATGAGAATGCGGGGTTTGACACTTAGGAGAGGTAACCCCGGATTCAGACTAGGATTTAAACACAATGCGACGATCTAATAACCCGGGAGGGAGTTAAAAAATGTGCAATCCGTGACGTTGGGGCGAGACTCATGTGACCAAGTGTCGTATAGATGCTCGAGGGGGACTTCGGCGTTGACACGAAATCACATATTCATTCACTTTACACTTGAGAGATGTAGTGAATGAGATTTCGATACCAAGATTGTCGAATAGGATGAATGCTGTTAATATAAACTAGATTGAAACGAACACGTTTAAGTGAACGAAGTTAATCCCTAGGTAATAATTTTTCATAAACGTCATACTAGTATATTAGTATAATTAGTTAATTAGATTAGTATAGTATTTATTAATAAAAATATAAATTTAAGTCGCCTAGATAAAATTAGGTTATGACAATCGCGGTACTTAACGACAATTCTAATACAATCCCTGTGGATAAGACAACTTTTACACTTCCCAATCTATACTAAAATTTGACCTGTACACTTGTGGTGAAAGTAGTGACGTATTTACGCGCTACCAGTAGTCTTCTTGGTTAATCGTACAATAATTCAAGCCTGTAGATCCCAATCCTATATAGTCAAATTTAGATCAATGTTTTGATCTCATAAATCAAAAAATCAGGTAAACTATTTGTTTATTGGAATTGGTACCTTTATTTTATTTAAGACAAATTATAACAGAACTTCAGGATAAACAATATTCGTTGTTAACAGAAATCCCCGATCACGCAGTAGGACACTTAATCGACCAAATGATGTATATCTCGATAGAGCAACGTAAAGTTTCCATAACTGATCACTAGTATGGTCAAGTCAACTCCAACATATTTTACAGGCAGTCCCTTGGATTTATTGATGGTCATGGCATACGCCAAACAAATTGAAAATTGGTGTCTTGTCATTTTGAATGGAAATTCAATAGTTGAAGGTGTCAAATAAATTCTTGGAATGAAAGCATTATTTCCAATTTTTTACCTAGTTAAAATTCTTGCCTCTATTACACGCGAGACACATCTTACTACCATCAATCTTGTTCCATTGCAAAGCCCCTCGCTCGGTACGATGTTTCCCAACAACATAATTGGATAACAAACTTTAAGATCTAGCTTAAATAGGGGCAATCTAGGAAGGTCTAATGAATTCAAATACTCATTAGGATAACGATTTGTAATTTGAGGATCAACTCCATCTTCTTCGAACATTTTATCCGCCGCCAAGTACGTAATGGTATCGCCAAGAAACATTTCTAATGCATTTGAATTTACTACACTGACATCATCATTTCATAGACAAAAAATGGTTTGATAGGTAAGAAACGTAGGAGTGACAATACTTGGTGATAAACATATGATATTAATTCATCCATATTATGGTAACAATATATGTTTGACGACAACTGTGCAATTTCATACAGATTTTTTCCAATCTGAAATTTCGAAACATAAACATCCAATTTAGTTACGTTGAAAAAGTAATTAAGTATTCACAAATCGTAAAACTCGATAACGACAACTTTAGTTTACTTGTAGTAGAAATTCTGAGAATTCTGTATTTTGATTGTTTGTGCTACTTAAGCGCATGTTTAATTCCAGTGTCAAGACAGTAATATGCTTCCAAAAGTTGAAATGTCTCAGCGTTGAAGCAACAATTTGCTGGCGGACTCCTTTTGGTATAATAGGCAGGATTTGCCTGAAATCTTCCCCAAGTACTACAGTTATATCCCCCAAATGGCTTGTTGTTATCTCGAATATCTTGCAACATTTGATCGACAGTTTCAATGCAATATCTATGTTGCATTGGAATTTCATCCCAAACAATAAGTTTGGTTTCCCTGAACAACTCAGAATGCAATGATTGTTTACTAAAGCCACATATTGAACTATCCAGTATGTCTAGTGGGATGCGGAATGTAAAATGTGTTGTTCGACGTCCTTCTAGTAATAGCGATGCTATACTAGACGATGCGACTATAATAACAATATGACCAAGAGAACGATATTTTATTGCAATTGTATTATAGAGAAATATTTTTTCAGTACCAGTACCACCATTGAGGAAGAACATAGTTTCTCTATTAGCAAAACACAGAAGAAATTATTGATTCATAAGCACTACGTTGCCCATCATTAAGGGGTTTGATATTAGTCTCAATATTCAATTGTTGCGCCCTATGTTGTAATAGTATGTGTTCCCATATTAGCCTATTTCCAACAACTGTATTCCAATCCATTACAGGTTGTGACATTAGCAGAAAACTGATTAAACTTTTGCCACATTCTTGCAATGGTTGATTTAAAAGATACAAACCATAATTTGTAATCTAGTTATCAATTGGGTAAAAAATTATGTATGATGTACATAGTTTATGTGGTATATCATTACATAAATACAATGAAAATCGATCCCATAGTTCGTGTGGATTTATCGGTGAACAATGTGTTAGAAGTACACAGAAAAATCTCATTAACTGATGACCAGTTCTAATGATGGACGCTTCTTGAAGACACTGTATCCACTCACCATCATCTTCTAAGAGTCCTATTGCCACATATATAGCCTTAAATGTCACATGGTAGAAGTTATTCATGGTACGTAGGCACTTAAATGACTTTGGTCCTTTGGTAATTGTTAACAGATATAGATAAAATCGTTCACCCGAATTAGGAGGCACAAAGTACGTTCTACCAATAGAAAAAACCCTCTGTCTTGGTTTTAATCTTTTTTCACTTTTCATCCAAACAAAGTATTGGGGAAACTACTTATAAGTATATGCATGTGCCTCCTCATGTGCTGCACAATAGGCAAAATAACTCGTAAGAGTTGATACTTGTGATTGTGCCCTAGAAACAATAGCTTCCATACTTTCATTAGGATTAAAAAGAACTTGATGCATTCCAGGAAAATGGATTTCTAATCGTACAACATTTGGACTCTCGTCGTGCAAAGGGAAACTAAAAAGTCTCCAAGCCGCTTCTGATGGCCCTATGTACCTTGCATCAAGATATTACTTGATTTCACCTATTTCTCCCAAAGTCAGTGTTGTTCGATCCCCACCTTTGTAGATATACTTGTGAATATATTTAACACATCGAATTCCTGCGCAAACCTCAACATTAATATGACAATCAAACATTTTTGAAAGGTAAGGATTGTAAGGAACAACATTCCTATTATCAACTTGGTGTCCCCTGATAGTATAGACTTTACCATTATTACAATGATGGTAAATGGAATAACCATCTTGATCCATGGTTGTTTCATCTGCTCAAACCCTTTGATACCTCTTCGTGCATCTACCATTATCCATGCAAATAGATTTTGTATTTCGAATGCCACATGGCCCATAAACCATACATTTCTTTACAGTCTCAAAACGTCTTGGTTAAACTACTTGGTTTGAGAATTCTATACATACTATTTGATCCAATTGATCACATGTTCGAATTTTTTGTGTCCCGTCAAGAAAAATAAGTATGTGCATATATGACAATCCTCTTTTTTTATACTCAATTGTGAAAACATGGGCAACCTTTTTCCCGAAAACTTGTGTTTTACTACTTCTTTTGTTGGCCTAGTGAAATATCTAAGAGGGGGGTGAATTGGGTAGATAAAATAATTATCAGAAAAAAATACTTTAATAATCCAAATAATTAATTTTAATCATAAATTAATTATTATCTTTATATCACAGCGGAAATATAAAATCAATTAGGTCCACTCCAAACAATAAAAATAAATAATATAAAGATAGCAACACACCAGAAATTTATATTAGTTCACCAAACTACTCTTTGTTAATCCAGTTCTCCGAGCCCCACGGAGAGTCGCACCTACTAAACTCAAGATCCCTTTAAAGGTAGGAACCAAACCCTCACAAAGATTCTTTTGCAGACTTAGAATCAATCTTTACAAATTCCTTTTTATAGGCTTAGGAATAACCTCTACTTTTTACAGGCTCAAGAATAACCTAATTCTTTTTAAACTAAGGCTAAAGAATCAAAACCTCACAAACACTCCAAATATTCTTTTACCCAGTAAGAATTGAACCGTTACAAAATTGTTCACAAAACAATTCAATTTAGGAAGAATTATAACCTCAATCTTTTTATAAGAAGAGACTGAAACCAGCTACCCTTAGATTAAATACTCCCAACAATATTCAATCCGTCACCCAATTTACTAATTAAAAATTGACAAGTGATTTTTCTCACTCAGAGTTTCTACCACCCCAGATAAATTAGAACTCAATTAATATTCCAAAACTAGTGATAAAAAAGTGAGATTTTCAAAATCTGATTTTAAACAAAAATGGGTAGCACTTAATTGAGCACGTAATCAGATTGATTCAAGAAATTATTTCAAAAAAAAATTCAATAAAAAATTAGAAAATAATTTCTAAAGATCAAATTTCAAATATAATCAAGCAATACTAAATAGAAAGTAATTTGAAAAGATCTCACCCGAAATCCACTGAATGAAAAATTATAGCAATGTTACTTTAAATTCGATAGCAGTAATGATTCACAGCAAATAATTCTCAAGAATAACTCTTAGAAAAGCTCTCTCAATTTTCAATATGATTTGTCTTAGAAAAGTTCAGTATAATACTCTTGATCTCTCTTACTGATATGAAAAACGCAAGTCTATATAAATAGAAATAAAATAAGCTCTCTAACGGCTAGTTCTTACTTGTTATGACATTTAATCGCTCTTATAGACCCCTTATATCATTAAGACTTCATTCTGGTTCAAATCACTTAATTATAGCTTTTAAACTTCTCAATTAAGTTCCCCAAATATTTCTCAATCACAATTAAATAGGATAGAAAGAATTACATGTACCAAATTGAGAAATATTCAAACTTAGTGAACCAAATCTATAGGGATATCATAATATATATTGCATATCTTAAATAACATTAAATTCCTAAAATATCTCGTGAATCTTAACCATAAAACGGCTAGTAACGGCTACTTTCAGAATAAAATTTGAAATTCCATAATATCCTGAAACAGTCCCATAAGTTGACTGACCAAGATCACTTGTTGACCAATCGATTCAGGACGTAGCCAAGCCAAAAATTATGTACCCATCGGTCGACCTATCTGTCAACCTAGAGATTTAGAGATTTTTATTTCTTATCACAGGTCGATCTCTCTGTCGACTTATAGATACAGAGAGTTCATATTTAAGCACAGGTCGACCTACCTGTCGACCGAGAGATACATATACTTTTTCTTCTGTGCTCCGGTCGACTTACCTGTCGACTTGTAGATGCTGGAACACTTCTCTCAATTCATTTTTATTGACATTTTTGCCGTTTTAACCGATTTTTTTCTTGGTTAGCTCCACTAAATACTTAAGTTAAATTTTAATCAATTATTAATATTTTTTTTTCAATTACACATAGGAGCAAATAATTTATCTAATTAGGATCATATTAAAAACACACATATTTATAAAAATTATTTAAAAATCTTTTTATGTTGTGTGTGATCTTAATTAGGATATTAATAGTTGAAATTTAACCTGAGTTGTTTTCCCTAGATTCTTCAGATTCTTCAACCTTTTAATCCTTTATCATCTTTGTCATCATATCTTCATCATTTGGAACTAATAAACTGAAACACTTAATCAAACCGTTAGTTCCACCAAAAACATCAACCTTTAATTGTTCATCAAAATCTTAGGATCAACATCTTTCATCAAAGCATTCATCTTTTGTTGGAAAACATGAGCAATTAAGTCTGAGCGGTCACTTGGATTTTGATTTGAAAGTAAGGTTGAAGTCATTTCATTCCAATTAGGATTTGCAGTCATAGTTAGAAAAATGTCTAGATGATAGTTGTGATGCATTATAGCAATTGAATCTTGAAATATTTCAAACATATGCCTGGTCCACCGATGAATGAAGAAGGCAAACCTATTCGCTTACCTATTTGATCAGGTCCCAACCCATTAAATGATACGTCGGTAAGGTTTTGATATAGTTCAGCATGTAGATTTGATTGATTAAATCTATAGTAATTCAATCACTTTTGCCATGTTGCAGTCCAAGCATCGACCAAGAATTCTTGGAGTAAATGTTCACCCCTTAGAATCGATGAATATTTAGTCGGTCGTTCAAAAAATCGATAATTATAAAATTGTATCTGAGTTAACTGATCATCTGTACATTGGCTATTTAACACATCCCATTGTCTAAATCCAGATTCCCATCCAAGCTCACCAAAAGGAAAAAACAGAACATAATGCAACGGTAAATATGCAGGATGACATTCATTAATTCTCAATAATTTGTTACATGCCCTTAAGTGTAGAACAGTGTCTCTCACACCACCAAAATGAGTTCCGTTTTTCAGTAATATGACTACAATCTTATTTGTTGTAGGCAAATTATGCCATCAATGATTTGCACTTGAATTGTATTGAAGAATTGCAGGCAACATTTGAACATTCAAATCCAGTTGATTTAGAATTGCACGAGCTTGCCGAAACTTATTCGTGAATGCATTGTGTTGCAACAAACTATCTTGAATAATTTGTAGAACATCACTCCTCAAAGAAGGATTTCTGAGACATCTAATGCTATGAGCATGTGCGGGATCATAAATATACAATTGAGAGTAAATAGGATCTTGTTTGTCTTCAGAAATTAATGATCTTGTTCGATGGCGTAGTTCACCATGACTAGTAAATGATGTTGGGCCTCTTCCAATAAATACCCTTTGATCCAATCTGGCACCAAGACTTGTATAAGCATTTATTGCATTGTACTTTCGAATGTAACAACAGAATGATATAGATTTCTCATCTATCCCATCAAATAATGCTTTGATTTATAGAGGTGGCATTGTGAGCAAAGGTAATCTAACCTTACCTTGCAAGCAACATGTTCCAAATAAAGGACGTGTTGTTGTTGATTTTGTCAATCTTTCATCCATCTAATGCAAAGTAGAATAATAAGTACATATGACATCCATTTTGCCTAAAGTATGACGATTTGACATTGTATTATCGAAATGATTAATTGGTATATTTTACAAGTTATTACTGTCTTGACTTTCATCAAAACATTTAGCTGCAGACATTGGCCTACACCAAAGAAAAAATTAATTTATTAATTTTATCCTAATAACTTAAATGATCTAGGAAGAGAGGATAATTTTACCATACACGATCGGAATCTAAGACGTTTGGTCGCAATTCCACTCTAGATTCTTTGGAGAGATTGTGAGTGGAAGTGAAGTTCGAAAAAACCAAAGAAAGATTGTGCATTTGCAGGTCCATATTTGACCATTTGCACAACAACTAATTTGACGATTTGATCTATCACATTTTCTTCTCGCTCGTTGTGCATGAGCAACGTTTGATATGTTCTGAGTGATTATCATCAATAATTGTTAAGAAAGTCAAAGCAAATGTAACACATATAAGCTAGATAATTAATTGGATTACACCTGTTCATCTTGCAAAATTGACTCTTCATCAATAATGGGCATAACGGTAAGTTTGTATCTTTAGCACGTTTGATTTTGGTATCCACAGTCAAGGATCATTGTGAATCTTCAATCATAAATCCACCATTTGTATAACACAAAAGCTGACGACTTATTTTCTCACATTGTCTTCTCGCTCGTTGTGCTAGTGTAGCTTTTGATACATTCTATATTCTTGCAATACAATTATCATTTGTGTGAATTTAACTATAGTGAGATATAGTTAATGAGTAGTTGTTTATTTAACTTGAACACAATAAGGGCGATACACCTATTCATCTTGCATCATTTCGACATCCACCAGTGGTGTGTTAGTTAGATCATTAAGAATGTCCACGACTGTTAGCGGTGGTGGAATATTTCTGATGGATGGACCAATTGCAGGCTTAGTATGATTTGTACAGTTTAGATAACATTCTCTCTCTCTTTTCCTTCGCCCTCGTTGTGCTATTGCAACTTTTGATATGTGATGTATATTATTGAGATCAACATGATCATTGGCCATGCAATTAAGTAGGTCAATAATTATTTACCATTCGATCTAGTAAATGGAAAAAAAAAAATTACACACCTGTTCACATTGCACAGCGGAGTGTGTGAGCACTCTCTTTTTATGAGCTTGTTTGACTCTTTCTCATTCTCTTTTCTATTTTGAGGCCAAGGAGGCGGTTGATACGTTCAAAAGATGTGGAAAAAAAAAATGAACGATACGTTCAATATTTTTTGAATAAGTTAGAATTATTTTCATTTATCAAAAAATAGAAAAATTTTGTTGGAGTGTATTTCAAGTGTTTAAATGTTTTAGAGAATGGCCATGAAAATTATAAATTTAATGACACAATAATGGTGTATGAAATTAGATTTAAACATGTTCAATCAATAAAAACTATAAATATAGTTTGATAACTAAAATATTCATATTAAGTTGGGAGGAACGTTCTCTTTTCCTTTTGCCTTTCCTTTATAGTTTGCATTTTTATTTTGCTGGGCCATTTTGTTATCCTTAAAAGAATGAACTGTAGAATCGGAAACATATAAAAGAAGATTTAAAGCAATTATCTATTTTTAAACCATCTACTTAAGCTTAATATTGGATTTGTAGTGTTTGATTTCTTTTAGAATAGAAAGCTTTAATATATAAGAAAGATGGGAAAAAAAACAACTTTAAGCAAACTTTTTCTTTAAATTAAGGTAAAAAAACATTAAGCTTTCAAATGATAGAAAACTTTAAAAAAAAACAACTTTA
Organism: Eucommia ulmoides; assembly: GCA_016647705.1. Classification (NCBI taxonomy): domain Eukaryota; kingdom Viridiplantae; phylum Streptophyta; class Magnoliopsida; order Garryales; family Eucommiaceae; genus Eucommia; species Eucommia ulmoides. Next base: position 12,489,709 of record CM028341.1, on the reverse strand, counting down.
AGAATTTACCAGTGATTGCAAACTTGCCAGGAAACTTCTTTTTTTTTTTTTTCAAATTAAGGTTAAAAAACATTAAGCTTTCATATTATAGAAAGCTTGAAAAAAAAAAAAAGGAAACTTTAAGAATAGACCATATCATTGTAAAAAAAAATCTAATTGACTACATCATTAAAAAAAAATGACTTTAAGAATTGACCCCACACATTTTTATTTTTTTTAAAAAAAATCTTGATTTTTTCAAACAAACAAAAATTAAGTTTTAAAAGTTCTTTACTAAACTTATTGTTGTGCTTTTATAAAATAAAAAAGGGAAAAGTGTAATGGTTTTTTAATGAATGTTTTTTTTTCAATAATTGTGGGTAAGACTTTGGATCAATGGTGTCATTCCAAAAAAAAATCTTCAACATTGACCAAATTATGGTAAGACTTTTTTTTTTTTCAATTTCAAACAACAGAAAAAATAGGGTTGAGGTTGAAAGAGATTAGTACATGAGATTTGGTCATAGGTTAAAAGAAGGAAATTCCTATAGAGAAAAAAAAAAGTAAAGATATTCCATAGAAACACCAACCATAAGCTTGGTAATGCAGAAAAACGCTTGGATGATGTTATTAACATCAAGATTACCTTTACTAGAATACCATTCATGAAGGCAAATCTAAAACATATGCTACCATTCAGAAAAGGGAAATTATAAGCTGGGAAAAGGGAGAGAAACAACACAAAGTCAAAAAAAAGTTTAGCATGTCACTGATAAGAATGTAGGGAACACACAAATATAGCTAAAAATTCATACCTAAGAGGAATGGATTGGATCGGAATCTAGCTAAAATTACAAATGATCAACAAAATGGAATACCAACTAAAGTAGTGAACTGAGAAATAGAAAGGAAACCAAATTTGAATTAAACCAATGTAGTGGACTGGAATCTGATCGCAAACCAAAGCAGAAGATAAGAGGAAGAGGGTTAAGGATCTACAACGAATAAAAGAAATCTAGGTAGACCAAGAAAGGTGATGAATCTGGAAAAAAAAAAAAAAAAAAAAAAAAAAAAAAGATAAACCAAGAATTATAAGAAAAAATAAATTAAAAAAATAAAAATGGAAAAATAAAATTACCTATTGTTCTTTTTTAGTCAAATCGATCTTCACGGTGAGGAGATGAACGATGGTGATTTCTTGGTCTAATATCCAAAATTGATTTCAATTTCAAACCCAAAATCGATTCTTGTGGCCTTTGAAGATGAAAGAGTGAGAGGCAAGAGGCATGGTGGTGGTTGGTTCAGGCGATGGAGCTGGCATCGATGCGGTGGTGGTGGCCTTTGAAGAGGAGGCTAGATCTGTAAGTCAGTTGTGAGAGTCGTTGGTAATGGCGACGATCTCAATGGCGGCAGTGATGCGCCTCGTTTTTCCAAAAAGTAAAAAATAATAAATAATAAATAAGATTAAGGAGAGGGGATTTTTAAAGCGTCGGTTTCTCAAAAAATATACTTAAGCCGTTTTAAAAATAAGGAGTCGCCACCTAACATTGCATTTAAATAGTGTGCTAGGTCACCGAATTTTTAGAAAATAATTTAAAAGTCCTAAGTAAAAAATTTGATTCCAAAAACACGGATAACCAAAGATTCATTTAAAGGCTCGGGGGTCGGTTATGCTCGGAGAAGGTGTTAGGCACCCTAAGACGCCCATTCAAAAATGGTACCTTACGTCCAATTAGTTTGTTCCAAGTGTTTTATTTTATTTTGAAATCATTCACTTCTTAGAAAATCTTTTTGGTATTTTTCATAAATAAGATGAGACAAATTTTTAGATTTTTGGGAATATTCCCCCAATATAACCTCTTATCAAATATTAAAGATTCGATAAGGATGTTCCTGGGGGGGTTTATGTGTGTTTTTGAGAGACTTCTTTAATTTAAATAAGCAAACTAAAATAGATGAATGAGATTTGAAAATATGAATGCAAAACTAACATTTAAATGAGTTTTATTTTTATGCAAAAGTGACTAAAAAAACTAAATGATTTAATTTAAATATGTTGATGTAAACTGATATGAATACGGGAATCGAATAGGGGACACTACGCGAATTAACGTGATTATATGTGACAATAATTTAATTAAAAAATATAAGCGATGCACGTGTCAAGACTAGATGTGAAAAAGTAGCGTGGATTCATTAAAAAAGATAAAAAAAAATAAATAAAAAATAAAAACTATGTATGAAAAATGTGAGTGGTGAAAGTGTCCTAAACATGCCATCTAAATGATACAATAAATAAACATGTCAAGTGGATGCAAAAAAAAAAAGTCTATTTTGAGTTTGCCTGATTAATTTAAAGAAATCTCGTTTTGAAATTCCCTCAAATTCTGTGGATAAGAGAATCGAGGGAGGTTCACGGAAACAATTTAGTTGAAATTAATCTTTTCGATACTTAAAAGAAATCCGACGAAAAGTTTACCAATTGAAGAGATTTTCTAAAACCATTCGTTTCTAAATTCCACTCGAGTCGGAAAATGGAAACGAGATCACGGAAAACTCTCCCACGATTTATCAAATCGTCGGATTCACATTAAGGTTCGTAAGGATTAATTTCTACAAAAATAAAAGATTTTATTTTATTATTATTTTTTTTGCGTTTTTGATAACAAGAATAAATCAAATAAATAAAAAAAATACAGAAAAATAAATAATAAAAATATCATTCACCTAACGATCGGGGTTAAGTTTAAACACGAGAAACCCACCCTGATATTTTCATCCAATCATCGGACGACCTTTCTTTTTTTGAGTTTTTCTTTATGAATTTGAAAATAAAATAAAATAAAAATGCAGAAAGTAAAAAATACAGCGATATGGGTGTCCTCGTCTAAACGCTCAAAGGTTCAGATTGAGAGTGGGGAATCTCGTCCCGACGTTTTTCATCGAGTCATCGGACTACTAAAAGGAATAAAGTTTGCAAGAATTTAAACTATGAAGATATTTAAATAAACTGAAAAATAAAATAAAAATATACTTGTTCTAGGCCAAGAATCCTGATACTCGGGTTTTTTCTCTCTCGCAGACGGCTTCCCCAAAAGGTATTTGGGAATCACTCTTCTAGGGGGTGGCTCCTCTCAATTTTTAAATGAATAAACTAGGAGGAGGAGGGTCTTATTTATAGGAGAAGATTGGGGGTGAAAAACACTTTAGGAAACCCTAAAACTAGGTCTGGCTACCAAACCCAATCCAAATTAGACTGGGAAAAGGTAAAACAATAAAAAAAAGCATAAAAAGAGAAAATTCCAGGCCTCCGCATGAGCCCTGTCCACCGCTTCCAATCAGCGACACATGGCGAAGGCCCATTGGTCCTCTTCTTCTTTTTCATGTGTACCCACATACATATGTAGCTGCTCAATGGGCCCCACCTACCTTTGACTTTTCTATTTCTTTCTTACATACACACACACAAGTTTGGTAGACAAAAAGCCCACAAGTTCACTCATGACAAACAAGTGTCTGTTTAAAAGATCATTAGAGTGATAAAACAATGACTCATGACGAACAATTGTCTGTTTAGAGGATCATTTAGAGTAATAGAAAAAATGACTCATAATGATACTCATGACCAAAAAATGTCTGTTTAGAAGATCGTTTAGAATAATGGAAATAAGAGACTCATGACGAACGATTATCCGTTTAGAGGATTGTTTAGAGTAATGAATAAAAAAAGACTCATGACGAACCAGCGTCCGTTTAGAGGATCGTTTAGAGTAATGAAAAAAAGACTTATGACGATACTCATGATAAACAAGTGTCTATTTAGAGGATCATTTAGAGTAATAAAATGATGAAAAAAGAAAAGATTCATGATGAACAAGTGTCCGTTTAGAGGATCGTTTAGAGTAATGAAAAAAGGCTCATGACAATACTCATGATGAACAAATATTTGTTTAGATGATTGTTTAGAGTGATAAAAAAAAAAAAAAAAAAAAAAAAAAAAAAAAAGCTCAAGCTCAAGCCCAAGCCTTCTTGGCTAAGGGAGGACAAAAGAAAGTCCAGAGGTATAAAATATGTCATTGCTTGTGGCTGGACAAAAATGAGAGTGCAAAGATATAAAATATGCCCTAGCCTTTGGCTGGCGCTGACTCTCAGATGACCGAACCTTTACAGGTTGGCTACGTACCTTAGCATTACGCCGATGATCAGGTTTAGCGTAGTTCACTAAATGCCCCTTTTCAGGGCAAAACACTTACCTGGATGCTCATTTAGAGCCATTTGAATTTTAGCAATAATGGTTTCCAATTTAAGTCAGTCGAAAGGTGAGAGGTCTTAACGTGCATGCTGTCGATCCTTTTTGAGATCCTTGTAAGTGGACAAGAAAATACATGTAAAATAAAATTTTAGTTTGAAAAACTTGTCGCCTTTGATGGCCCACAATTCCATTTCCCCCTTTTGGCTGTAATCGTTTGGGCTGATGGTGCTTGGATCAGAGCGACATCGAGAGATTCTTTCATTTGATTTTAGAAGCTTCTCTTTCCAACTCAGGGCTCGACATGCCTCAGGGCGATTTAATGAGACTTTTTTTTTTTTTGACTTCTGATATTTCACTTTTCAACTCATGGGAGGGTCCAACATGCTTCATTAAGATCTCCTTAGCTTGCTCGACTGGATTCTTGTGTTTTCAAATTTCTAGGTGATTTGATGCTTAGGGTTTTAATACTCCTGCTTGCTCTGTGTTTTCTCAAGTCCTGCAAAATTGATTTAGTCCAAAAAAATAGGCAAATGTCGAAAATAACTAAAACGAGTACCTTCAATGCCTAATATGATTTTATGTAAGATCTTGATTTGGATTGCAAAGGAATACGGTTCCAATATATTTCCAAACCACGACCAATGTTTCTTTTCAAAAAAAATGATTTCATTAAAATCTATCAAGTTCTGATCCCAAAAAATGTCGTTTGCCCGCCAATTTGGACCGAGGCGGAAAACTTGAACAAATCAATATATCTTCTTTCTTTTCTCTTCAAATATCTTTCACATTTGCAGCAGCGCTTCTTGCTCGGTTACCCCACTTTTTTTTCCTTTCCTTTTATTATTATTATTATCATTATTATTATTATTATTATTATTATTATTATTATTATTATTATTATTATCTTTCTTTTTTTTTCTTTTTCCTTCCTTTTTTTTTTTTTTTTTTTTTAATAGATGATTAAACTTATAATGGTTCAGGGGCAGCCAAGTGTATCAATGAACTTGATCTTCTTTGCAAATTGAGATCTTCTTGCAACATTTGAGAGTTTCTTCATTGGGATAATTGGCCTGGGATGATTGTGTTCCCTTTTCGCCATTGGGTAACTCAGACAACAGGCGAACCAGAATATGTACACCCAGTTTTATCAATCACTACAAGACCACCAGAGATAACTTGATCATCTTGCAACAATATATCAAAGCATCGTTAGGACAGTGGATACCAATCTTGACTTTCGAATCTCCCGGTTCTCTGAAGTTGCTGCCAGATTTGGTCAGGGGCCTTTTGGATCTTACAATTATTTGACTAAACAAAATATTTCTTTATTTCTAGTCCCATTAGATCGTGGTCTAGTTCTGTATTGAAATCATACCTTCACATCCTCGCTTAGTCACATCACATACAACATATGCAGACAATTTAGAGCACCTGAAATAGTAATATTCAAACATTAGACCACAGTTTTGGATAAACAATATTGCATTATTGAAATTTAAAAATCATTACAGAGCAAATCCTTTTCCATCCAAAAGACCATCAGGATGGGGAGGTGAGTATATGAAAACGTCCCAATTTTATCAAATCTTCTAGTAAATTGAAAGTAAACAAGAAAACCTAGTTTTGTAGCCTTTAGATTTTTCAAATTGAGCCTCAGGCACATGACTCTCTCCCATCTCCATCAACATTTTGGTAAAGATTGACTTTTTCACTCCTTGAAAGTGCATGCTTAGGTAGCGAATTCTGTTGACAGTTTGGCGCACCGGTCTTAAGCTTTTTAGGAAGTGTAATGGCTCCCGTCCATATGAACTCTCGGATCTTATCATTTAGCTGAAAGCACTGCTCAGTCGCATGTCCTCTAGTTCCCGAGTGGTACTCACAGAAAGCATTCGAAGAAGTGATTTTACTCCTAAGCTTTTAGGTTTGTAAGATGGAAGGGGTGTCAGCATCCCTTGCTTAAAACAAGGTACAGCTTGGTGATTGGGATCAGAAGGTCTAGTGTTTCCTCATCATTGGTCCCAAAGTTTCCCCCTGTGGTACGAGGTAGATAGGCTTGATGGTTTTGGGTTCCTGACTTTTGGGTGTGGCTAGGAATTTGAGGTGGGGTATTTGGGTTTGGCTAATATTTATGGTGAGAAAGTGTTCGGTAGGCCTGGGGATAATATTGGGGAGTATGGTTTTGATAAAGGGAAGATACGTTCTGGTAATAGCAAGGACGACTTTAGGTATATGGTTGGTTCTTGGGGTAGTATTAGCGATTTTGAGGAGGGTGGTTATGCTATTGGTTGTTTTGGTTAAGGTAGGTTTTGGGATAAGAATCTTGGGAGTAGTTATAGTGAAGGGTTTGTTGGGGAAAAACGACAACGGCTACCTTGTCTTCGCTTTTCTTTGGTGGAACTGATCTCTTTGTCTGATTGGGCAAGTCCCCTTCAATCTTTCTACTTCTTATGCTCTCTTCTATCACCTCGGCTTGTTTGATCGCATCACCGAAAGAAGTCACTGCTATGCTTGATAGATCTTGATAGAATGGGGCCATCTGAATTAACTTGAATATCTCTAACTGAGCTTCCTCGTTCAGCCTGGGGACAACTTTGGTAGCCTCCTCCCTTCAGCGGGCAGTATACCTCCGGAAACTTTCATCTTTCTCCTTCAATATCTAGTAGAGGGTATTACGGTCCAGTGCGGCATCTTTATTGTACACATACTGTTCACAGAAGGCCTCTACTAGATTCTCGAACGTCTTAATCTGCGCTAAGTCCAAGGTCATATACCAGCTGAGAGCCGGTCCTTTCAACGATCGTCGAAACATCTTCAGGTAAAAGTATTCGTTCTGAGCATGAACTCCCAACTCCTCTTTGTAGATACTGATATTCCATTCTGGGGGGACAGTACCGTCATACTTTGTGAATTCTGGAACTACGAAGTTTTTTGGATACACCACCCGGGGTAGTATTGACAGCTCTTTGTACGCCACTTTTTTGGATGGCTTCTCCCTTTTTAGATCTTCTATGGTTTTCTCTAATTCATCCATTTTAAGAACCCAGGTTGGAGGGGGTCCATTTTCGTTTCTGTTTGCGGTTTCAATGGCCAGGGTCGGTCGATTAGCATTTGGATCATTCGGCGAAGCAACGACCCTCTTTGGGTGGATAAAGATTTGGGCTACAAGAGGGGCCGAACCTTTGGGTGGAGCCTGATAGATATGCCCTTGCTGGGGTATACTAGTGCTTCATAGGCGAAAGGATGAGGGCCCATCTGGGGTCCATAGTAGACTGATCCCGCAAAGTTCGGGCAAGCATAGTTCGAATTCGGCATAGAGTTCTCCATCTCGACACTTGGAGGATTTCCATTTGGTAATTCAGTCAAGGGAGTTCCACTAGACGGGATAACAGGCGCCTCATGTGACCGGCTAAGTTCGTTAATCATTTCCCTCATCATGTCAATGGTTTCCTACATACGAGCCATCTAGGCCGCATGGGGAGATTCATGATTGCTTTTTGATGTCATCCTGGAGTGAGTCTAGGCCCGGCTGCGAGTAAAGACCGGACTTCGGATGGGGAGAACCAGAATTGCTTTTTTGGGACCAATTTTTCTGTCTCATCCTGTTCTACAACAAGCCTATTTATTAGTCCACGTGGGTCTTAGGCAGCCTTAAAATCCATTCGAATTCGAAGTTTTCAATTCTGATAATGACTGATCAAAATAGATAAAGATTTATGAAAATTCTTTTATTACTTAGTCGGTATTGAAAACTTTGAACTCGTTTGGTTTTTAAGGCTTCCTAAGACGTCATCAATACTTCAACTATGAAACCCCCCCGTTTTGTATCATAGAATCCCAAGGAGATAATATGGATACAAGATGACCGTACTGGTGTCGGAGGGTTTATAACAATATAAGAGCCCAAGAGAGAAGAAAGAATAAAAAATAAATAAATATCACAGCTTATTTACAAAAAGAGAAAGAAAATATAACAAAATAAAATATAATATTCAGACATGGAAGAGTTAGACTTATTTGGATATATTAGGCTCGACCCTCTAATTGTCCTTAGTGGAGTCGCCAGCTGACACACCCTATTTTTCCAAAAAGGAAAAAATAATAAATAATAAATAAGTTTAAGGAGAGGGGATTTTTAAAGCGTCAGTTTTCTCAAAAAATATACTTAGGCTGTTTTAAAAATAAGGAGTTGCCACCTAACATTGGATTTAAATGGTATGTTAGGTCACCGAATTTTTAGAAAACAATTTAAAAGGTCTAAGTAAAAAAATTGACTCCAAAAACACGGTCAAACCAAAGATTCATTTAAAGGCTCGGGGGTTAGTTACGCTCAAGGAAGGTATTAGGCATCTCAAGACACCCATCCGAAAATGGTACTTTATGTCCAATTAAGTTCAATTAGTTTAGTCCGAGTGTTTTATTTTATTTTGAAATCATTCCCTTCTTATAAAATCTTTTTTGGTATTTTTCATAAATAAGGTGAGACAAGTTTTTAAATTTTTGGGAATGTTCCCCCGGTATAATCTCTTATCGAATATTAAAGATTTGACAAGGATGGTCCCGGGAGGGGGGGTTTATGTATGTTTTCGAGATATTTCTTTAATTTAAATATGCAAACTAAAATAGATAAATGATATTGGGAAATATGAATGCAAAACTAACATTTAAATGAGTTTTATTTTTTTTATGCAAAAGTGACTAAAAAAATTAAATGATTTAATTTAAATATGTTGATACAAACTGATATGAATACGGGAATCGAATAGGGAACACTACGTGAATTAATGTGATTATGCGTAACAATGATTTAATTAAAAAATATAAGTGATACACGTGTCATGACTAGATGTGAAAAAGTAGCGTGAATTCATAAAAAAGAATAAAAAATAAAAATAAAATAAAAACTATGTATGAAAAATATGAGTGGTGAAAGTGTTTAAACATGCCGTTTAAATGATACGAGAAATAAACATGCTAAGTGGATGCAAAAATAAAAAAAGTCTATTTTGAGTTTGCCCGATTAATTTAAAGAAATCCCGTTTTGAAATTTTCTCAAATTGTATGGGTAAGAGAATCGAGTGAGGTCCACGGAAACAATTTAGTTAAAATTAATCTTTTCGATACTTAAAAGAAATCCGTCGAAAAGTTTACCGAGGGAAGAGATTTCCTAAAACCATTCGTTTCTAAATTCCACTCGAGTTGGGGAATGGAAACGAGGTCATGAAAAACTCTTCCACAATTTATCGAATTGTCGAATTCACATTAAGGTTCGTAAGGAGTAATTTCTACAAAAATAAAAGATTTTATTATTTTTCTTGGATTTTTTTTTTTTTTTTTTTTTTATAACAAGAATAAATCAAATAAATAAAAAAAATATAGAAAAATGAATAATGAAAACATCCTTCACCTAACGATCGGGGTTAAATTTAAGCAAGAGAAACCCACCCCGACGTTTTCATCGGACGACCTTTCTTTTTTTGAGTTTTTCTTTATGCATTTGTAAATAAAATAAAATAAAAATGTAGAAAGTAAAAAAAATACAACAATATGGGTGTCCTCGTCTAAACGCTCAAAGGTTCAGATTGAAAGTGGGGAACCTCGTCCTGGCGTTTTTTATCGAGTCATCGGACTACTAAAAGGAATAAAGTTTGCAAGAATTTAAATTATGAAGATATTTAAATAAACTGAAAAATAAAATAAAAACATACCTGTTCTAGGCCAAGGATCCTGATACTCGGGCTTTTTCTTTCTCACAGACGGCTTCCTGAAAATGGATTTGGGAATCACTCTTCTAGGGGGTGGATCCTCTCAATTTTTGAATGAATAAACTAAGAGGAGGAGGGTCTTATTTATAGGAGAAGATCGGGCATGAAAAACACTTTAGGAAACCCTAAAACTAGGTCTGACCACCAAACCCAGTCCAAATTAGATTGAGAAAGGGTAAAATAGTAAAAAAGCATAAAAAGAGAAAATTCCAGGCCTCTGCACGTGCCCTGTCCACCGCCTCCAATCAACGACACATGGCGAAGGCCCATTGGTTCTCTTCTTCTTTCTCACGTGTACCCACATACACGTGGCTGGTCAATGGGCCTCACCCACCTTTGACTTCTCTATTTCTTTCTCACATGCACACACACAAGTTTAGTAGACAAAAGGCCCACAAGTTCACTCACACACATATACGCTGACGTGGCGGCGGGCCCCCCTCTATCTTTGATTTTCTCTCTCTCTCTCTCTCTTCTCTCACTGTTAGGGCTTTACTCTCTCTTTTCTCTTCTCTTCTCTTTTCTCACTTTCTCAAGTTTTGGAGCCAAAAGGGGGTCTCACTCCTTTTCCCCTTTTCATTTCACTCCCTATTTTCTTATTCTTTCAATTTGAAAACTCATTTCTTTCTCTTTCAATTTCACCCCCTTTTCTTTATTTCATTTTTTTTTAACAAATAAAGCAATATTAAATAAAACAAATTCCGCTATAAAATGAAGCATAATTATTTTTATTTTTGCGAGACGGTCAAAATGTCGTGTCTATAGGTAGCGTGCAAGCTGTTGGCGATGGCGACAGGGCGGAGAAACGGTGAAGGGTTGGGGAAACGAGAGGGAGATAGAGTGAAATCGGTGAGAGATTGGGATAGATAGAAAAAGAATATGAACCCAAGTGAGGAGTAAGAAATCAGTGAGGAGGGTTTTGAAACCTAATTTGAACTAAGCCCTTGGATCAAAAGTGATCTAAGGGTAAAAAATGTCTCTCATATAGTGCAATGTAGACTCTTGAATATGAGATCCAAGGGTCTAAAATGATTCCCTCCCATAAATAACTTTAACTACTGTAGCACATATTTTCAAATTAGAACCTAATTTGTATCATAGATTATAATAATAAATATACAATAACTAAGTTGTACAAGGCAATGGCATTAAATCAAAACCAACACATGGTCTATTATAAAACACAATTAGAAGAAAATAAAATATTGAAAGAAAATTAGTTAAACGGATGGATCAACAAACTTTTGTGATCTGATATCTTCAAGGACTCTCAAATACTCCAAAAATAAATCATGAAAACATTCTACAAACTTGTTAGTTCTAAATAAATAGCCCCACCCCTTTGATGCCATTTAAACATTCAAGGTGTTCATTGATTTTGGTAAGTATTTCATCCTACTATGATTCTGATTTAGCAATTCGTTGTATATACTAGTGTTTATCATTTCCTCAACAAAAGACTTATAATCATAGTAAATTACACAGTTTGAAAACCCCGTTTCTTGCAGTAGAAGAAGGTCTTTGTGAATGTTTCGTACGCCAACATTTGTTCGATGCTCCGTTAAAGTGTCGTTGCTATACAATCGTGTCCCTACACAACCGCCATACCAGTGGCCTTATCTAATTCTAGTAAGTCCCCTCAATGCCCCAACATGCCTACCAATTATTTGGGAACAACATTCACCTAATTAGTTGCCTGAAAAACAAACATCAATCAAATTCGGAATGGAAATAAATAAAAAATAAAAATAATAATAAATATATAATTAAAAATATTCACTGTAGTGTTCTTCGTAAATTTTATTTATTATCTTCAGGTACAAAGTGAAAGAACGTGGGTACTACTAAAAAATATTTGATGTTAAGAAATAATACACATTGCTAATTATTAACTCAAGTAACTAAATAAGATCTTAGACTCTTGCTATTTATAGGAAAATTAGAGCGAGAAATGGAAAACATAATTTTGAGAAATGGGAAAGAAAAATGGAGGGAATGTTTTGGTGGGAAAGGGGTTGGCAGGAAATAAGGACAAAAATTGGAGATTTTTTTTTTGGCGAAATATTGGTTGGAGGGAAATGAGGACAAAAATTGGAGAGATTTTTTTGGGTGGGAAAATGGTTTGCAGGAAATTAGGTTGCCTCCAAAATTTACCTATATATATATATAGAGAGAGAGAGAGAGAGAGAGGCAACCCAATTTTTTTTGGGTGGGAAAGTGGTTGGCAGGAAATTAGGTTGCCTCCAAAATTTACCTATATATATATATATATAGAAACAAATAGGACAACAAATAGAAAAACAATGGAGAGAAACAAATTCACATCTACCTTATGTAGGGATAGGACCTAGAATAGCATTCACATATAATAAATTACAAGTTCACAACACATTATTAGAAATTCAACATAGCCTTAAGAAACAACAGTATGGATTTTGTAAATCTGTTATATATACCCCTCAACAGTATGAAGAAAAAAATTGAAGAAAACATATAAAAAATATGAGAAATACAATAAATATAAAAACAAATATAAAAATACATTCTGAAGAAAAAATTTACAAGAAAATCCAAAAATTATAAAAAAAGGTTATAAGCCAAATAAAAATCATGTTAAGAGACCTTCACAAAAGAAATGTATTTGCTTCATATGCGGAAATGTTAGTCACCTAGCAAACATATGCCCCATTTTTCTTAAAGGTTTCAATTTGTTTATTTAAGTCTATTAGTGTTTCAATTCATTGTTCATAATTATGTTCGGATCTATTTCTTCTCAAAACATTTCCAATTATATTTTGATTATGTGAACTTCTAGCGACTACTTGTTTATCTGTCATTTTATATGTAAAGATAACTCTTTTTCTTTTTAGCTTTAGGTTTTTCTTTCACGTCAAAATCTTTAAATGAGGCAATTAAATCTTCGATTTGTTTATGTTGTTCCACTTCTTGCTTTATAGTTTTTTCTTTTTTCAAACCTTTTAGTTCTTGTTTTAGTAAGTCTTGTTTTATATCCAAATCTTCTATATATATTTATATATATTTTTTATGTAAACTTATTAAAAGAAATATAATAGTATTATTTTGTTTTATTATATGAGAATCTTCTGCGGTTCCTCCTATATATTTACTAAATCCTTCTAGCGGGGACCCAATAATTCTCTGTTTCTTTTAAAGCTTGTCTATATTCTAAATGTGACTCACTATTCATCAGTCTTTAAGTATCTTTAATATTTCTTTTATATGTTTATCTAATATATCTAAATTTTTTACCTGCTCCTTTATAGCATTAATTTCTTTATTTATATTTTTTTTATTTCAACTTCTATTTCTTAGGGATTAGTTAATTCTATATGTGCCTTAGAAATTTTCTTAGTTGTTTGATTATTTTGATCTTTTATATAATCTAATTTTTCTTCCAGATTTTTTATATTTTGGCCTTTTTGTCCAAATCCTTTAGTTATTGCCGTGTACACACACACGTATATATATAGGGAAATGAGGACAACCACTTTCCCACCCAAAAAAATCTCTCCAATTTTTGTACAAAAATCAGTTTAAATGATAAGTGAGTCAAGGAACGATAAGGTTAAGGGTAAGAAACTTATGAAGATCCAAGAGACCATGCTAAGTACCAAAACGAGATAGATATATTGTATGACATTCAGATACCTCAGGCACAAGTCATGATTTGGAGCGAAGAGGAACCACGATGTCCACTAGTATGGTATGACGACCGAAATAAGATGTGTAACCCTAGTACATTGCATGGTCCGTGAGATGTTGTTACCTTAGAACAAGATGCTCAACGATAACTTGATATCTCTAGCGCGTGGCTAAATTCTATTACTAAAAAAATATTTTTTTTTACTTCACGGTGATCCTTTCAAACACACTATTCGCTGGGTCAATCGTTATAACTACGAGATTTACAATTATGCCTCATGGGGCAAGGAAACTAAAGAAGCAAAGAATTTACGATGGCTAACACTAATGATAAAGAGAAACCTATATAAGACAAGGTGTCACCTGTACTACCTCAAAATTACAAAATTACGCTCTCTCAAAATTTTGAAAAACGAATCAGATAACATCAATAAAATTTGTCGTGCATTAAAACGAAAAATAAAACAAATGGAGAAACAAATACATGTAAAACAACATCTTCAAAAGATTCAGAAGAACAATACTCCCGCGGGATGCAAACGAACAAAGGTCAAAGTATTTTACCGAACCATGATATACAAAGGACCCAATACTGTCCGATTACGAAAATAAAATTATTTATTATGAATGGTTTATTAAATGATTTAGTTACCTCGTTGAAAGAGTTCAATGTTTGGTTATGTATTCTCTTCTTTATTTAATGCTTTTTTTTTTCCCGATTACTTTTAATTGTTATCACCTTCAATTTTAATATGCCTTTTTACTTAAAACTACGACTTTATTTTCTTTACTATTTTATTTTGAAATTAAGATCTTTAATATATTATAAAGTTAACAAAATTATTATATTGAATATAATTTTTTTTTACTCATTTAAAAAAAAAAACTTATATATATATATATATATATATAGAGAGAGAGAGAGAGAGAGAGAGAGAGAGAGAGAACAGGTAAAGGAAGAGCCGGAGGTGCCACCTCTGTCTTTCCCTTTTCAAACCAGAGGTTGTACTTTCGGCTTTAATAAATAAATAAAATCATGATTGTATAACAAGGGGTAGCACCCCGGTTTATTTTATTTTTTGTTATATTAGGGCAATAACCGGGAGTGATACTGTTGGTTATAATAAAATTGGGGGTACATGATAAGAAATAATTTAATAAGTTACATAATAATTTCATAAATTATTTTAAAATAAAAATATACTAATAAATATTTATAAATATCACCCCAAATTTATCTAACTATTGGATCAGATTAAATTTTAACCTAAAAGCTTTAACCCTAAAATTTTTACCTCCTAATCCTATTTTTTTTCCCCATTGTATTAGTGATTTGTTTTTTTATTCTATTGTATTGGTGATTTTTTTTTTTAGTTTTGTTTTGGTTTATATTTCTTGAAATTGTATAATTTTATTATGTTTGTTATTTTATAAGTTGTGTTTAATGTTAATATGTCTTTAATGTGTAATAAATTAAATATATATTTATTGTATTGTGTTAATATTTTGTTTTATCCTGTGACACTATAAATTATCGTACTATGTCAATTCGATAAGTTTCGTATTATTGTGTAATACGATAAATATTTATCATATCTTGTCAACTCAATAAATTTCGTATCATGTTTGATTTTGTGACACGATATTTTATTGTGTCGTGTTCGTATTATCATATTCATGTGAGATCATAACATGACACGAAATACAACCTCATAATATGTTTAATGTGTAATGAATTAAATATATCTTTATTGTATCGTGTTAATATTTTGTTTTATCCTGTGACACTATAAATCAATTCGATAAATTTCGTATTATTATGTAACACAATAAATATTTATCATATATTGTCAATCTGATAAATTTTGTATCGTGTTCTGATTTTGTGACACGATATCTTATCGTGTCGTGTTTGTATTTTCATATTCATATGAGATCATAACACGAAATACAACATTGTAGTATGATTTGTCAACCCTAGACAAAACACAAAAGCCACCCCGGTGACAAAACATTCATCTATTACGAAACCCCTAAAAACCCAAAAATTGAAGAATCGCAATAATTTAATTATAAAATAAAACAAATTCATCACGTGGACAGATACCTCATCGCTCTTTGACGTTCAAGTCAAAATCTGCTGCTCCCGTTACGTCTAATTGTACTAGCCGTCAACCTATCATTAGCGCAGATCTCTGGCTAGTCCTTACCTATCATTATCTCACTTGGAATCTGGACATGTCCTTCCAGATGTAACAGCAAAAGGAAATCTCAGGCACACTGGATTGCACCCTTTATTTAATTCTACACTTCTGGTACGTTCTCTAGATATTTTCTTCTCTCTCATCCTCTATATTCGGTAACAAACACACTTTGTCCCCCACATTTTCAGGTCAATTCAAGGTCGTCCCTAAAGTTTCATTTACTTAATTGTAGTCTCTAAACGTTTGTTATCGGGTCAAGTTGGTCAATTGTTTTCTTTCTTACCTTTGATTGTTTTGTTTCTCATTGTGATTTCACACTTCCACACCCCCCCATGTAGTTTTATCTCAACAATTATTTATTTTACTGATTCTTTTATCGTATATCATTCTAATCACTGCAAGCATCAATTTGCTTTTATTCAAAACATTGTTGTCTATAATCTCTCCCTAACCTAATTCACTTGATTATTTATTTAAAAATTGATATTTTTGAAAAAAGTGGATTGCCAATTAGTGATGGTGATAGTTTTGGGTGGAATATCACTCGTATTCGGATGAATGATAGAATTCAAAGTGGTGTATCGTTGCTTTGTCCCAATGGTTATTAGGTTCTGTTCTCTGTCCAAAGGGAATATGTGTTCGATTGCCTTTGCACTCAAAGTCTTTAAACCAAGACTTGTAATCTAATAGTTATCTAACGTGTCTCTTTAATGAGAAATCTAGTGTTCAAAATTCTCTCTCCCAACCTGTGTAGTAAAAAAAATGATAGAATACAAGGCGGTGGAGAGTTCAAAAGAGGGAGAGAGGAGAATCAAAGAACCAATTAGGTACCATATTTAAAGTTGGAAGTTTTAATTTGCAAAAAAGTAAAATATGAGGACTAAATTGAAAGAATCCTAAAGTTTCAGGACCAAAACGAAAGCGAACTATTCTTTCGCCTAACTATTTTATTGTTTTCTTGTTGCGTATATGGGTTTTCTCTGAATCTGTTCGTCTTTCGAGCTCTGCGATGATTCTTCTTCTTCAGTCTTCTTTCCGTTAGCATTTCTGAATCACTGCATTTGCATTTATCGGTAGTCAGTCTACCGTACGGGCAATGTGCGTCGCGATCTTATGTATATTGATGTAGAAGAAACGAGTATTCCAGATGAATATTTTTGCTTCGTAACAGGTACGTACGGACGAGGAGTTTGTATATTTTCGCCTTTGATTTCGTGTTGTTTCGACCTTTTTTTCCGATCTGAACTTGCTAGTTTATTCGTTTTGTGAACGTTCGATGTTGAGTTCATAGGCTGATCAATCCCTTCGTCGTTTGGTAATTGGTGGAAATTTTTTGAAAAGATATTGGTAGAACCTGTAGGTTATGGATTTAATTTGTTCTGCAACTGTTTTTCCAAGGAAGTTGCGTACAAAGGTATTTGTTTGAGCATTTTGTTCGCTTAGTTGCGTGTTCAAGAGAGTAGCACACCAAAAAGAAGAGCTCAAAACGTTTAACCTAAAGGAAAAGGAAAGTTTTTGTTGGTCACATAAGAAATTTATTCAGTTCATCGGTTCTAAAATGAGCACTAATGAAGGACGAAGATTTCTATATAGACCGGTAATACAACAGTAGCCACTTTTTTCCCCACCGCTTTAGTCCCCCCCCCCCCCCCCCTCTTTTTTCTGTCACGTTTTGCATAGAAAATATTCTGTTTCATGTTTTAGGAAATATTAGCTCAAAATCCCATTTAAAACACTTTCATATTAAATGTTTGACGCTGACGGACAAAATTACCTCTACATTGAAGGTTTCATGTTTTCAGTAAATATTTTCATGTTGCATATACATAATATTCAAATAAGTCAACAAAAGTGATATTGCTTAAGAAACGAACAAAAGAAAATCTGTTAGCATTAAAATATGATGTGAATGTTTCATGTACAAACTACAAACATATATATATATACACACACATCTAAAACAAACATGGAATTGTATATTTTTCATGTTTGAGGTCATATGTTTCATTAAATTGAGCATTTAATGTTTGAAGGGCATATGTAAGAAAGGGGCGCTTGCAAATTTTCCTGTTATGTTATTACCCGTCGTTATGGAAAAAGATGCAGCCAACTCTCGGCATTAAATATATTATTTAAAAATTATAACAAATCCACAGGGTTGCACTTTGAGAAATTAGATGAAAATAAATTATTTTTTCGTGATCGTCTTGTCGAGACGATCGATTTGATATCCATGTTTAATTTTTTTGTGGTTTGTTTAACTATTTTTTTTTAAATTTTAGTTAAACTCAACTAATTTTATGTGCTAAGTGAAACTAATTTTTTGAACTACTTTTAGTTTGTTATACTAAAAATATGTAATGTTATCATTTAACTATAGTTGACTCAACTAAAACGTAGTTCAAATTTGAAATATGGATTGTTAGTTGTGTATTTAGGAAATCATAAAAATCAGTTAAGTTAAAGAGGTTTCCATCTTGTTATATACTATAAATATGTAATGTTTTGTGCTTGCAAAATTAAAGAAATCACAAAAAATTAATTAATTAAGAGATTTCCAAGTTGTCACATGCTAAAGATATGTAATGTTTGTCACATAAAATAGTTGAACTTGATTAAACATATATGAAAACAGTTTGAGGTTAAAAATGGAATAGAAAACATTACACATAAGTTCAACTAAACATAGTTGAGTTCAGATTTTAAATTTGGACGGTCAGTTATGAAATTAGGAAATCACTAAAATCAATTAACTTAAAGAGTTCCAAGCTGTCGAATACTAAACATATAAATATTAAATACGTAATGTTTGTCACGTATTCCTTACATAAGTTTGAACTCACTTTTTATCTCACAACATTACATTTAGTTGAACTAACTACAACATATTTATACATAGTTTGAGATGAAAATAGAAGAGAAAACATCCCATATAAAAATCTTTAGAATTAGTTGAACTCAATTAAAATTAAAAAAATAGTTGAAAAAAGTTAAGATCTATTAAACAACCCTAAAATTCAAATATGGATCGTCTCGATTCAACGTTCTTGAATATATATATATTTATTTATTTTTTATCTGTTTTCACACAAGGCAATTAAGTGGATCTGTTCAAATTTTGGATTTGCAGATGATGCATTAAAAGTTGGTGGTAGAATGATATGGCGTTTCATATTAAAGATATAGGAAAAGACGGGCGAGGAGTATGTAGATAAGGGGGGTCACAACATAAAGAAATTTGGTGTTGGAATGAGGATGTTGTGAAAAAGTTTTTTGGGATCAGAAAATATCTCATAAGGAGAAAAAGATGTGTCGGACTAGTGAGTTTTTGGAGAAGTATAAACAAGCAAAAAAAGGAGGCAAGCAAAGCTATTAAAGAATCTAAGTTCAGGGCTTGGGATGATTTGTTTCAAAGGTTGGAAAAAAAAGATGGAGGGATATTTACAAATTTGCTAAGAGATGTGAAAGGAAGAGACGTGGACTAAAAGGTTTTAGTGAAGAATGAAGAGATTGTGGAACAATAGAAAAGTTATTTTTATAGTTTATTCAATAAGATATGTGTCGCGGAATCAAGTTTAGAATTGCTTAGTTTGCTTACAAGTAGGATTCATAGGTTTCATAGGATAATTCAGACTTCAGAAGTTAGAATAGCATTAAGGAAGATGAGTAATGGAAGAGTATTAGGACCAGATGGAATCCCTATAGAGGCTTGGAAGAGTTTGGGAGATCTGGGGATAGATTGCTTGACTTATTTAAAAATAAGAAAATGCCAGGTGATTGGAGAAGAAGTATTTTAGGTGGCATTTGGTTATTGTTTCTATTTTTCTCAACCCACCTGGGATGGGTTGCGTTTGGTAACGACAATTTTTTTTTTTGTTCTGGGAACAAAATGATGTTAGGTAACGATATTATTCTAGAATTGTTTCTTCACTATTTTTTTTTCAATTTCTTTAAACTTACACCGAAGAACAAGAAATCAATAACACTAATTCTGAGAAATCAGGAACGAATCCTAAACCAAAATTAAGAAATCATCAAGAAATCGAACCCTAATTTTGAGAAATTGATTTTAGCAACCAAACCCTAAATCGGTTTGAGCATTAAAATCGAAATTGAAAATTGAAATAAATTTCGTGATTGATTTCAACAACCAAATCCTATATCGATTTGAGCAATGAAATTAAAAATCATTCAGCATAAACCAAACAAATCATTCAGCATAAATAAAAAAAATAGAGGAAATTAATAAACCCTAAAGGCCTGAACTGAACAAGTCATTTAGCATAAACAAATAAAATAGAAGAAATTAAAAAAACAGTAAGAACAAAGAAATCAAAGATGGAACTATAAACAAATTAAAAAATAAAATCAATGGCAACATACAGGAGCAACGGCGGAGCACTACCGACTGCGAAGCACGGAAGCGTCACAGGAGCAGGAGCAGCGTCAGAGCGTTACCCTTGCAGCGTCGGAGAGATGAAAGACTTCGCAAGTGCAAAAACACCATTGTGAGCTGCACGAATGATGAGGGAATGAACGGTCGGCAAAGACGGTGAGAGGAGATGGAGATGAACGCTTGCTCTTTTTGCTGAGATTGAGAGGGCTGACTGAAAGGGTGAGAGAAGATGATGGCGGGATAAAAATAGTGATGAATGAAGAGAGAGATGTCAAAAATAAACAATTTCGAAAATGAGTGGGATGAAGTTCGAACAGGGGTCTCATTAACATTTAAAAAAATGATGAGCGTGTTCCTAAAGTTGGATGGGTTGGGTTGGGCACCAAAAAAAAAAAAAAAAAACTATTTTTTTTGTTTCTCATTTTTTTAGAATTTTGAGAATCAATTCTCATTTTTTGGGTTGGGTTGGGTTGAGTTTTGTGTTTCCCAAACGCATTCCCAAGTATCAATCCCAAAATTTTTGGGTTGGGTTGGGTTGGGTTGAGTTTGGTTGGAAACACTAACCAAACGGGGCCTTAGTGCCTAATTCAAAAATAAAGAAAACGTCCAAAGTTGTACCAATTATCAGGGAATAAAGCTTATGTGTCATACCATGGAATTATGGGAGAAAATGATAGAATATTGGTAAGACAAGAGACAAACATATAAGATAATCAATTTGACTTTTTGCCCAGACGGTCAACCATCGATACCCTATATTTACTTAGGCGATTGATGGAGAAATATATGTTAAAAGGTATTTATGTTATTCCTGTATTGTTTAGGGTTTCTTGTATTTGTTTAGGGTTTTTGTCTTCCTAATTTATATTATAAATAGAAGGAGAAGTTAACACAATTGTGAAGTCTTCTCATTCTTTTCCTAACCTCTTCTTACTTTAACATGGTATCAAGAGCAGATTCTGAGACACTAATTCCATAGGTCTATTCAACCATTACTTTTATTTATTTTTCTTCTCTCTTTCATTTTCCCCATCTGTACGAAGAAAATAAAAATAAAAATAAAAATTCTGGACCGTCGCCGTCCCTATACCCAGATTCTTGCAAATCACGTTGCCACTGCAGTTCAGGATGCCGTAGTTCGCCGCCTAGGCTTTTTCCAAGCAGATCATCGTTGATTGGCCCTTTGTTGCCACTGTTTAGCCTTTTCTCGTTGCCCAGACCACCGCCGCCACCGAACCCTTCTTCGTTGCCTACCTACAGCCTAGATCCGCCGTTGTCTAGGCCAGCTTTAGCTTCGTTGCGCTATTTCGAGTTCATTGCCATTGTTTCGAGCTCCACGGCACTGTTCCTCCAAGTTCATCACCGCACCGTTCTGACCACACCGCCGTTGTTCGAGCTTCCCGTGCCATTCCGACCACCTTAACGGTTGCTGTTGCAGATCTAGGCCAGTCTTCGCATTCAACGGCAATACCCCACCTTATGTGCCAAACTTAGCCCAATTTTGTAAGTAAAAAACAAAAGCAAGGAAAAAGTCTTATTTATGTCTTAAATTATTTATTTATATGTTTTCTATTAATTTATGTAAGTTTTTTTGGGGTCATTTTCCGACGTTCCGTTGACCGTTGTTAGTTTGGAGTTTCAGTTTCATTCGCTTAATAGGTTACTATTGTCGATTGTGTTGCCTCAATTGTTACCGCCATGCAAGTTGAATGAGACCAATTACTTGTGATGGTTCAAAGTTGGGCAGGTTGCCCTTATCGGTCAAAGGAAATGTGCTACCAAGACAATTTCTAATGACGGGTATGCTTAGATCCTCCAGTTTAAGGCATTCCAATAGACATCCAACCCCATTACTTTTTTAGCTCAATGAGGTATCCCTACTGCATGTTTTTTCTTTCATCCTTCCCCCTCTACGCCCTTGGTTATAGACTCCGCTGCCACTGGCCAAATGTTAGGTACCTCTTCTTTGTTTATGCATATTCAGTAATCTCCATCATTGTCCCTTGTTACTATTGCTGATGGTTCTACAATCGCTGTTCATGGCATTG
This sequence comes from Eucommia ulmoides, assembly GCA_016647705.1. Taxonomy (NCBI): domain Eukaryota; kingdom Viridiplantae; phylum Streptophyta; class Magnoliopsida; order Garryales; family Eucommiaceae; genus Eucommia; species Eucommia ulmoides. The sequence goes on along the minus strand of CM028341.1, from coordinate 12,467,405 downwards.
ACACTGTGGAACTCTCACTCTCGTTCTCTTTATTCTTTGTCTTGTATATATTTTTTTATTTTTTATTATTATTATTTTCTTTATTCTTTCATTATCCAGGATTTGAGAACACGGAAGATGATTGGTGTAGGGCGTGGGAAAAATAATCTTTACTCATTTGATGATCTCGACGAGACGCCTGTTATCCCACCCACTGCATTTCTTGTTGCATCTACCCACCAAATTCATTGTCGGTTAGCCCATCCCTGTCTTGCCAATCTCAAGGTACTTGTACCTTCTTTACATCGTTTGTCCTCTTTAGATTGTGACTTGTCAGTTGGAAAAGCATCACCATATTTCCTTTGCTTCCTCGACTCATGTTCGAGCGTCATGTCTTTTAGTCAAGTTCATTCAGATGTTCAAGGTCTTTCTCGTGTTGTCTCTACATTAGGTTTTCATTATTTCGTTACATTTGTGGATGACTTTTCAAGAGTTACATGGTTTTATTTAATGAAAGATCGTTTTGAATTATTTTCCATTTTCTCTACCTTTTGTGTGGAAACTAAAACCCAATTTAATGTGTTTATGCGTATACTCCGCAGTGGTAATGCTATGTTTGAGATGTATGTTCCAAACACTTCTGGGCCAATGCGGTTTTTACAACTTGCTTCTTAATCAATAAGATGACATCTTGTACCTTGAAAGGCAAAGTTCCTCATTCTATTATTTTTCTACGATCACCTGTTGTTTTGTTCACCAATTAACTCTCGGTAAGGATAAGTTAGATCCTTGTGCCACAAAATGTGTTTTCTTTGGTTATTCTTGCACACACAAGGGCTATTGATGTTATAGTCCTTCTTTAAGTCGCTATTTATTTATTTATTAGTAAAACTAAGATGGAAGACATGCATCAAAATTTTGGTGAAACCCTAAGAGATGATCAATGGTAAAAATTGGAGATTTGGAGATTCTTAGAGCTAATCATTTTCGATACATAAATTCTATAGTTAAAAGGGGAATGGAGAAATCAAGGAGCATATTACGCATAGAGTTAAGGTAGAATGGTTAAAATGAAGAAATGTAGTAGGGGATACCGAAGATGAGGATGTTAAAGTAGATCATAACGTTGGGCGGTAGGCAAGAAGCATGTTTAGAGAGTAGGTGTATCATAGATGAGGATCTTATGGTGGATCAGTTATAAGACAATGATGGGTAAAGTTAAGAATGAGACTTTTAGAGAGTTTAGAAATAACACTAGTTGAAAATAAGATAAGAGAAAATCGTTTATAATGGTTTAGACATGTGCACAAAAGATTTTCGGATGCAACAGTGGTGATTTAATTCAAGTGGAAGTTGTCCAAAGAGTGAGAGGTATCTAAGAAAACTTGGGATGAGACAATTAGGAATGGTCTTATTGCTTTGGACTTATTTATGACCCTTGAACGATCTGTACAGTGCAAACAAATTCATGTAGCTGACCCTATTTAGGTGTGTTAGAATATTTAATATTTCCATCAATGCATTATTTATTATATACTAGTCATGTCATATTTTCTATTTAGGTCATGTTCACCAATTTGGTAACTTCCTTTATTTCATTAATTGACCAATTTATTTGGGCGATATTCATTTAAATTTAGCCCACCGTTGTGGCTATATAATAGGGAGTGCAGGACCTTATTGTTTAAAATATATTAAATAATAACAAAACATTCTCTCCCTCTCCAAAATCCCTTTTGGTATCAGAGCCTAAAACGAGAAAAATAATGGGAGGCATGGGGGAGGGGGAAAACCCTAGCCCCTACATGCTTGACCACCTTCCATCCACTGTCTTTCCCCCACGTCGAACTACCTTCCAGCCACCGCTGTTGCTATAGCCCCTATCTTGTGGTAGCACTACCTTCTCCTTCACCTAATGGCGGACCCTTTATTTGCCCCTCCCTCTAACGATGGTCACTTGACATTTCAGTTGTCACCGTTGGTTGCTTGACATTCCAGCTGTTGTCGTTGGTCTTCTCGTGCTCCAATTGTAGTCATTGGTTGTCCGGCGTTTCAATTGTCGCCGTTGGTCGCCCTATGTTCCTGTTGTTGTCGTTGGTCGTCCGATTTTCCAGTTGTCGCCATTTGTTGCCCGTTTAGTTGTTGTCACTGGTCTTCTGGTGTTTCAATTGTCGCCTTTATTTGCTCGACACTTACTTTCGTCCTGTCTCTGCTGTTGCGTCCGACAACAATCGTTCTTCCGTTTTTACTATTGTGAAACATGTGCGCCTCAGGTTGAGGGGGTGTGTTGGAATAATTAATATTTTCATTAATGTATAACTTATTATTTACTAGTTAGGTCATATTTCTTGTTTAGGTCATGTTGACCAATTTGGTAACTTCCTTTATTCCATTAATTAGCCAATTTATTAGGGCGATATTCTTCCTAATTTAGCCACCGTTGACTATATAATAGGGAGTGTAGAGCCTTGTTGTATAGAATATATTAAATAATAATAAAATATTATTTTCCTCTTCAAAATCCTTTTTGGTGGGACAAAGACGTTGTTGTTGTTGTTGTTGTAGACGATGTATTAAAAATTAAGGGCTCTTGGTGGCAACACACATTGAGGTCCTTGTTGTATAGAATATATCAAATAGTAATAAAATAATCTCTTCATATCCTTTTAGGTGGGACAAAGATGTTGTTGTTGTTGTAGATGATGTATTAAAGATTAAGGGCTCTTGGTGGCAACACACGTTGAGATCCCCAAACCTTTTTTTTTTTTTTTATCCCACTTCTAAAATGAGGTTGAGTCGTAGGACATTACATTTTTTGGGACCGAAATGAGCTTCGTGCTCACCTTATTTTACGAGTTTTATTGTTTTGGTTTTGTAAGTAGCAATTATGATGCCTCAAAAACAAAATACAAATAATTGAAAATGAAATTAAATCTGATGAGTTTCGTAGCTTTTCCAATATAGATTCAAGATCGCCAAAACCATAGCTTAAGAAAAACATCCAAATATCCAATTGTTGATGTTTTAGATTGAAAGTAAATGCATATTGAATTCAATGCAATACGCTACGTCTAAGAATTAGGAAAGAAACAACATCATGAGATACGATATCCGAAATTGTAGGGAGTATTAACATCTCATAACAACATGTTAATTGCCAGATCGAGAGATCAAGAACTTTAAAACGATATCCATGTGTTAATTTTTTGAAGAAGTTATAGATAAATGTTGAATTCAATAACGCTAGTATTAATTTTGTTCAAATTTGTGTGTTGAATTCAATGTAATTGTAAGTCAAAAGGTGTTTGTGTTTATTATTGTTTTTTTGAGTTTAATAACAAAATTAGTATTAAATTCATTAACATTTTCTTTATTGCATTCAACAACATACGTCATTGCTCATAATCTAATTATAGAAAAATGAAAAACTAATTAATTAAAATTCGGTTTTTAACTGTGATTATTTTCTTATTTTTGAAATCTGAAAATTAAAGATCGATTGAATAAAATGGAAAGATAAGGTGAATAAAAAATACCCAATTAATATTTTTTAAAAATAGAATCAATACAAGAGATTGATATCCAAAAGGGTTAGATTATTTTACAAATATTGGGCTCGCTTCAACCGATTTGATTCGGATTAGATGATTTTACAAATATTGGGCTTGTTTCTATCGATTTGCCCTAAATATAACGCACAATTAAATGCACCTATTAAAATATGAATAGCGGGCAAAAAGGTCATTTCACCGTAAGGAAAAAGGGTGGGACGACTGATAGGATAGAAAATGGGGGTCCTTACTATATTGGATTCTATCTTCAAGTTTTTGATTCTGTTTATAGAATAATTTATGTGTTAGTCCTTACTAACTTATGTTTAATTCCTTGCCGACATTTTAGTTAATTTTTACTATGATACCCGAACCAAATTTATCATCTACTTGATAGCTAAAAGATTAAAAACTTATGCTATGGACTGAAAAATAAAGAGAAATAAAGAACAAGGATAAAATTATAGGCGACTTATTTCAGGAATCTAATAATTCCCCACCCCCCTACCCAAAAAAAAAAGTGGGATAATTTTTTTTCACTAATTTCCTTGTTTTGTATATCTAAATGTGCTTCTCCCCCTCCCCTCCCTTTATGAGGGTAGATAATTTATTCAATTTTGATTTGCATTTGTGTAGATCACTCCTATAAAGTTTGAGATCTATTTACTGACTATGTAGTAACATGGTTTTTAATTCTTCAGGTGCAATTCATTAGGAATAATTTGGGTAAGAAAGTGTGAGATGAATAAATCCAACATTCAGGTTTCGTTGCCATGCAAAGAAAAGATGCTGCATTAAAAAAACGAAATATCTCTATATAAAACTAATTGTTACTTATCGGTGAAAGGGACGGTCTTAATGAGAGCTCTTCCGGACTATTCCTAAGCAATTTGTAGACTTCTTTTGGATCTGCCCCAGTACTAGCTACATTCATTGCCCGGAACCAAACAATTTAACTCGAGAAAACCGTTTATTTTTTAGTGTTTCATGTTATTTTTTTGAATGCTAAAATCATGCATAGGTCCCTATTTTTTTTTCTGTTTTTCGCCTGACCTCACCCCCCCCCCCCCCCCCCCCCCCCAAATCTTGGTTTTGCCCTTCGTGCATTATTCATTTTGGGCTTCAAGTAATCTCCATCCCTGATGTTACCAAGTAAAGCCTTTGGTGCATGATATTTTTGTGTTATACTATAATGTGCTGATACTGAAATCTCGGTTAAATCAACTGAATAATGGGTCGGGTTTCCACGTGATAGAATGTCTACTACCAGTTATTAAGCACTTCATTGGATTGACATATTTTACTGTCCATTTATTTGGGTAGTTAGGTATATTTTCAGCGTAAGAGGTGAAATCAGTGGAGACTGTTTTCCTGTTCTTCTGATGTGAATCTTGTTAAAAAGGGAAGGGGGTTGTATAATTCCGAGCTGAACATGTGTTTATTGCTACAAAGACTCGGGAAGTTGAGGGATCTAAGACTGTTCCCTGTAAAAAATTGTATTCTTTCTGCACGGGCAAGGTGTATTGTGAAGTCGGCAAAATGAGTTTCTCATGTCATAATCATAATCATACTTACCTTTAGAAATCCAATGATACCATGGCAGGGAAGCCGTGTGCTTTTAGGTTGGTTGCCAAGAAGATTCTGGACCTCATGTGGGAGATCTAGTGGTTTGATCATCACCAACAAAAATAGGTCCTCATATTATATTTGTCAGCTTCCTGTCCTACATCGATCACTTAAGAGTATCCAAACTACTATATAAACAAAAAGAGCTACTCCATTTGTCACCATATGATTTTGAGTTGGAACCCCTCATAACATGGTATCAGAGCCAAAGTTATGAGACTTCACCTCTTTTCCCTCGTAGTCAAATCGTTAGTGCAAGCTGGGGGTTTCACTTCCCTCGTAGTCAAATCATTTGTGCAGACCGGGAGTTGCACTTAAGGCTGGGTGTTAGATTCTAGTCCGATATCGATAATTTGAGAGTCTCCAAACCACCACGCAAACAAAAGGAGCTACTCCACGTGTTATCATATGGTTTTGAGTTGGAACCTTCTAACAATATCTATCATAAAATATGTCCACATAATCATATTATGTCCAACCTTGTAATCCTCGAAGGTAGTTTTGGTGTCTTACCTGCTGGATAAATGATGTATGTTGGATAGTCGATACTATAAAAAGAATCTTTTGCCATTGTTTATAGTTCTTGTACCATATTTTGGAAAAGAATCTTTTGCCATTGTTTATAGTTCTTGTACCATATTTTGGATGTTAAATGTTTAAGTATTCTAAAATGCCCATAGAGGTACTCCGTATCCTTAATGCATTTAAATGTATTCTTTTGTTGCTGGCTATGAATTTTAAGATATGTTTCTGGTTAAGTGAACTAATAATGCAAAACAAATAAATGCAATTTATTGTGTCGAGTCCTAAATACTGAGGTTTACCATATTTAAAAGTTGATTATACTGTCTTTTTTCTCTTGTTTGCCTTGTGAATGTGTTAGTGGAGCAGGCCTTCACCAACATCAAAGGTGACAGAGGTTTCCGTTCATACTTTAGAGAGGTAAGTGATTATATCTAATTTGAAGATCTGCTACACTGTAAATTGAGTAGACCACGTCAGCTTCTTCTTTTGAGTCGTGTCTCTTCCAAGCTTTCATAAAAAAAAAGCTCACCGCTGACAAAATTTGAAATCTTGTTCGGATTTTTGGCTGTGCCCTTCCTCATAACACACGGTGAAGCTCGTGGCCATGTCATCTGTGCAAGTTCAGATGGCACTTTAGAGAAGTCAGGTGATGTAAGTCTTTAGATCTTTGGTGGTTTTCCATTTTAGAAATTGATCATCTTGTCTTTTTTCTCTAGTTTGCCTTGTGAATGTGTTAGTGGAGCAGGCAGCCACCAACATCAAAGGTGATAGAGGTTTCCGTTGGATCCGTTTATACTTGTTAGAGAGGTAAGTGATTATATCTAAGTTGAAGATCTGCTACACTGTAAATTTAGCAGACCACATCAGCTTCTTCTTGAGTCATGTCTCTTCCAAGCTTTCATAAACAAAATGTTCACCCCTAACCACACTTGAAATCTTGTTCGACTTTTTGTCCATGCCCTACCTCATAACACATGGTGAAGCTCGTGGCCATGTCGTCTGTGCAAGATCAGATGGCACTTTAGCAAAGTCAGGTGATATAAGTCTTTAGATCTTTGGTGGTATGCATTTTATTTGAATGAATTCTGTTTGTTTTCCTTAAAATCTTGTCGGCATGTTCCTCTGTGTGTTACCGGGTTCACGGAGTCTTTTTTAGCTCATTTACTTTCATGATGATGATGATATATAGAAGACTAGACATGTAAATTGGAGTTCCGTGCATTTGTGTACTTGACAACTTATTCTACTTACTACAGACAAGTCAATGGCGTTGATACAGTATAACTAACATCCAAAGGAATTTGCTACAGTAGTTTTTTCCCCGGCAAGTTACATCTGTGATACTTTTATTCTTTTCATGTATTTATGCCTACTTTGATGCCAGTGTTGGTATTTTTTGTCAGATCAATTGACAATACTAGATGTTTCACTCACAAATTGAACACCACAATTACATGCATTGATTCACTTCAATGATAGAACAGCTAGTTGCTAGAACAACACATTGCACATCCAGTGTTTTCATTTTTTTTTCCAACTTTTGTATTGTTACATAGATAGCAGGAGTATAATTGATCAATTTACAAAAATCCTTAATACATTCGATAAATGGCTGCATGCCCAATCTGGTATCCATTGCTTCTCTTGTTTTTTTCCCTTCTTTTGGACCTAACTACGAAATTCCACCAATGGAAGCCGGATAGTGTAACTTTAGGCAAATTTTTGAAGTTGACTGGACATCCTCCACATTGTCGAGCTGCTTTCTAATGCAATCATAGCCTGTTGCAGAGTTTTGAGGAAATGCAGTTACACAATCAATTACAGAAGATACAATATATGACATTTGGAAATAGTTGTTGTCTAGGGTAGTTTAAAAATTGATTCAAGGGAGAAAGATTACCCGAGCTTCATTACTTCTGCTGGTATTTCATTATCCTGAGAGTTTGGCTGACTTAGATGGAGATTTATGGGTGCATGCAAGTCATATCCATTGGCGAGTTCATATGGAACATGTTTGTTTCTTTTTGCTTCATTCATGCTACTTGCTCCATGAACCTAGGCGCCAAAACTTGAGCTTAGATTCAGCTAATCAGTGCTTGTAAATAAAAAAGAAAAGCTTAGGGTCAGCTGGTCATGAACTTTTTAGGTATGCTTTGAAAGACAAAAAAGAGGCATAGAAGTTTGTTTACTGGTGTTTGGAGTTGATATTAATTGTCTAATCCAATACCTTCTTCTTCAATTCTGTATTCTCTTGATGCAAGAGGTTAACCTTCTTATGCAATTCTGTATTTTCTTGATGAATGACACTTCTCTGCGGTGAAATAAAAAATAGTTAATGTAAAACAGGTAAAAGAAAAATCTGACATTGTGGCTGTTCCTTTGGGCATACCTTTCTGTTTAGTTCTGTAATCTCATCAGTTAGAATCTTATCCTGCAGAGAAAAATAAAACTCAGTATCATCCATCTTTGTGGGGGATACCTTAACAGTCATGAGATAATATGTATGTTTGGTTGAGGTATAATTTACCTTTGTCATTCGAACACCTTTCAAACTCATTTCAAGTTGATTTTCCAGATTTTGTAGATCTTTGAGGTTCAGGCCGCATAATTCTTCTCCCAATAGCTGCCTACAGTTATTGCAGTGGAAGTAGATGATTTGTCATTTTGTCTTTCATTAGTGTTCTCCTGATTATTAGTTATATCCATCTTTTGATTTCCTATATAACTATATGTAGGGAGCCTGTCAACCTTTACTTTTTCTTTATTTTTTCAGATTCATAATGGTGATATACCAAGTGCCGAGATCTATAGATTGTGTGGTGCGACAAGTTTCCTTAAAATGAATTGAGCTGTTCCATAGAAGTTTGTTTGATAGTAGTTCAGTCGAGTTTGTTTTGTTTATCATACAAACCAAACTTAAATTGATTGGGTTTGTTTAATAAACCAAACAAAACTTGAGCAAAGCTAATTTTGGTTCAGTAGTGTACCTGAACAAGTTTGTTTAAAATTTGTGTTGAAATTCGGGCTTGAGTTCATTACTGAAGTTTGACCATATATGATATTTAGCTTTTGTTTATGTTCTACTACAAGTAGTAGATATTCTCTAGTGAGATATTACACTAAAATAATGTACCTTACTAAAATAGTGCATTTTCTTTTTGGACTCTATATGTGATAGGAATCCTAGTTCATCACTTTAAGCGGTTTGGCTTTGTTATTTATAGAGTATAAGCTAGGATTTGTTCTGAGCTATGTCATGCTTCCTTGTTTTGAGTTTTCCTTGATTCTTGTACATGGATGGCATATAGTAAGTCCGGTTAAATTTTTCAGAGTTATGGCTCAGTAGGCCCTCCTGTTGGGAATCACCTCCTTGGTCATGCATTATTTTTTATTTGTTATCAATTAAAAGCTCTTCCCTTGCCGCCGGACTCCCCACCCTCCCCCCCCCCCCCAAAAAAAAAAAAGAAAAAGAAAAAGGATACCTAGTTTGAGATAATACTTGTAATTGTGCTTGATTATCAAATTCGTAGATTATTATAATTGGGTATCTTAATGAGTTTTTGTTTGTGAATGGTTTTTATTATTGATGATAATGTTTTTGGGATATGCTTCTAAAATCAATTTGAGGTCCGTTAAACAAATCTTACCCGAAGTTGAATTAAATTCAAAGTTCAGATTTGCATTTGAGCTTGAATTTTTTTTATTAAACATGAACCTAACCAAACTCAAGCCTAACAAACATGAACATAATCAGATTCGAACATGTATTCTAGACTCCAGAGACACAAATCAACCTCGATCTAGCTCTCTTTTAAAGAAAATAACGCTTAAACAATTCCAAGTTTGGTTCGATGTTCTTTTATGCCCCTAAACTATAAGATTGCAGATGAGAAGAGTGTAGAATGAGGTTGCAAGGAGTGGTCTTATCGTTTAGCTTTTGTTTGGGAATGTGACCTTTACGAAGGGCGGCATGCATACAAAAAGTAGAAATGTAAAAATAAACTTGTGCCAATTTGGTCTTGTATACTAGATAGCAGGAGAAGGATTGATGGTCTTGCTACCAAATGGGATATGACATTTATCTGAAATGGAATTCTCATAGATTTATTCTGTACATGTATTCTCAGCCGTAAACTTGAGCAGATGGAGAAATAAATAGCAATTTCTGGGCAGTTGCCACTGAGATGCGAAAAGCTCTTGTCATTACTTGGGCAGAATTAACTGAAGGTTTTTGGGAGGCTGGGTTAGGTATAGATCTAACCTTTAGCATTATAAGTCTTTAAATTATTGTTCTACTCTTCAAGCCAATGACATTATCAGCTGAAGAATTTTTTACCACTTCACTTAGTGATGCTGCGATGTCCCTTTTGAACACACTAAACCATATTGAAAATCATTTCACTTGCATAAAGAATTGTTGAAGGTTTGATACCCTCATTTCCCTGGAGTTGTGATGGGCATGTGCCTGACTTTTGCCTATTCTATACCTGCAATTTGCGTTGCATTGAACTTCTAAGTGTGAAATTTAATGTATGCACAATAATTGAACTGGTATTGGGGAAAAAAAGAAAGGAAGAAAAAAAAGTTAAAAACAGATATTGTGCAGGTTTAAGTAGCAGATCTCTGATGCAGTCGCTACTTTGCTCCTATGTTCCTGTGCATGTTTCATCCAGAAGGATGGTGATCGTATGATATATGTATATGCTGACATACATTTAGGAAAAGAATTATAAAGATTCATATGTGTACCAAAGTTGACGTACCTGTGGCTTTCTTGCAAGTATTTTAGCTGTTGTCTCAAGCTTGCCGCTTCCCTTTGCCAAAACTAGCAAGCATAGAAATAAAATTTAAGTCCACCTGCTGTAATATAGCAACACCAGACTGAAATAATCTAAATTAAAACGAATGGTCTTCTAGTTCTTATTATATCTTGAGTTCTGTAAATCAACATATATCAAACAATATTCATGGCGCTCCATGCTATTATAGACTTTAGTAATGGTAGATGTGAAACTTTTGGATTGGATTCAGATTAGGATAAAGATGCAAATGTATTGGAGTACAATGTGCAATCAGTTCATCTATATATGTAACCATGCATGCTCCTATCCTTAATGTGTCTTGGTTATATGTCCTTGTGTCTACAGGTTGAGAATTGCCGTATGCATTGCGTTTCATTATTGCGCCAAGCATCTCCAAGGCTCAAATAAAGCTATAACATATTGTGGATTTTGTTATACTAGAGTCTTTACTATCTAGAAGTCACTCGCCACCACCTTATTTTCATTTGCAGTCCTGAGATAAATTGCTACTTGCATCAAGGGAGGTATGTCTTAAAACTTAGTAAGACATTCAGTTTACATTCAGTTTTGCAGTGGTCTGCCAATTGAATCAGATTTTAACACCAATTCACTTTAATTTGTAGTACCCCAAACCAAGTTGAAGCACATCTCTTCCTTTAGAAATCGATAGGCATATATTTTTGTTGCTTCACTTCCAATCATCTATCGAATTGCTGATGTCACCAAACCATGAAATCATATGTTGAGAGATGTTGCCGGTTGACTGCAGCAGCTGCTTGTAGAAGCAGAAAACAGCTTACCCTCTCTCAGATTTTACCATTGAGTTAGTGACAAAACAGATTCAGTGCATTATTAAAATAATATTGTTGGGAACCCCTCGATTTGGAACCCACTCGTTCGTAGGGAGAGACTTGTTGGATTAGGGATTTCCAGATCTTACTCGGTTGCTACTATTCTGGACCACCAGCCTTCTCTATAGAGGTCCGATTGTCTTTGGACAGGCAACTCGAATGGTCTCTTCTCCATCAAATCTCCTTGTAAAGAAATTTGGCATTCTAAAGCCCCCCTACAGCGATACTCTTTGGGTGGTTGGTGGCTCGAAATGCCTTTCTCACTCTTGACAACCTTTAGAGGTGCGGGGTTTTTGCTTACCTAATAGACGTATGTGCTTGCTCGAGGCAGATGCTCATCTCCTCTTGTTTTGCCTGTTGCCAAAGCTCTTTGTGATACGATCTTTGCCTTGACTGATGCATGCCGGAGTCTTGTTCAGGCTTCTTGCGGTGCTGGAAGAGTAGCTTCCCTGATTGCCGCTTCATTAAGACCTGGAAGATGATCCCAAAACCACGTCGTCGCCTACGTGGCAGGCTGACCAGTGCGCTAGGGTAAAGAGGCCGATGTGGACGTCGGCTGTGGAAGCGTGGGGAAATGTTAGGATCGCACATCGACTAGGTATGGGATTGGTTGGTGGGTTATAAGCTCCTAGGCACCCTCTCCTTGCAAACCAGTTTTCAAGGGTGAGTTCTACATTGTGGGTTTGTAACCATTGGTTCGTACCAAGTGTGGGCTTGGTTCGTATAACTTATTTTTCACAATTCTTCCTTTTCTCTTTTTTTTCTTTAACACTCTTTCCAGTACATGCTCGTTTTTGGTCTAAAGGTTGCTATCCGGGTAAAGGTTGCTATCCGACCCGGAGTATCACCCTTCCTTACTTCCTAGAGGAGTTTACTCCTCATCAACCTTGTACTTGGCTTAATGAGCTTTGCATCCTTTTTAAAGCCAGTTTCTTAGCAAAAATAAGGTGTCGTCTGTTTTGCATGTGCTTAACTTTTCCATCAATCATACTTTACACAGTACTCTTTCAGTGAATTGCAGAATAACTTCCATCTCAAGTTAGAATCTAATATAGGGTTAGTATTTGGTGTTTTTTGCATGAGACTGAAGAAAAGGAAAAGCAATTGGGAGAGGAGATGAAAAAATTATATAACCGACTGAAGGATGTGTTAGTGCAGGTACAAAGTACAAAATCTCTTACTAAGTAAAAAATAAAGTTCTAACGTATCTTCACAGGCTGATGTGTGTATATCTTTTATGCCGAACATGTATACAATAAAATGAAAGACCTATCAATTGGACCCTAGGTAAACACACCCGCAAGTTGATGTACTGACTTGACAGAAATTTTGCAAGTCACTTCAAAGTTGAGCTTCTCCTTAGTAAATATTTTTTCAATCTCAATGTTTGTTCTATCATTTGATGAACCCGATCGTAAGAAATTTAGTGGTCGCCTTGTAGTCACATTTCACAAACCTTATAGTTCATTACTCGGAATAGGCAAATCTTTCCCAAGAGTTATTAAATTCTCTGTGGCAAAACTGTGCATTCTCCTTCCACGCTTGTCTTGCCTCAACTATTTTCTTCCTACTCCAAAATTTTTAGAAGTTCTCTACTAAACTTAAATAGGTATAATAGCCGGAAGCAGATCTTCTATCATCAATTAAAACAACTAATCATTATTGCTGATGAAGTTTTCTTAAGGGGTCTTAAGTATTTATTAGCTAAAGGAGATATTCAACAGTACACATAGCCGGCGAATGAAAATCCGATTTCTCATCTATCTTATGCTGACGACTTGGTGGTTTTCCTAAATAGAAAGAAAAAGTTTGTTGACAATTTTATGAAGTTCGTGAAAGAGTTTGAGGTGTGCTCAGGCCAAATGGTGAATGTGGACAAAAGTCATATCTTCTTACCAGACAATCGAGCTCCTTCTCACTATCACTAGATTCTTAGCCATACAGGATTCAAGCGAGGTAGTTTTCCGTTTAGCTACTTGGGATGCCCAATTTATGAAGGAAGGAAACAATATGCTATTTTTGAAGACATGCTCAGGAAGTTGAGACAAAAGGTGGCGTCCCCTGCCAGCGAAGATCTCCGGTGAGTCTCTTTTCAGCTTTTTGACCAGAATTTTCTGGTGTTCAGTTGGCCAAGGTTTCTGTATTTTTGGTTCATTGTAATCGGAAGTTTCGACGATGGCCGGAATAATCCACCTCTCACCGAAAATCCTAAATCGGTCCCGTTCAAAGCCAAATCTTTCGCAAGTTTGTTCTCTGGAAGTAAAGCTAATGATGGTGTGACACTGAAGCCATTGTCAACGCATAAGGGAGAGCCGACCATTTTCCTCTCTAATGAAGAAGTCAACTCATTGGTAGCTTCGTTTCAACATACATTAATTGAAAAAATTTCTCATAGACACCCAACTTTTGACGAGCTCAGAAATGCCTTTCACTCAATTGGATTTAAGGCCGTATTTGAGATTGGTTTTCTGGATTCCAAACACCTATTAGTCCAATTATATTTTGAATAGGATTTCCATAGACTCTAGATTAAAAATCTTTGATATATAGAAATATTTCCGATGCAAACTTTCAAATGGACTTTAGAATTCCTAGCAAATACAAAATCTTCTTTGGCTCCGGTATGGATTGAATTGGAATTTCTTCTTATTCATCTTTATAACAAAGCCGTATTATTGTCCTTAGTTAAAGTGGTGGGATCGCCCATGAAATTGGATGTTGCAACCACAAGTTTATCTAGGGCTTGTTCTGTTAGAGTTTGTGTTGAAGTTTACCTACAAAAAGAATTATCGAATATAATCTGGATAGGACAAGGTAATTTAGGATTTTGGCAACCAATCAAGTTCGAAGCTCTGCCCAAATATTGTTTACGTTGTTATAGACAGGGTAATTCAGTTCATGAGTGTTAACACAAGAATCCGCCGACAAAAATGGCTGTGAAGCCTAAAGAGAGTAAAAAGACAGGAAAATTTAGGGAAAAAGAAAAAGGTGGAGTAATTGTACAAAATTGTTGGAGATGCAACTAAAGAACCGGTAGTAGCAGAAAAACAAACTCTAGAGCAACAAAGGGCGAAGCAAAAGCAAAGTATTTTTAAAGATCAAGATAAGGAAAGAAATGGAAATAAGAATGATAAGGAATCGAAGGGTTGAGAGTAGAGTATTGAAAATTCATAGACAAATATGGATAAGGTGGCAGTGTATCAAAGAAGAAACAAAAAGCAAGACATTCACTTTGAGGAAGAAGAAGACTCTGTATTTCACCAAGGTGCATCCAAGGATGATTTCGTTGTAGAAACATCGGAGGGCAATTGGCGGTGAAGGAGATTGCAGATATGGCTAAGAGACTAACTCTGTTGCCGAGAATTGTAGAAAAAGAGTATTCCTTCGATTTGGGTGATTCAGAGTGGTTTACTAAGGTAAATTGGAAAATCAGGAAAATGGGGTTTGAACCTATAGTGTAGACTAGATCGGCGTCAAAGAAAGGGGAAGACCAAGAGTTCAATTCTTCTAATGTTTAATTCTTTGGTGTGGAATGCTCGGGGGTTGCTAATTTAGCCGCTAGAAGAAGACTTAAAAAGATGATTTGGTTGTTCTCTTGTTCTTTCTTTGGGCTGTTGGATCCTAGAATGGAGACTCAAGCTGTGTAGGAGCTTAGGCATTATGTAGCATTTGATGATGGCTTCAGTAATGAAGCTAGTAAGATTTAGGTGTTTTGGAGAGATCCAATTCATTGTGATATTTTGGTTAGTAAAGATCAACTCGTGGTGGCTAAGGGCCCGTTTGGTAACCATTTCCGTTCCTATCCCATATAGTGGGATGAGAATGGGATGAGATGAGATGAGAATTCTATTTCCTTCTTGGGAGTAGAATTGTATTTGGTAACGACAATTTTTTTTTTGCTCTGAAAATAAAATTGCGTTTGGTAACGATTTTATCTTAGAAATCAAGAACGAACCCTAAACCATAAATTCAAGAACAAATCCTAGAACAAATTGAAGAACAAAATCGAAGAAATCCAAGAACATATTCGCACAAATCAAATAACAAATTCGAAACCCTATTGCGATTTAAAAATCAAAATCGATTTTGATTTCGAAATCGAAATCGATTTCGATTTCAGACGACGAACACAAAACGCCATAGAAGCAGTCGACGCAGACGAATGCATCGTTGTCGTCTAGTTCTCAAAGCCCTATTTCCAAGCATGGCATCGTCTCTTCCTCAGAGCTGGAACA
Organism: Eucommia ulmoides; assembly: GCA_016647705.1. NCBI lineage: Eukaryota > Viridiplantae > Streptophyta > Magnoliopsida > Garryales > Eucommiaceae > Eucommia > Eucommia ulmoides. Next base: position 12,451,836 of record CM028341.1, on the reverse strand, counting down.
ACAATCAAATTTCGTATTAGGGTTTCGATTCAAAAATCAAATCGAAACCGAAATAGGGTTTTGATTTCGATTCGAAATCGAAACCCTATTTCCGTTTCGATTTCGCAATCGAAAATGATTTCGATATTGAAACATGAAATCGAAATTGAAATCGAAACGATTTTAAAGCAGAAGAAGAAGACGATGCCATTGATGCATACGAACGAACACGAAGATGGTGCGGAAGAAGGATACGAACGAACACGAAGCTGACGCCATTGCTAAAGAAGAACAAAGAAGAAGAAATTGAAGACGATGCAGAAGAACCAGATGCAACGAAAAAAGGAGAAAAAATAAGAAAAAAAAGAGAAAGAAAGAGGCTTATAAAGTTTGAAGTGTGGATTCACTAACAAATCCCAAAATACCGAGCGTGTCCTTCTTGGCCATTGGAATGGAATGGGAAATCTTGGGCACAACTTTTTTTTGTTTCTCAAGCCTATAGAAAAAATGGGCACAATTCCCATTTTAGAATGGAATGGGAATGAAAACAAAAAAATGGGAGTGGTTACCAAACGCTATTCCCAGACAAAAATCCCATAAATCTGGGAATGTGATAAGAATTTTTGGGATGGGAACGGTTACCAAACGAGGCCTAAGATAACGCATAAAGAGTTTTTGTAGGAATTCCTAGTTGTAGTAGTGTATGCAAAATGCTTGAGAAGGGAAGAGAAGGGAGTTATGGGATCAAATCGGAGAGGTACATAATGATTTTGATTATCCGTTGCTTATAGCAGGAGATTTTAATGTCACACTGGATGGATCGGAGCGGCTAGGGTGTTCGCAGCTTGATATTCAAGCTTCCAAAGATATGTTGGACTGTGTTGATATGTGTGGGCTTGTTAAGTTGCCATTTACAGGAAATAAATTCACTTGGTGTAGCTCTAAGCATCAAACACAGATGAAATGGAGCAGGTTGGATAAAACTTTGGTGAGAATGGCAGCATATCTTCTAGGTTTATGAAGTTTGTCATTTAAATAAAGCTTGTTCGGATCATAGTCCACAATTGATCAAATGCGGAACGAATCACCGAGGAAAACGGGCCCTCAAATTTTTGAATTTTTGGTGTCAAAATCATAATTTTGCTAAGATTGTCAAGGAGTCATGGGATCAACCTATATCGGGAAACCTGTTTCAAAGGTGGAAATGAAAAAGGTTCAAGTCAGTGCATGGAGCTTCAAAACTTTTGGAAATATTTTCGACAGAGTCAAGATACTTGAGAAAAAAGTGGACGATATTGAAAGGCAAGTTGCATCTGATCTAATCATGGTCCTGCGATTACAGGAAATTGAGGCCCAGCTGACAAAAGCCTTACACCAGGAGGAAGCTTTTTGGAAACAAAAATTTAGAATCAAACGGATGAAAGAAGGAGATAGAAATACAAAATATTTTCATGTGTGTTAATCAGAAGAGGAAGAGGAAGTACATCAAAAGGTTGAAAAACGATAGGGGTGATTGGATGGAGGATGATGATGGTATTCAGAATATCTTGGTTAATTATTTCTAAGGTTACCTTTCTAATCATTCGAACACGGAGTGAGCGAGATGATTCTATGTATCCCTCAGACAGTGTCAGACAAAGAAAATTAGGAATTGGTTAAATGTCTTGATATAGAAGAGTTGCATCAACGTCAAGGAAATGAATGGAAAGTCAGGACCAGATAGGTTCACTGGGAGATTTTATGTTATGTGTTGCGAGATTATCAAGGAAGATTTGATGAATATGGTGACTAGTTTAATCTGTGGTGCAGAGCTACCTGCTAGTGTGACTTGTACGTTGATTATTCTCATTCCCAAAATGGAGAACCCTGCAGTTGCGACCGACTTTAGGCGATGATTACCAAGATCCTGGCTAATAGGATTGCTACACTATTGCCTAAAATCATTTCACTGAAACAAAGTGCTTTCGTGCAATGTAGAAATATTTTGGACAATATTCTGTTAGCGCAGGAGACGGTGAAAAAATTTAAGGACAAGGTGCAAGAGGGAAACGCCATTGTAAAACTTGACATGGCTAAGGCGTATGATCATGTTACTTGGTGCTTTCTGACGGTTGTGCTAAGGAATTCGAATTCTGCGAAACGTGGATCAACATGCTGTATAGGGTGATTTCAAATAATCATTTCTTTGTGTTTGTAAACGGGGGTGTGGGTGGTTTTTTTAGATCTCAGAGAGGGTTGAGACAAGGGGATTACCTATCCCCTAGTTTGTTCATCATTGCTGCTGATGTTTTCTCAAGGAGTCTTTGGAGTTTATTACCTAAAGGAGATATTCAACAATACACTCAGTCGGCGAATGAAAATTCAATTTCACTTCTCTCTTTATGTTGACGATGTGGTGGTTTTCCTAAATGAAAAGAAAAAGTTTTTGGATAATTTTATGAAGTTCTTGAAAGAGTTTCAGGCATGTTTGGGCCAAAGGGTGAATATGGAAAAGAGTCGTAACTTCTTACCAGTCAATCTAGTTCCTTCTCACTGTCATTGGATTCTTAGACATATAGGATTCAAGCGAGGTAGTTTTCCCTTTAGCTAACTGGGATGCCCGATTTATGAAGGAAGGAAAAACATGCTCAGGAAGTTGAGACAAAAGGTGGTCGGTTGGCGAGGCAAGTTGCTTTCTAGTGGTATGCGTCTAATTCTATTAAAACATGTGCTTCAGAGTATGATGTTCTATTTGTTCATGGCGATTTCCCCACCAATCGTCGTTATCTGAGAAGTTGAAAAGATCTTGGCCACATTTTTCTGGGGATCCAGCCCTGAAAAGAAAAATTGGCATTGGAAGCAATGGAGAAATATTTGTTTCTCTATTGAGGAGGGCAGCCTGGGGATTAGAGACGAGTAAGATGTTGTCAGGGCATTCCAGATGAAGCTCTGGTATAGATATAGAGAAGGTGGAACTCTTTGGGCTCAATTTTTGAAAGATAAATACAACCAAACCGATTCAGTTGCGAAATATAGAAATTTCTTGCACCAAAGCCATGTATGGGGGGCTCTACAAGGAAAATTTTATGCTGACAACTATATTCAGTTTTTGATAGGAAAAGGTTATGTATCTTTTGATGGGATACTTGGCTAATCTCGGTACCGTTGGGTGAAGTGGTGGTAGTAAATATGCGTCTTTCGAAGCTTTTAGTTAAAGATGTCCGGTTAGCTAGTGGTGAATGGGAAATGCAACTTATTTTGAATCTTATCCCGGTAGATTATGTGAGTGAACTGAAAAATATTCAGGTGCTAAGTTTGTCGGAGCAGGATGTTATGATTTGGCAACCATCTAACTTGGGGATCTTCTCAGTGAAAGCAACCTGTGAAGTTGTAAGGAAACAACAAGATGCTCATCCGTTTTTTAATAAGATCTAGCATAAATATCTACCAATAAAGATCTCTATCTTTATGTGGAGGCTTCTTCGTCAAATTGTCTTGGTGGATGAGTTGATTCAGCAGAAAGGTGTGGCAATCTACTCCTGTTGTAATTGTTGTTATAGGCCTCAGTTTGAATCTCTGCATCATCTGTTTTCGCAAAGGGACTTGGCAAAGAAGGTGTTGATTGCTTTTGGAAAGACTCAATGGAATGACGAAGTATTTGGCAGATTGGTTGGATGGTGGCAACAAACCCTCTGATTTTTTTTTTTTTTTGTAATATGCTCATTCTTTCTGTGTTGTGCTGGGAAATATTGAAAATGCGTAACAAGGTTAGATTTGATGGGATTCTATGTGAAGTTCTGAAAGTCCTTTTTAATATTAACCAAACCTTGTTCAGGATTGCTTCGCCAGCAAAGAATACGAAATCTACGATTCAAGTTGTTTACTGGAGTCGGCTGTATAATAGACTAATGATGAACTTGGATGGTAGCTCTAGAGGAAACCCTGGTTTTGTTGGCGGAGGCGGTACTTTGCGGAATGCTAATGGGACTCTCTTATTTGGTTTCACTAAATTTCTTGGGTTTAGAACCTTTTGGATTGTGCTTCAGTATTATGTTGAGTTTGAATGGTTCTTCGTGGATATAGTTAGTGACAATGCTTTACTAGTCAAAATGGTTGCTAGGAGAGTTAAAATCCCTTGGAGATTAACATTGCTGATTAGGAGTATAAAAGATCTTGCATGTAAGGTTCATGCTTTTATTTCGCACTGTTACCCTGAAGCTAATATGACTGCTTACTTGTTAGCAAAGCTTGGAAGTGGTGGAGAAAATCGGACCTTTTGGTCCGAATCACAATGTCTGGCGCCGGTTCGTGGATGCATAAGATTGGATAGACTACGTTTCCCTCACATTCGGAAGATTAAAAGAACTTTTTAAGTTTTATTTTTGATTGATTTTGTTATGTTTTTATTTTTTGTTAAATTATTTATTATTTTAATTATTTTTAGAGGTCATGTTTTGCCCCCCACTGATTTTTGTATTCTTTGGTTTAATTAATAAAGCTCTCCTTGCACAGGTTCCCCCTAAAAGAAAAACCAAAAAAAGGAGGATGAGTATGTGATGCTTTAGGTTCGTCCTCAATGATATCCAACACTCTTTCAGAAAACTACATTATAGAGTTATTGGACCACTTTGTAGACTTGGGCCTAATGATTATTACTAGATTTTCCATTTGATATTCATATTAGTAATGTTTTCAATGTAAAAGATTTGTAACCTTATCAAGGCACGTTTGAGTCTTTTATCGTTCAATACGTGTTCCATAGAGGTAAGCTGTTACTTCACCTACTCCAACACCTACGGTATCCTGCATTTCACTATATAGAGACGATCAAATTAAAAAAAATTGGGGCAAAGAGACTGTTGGCTTTTCACCAAGTAGATTTGAAAGGTATCTTGTCAAATAGAAAGGTCGACCGCTCTAAGACGCCACATGGCTTCTAGATTGGTAGTGGCAATTTGCACACTATCTTGTGGATCATTATCGCTTTTATAACTCTCCGGTGGCAAGTCATTCTCAACTGGGGAGAATTGGTGGCGATCAACTAAGCCACCGCTTCTAACCTACATGAGGCGGGGACAAAAAGATTGTTAATATGTTTTTTCAATTATTAATCGATTAATTGTAGTACTTATTTTCTTTTTCAATTTTTAATTTCATTTTTTAGGTTTTAAAATTTGCCATTCGTCTTGCTTAACTCAGAGTCATGACTCTTGTTTGATGTTAGGAATGTTGAATACCACATCAAATGTTGGACCCTGTTAAAGGAGTAATTATGTCTTTCCAGTGCTATTTAGGGTTTTCCCATATTATTTAGGGTTTTTTGTATTGTTCCCGAACTACTATTATAAATAGAGAGAGAGGCTAACACAATTGTTACGCCTTGTCATCATTTTCTCATTTTTTTTTCTCTTTAACATGGTATCGAAAGTAGGTTATAGAATACTAATCCTGTAGTTCTGTTTAAACCATGATTTAACCTTTTTTTTTTTTTTTTTTTTTTTCTCTCCCTTTTTTTTTTTTTAAAAAAAAAAAGAAAAAGAAAAAAGGGACCTATTTGAAAACCCTAACCCCCTCCCAGCCGCCGCAACCCTGGCAAGTCACCGAAGCTTCCCTCTCAGCCGCCGCAACCCTAGCAAGTCACCGGAGCTTTGCTGACCTTTAACGGTGCTTCCCTGCCATCGTCCAGGCCATTCCGAGCCTCCACCACCCATTGTCATCCCCAAAATAGAGCCCTACCATCATTGCGGACCAGATCCGTTACTTGCCTTCCACCATTGACGTCTTCCATGTCGCCGCCGTCTCCTCCCTTTACCAACCATTGCAGGACCTTCGCCAATCACATATCACCACACCAAACGGCTCTTTCGGCCCCGATTTGTTCGCCGTTACAGTTCTTCGTCCAGATCTAAAACTTTGCGACCTTGTTTGAAGTGTCGCCAAACTCTTGCGACACAGTAGTCACTGTTGTAGCCGCCACTTGTTGGGTTCCGAGGCGACAAAAATATGAAAATAGAGAATATGCGGAAAACGGAGAAAATGGCAAATACAAAAGAGACACAAGATATAACGTGGTTCGGCACAACTTGCCTACTCCACGGGCGAAGAACAACGAATGGTTTCACTAATATGAAGAAAATTACACAAAAGAAGACAAATTCTTGAACTCAAGAATTAATAACAAAATCTCCCCAAAAGTCTCTCACACAAATATACTCTCTCTAATAATGGGCACACAAAATTCCTAACTGGAATTCCCAAAACACCTCACAAGAGATACTCTCTACATCTTGAGAGCTCTACACTTGAGAACTTACATGATCACCCTTTAAATAGGCAATGGTTGAGAAAGCAGACATTTCTTTCTCCCTTCCTCTCTTTTCACTTGTCAACAAAAGTTGCTAATTTTGACAAGTATTCCCACCATTTTTCATCTGAAGCAAAAATCAAAACAAACAACCCACCAAGTTTGAAAAGAGAAGAAAAAAAAAAAAACATTTCACACATGGCCACTTTTGTTGAAAATCAAGCCAATAACCAACACCACTGTCCAGATTCGACGTCACCGGCTCACCGCTGCCATCATCAACCGTGTGCTGCCCATAAGCTGCCTCAAGCTAAGCTAGCTAAGTTAACATTTTTTTATGACAAAAAAAAAAATAAATAAATAAAAAAAAAATGATTTAAGTTTTCATTCTTATATTATTTGTGGGGTTGTTTCTCTTGATCGTCATTGTTAGTTGTTGTATTGGGTATACTGTTCTATTCGTTTAACAGGTTATTAATGTCGAGTGTGGCGCCTCAATTGTTACCTACTCTTTTGCTTTTAATTTTATATCGGTTAGTAAGCTTACTCGACAACTTAATTGTTCTGTTTCTTTCTTTCTTAATTCTGTTATTATCAGGATTTGAAAACTTAGAAGATGATTGGCGAAGGGTGTGAGAAAAATGACATTTATTACTTCGACGATTACGATGAGACACTTGCAATCCCGCCCACTGCCTGTCTTGCTTTTGCATCTGCCCACCAAATTCATTGTCGCCTAGGTCATCCTTGTCTTGCCAATCTAAAGGTACTTGTTCCTGGTTTACGTCATTTATCCTCTTTGGATTGTAAGTCTTGTTAGTTGGGAAAATATCACCATACTTCATTTACTTTCTCAGCTCAATTTTGAGCATCGAGTCCTTTTAGTTTAATTCATTCAGACGTTTGGGGTCCTTCTTGTATTGCCTCTACATTAGGCTTTCGTTATTTTGTGACATTTGTCGATAATTTCTCTAGGGTTATATGAATATATTTAATGAAAGATCGTTCCGAATTGTTCTCCATTTTTTCTGCCTTTTGTGCTGAAATTAAAACTCAATTTAATGTGCCCGTGCGTATGCTTCGTAGTGATAATGCTCGAGAATATTTTTCTCAATCCTTTACTCCCTTTATGTCACAGTCTGGCATACTGCATCAGTCTTTTTGTCTTTATACATCGCATCAAAATGGAGTCGCTGAGCGTAAGAATCGACATCTCCTAAAAGTGGCTCGAACTCTGATGTTTGAGATGAATGTTCCCAAACACTTCTGGGCAGATGCGGTTCTTATAACTTGCTTTTTGATAAATAGAATGTCATCTTCTACCCTAAATGGAAAAGTTCCTCATTCTATTCTTTTTCCCCGATCACCTTGGTTTGCTTTACCTCCCTGTATATTTGGATGTGTTTGTTTTGTCCACCAATTGACTCCCGGTAAGGATAAGTTAGATTCTCGTGCCATAAAATGTGTGTTTCTTGGTTATTCTTGCATACAAAAGGGTTATCGGTGTTATAGTTCTTCGTCACGTCGCTCTTTCATCTGTGCAGATGTCACTTTCTTTGAGTTCACCTTTTACTTTTCTGCCATATTCTCTAGGGATGATTTGGATGTCACCCTTCCTCTACCAAGCCTCCCAGACCCGACATCATCTCATTTCGTTCCAGAACCTGTCCCGTGTAGTCGTCTTTCACTACCTTTGCAGGTATAATCTCGTTGCTAGAAGATAGCTTCCGCCATCGAGCCCATCATCTTTGTGTCTTCAGATTCTTCTCCAGTTCATCCATTTACGTTTGACTTGAACATACCCATTGCTGTCCGGAAGAGTAAGCGCACATGTACTCAACATCCTATTTCTAACTTTGTCTCATATGCACATTTATCTCCTTCATATTTATCTTTTGTTACTTTTCTATCCTCTGTTTTCATTACTAAGTCTGTCACAGAGGCTCTCACTCACCCTAGTTGGACCATCGCAATGGAAAAGGAACTGTTAGCTTTACAGCAGAATGATACTTGGGATCTTGTCTCGCTTCCGCCTGACAAAACAATAGTTGGATGTAAATGGGTGTACACAGTCAAAGTTCATCCGGATGACACCCTTGATCGACTCAAGTCTCATTTAGTTGCCAAAGGTTACACTCAAATATATGGTCTTGATTATTGAAAGGCTTTTTCTCTCTTTGCCAAACTCGCTTCTGTTCGTTTGTTTATCTCTTTGGTTGCCACCTTTCGTTACGTTGCATCAACTTGATATTAAGAATGCGTTCTTAAATGGCAATTTAACTAAGGAAGTATACATGGAACAACCTCCTAGGTTTGTTGCTCAGGGAGTGTCTGGTTTCATATGTCGATAGAAGAAATTTATTTATGGCCTCAAACAGTTTCCTCGAGCATGATTTGGGAGATTCAGTGAAGTAGTCACTGAATTTGGTCTTTGTCGTTGTGGAGTCGATCATTCTATATTCTACAGGTACAGTAAAGTAGGGAGAATATTGTTGATTATGTATGTGGATGACATTGTGATTACCGGGGATGACCATCAAGGTATTTAGGAGCTCAAAACGTTTTTGCATAGCAAGTTTTAAACCAAAGATTTGAGTCAGTTGAAGTATTTCTTGGGGATTGAAGTTGCTCGATCAAGTTAAGGTATTTATCTGTGTTAGAGGAAATATGTTCTTGATCTGTTGAGTGAAATATGAATGATAGGAGCTAAACCGATTGATTCACCCATGGATCCAAACAGCAAACTGTTGACAGATCAAGGTGTACCACTGACAGATTCAGCGCAATATAGATAGTTAGTTGAGAAGTTGAACTACTTGTCGGTTACCAGACCAGATATTTCCTTTATTGTAAGTGTTATCAGTCAGTTATTGGATCGTCCCACGACGTATCATTGGGATGCAGTGATTCGTATTCTTCGATATCTAAAAGGTTCTCCAAGATGTGGTTTGTTGTATCAGAATTTCGGTCACCCTCAAATTAAGGGATATATAGATGTAGATTGGGCCGGATCTCCCTCGGATTGGAAGTCTACAGGGTATTTTGTGTTGGAGGTAATCTCGTTTCTTGGAAGAGTAAAAAGCAGACAGTCGTGGCGCGGTCAAGTACAGAATCGGAATACAGGGCGATAACCCATACCACTTGTGAGTTAATCTGGTTGAAACATTTGTTGGAAAAACTTGGATTCGAACACACTTCGCCGATAGATCTGGTATGTGATAATCAAGTAGCACGTCACATTGCATCTAATCTAGTCTTCCATGAGAGGACAAAATAGATTGAAGTTGATTGCCACTTCATTCGAGAAAAAGTATTGTAGAAGCAGATAGAGACTAAACATGTGAAGTCGGTTGATCAGTTAACTGATTTATTTATTAAACCGTTAGGGACTCAAGGATAAAGTATATTTGTAACAAGTTAGGAGTATACAATATATATGCTCCAGCTTGAGGGGAGTGTTAAAGGGGTAATCATGTATTTTCTAGTACTGTTTGGGGTTTTTCCGTATTGTTTAGGGTTTCTTATATTATTCCCTAACTACTATCACCCTGCGCGTGAGGGGACGAGTTGAATCCCACATTGATGCCCCCCCCCCCAAGTGGTTTGTCAAAGTTCACCTTGCTCGTGGGGGGTGTGTTGAATACTACATCATTGTTACCTGATCCTAAGTTATATGTAAAGTCTAGGGCAATCTCTTCTTCCAAGGCGTATTTTGAGAAAGTGTTAGGCCCATTGAGTTACTACATATAATGTCGAGTCGGTTATGGGAGATGTAAATTAGTGTATGTTTGGTGGTTTGGAATTCGAGAACAAAGTGAGAGAGATCTTCTTAGAATGTAGATATAGACTTCTGAAATAATTTTCTATACACAGTTTTTCTTGAGAAATAATCTGTTTTGACAGGTATTTGAACAGATGCTGAAAATAATAAACATTGCAGGATCAGAAAGTATCTACCTGTGTGCAAATTGAATGCCAATTTTCAGCCTACTGGTTGCTTTGTCACTGGAAGAGAACAAGCTCTCAGGTTCCATTTTTCTTCAATGCATTAAATCGGCAAAACTCTAAATCCATTCTGATGGAAGACACGGAAGGTAAAGAAGAACAAAAGGTTCAGCAGGACTGCATTCCCTTGTACCTTTCTCAAATATGAAGGTTGGACTGTTTGAAACCAACCGATCAGTATAAGTGATTACGTTACCTGAAGAAGGAAGGAGAAAATGGAGATCAGCTAATGGGAGATGAGTGGCAGTCACATAGGCACATCAGTGGTTTTTTCTTCCAATGTGAGTGTTTTTGTAGATCTGGTCTATTCAATCTTTCACGCCAATACCTAGCTGAAAATAAGAAAGAACTTTCATGGCGATGTTCCTTTTTGTTCTTCCGTTCATCATATTCGTCCTTGTCTTCCCCCACGCCATAAGATGGCTCGGGAATGTTAGAGGAAACATGCACTGCCAACTCTGTCATCTCTATACCATTGTTGTTTCTTAACTCTGATCTCTCGCTATCAATTAATATATATCATATCTGGAGTGGACAAAGAAGTGTTGAAGTTCAGGAGTGGATCGATGCGGACTTGTAGAGTAAGAAACTTAAAAATTAGAATGTGCTAGCTAGCTGGTGAATCTCATTCTAGTAAAAAGTAAAGTGGAATAAAGATGCCAAAGGGAAGTGGACTAATTCGTTATCTTGGATCAATATGCCACTAACCGTTACTAGTGAAAGCAAAGTGCCAATGTCATCCACATAAACTAGAACAACCTTGTGCTGCTGAAGTCTAATTCTGGAAATAAGTTTGGGGCATTCACAAACTGCAAAAGCTTAAGCACTGACGAGCTCAGGAGGCCATATGTTAAGTGAAGAGAACCGGAAAACTTGATTTTACTAAACGAGCAATAAAAGGCACTTCTATCTTATATTGTTAAAAAATGCAAGTTGTGAGGGTCTAAAATTGAGGAGAAATCTTTCTTCATCTATTGTTCCTTCTAGGTTGTCATTGTTCAGCACATCATATACAACCTGATAAATCTAGTAAGGATAGAAATTGGTGTATACTTAAGAAGCATGGGAGCTGCAGACACCTGACTTGCCATCACGTTTTTGTTCTTGTTTTCTTCTTTGTTCTATTCCAGGTCCCTGGGACAGTATGCAAGTATATGTGCCCATTCCAAGTGGGGCAGCTTCGCCAGTCCTCTTCCACAGGCACCCAAGAACATTGCAACTGATAATGGTTTTAGCTTTGACAATCCCTTGTCCTAGATCTTGTGTTCCCTTTCTATTTCAGAAGTAGCAAAAGTAGCACCACCGGGTGTCAGTTTCGTAGATATGAAAGCTATTACATCTTGTGTTCCCTTGTTATTTCACCGAAAGATTATTACAATTTCAAAGTTTAAACCTCTCCTCCTTGAGTAGATATCTTTTGATTGAGAAAAAGAACGAGATATTTTTTCAATGCGTTCGGTCAAGTATCGGAACTCACTGATGTTCTCATCCATTCATCTGGGTGCACTTTGCTTCATATCACATACTGAAAATTGTTGTCTAGCTATTACCTTGCACGAGGTGAATGCATAATTTTTCTAGCAAGGTGTATATAAAATATGAACTGTAACGACATTGCTTATGTTATAAATGTTTCTCTTCAACTGAAAAGCTAGCCATTCCATTTTTTATTTAGTTTCGTAGAAATGTCATGTGTGTATATATTTGTTTGCTACCCGAATGCTAATTTTAGGAAGTTTTGATATTTCTGTTTGGAAGTTTGTGATTTGATATAAAAAAACATTCCTGAAGTACAGTTTTGTTTCGAGTATCCATAACCTTATTGGTTGATGGAGGGGCACTGATCTATAATGTGGAAACTAGATTAGTCTTTTAGGTAATATTTATAACCCAATTACTCAGATGAACAATATAAATTTTAGGATTTTTGGAACTTCAATTTTTGCGGCCAACTATTTGTCCAATCCACTTTCTACAATAATTTTGTGAGAAATCCCATAGTTTTTTTCAGGATTCTAAATCACTGCACTACATGAAATTGCTGCGATCATGTAGTGCAGTGATTTGAACTTCTGAAAAGCTAAGTGGGCTGCATGAGCATAAATTTTAAGTTTGTGGTCTGTTCACCTAGAACCCAAAATTTCTAACTTAACAATGCAAAGATTTGGACTTTTGAAAAAACTACTGTAATATATGGGCTAATTTTTTAAGTTTATGGATTGTTCCAAGGGACCCCAAATTTCTAATTCAACTTTATGTATGCATGTTGACATGCATATGCATATCATCATTTCTTTAATATCATCATTTCTTTAATAAGTTGATATTACATGAATGCGGGACCATTTGTGTTTAAATTTGTACATTTCGTTAATAAATTGATATTACGTGAATGCGGGACCATTTGTGTCTAAATTACTCTACGGAAGCAATTAACTAGTTGTACGATGATAGATCATTTCCTAAATCAAACTCTAACGTTGTACCTTCAGGGAGTAATCTCCATCTTATACTTCATTTACTGTGGCGTGCAAAATTTCTCCCTTCCCTTGGAAAATTTCATTTCTTTGTTTGGTCTAATCTGCAATGAACTACTGGTTGACCTGACAAAGTGACAAACGAACTATCTTTTATTGGAATTGTGTTGAACTGTGCTTTGCAGAGACATTTGGAGCTTCAATATCACAGTTGAAGTGTTTGTTTGGGTACTTCAGTTCCTTATACTGCAAATGAGGAAAAGAGTGAGTATTAGCTCAACGTCTTGCATCGTGCTAAACAGAGGCTTTAAATATGAAGAGTTTCTTTGGCTTCTATGTTTACAGCATCTGCGTGTTACCTGGCTCCTTCCTCTACCAAAAAATGTGCATCACGCTCGATTGAATACTCCAATCCATCCACTAGAACATAGTGCATCATTTTAACACTGCCATTTTCTTTTTCATTGTGAATTCAGCTATCTTCACCTATCAATCGACAGTGTAGAAACATGCTTTAATCATGGATGTTCAAGCACTTGCTTAGACGGGGTTGATGGAGCAGGTATCACTGTGTTACTTCAGCTATAGTTGAAGCTTTGTTTGTAGGTAAGACTCCGAGAATAACTTAAATTACTTCTCTGGACATCAAGCTCCAATAGTTTATAACTCCTAACATGCCTTATACAACGTTGTTTTTATCCTACAATCAAACATCAGCTTGACTTTTCGCATGAGTATCTATCTTTGGGCCTTTATTATTTTGGTTTGCTTAGATTTCGTATCATTCTAGTCCAGCTGCTGGGTGTAAGTAGATAACTTCCAAATTGCGTTAACGATAAGTACATAGTTCGCAAATTGCGTTAATGATAAAGAGCCAAATAAACAAATCATCAATAATGTTCTAGTCAATGGGATTTGTAGCAGATCCTTCAAAATAGTTTACACTCTGACTCCCATGCTTGACTCGTGTTTTTACCATTATTACTTAGATCCTCGCTCTCGTCGGGTGAAAACATCTGTTCCACATGGCTCCCTGCCTAAGAAATACTAACACAGATGCGAACAAGGGATAAAACAAGACATAAATACATTGACATGAAAAATGTCCCAAAATACAGGATATTTATTCAACTAAGATACAATAAACACTTGATGGGTATTTTCATATATGGTGCATGAGGCTCTTGTATTGTGGGCTCTAGGGAGGGTCAAACGTACATTTCCCACCCTATAAATACAAGGTTGTTCTTCTGATTTTTTTCCATGATCCCAGATACAATGTTGCTATTTTACCATTGCCCTGAGGCCACCCACTATATGTGTTTATACATGATCATATAAATTCAGTTGATTTATCTTTACTTAAACCATAGTCATATTAAATTAGATATTATGGAAAGCCAGGAGCTCTAGTAGCACCAGTTGGCGCTATGTGTATCACCTTTTATCTTGTCCTAGATTATACAATTAGGGCTCCTCTTTCCTTTACATATTTTTTAACATTTGCATGTTAACTCCTATGATTATCTGAAAATTAGTAAACAAATGCGCCTCACCTTATTTCCGCATGTTCTTCTGTATTGCTTACGCGTCCAACCAATGAAAAACAATAAAATATTCAGATCCGGAATTTTGCAGTAGATACCTCTCTATTTCTGTCTTGAATATGCCATATGTCTGAAAACAATACTTTTGCCTCTTATGCGTGTCGGTGCTTCCTAGCTCTATTTATGGCCAAACTTCAAAATAACTCGTTTTCAAATATTTTATTTTCACTTAATCCATTTTTAATATTTTAAATGGATAATGAAGAAAGCGTTTATTCGGAAAAGGGAATTTCGAGAGGTAGCAAGGGACAAAGAGATAGCAGCAGCTGGTAATAGAATTATTGAAGGTCCCCGGGGACTTTGAAATCTTCTATTTTACGTACACGGACCTCCATTTCAGTACAATGAGGAGTTTACTATAGTTGGTGCAGTGCAGTGAGATTTGTGGAACTAATCATGCCTTTATGCGTGTGCCCGGAAACATAGGCCGACCACTAACCCCACTCTGGCTCATGTGTGGAAAGGAAGGAGTTACGACGGCTGTAGTCACCTAGCTATGGAAAGGGGAACAAGGAACCTTAACCGGAGTTCGGAAGCCCTTTGAAAACAGATATTTCTTCTGGCCCGAGTTAAGTCAGCCTAAAGAGCCCAACCAAACTAGGCAATTTTTTAGCGGTTGCAAGGAAAGGGGAGTCCCTAGCGCACACAGCTAAGAGCTTAGCCCCTTATATTAGTCTTATTATGTTATCATACATTTGAACCTCCCAGATCCATCCCGCCTCCTGCTTTCATTCTCGTATCCGCAGATATTTGTCCCTGTTAACTTTCACGAAGTGCAATTGGGCATTTCAATTATATTCTTTGACAAATCCCCTCATATTCTTGCTTTGGTTCACTCATGGTGTCTTGAAACAACCATTATCACAGTTGCTTCTCTCTCTCTCTCTCTGGTGCTTCTTGATTTCCTTTTCGGTCACATTTCAGTCAAAGGCTAGATCCAATCATAGTGACGATATGTGTTGTAAATTGTTTTTCAATTGTCATTTTAACCTGTCAAACCTAAATTGTTTCAAGTTTATGCTGAACTATCAATAGGGCTTACTCAGCACCTCATATAATTCATCAAGACAAGGCTTCGTTGTGTCCCATGTGCTAAATCAAGAATGACTTTTTGTAAGGTTTCATCTTGTCAATCTCAAGAATACATGGACTGGCAATGAGCATGTCATCAAATGCCGTAGGGAGAAGGTAGTCTCTCCGAAAGTCAAGGCACAGTCACAGAGTGAAGTCTAACTGAATATCTCCTATGTTTCGTGGTGTCGAAGCCAAAGCCTAATCAGGAGACAAGAATAGTTCAATGCATCTAAGCACCAATAGGCCAACTTGCTAGGGTTTGAGCTGTGGGTCTTTAATTCCTTTGATGTACAAGTCTAAGTTGATTTTTGGCTTCTGGAGCTGTTGGTATGAGAAGTTTTTATGCTTCTTACTCTGCTCCTTTGTCAAATCTAATTGTGTAAAGATGATAAGCCTGTCATCAACATCTGCTTTGCTGAGCCTTCAGAGTTTGATTTCGATGTGTAATAAAAAAAAAAAAAAACTTCTGTCAAATCCTTTCGCTCCCTCCTGATTGGACAGGGACCAGAAGTGGTTTTTCCTTGGAAGGACATTCGGTGTATGAAAAGCCCCTCCCAGAATTGCATTCTTTGTTTGGTCTGTTGCTTGGAACACCATCTTTACTCAGGACAAACAAACTAAGAATACCATGTCCAACCATGGACATATCAAAGCACTGATTCTATTACCTCAGATATTACTCAACCTATAAAGTATTTTACTACACAGACATGATTGTTTTTCCGGTTTTCTGGAACAAAGCTTTCTGCTATGAGATGTCAATAATCTTCGGCTTACTATACAGAAAAATTGTCTGGACATAAAGTTTCCATAACATTTGAATCTTTTGTTGCTGCTGCGGGGAGAAACATTATAATGACTGTTTCACTACTGGCTTAAAGACGACACTAATATACGCACACCTTAAAATTACATCTTCCTGACTATAAACGTGGCTAGCCAGGATTAGGACTCTAAAATTATATGCTTCTACTCTAGAGCCATAATCATGGAACTACAATCTTTGTACATGAGGTTCCAGTTCCTGTAATTTAATGTGAGCTAAGCATGATGTTTAGATGCTTATAAATGAGAGCAGTTGGGGTAGTGGCGAACTATACCTCTGTTCTACTGGTAAGCTAAATGGGAGTTTGCGAACCATTCGTCAAGTAATAAGCAGTTTCTACTAGGGGAGAATATTGGTCGGTCGGGTCGGGGTTTTTATTTTTTTGGGGCTGACCGATCGGGTATTTGGGTTGAGTACCCTGACCAATCTGACCACCGAAACCCCGAATTTTTTTTGGGTTTCAGGTCTTCGGATTTCGGACGGCAATGGGCGGGTTACATGTGAAGAATCAAACATAAAAAAATTGATGAAAAATGACTCGAATTTGTTTCAGTTTCCAGTTTTCTGATTCACAATGGAAAGCCATATAGATATAGATATATAGATGCATATAAATGTCAATAAGTTCATCCCTAGGTATGATCTTTACAGGGAGGTGTTTGGATCTACAGAATTTGAGCCTCCAAATCGGAATATGTTTCTGTTTCCAAACACTACCTTGAGAAATTTAGGGTTACCCTGTAGAAGAAGCATTTTTGGTGGGAAGCTTCACCTTCTCCAGCTGGAGTTGAGCTTCCATGAACATGTTCATTCTTTGACGTTCAAGCTCCTTGGTGAACTCCATCCTCTGCTTCTCCAGTTCCAGTATTTGTTTCTGCTTTGAACTCTCAATTCTCTCATAGATCTCGCCGATAGGTGAAGAAAGAATGGAGAGATCGAGAGAACAGAGAAAAGAGAGATCGAGAGGGGTGGCGGCGATTGAGGGATCAGATTAGGGTTAGGGGTTTTGTATATATATGGGGGGGGGATATTTTGGTAATTTAAGGCATAGTTGGTTGGGTTCGGGCTATCGGGCGGGGATAACAAAGCACCCGATTGGAATACCCAATATGTTCGGGGCGGGTCTGAAGCAAAAAAATATATAATAATTCCGACCGAAACTGAGCGGGGCGGGGCAGTCGGTCGGGGCAGCGGTTATTATTTACACTCCTAGTTTCTACTAATAGTGCTTCGACATGAAGTCCCTGTAACGAAAGTGTATCGCAAGGATCTAGACCAACCTTTCCTATTGCACAAACACTTTTATTTACATCGTACATCGCAGAGTCTAGTCACTAGTCATTAGCCTGATCTTTTTCTTTCGTAACTCTTGCAAATTGATGTGTGATTGACATTTGCCCTAGATTTTATGCCCTTGTAGTGAGACATTGTTGTACTTAAATGCTCATAGGATGCAAAGAACAAAATAATATGGGTGCTCTTCATTATCATGACACACCTTTCTCAGTCTCTTGGCTAAGATCAAGTATATTATCTATTCTTATCAGTTTTTCCAAATCGGGTGCAGCTAAAGGAGACAAGAAGCCGAATATATCAACATAATTCCGTTGAACACGAGGTTTTGGGGGTAGCCCAAATGGTGGGCATCCCCCTTCCTGCCCAAATGGTGGGCATACCCAATTCATCATAGGAGGAGTGTGGTTTCAACCTCACGATGTTTGTGGAAGAAAAATAAAAGAAAAACGCTTACCTAGCAAAAAGAAAAAAAATAAAAAAATCTGTCAAACACATTATATGTTTTTGAACATGTTACTTTATTTGTTTGAATCATTTATTCCCTCTAGGTACATGTTCTGTCAGAGCCTTTGTCAAGTATTTTCTCCAACTCCTAGCAGAATTCCTCTATAATATCTTCCTTTGCAAACCCAATTGACAAGTTCAATAGAAGTGCACTCCAAATCTTCTTTCCTTACCGTTTGTCTCCCTAGAATGGAATTTCATGTGATTTCGTGGAAGTCTTGGTGAATAAACAAAGCATGCATATTGCAGAAGATTCAGATACTTTATTCTGGTTTATTTTCTGCAAGCATAATCTCAAACGTATCATCCAGTGCTTCTGCAGACTTGATCAAGATCCTAAAACTTTCGCTACTCTCATGCCATCCTAGCAATTGTAAATTCTTACTGCATGTATTTCTTATCAGCAACTAGGAAATCCAACTTTCCGTTGCAAGAAATTTACTCCTCTTTTTTGGGTTTTTGATTTGCAGTCTACTACCAATTCAAGTTATTGTTCATGTATGTTGCAACTATTGATATGGGAGCACAAGCCTTTGGTTCGGAGAATAAAGCTTCACACTCTAAAGTAGACGTAGGGCACAACATGAGGAATACTTTCTTTAGCTTCACCAAAGATATGGGAGCAAAAGCCTTTGGCTTGGAGAATAAAGCTTCACGCTCTAAAGCAGACACAGGGCAAAATATGAGGAATACTTTCTTTAGCTTCGCCAAAGACAGACTAGAAGGCAATGAAAAGGAATTGGATTGTTCAAGAGCACCTTTCCCACGAATAGTTTGAGCTTACGCATAAAAGAAAAAAAAAAGTTGGAGAAAGAAACATAGACAACAACAATGTGATGATTAATACAATGCAAATCAATGAAAAGTGAGATTTACGAGACCCTGCAATGGCTGGAGTTTTTGTGCACTGGCCTACCTTTTTGTAAGACATGAGAAATAACTCTCAAGTCAATTACCCATCATGATAGAGGTGATTGGGGTGATATTACTGTAGTTAGCCCATGTAGATCGAGGAACAAGGGAGAGATTAGTGAGTTGGGCATGAGTGTATCTCAAGAATATGAGCTAGAAGGTGCAATCATAGAGGAAGTAGAAGGAATCGGTTTCCCATACTAAACGCAATGACAAGGTTCAATGTTATTAGTGTGTGTGAGAATGTTCCAGCCGAAAACCATATGGCGTTTAAGTGGAGTTACTCATTTCATACATAGACCAGTTTGAAAACCCCCACAAAGACGATGTGAAATTCAACACCATCCTTAAGTGCAACTCCGACTTGATTGTAATGTTATTAGTGTCTATTAGAATGTTCCAACTGAAAACGATATGGTGTTTAAATGGAGTTTCTCCTTTCATACATAGACGAGTTTGAAAAACCCCACAGACGATGTGAAATTCGACACTCATCCTCACGTGCAACCCCGACTTGATTGTAGTGTTATTAACATATATTAGAAGGCAGAAGAGAAAAGGCAAACAATTCGGGGACAAAAGAGTGAGGCTTCCCAAACTTAACTCTAATACCGTGTTAGGAAGTTCCAATCTAAAATCATATGGTGTTAAGTAGAGTTTGCTACGTTTATATATAGACTAGTTTGAGAAACCTCACAAAGACGATGTGGGATTCAATAGTGTCACTACAAGAATCACATTTGCAATATTAGGTAGGTAGTCTCACACAATCTGGTCCTTAAACTCATAAAACAATTGCAAATTCCTCCCATCAATGTTCCTGATGTGTAGAAGCCGTGGTATGGTGTTGATGCTGAAGTAATCGACACCACAAACTTCTCATGGTTGTGAAAGTTCTCTTCGTGCAATTCATGAACTCAATGCGCATTACTTTGATTTGAGTAGGATTTGCATTGTCCCAATTTTCCACACATCTAATCCTCATATTTGGACAATGAAGTAGGGCATTATCTACTAAGATTATTCTGGAAGATCAAATTAATGAAATGTTTAGGCAATGGAAACGAAATGGCCACATCTTTAATATCTACCCTTTCCGTGTTGATGGAAGTCTTTTACGAATTAGACAACAAGGTCTAGATTCTTCGGTTTTTGACAGATGTTCCTGTAGTTGGGATTGGACCTCTGAAGCTGATTTAGCACCTAAAGAAGTCAAGATGAAGTCCTTTTCCCCGTGAGTTTTAACTGATTCACTGGTATGTGACCGAATAGTTATCTTTGTTTACTTTATTTATTTATCTTAAATCTTATTTTGCACCATTATTTTGTCTCGGTTTCACTTTGCACCATGAACTTTCAATGGCACCCCATTGCATCCTAAACTTTATAATTTGTGTCTAAGAGGCCCTATTGGTCAACCGCAGCCAAAATCTCATTGGAAGGTGTTTTCTTCTCTGGTGAAGATTTTGTGATATTCTGCCGTGTCAGGCAAGATTTTGGGCGAAGTTGGCTAATTAGGTCTCTTATTACAAATCGTTTGACTAGTACATGTTTTATATATGTATATATATAGGAGATTAAAGAAACAAGGCGAAACAATATGATTTAGAGGAAAATATGGAAAGGAAAGTGAACTCTCTTCCAGTTGAAGAATTCACTTTCCTTTCAAATCTTCCCTCGGATCCAAAAGGACCCTCCCCTGCTTTCCCCTTATCCAAGCGGACCATTTTTCATTAACTACTTGGTAGAGCCTAGAACTGTTGTTATTTACATTTTTTTTTTTAAACCATTTTCATTCTCCCGGTGATGTTAAAAAGGTATGAAATTGCAGAAGACGAAGTGTTTTTACCTTGACCTCAGAAGTAGGATGCATTAGCTGCTGCTGCTGGTGTTCCTCTTTCAGTTTGCTGTATCGTTCCACCACAGATTTCATGCTGAAGAAGTAAACAAGAACAGAAACAATATTATCCCTATCTGCTCCATATTTCTATATCTGTTCCATTTTTTTTCAGGAAAAAATAAAAAAGGAAAAAAAGGAGCAGATGCTAATGCATCATCTTATAACATTTTTTTCAAGTACCTTTTGTTTTGAAGTTAAAAAAAAAATAAAAAAATGCTTCATTTTAATTGTGTTTGTTTTTGTATGTAAAAATGGTATTTTTTATGTTGTTTTAAAAAATAAAAATATGTCAATACTTTTTTCGAGAAGTAAAAAATAATCGTTTTTTGTTTTTTAATTTTCATCTATGAGAGAGATCAATATTGATGAGTTAAAATCTATTGATTCACGTCTCGTTAATTATGAATATTTTTAGAATTACGAGATTTCTATTATCTTATACACTATCAAACTCTTTAAATTATTTATTTTTGCTTTTAAATAAAAGCACTTCTTATTAAAATGTACATTTTTTATTTTAAAAAGTATTTTACCAAATGCAGCATGAATAAGCACCGTCTCAAGCCTTTTATTTTCTCCTAGTTTTCTGACCTTAATATGCGTTTCTTTTTTAAAAGATTTTATGATATTCTTGTCAATAAACTTATTTAACACCTTAGCAGCTGGTTTTTTTTTCTTCAAGATTTGAGGAAGCACAAGACGATTGGCATCGGACGTGAGAAAAAGGGACTACTACTACTTCGATGATAAGGGTATTTTTATTGCTCAATCCACTTGTCCAACCATTGCTTCTAACCACCAAATTCATTGCCTCCTTTCTTACCCATCTCTTGCCAACCTCAAGCTTGTTGTTCCTAGCCTGTTATTTGGAGTTCCTAGATTGTGAGTCTTGTTAGTTGGAAAAGAATCATCATACTTCTTTTGCATCTCGAGATACTAAAAGAAGTTTAGTCCATTTATGTTAGTTTATTATGATGTTTAGGGGCCTTCCCATGTCTCGTCTACCTTAGAATTTTGTTACTTTGTTACTTTTGTGGATGACTTTTTAAGTTTGATTTATTTAATGAAAGATCATTTTGATTTTTTTTAATCTTTTGTGACCTTTGTGCTAAAAACCGAACCTAATTTAATATGCCTGTTTGTATACTTAGGATTGATAATGTTCGGGAATATTTTTTTCAGGCATTTATCTCTTTAATAAGACACTTGGTTATGGTTCATCAATCATGATACAGTCACACGTCCCAAAAAAAATAATGTCATCGCGCGTACGAATTCTTATCTCCTTGAGGTTGTCTGTACTTTGTTGTTTGAAATGAATGTTTCCAAGCACTTTTGGGGTGATGTGATACTTACTGTTTGTTGATTGATCGAATGTCTTCCTCTACCCCAAATGGAAAATTTTCATTATGTTTTTTTTCCTTTTTCTCAATCCTTTGGCTTACCCCGTGTTATTTTCAGTTGTATTTGCTTTGTTCATCAACTTGCTCCTCATCACGATAAGTTAAGACCCTCGTGCACATAAATGTCTTCCTTGGATACTCCCGTACCCAAAAGGGTATACTTGCTATAGTCCCACTTTGCATTGTTCTTTTGTGTGTACTGATGTTATTTTCTTTGAGTCCAATCCTTCCTTTTTTGAGCCTCACACTCGTGCCGACCTTGATGTTACACTTTTGTTGTCCAGCTTACCTACCCCTACTCATCTACGACAATTGGTCTCCCTACCCACCCCTTGTCCTTTCTTCTAGGTTTAGTCTTATCGTCCAAAAGTCTCATCTGTCCCCTTGACCTCCATCGCGGCACCTATCATCCATGTGTTCTTAGATGTTAGAGTACTCTAAATATAAAAAATGAATGTTTCTCTCTGTATAATTGGAATTATGTAATTACCTTAATTATTTTAGTATTTATGTAATTTTCTTATTTTACATTGTGTTTCTTTTTGTAATTCATCTCTCCCCTTGTATAAATAATGGATGTTATTATTAATAAAAGTACACAAGCCATTCTCGTATTTCTCTAAATGGTAGCAGAGCCTAAATCCAAACCCTAGCCGCCCATAGAGAGAGAGAGAGTTTATAGCTGTTGTCGGTCTTCGTGGCCTCAAGCTGCGAACGCCAACGACGGCTACGATGAAACAAGTTTCCTACCCAATTCTCAAATTTTTTTCTTTTTTCTAAACGCCATTTTATTCTTCTCTACATGGTTTCCCCTTCTCTTTTTCTCCCAACTGTGATGAAGCACCGAGGGTCACCGGACCTCGCTGCAATCTTTCGTTGTCCTACCAAACTCTCTTGCCTTCCAAGCTTCGTATTCTTCTGTCTTGTTTAACTCATCATCGGTGTCTATATTAGCAATGTTAGCCTACATTTTTAGGTTTTGGATTACCTCATCCTCGCGAATCTTCCCAATCACCATTTGTTTTGTCTCCACCTTCCTCTCTTCCATCCTCTTCTTCATGGAACTTTTTCCCAATTTGATTGCTTAAGATGAGTCTGACCATCACTTTTTTTTTTCTTTCCAAAACCCCCTTTTCATTGGTTGGTTTCCTAAAACCCCATTCATAACAAATTCCACATCCACAAACACATATTGTATTCTTCGTCACCATCTCTCTCTCTACAATTTTCTTTCTACTCTCTCTCCTCTTTCTTTGCTTTCTCTCTATTTCCCTTCTCCCTCTACCGCTTCTTTTCCCTCTCCGTCAGGCGTTCTCATCCTCGCAATAGAAACCCATGTCCCCAATCCTACCTACTAATCATAAATCCGATCGGTTTCCTCCACATCTGCCACTACTTCCACAATTGGGTCGCCAACATGCTCTTCGTCACCCTGCTACGACGCATATACACATATTTAACCTTCCTATTATGCTTTGTTACTTGTTCTCCGTTTGTTTTCATAAGTCTATTTCAGAGGCAATGTTTCACTTTGGTTGGAAGACCGCAATGAGGTAAGAAATACTTGCCTTACACTAGAATGACACGTGGGATCTCTTTCTCCCACCTGGTAAGATCGTTGTCGGTTGTAAACAGGTGCACATCGTCAAAGCTCATTCAGATGACACCATTTATCGACTCAAGGCACGCTTAATTGTCAAGGTTACACACAAGTCTATGGCCCTGGGTTACTTGGAGATGTTTTCTCCTGTTACCAAGCTTGCATTTGTTCGCCTATTCATCTTTTTTGTAATTACATTTCGTTGGCCTACAACAATTAGACTTCCAGAATGTATTCTTGAACAATGATCTACTTAAAAAGGTGTATATCGAGAGCAACCTCCAGCCTTTTTTTTTTTTTTTGCTCAGGAGGAGTCACATTGGTATGTCAGTTGAAGAAATCAATTTATGTCTCAAACAGTCTCCTCGAGCATGGTTTGAGAGATTTAGTGATGTGATTATTGAGTTTGATCTTCAACAGTGTAGAGCCAATAATTCATTGTTAAACAGACATGGTACCACAGGTAAAATAGCATTAATTGTGTATGTTGATGATATTGTGATTACAAGAGACGACCGCAATGATATTGAAGCACTCATACAGTTTCTACTTGGCAAGTTTTAGAAAGGACTTGGGACAATTGAAATATTTTTTGGGTATAGAAATTGCTCGACAAGTCAAGGTCTTTACCTTTCTCAGAACAAATATGTCCTTGACTTTTTGAGTGAAGATGAGATGTTAGGGTGTTAACTAATAGACTCACCGATAGATCCAAACACAAAATTATAGGCAGACCAAGGAGAGTTATTGACCAACTCTGGACAACATAGACTATTAGTTGGGAAGCTCAATTATTTGACTATTACCAGACCTGCTATATCATTTGTAGCTAATTTTATCAATCAATTTTTATATCATCTAAGAACAAGTCATTAGGAAGCTGTTGTACTCATTCTTAGATATCTGAAAGATGCAACAAGTTTGATTTGTTGTATAAGAATCATAGACATACTCATGTAGAAGGATACACGGATGCTAATTAGACATTATCTTCTTCAGACAAAAAATCTACAATAGACTGTTGTGTATTTGTTTAGGTAATCTGGTGTCTTAGAAGAGTAAGAAATAAAGTGTGGTAGCACGGTCAAGTGGTGAATTAGCGTATCAAGTAGTGGCTCATACCATATGCTAGAAAAACTTGTGTTCGACCATTCTCCTCCCATGGGTCTGGTATGTTATAATCAAGCCGCTGTCCATATAGCATCAAATTCAATTTTTCATGAGCGAACTAAACACATTAAGGTTGATTGTCACTTAATTCGAGAGAAATTTTTCCGAATCTGATCCACACTTCACATGTTAACTTTCTTGATCAATTAGCTAATTTATTCATTAAACCTCTTTGGAGTTCTGAAATAAAATATATTTATAACAAGTTAGGAGCAGACATATATATTCTTCAACTTGACGGGGAAGTGTTAAAAATATTTTAGTCTTTATGTGTATTAGGATTTACATGTACGCACGGGCCATAAGACCTAAACTTTATTATAAATAAAAGAGTTAGTATCAAACTATACCAATATTCTATATTCATACCAAAAGAAAATCGAATATTTTTCATATTAGATATTCATATTTGAGAACATGGGAATTTTTAAAGAATAAAATACTTAAATTTGCTAAAATTAGATTCATAATGCAACACATACAAATCACATTCAATATTTTTCATAGAAAATAGATCTTAAACAAGATTAATAAAATGAATAAGAAATTAGACAAGGGTGGTAAATTATTAGTGGGTCTTTACATTGAATATGAGAAAATAGTAACATTCTACTATTTTTGTACAAACTCATGAAATTTCAATTATTTGGCTCAGTATTTATCGCAAAGCACTAAAAAGTTTCAAAACTATTGGTATTTAGTTCAATACTAGCACATGACATCAAAGATTCTCTCCCTTAGCCCATGAAGTTAAGGAGTAGGGGTCATAGGCCCCCCTCAATTGTCAACTCTCTTTACTAGTACCTATATTTTTTAATTCTTCATAAAAATATCCCCGCTAATTATTTATTTTTTCAGTTTAGTCCATTTAAAATTACACATATCAATTTCAGTTATAATTTTCACACAAGCAGACAACTTGTGCCCTCTCTGATGATTTGCGTCCTCTTAAATGGTGACTCTTTCTTGTGCCTCTGTTCTGCTCACACTTTTTTTTATATTTCCGCCAATAAAACAGTACTATGTTAGTATGTGCAAGCAACTATGTTTTAAAGTTTTACCTGACTATATTCTTCATGATGGTAAAAATGTTCAAATTATTTGTTTGACAAAGAGAGAAAATTGTTTCTAATGAAATTTTTTCAAATAGTAATAATACATTTGGTATTCTTTCATTAGAATTGGTTGACATCAATTTTTTGTATGAAACACGCAATCTACTCGTCGTATGCTCGTTGACTGTCCAGGTTTGCTCATGTAAGACTCAGATCTGAGGTGTATTGGAGTTTCAATCCAAGCCAAATTCATATTGTTAAGTTGTATAGGTGAGGTAATCTTTATTCTTTGCTTAGCATCGTTCATAGATCTACTTGATTTCTCTGATCAATGACCATCTAAGTAATTGTTCATGTGAGATCTGTGGACTTTTTGTATTTGTGGACCTAATTTTCTCTCGAAATCACATTTTCGGTAGTAAAAACTCTATCTGGATAAGGACTTATGGTGAATCAAAAGAACAATTGCTGTCAATTTTTGTGGACTCAATTCTAGAGAAGATGGGTACGTGAGGTCTAAGATTCATGTTTCAATGGCATGGGATGGTGCATGATTTCTATATTCCAAAGCGGAAAAGGGTAAAAAAAAAATCAAAGTACGGATTTGTTCAATTCTCGATTTTGTTTGAAGCCTTAACTACTATTAGAGTTCTCAATAAGATTAGGGTGAGGAATAAAGTGATTCAAGTTTGTTTAGCTGTGTCCACTAAGAGATTTTATGTATTCAATGTGAAAAGAAAGTGGGTAAGAAAAGGAGGCAGATTAGGGTCTATAATTTGTGAACTTCTTGTTGTTTCTCCTCCTTTCAAGCCTACTCTTGCCATAATGGGTCAAGATACTGGTTCTTTAAACTCTACATCCTCAAATCCTTTGAATTTATCAGTAGTTCGATCATCAAATGATCTTGATAATAGTTAGAACTCTACTTCTAATAGGGATACTTCTAACAGTGATATCATAAATAGAATCAAATAAGTGTTGCATAGAGTAGAAAAGTTGATGGAATGTCAGAAAATTTTAGATTTGACTACGACTAAGAATAGATTGGAATTTAGAGATATTATTGTTAATCTGATTCTCAAGGAATGAGATGCAGTGGGGTCAAGTTGTGTTGGAGGTATATTGGCTATTGATTTACCTGAGGGCTTGGAACAAGTGCGTGCACTGAATCTTGCTTTTGAATTCAAGAGTAGTAGCTGAAACTTCTCCTAATATTGATTTGGGAGAGAATCTATCAATCCATAAAGATGTTTGCCACGACTTGAAAAATGGTGAACTAATTGCAAACTCTTTTTGCCAATGCAGAGCTGGTGAATCAACTCTTAAAAGTGATAATGATTTTTTTGAGCCAATAATAGTTATTCACAAGTGATTCGGAGGGTAGTTGTGGTGCAAAATTCGAAAATGAAATTGACGAGATTTTTTCTAGAATCAATAAAGTTGTATGTGATTTAGAAAGAAACTCATCTCAGTTCCTCAAAGGAAAGAAAAAAAAAAAAAGAATCAATTGACAATTTGGGTATATTAGGATCAATATTTTTTTGGATTCTTAAATACAGTACTATTTGCACTTGGTGCGAAGTGGTTATTAGATTAGTACTTGGTGTTCAAATGTCTCTATGGTTGGTCGGGTCGTAGAAACTTCTTCAATGATTGGTGTGGGTCTAGTTTATTATGCCTCGTCAAACAGTGCACGAGATTGGTATGACTAGATGTTGTACCTAAGGAGTCCACAACAAAAGAAGCCAAGAGGACCTCGGTGCAAATGGAATCATTGTCCATGGCTGAGTCACTAGTACAAAGAGAAGAAAAATGAAGTTGGGTTTGATTTTGGAGTCGGGCTAAAGTCCAAGGCATGCATGCCACTGGTTAACCACCCATTAGTTATTCGATAGTGTATTAGATATTTGAATTTGTATTGATCCTAAGATTTTGATAAACAATTAAGTATTGATATTTTGGTGGAATTACTGTTTAATTGAGTGTTTTGGTGATTTAAAATTCCAATAATGAAGACGTCAAATTAATAGATGCCAAATAAAAATGTCAAGATGAAGAAAAATAATTAAGAGTTTGAAGAAATTAGGAAAAACAACATAGGTGAATCTTAACTCTTAATATCCCATTTAGGAACACACATATGGTACAAAATGTATTTTATCTTTTATGTGTGTTTTGATTTAGTTAAATTATTTGCTCCTATGTGAATTGAGAAGAAATAATTTTGAATGACTAAAATGAAATGTAAGAATATTAGTGGAGCTAATTTAGAGAAGAAAATGTATTAAGATGAATTGGAGAGAAGTGCTCAACAAAGAGGAGTTGACTGATAAGTTAACTGATGGGTATAAGACAAACATGTTGAATTGATCAATCGACTGATAAGTCGACCGATGAGAAGAAAGTGAAGTCTTTGAATCTAGCAGTTGACTGATAAGTCGACCGATGAACGTCCTTGGCTACATCCTGAATTGGGCAGTCGACTAACTAGTCAACCGATGGAGTTGTTTCAGGATCTTGTGCATTCCGAAATCATATCTAAAAATAGCCGTTTTGTGTTAAGATTTGAGAGAGATTTCAGGAATATTATCTATATTTAAGGTATGGTTCATATACTAATTAAATCTTATTAATAGGGTTCATCAAATATTAATATTTCTCAATTTGGTACTTGAAATTGATTCTAGTCTATTTAATTGAGATTGAGAAATAGTTTGAGGATCTAATTGAGAGTTTTAAAAGTTGTTATTAAGTGTAATTGAACCTAATTGAAGTCTTTATGATATAAGAGGTCTATAGAGCTTTTAATTGTTATGACACTTGTAAACTAGCCGTTAGAAGGCTGATTACATATTCCTTTAAATAGACTTGCGAATTTCATTAGCAAATTTAAGCAGTAAAGAAGATAAATCATATCATATCATAAGAGTGAGTTTTTCTAAGAGTTATCTTTTTGAGAGTTTGTGAGTTATTCTAAGAGTGATCTTGAAGATCAAATTTTGATTAATATTTGCTGCTACTGGATCTGAAGTTACATTACTTTATCTGATTATTATGTGGATTCTGGGTGAGATTTTTCCAATTATATTATTTCATTGCATTACTTGTTTATATTTTGGAAATTGATCTTAGAAATTATTTCTGATTTGTTAAAGAAAATATTTTTACAAATAATTTCTTGAATCTGATTACATGCTCCAATTTGCTACCTATATTTTGTTAAAATCAGATTTTATATCTCACGTTTTTCTATCACTAGTTGGGATATTAATTGAGTTATTATTTATCTGGGGTGGTAGAAGTTCTGAGTGAGATTTTCTACTTATTATTTTGTATTGGTGAGTAGTGTGACGGATTAAATACTGTTGAGAGTATTTAATTAAGGGTAACCGAGTTTCAATCTCTTCTTGTAAAGAGATTGAGGTAGTGATTCTTCCTGAATATAATTGCATTGTGAGTGATTTATAAAGGTTCCATCCTTACCTGGAAAAATTATAGTTAGAATGTTTTGTGAGATTTTGATTCTTAAGCCGTAGTGATAAAAAGAATTAGGTTAATCTTTAACCTGTAAAAAGATAGGTTATTCTTGAATCTATAAAAAGTAGAAGTTATTCCTGAGCCTTGGAAAAGAAAATTGTAAAGGTTGATTCTGAGCCTATAAAAGAATTAATGTGTGGGTTTGGTTCCTACCTTTGAAGGGATCTTGAGAATTAGTGGCTGCGAATCTCCGTGGGACTCGGAGGACTGGATTAACCAAGAGTAGCTTGGTGAACTAGGATATATCTTGGTGTGCTACAATATTTACTTTGCTATTTTTGCTGTTTGAGTGTGCACTTAAATTGATAATATTATTCTGCTGTGTTATAAAGATAATAATTAATTTAGGAATAAAATTAATTATTTGATTTATCAAGTTTTATTCTGATATATTTTTTAATTACTCAATTCACCCCCTCTTGAATATTCTACTATGCCAACAAAGTATATGTGGTGTTTGTGTTGTGTTAGTATTGTGTTTAGACTTGTTCTGAATCATGTCTATAGTTGAGTATTTTTAGGCCGTCGTTGTTGATCAAACTCAACGTGGTAGTGTTTTGAGACTTGGGGACTCAGTTGTGGTAATGAGGTCTTGTAAGCTACAAAGGTAATTGTTCTTCTCTGTAGCGAAGGAGACCCTTTCTGGATATAGATTAGAGCATTTTTTTTTTTTTTTGCCTTCGAGGATAGGGACATACCGTCAATATTGTACTATTGTAGTTGTTTATTGTGGGAGTCTTGTGAGCTACACAACATGCTCTGAATTTTTTTTAGTAAGGGAGAATCTTCCCTTTCATTATCAATAAAATGATTTGCTTATAATAAATAAATATGGTGAGAAAAACTATTTTTTGTATAAATTTTGAATTTTAATAAATATACGGAAAATTAGTCAGAAGGACTGAGCAAACAATTACTGGTTAATACATCATTTTTTTTTTTAAATAAAATAAAATAAAATATCTAATTTGATCTATTTCAATTTCGATGATTTGGTTTTATATTTTTTTGGGCAAAAAATGGATATAAAGTGCAATTTTATCATTCACTATTTATTTTTCAATTTGTTATTTAACATGGCTCTAAGGCCCTAGATTTCAACAAGTAAATTTAAAAAATATTAAATTTTAGAGATCAAAGTAAACAATGTTTGGTACCCCTTACTTCGATTAGACGATTACATTGCAGCAATCGAGTTATTATAATTTACCTAGGAAAGGGAAAATTACATGTATAATTTTACATTTTTTTTTTAAGCATATATGTAATTTAACTAGGTTTATGTCTCAATGAAATTAGTAACTTTTTAAACTAATAAGAAGAGGATTGCAAAGTTTGATTATTATTACTAAGGTAGTGTTAGGTTGTAAAGATTTGGGATCATGGAATTACAATTAAAAATGAATACATATAAATCTTTATATATATTCATCTTAATTTCAACTAAAAAATTGTAATTCCACGCTTCCAAGCATTATCTATAATTGGTAAAAATATATAAAAAAAAAATATTTAAAGCGGTAAGAGACATTCACCTAGGTAAAATAAGTGTAAGAGATAGCCAAATTGAAACCAAATTAGCGAAAAATCAATACTGATCCGAATCAAAGACTAAGAGCTCGTTCGGTTGGATGGAATGGAATCGAGATAGAATTCAATGAGAGAAATAATAGAATGACTTTATCAAGGGAATCACTATTCAATTCCTTTGTTGATTATTGTACGCTTGAAGGAATAAAATGGTGATTATTAGTGAAATCACTATTTTATTCTATTATTTGATTATTTTGTGCATGTAAATGAATGAAATTATTTGTATACAATAATTTTTTAATATATATATATATATATACACTCAGAATTATAAACTAAAAATATTTTTTTCTCTCTCCAACTACTAATATCTTCAAAATTTATACTCTCAACTTTCTCTCTCTAGCACATTTCTAACATTAAATTGTTTTAACAACGTTCTCTCTAAAATTGTCTCTCTTGTTAGGGAATAACAGGTCAAAATAGTATCACGCATATAAGAATTAGGATTGAAAAAAATAAAAATCGACACAAAGATTTTTAGATCGTAAAACCCTAAATTAATTTGAAGGAAACATCTACGGGCAAGAAGAGAAGAATTTCACTATTGGTAAGAATTTTACAATTTCTTTCTATAAATAAGGAGAGAATAAAAACAGCTCTCTCGTGAAATAGAAGAATACAAATCTCTCTATTTAAAATAGGAGAAATTAGGAAATAACTACAAAGGAAGATTTTTTAGGAGAAACTTGAGTTTTTCTCTTTGAAGTCGAATACAATTTTTCTACTGCACTTCTTCAAACAAAGCTGGACCAAAAGATTGAGAAAGATTAATAATCTTCCTTCCCTTTTGATATTTGTGAGTAAAGACAAAATGGCTTTACCTACTTCCACAAAAGTGGCCTATGCACTTTTACAGCTTCCCACTTAAAATCCATTTTAGTTATCCTTTTATCTTTTCTGAACATGTCAGTATTATGCTGCTCACGTTTCTAATAGGCTATAGGAAGATCTACACCATATAAACTTGTCAACGTTAGTTGGTTTTGTCATAACATCTGCTAGGCTGTCTTTGGTGAGAATCTTTTGCATATTCACACTTCTTTCTTTAACTATTTCTCTAACAAAGTGATATTGAATGCCTACGTTCTTCATCCTTGAATGAAAGGCTGGATTGCTCACAATGTGCAAGGCATTCTAACTGTTACAAAACAAGGGAATCTTCTCCTATTTGTGCCCGAGTTCTTACATTAACCTTTGTTTCCAGACTACTTCATTGTAACCTTGTGTAGATGCCATGTATTTTGCTTCTGTTGTAGATAATGCGCCAATAGTTTGTAATTTGGATACCCAGCTCACTTCTCCTCCTGCAAGTGTGAACACATAGTCTGTAGTGGATTTTATTTTATCAAGATCACCTGCAAAATTTGAATCAACATAGCCTCTAACAATAAATTCTGATCCTTTATAATATAATGTAGCATCTGAGGTTCATTTAATGTATCTTAGGATCCTCTTAACAATATTCTAATGCCCTTTAGCAGGATTCGCCATATACTGACTGATTATGCCAACTGCTTGAGCAATATCTAGTCTAGTACATATCATAACGAACATAAGGCTTCCCACTGCTGATGCATATGGTACTCGAGACATTTCCAACATCTCCGCTTCACTATTAGGACACATACTTGAGGATAATTTGTAATTGGCATAAAGTGGGGGTAGAAATTGACTTACAATCTTGTATGTTAAAGCGTTGTAAGATTTTCTTAAAGTAGTTCTTATGAGAAAACCAAATCTTCTTGTCTTTTCTGTCTCAAATCTTCTTGTCTTTTCTGTTTCGGTGAATTAGCATCCCTAAAAATCTTGTTTGTTAGTCCCAAGTCTTCATATCGAACTCCCTAACTAACTGTGCCTTCAATTCTTGGACACGATCTTTGTTGGGGCCTATAAGTAACTTGTCGTCCACTTACAACAGCAGAATGATGAAATCATCTTCTCCAAACCTCTTATAATACGTACAATGGTATGCACTCAGTCTGTTGGAATCAAGGCTAATTATGAAGGAATCAAATCTCTTGTACCAGTATCTTGACGCTTGCTTTAGACCATAGAAAGATTTGGTTAACTTGCAAACCAAGTTGTTGTTGTTGTCTTTTTTTTTTTTTTTTTCCCCTTAAATCCTTCTGGTTGGATCATATAAATCTTTTCTTTAAGTTCTCCATGAAAAAATCTTCTTTCAAATCTAATTGTTCTATATGCAAATCGAACACAATACACATAGCCAAGACTACCCTTATATTGTAAGTCTAACA
This sequence comes from Eucommia ulmoides, assembly GCA_016647705.1. Lineage (NCBI taxonomy): Eukaryota > Viridiplantae > Streptophyta > Magnoliopsida > Garryales > Eucommiaceae > Eucommia > Eucommia ulmoides. Next base: position 12,418,357 of record CM028341.1, on the reverse strand, counting down.
ACTAGAGAAAATATCTCGTTGAAATCAACCCTTCTTTCTAAGCAAAGCATTTCACTACTAGTCTTGCACAACACCGCTCCATTTGGTCATTGCCATCTCATTTGATTGTATAGATTCACTTGTTACCAATGGCTTTACGACCTTGTCGAAGTAGAACAAGATTCCAGCTCTTATTTCTATGTAAGACTTCCATTGCTTCTTACATTGTTGTCATCCATAGAGAAACATCAGGGCCACTTATAGCCTCATGGAAAGTTGATGGCTCTCCATCTTCTGTTAGAAGACAGTATGCAACATTGCTTGCCATAATATAATCTGAGTGCCATGATGGTTTTCTCACCCGATGTGTTGATCGTAGGACTTTTGTATCATTGGCCTCATCTAGTTCCTATTTATCATGCTCCGGTGTTGCTTCAGAACAATATTTGTGTTCTAACTCACCTTCTATCTGAGCTATCGTAGTCTTCTTTGTCATGTTGTCAGTTTCTTTTCTTTGCAGTTCTCTTTCAGCAAATATCATATCTATGTTGATGATAATCTTGCGGGTAGTGGGATCCCACAGGTGATACCCTTATCTCCATTAGAATATCCCAAGAATATGCATTTCTTGGAATTTTTTTTATCTAGCTTTGTCCTTTCTTGGGAACCACACATTACGTATGCAGGATATCCAAATATGTGGAGTGATGAATAATATGTTGGCTTGCCGGTGCACATCTCCATTGGTGTCTTCAAACCAATTTCAGTTGAGGGTGACCGGTTTATCACATAACAGGCGGTTTTGACTGCTTCGGCCTAGAATGACTTGGTTAGACCTGCAGTTCTTAGTATAGCTCTCGTTCTCTCAAGGAGATTTCTATTCATCCGCTCTGCCACACCATTTTGCTGAGGTATACAACAATAGTAAATGGCCTCTGGATACTCTCTTGCCTGAAAAATATAACAAAATTTCATTAAAATATTCTCCTCCACTGTTTTTTCTCAAATACTTAATCTTCTTTTTGGATTAAAGTTCCACCCACGCTTTGAAGACTTTGAATGTTGAAATCACATATAACTTATTCTTTATTGGATACACATATGCCCTCTTGGAGTGATCATCAATAAACGATACGAAATAATTTCATTCCTCTTTGAGATGGGATTAGTGATTCCTACACATCTGAATGGATCAAGTCTAGAATATATTTGCTTTTTGCAGTAGATCTATAAACTTTAATCTATGTTGCTTACTTGTAATACAATGCCCACAAATTGGTACAAATATCGATTTGAGCCTAGTAAGAAGATTACGCTCTGAGAGAATCTTTAAACCACGTTTCGACATATGGCCTAGTTTCTGATGCCACAGTATCGTTTATTCTTCTTGGTTGACTGATGCAACTGATGCATCTGCCTTCTGCAATTTATCTCCCAAAAGCATGTATAGATTTACAGTAATCTTTTCTACCTTCATCATCACAAGCGTTCCCTTTATGATCTTCATAATCTCATTTTCTATATGGATTTAGCAACCAAGATCATCCAATTGTCCAAGAGACAATAGGTTTTCTTCACGCCCTTCACGTGTCGTACCCCTTGAATAGTATGGATTGTACCATCATCTATATTTAATTTGATGGCACCACTACCAACAATCTTTAAGGCATAATCATTACTCATGAACACATATCCTTCAGAGACAGATTCATAGTTGTGAAACCAGTCTTGTCGAGAGGTCATATGCCAGATTGCTCTTGAATCCTCTATCCATGAATTAGTGAGCTATTGCTTACCTTTAGAAACAGTTTTTGCTTTACTGTAAATAAAATCTCCGTCATTAGAGGTACTTGCAACACATCCCTAATAATTTGTTGCCTTAGGAGTTTTCTCCTCACTCTTCTTTCTATGTTAACAATGTTTTATGACGTGCCTTTTCTTGTCGCAGTTGTAGCATTTGGAATTTTTCTTTCTCCTTGACTTTTGATCTATTATGATTATGATTGCCACTCGAGCCACATTATATTGATCTCCCTCTTGCTATTGATAATGCCTCTACTTGTTGCGAGTTTTCCAATATGTTTTTCTTATTTTTGTACCTACTTTTCTCTTCCAGAACAGTGGTTGCAACATCGTCAAAGACTAAATAGTCGGAAAGAATATTATTGGTGTAACTGAAGATAAGTTGATCATATGAATCGGGTAGACTTTGGAGTAGAAGCTCCGCACGTTCAGCTTCTGTTATTTTATTGTCCAATATTGTAAGTTGGGAAAATAACGTATTGAGAATGTTGATGTGATCCATCACCGAAGTGGATTTACCCATTCGAAGAGTGTAGAGTCTTCTCTTTAAGAAGATCTTACTATGAAGTGGCTTGACCTCGTGTTACCTTGTCAGCGCATCCCAAATTTTCTTTGTTGACTCCTCCTCTACAATACTTGATAACACTGAATATGCCAAGGCTAGGTGCAAATTGGTAATAGCGTTGCCATCAATCTCTCTCTACTTGTCATTACTCATCTCAGTTGGTTTTTCTCCAATTGCTGCTAGGCAATTATCTTTTCTTAAAATTGCCTTAATCTTCAATTTTCATAGGGAGAAATTACTCCCGTTGAACTTCTCAATCTCATTTTTTATTGTCATGTTGTTGATGACAATTTGTTTTTCAACTGAATTAGCTCCTACTTTTTCACCATGAACAATATTATATATGCAAATAGTTCCTTATGAATAATACCATATACGTGAATAGTGATGTATCAGTACCGTATATGTGAACAGTGACATACGTGTGAATAGTATCGTTGAATTATACATCACATGTGTGAATAGTATTCGTGAATAATCACCTGCAACCCATATCTCTGATACCACTATTAGAGAATAATGGGTCGAAATAGTGTCACGTAGCTAAAAATTAGGATTGAGAAAAATAAAAATTGACACAAAGTATTTTTGTGGTAAAAATCCTCAATTAATTTGAGGAAAACATCCATGGGTAAGAAGAAAATGATTTTACTATTGGCAAGAACTTTACAACTTCTCTCTCCAACTAAGGAGAGAACAAAAATACCTCTCTCTTAAAATAGGAAAATACAAATATCTTCATACAAAATAAGAGAAACTAGAAAATAATTACAAGAGATGATCATTCAGGAAAAACTTATGTTTTTCTCTCTCAAGTGGGATACAATTCTTCTGTTGTATTTTCCCCTATTTATGGGAGGAGAATGCAGGAAACTAGCAGCTTTGTCAAAGAAGCCTACAATTTGCTTATTTAAACAAAGCTACACCGAAAGATTGAGAAGGAGCAATAATCTTCCTTCCCTTTTGACATTTGTGAGTAAAGCCAAAATGGCTTTACCTACCTCCACAAAAGTGGCTTATCCACTTTTACATCTCAGAGTAATGTATCAATAATATCATTCATCTATTTTTTATTCTAATGTAATTAAAGTTTTTCATTCTATTGAAATAAGAGAATCAAAATTAGTGGTGGAATTGTGATTCCATTCCACCTTGATTCCATCTAACCAAACATGATATAGTTTTTTTCCCCTAACAAAACCCAATAAAGAAAATTTAAAGTTTGTCCTCCATAAAAACGGATGATTTTTTTTTTAATGATGTTGGTTATTTTTTGGTCCTTTATTTAGTTAACATTGCTACGAGTTTTACAATTTTACTTTGTGCCATGTAATTGTGTTTTTAGAAAGATATAGATATGGAAAGAATCAACATTCGTTAATCACACAAGTTTTTTCTTTTGGGGTTATTTAAATTTTGATTTCGGCCTCTAATTCCCTTTTCATCGTTTTCCTTGTGTACTTTGTGATATAATTAGTGAACGTTCACTTAATGATTTTATATTTTTCCTGCTTATTTATATCCAAGTTGCTAGCTTGTTTTTCATATGCATTTGAATTGAATGTTAACTATATGTCTTACTAGTGTATTTTGTGAGTATACTATTAAGGGTGAACATTCACTAATTTTGTTCATTGTATTATATTATCTAAACTCGAGCCGTTAATTTGTGGACATCGTCTAACGAGTGTTCAAATTGTTAGGTATTTTATCAACTCACTTTCTTAGCGTCTTCAAGGTGAATGTTTACTATATGCATTCCTTGTACTATTTACAATTGAGCAGCTAGTTAAGTGTACATTTACTAATTCAGTTTTTCATTTGTTCGATTCTTTATTTCATCATTTTTATCACACTTCCAATAGAATGCTAACTACATGTCATTTTTTTTTTTTTTTTTGGTAATATTTGTGAATAGAGAGTGAACATTAACTTATTTAGCTATACATGAGCAAATAGTAGTGAATCTTAAGGATTCAGATATATATAGTACTTTCAAAATGATAGTAGAGTTAACCTACTAGTTAACATTAACTATCTACATCATTTTTTCTCATAAAATAATAAATATGGATATCAAATTGAGAAAGAAGAGGCGACGGTTAATATTGTGTCATTCATTTGGATCAAATGGATAGTGAATAAATTTTTGTTTGAATTTTTTTCTTTGATTGACATCGGTTACAACTTTTAAAGTTTTGCAATTTTTTTTTTTTTTTTTTTGGATTTGTGTGTAGAAGATGGAACAAATAGCATGTAATATACTAGGGGTGACGTTCAGAGATTTTTTTTTGGTGTGAAATATGCACGATGACTAAAACTTAACGGTCATTAACCAAAAGTTATTTTTGTGACAAAAGTACTTTTCGGGTCTATATAATTTTTTTCCTTTCTTAAATTGACCTAATTTATTATACAAAGTGCCTTGATTTTTTATTTTAATTGATTTAATTGATTTTGAAATGTTTATTTTTATATTAAGGATAGATGAGTAATAATTTAAAAATGTCATTATTTAAAACAAATAAAGAAATTACCATAGGTAAAATAGGTGTTAGAGATGCTGAACGAGTACAAAATAGTTGTGAGTAATCAATATTCAATCTTAAGGCTTGTAATCTAGTGGATATCTAGTTTACTTGCTTGTGGAATGTATAAAATTAACCCTATCTCTCAACATATGTACCAAAAATATTAATAATCAATATTCAATCAAATCGAAATTGATTACACCCTTTATTTTTCACAAATAATGCTAGCTATTAAAATTTAAAAGGCATATATTTGAAAACGGTAATGACAAAATAAAAAAATAAAATATATATATATATTAAAGTACAAAATGCAATAGTTTAATCAAAATCAAATGGACTTTAGAAAAATTAGCCCTAAAAAATATACCATCTGACGCATTTTAAATTTTAAAATCGGCAAAATAATTTCAACAATTAATAAAAAATAATTTATGTGTACTATGTATCAAACTATGATATAGGCATTAGATTCTACACCCACCAGCATATAAACTGAAGCTCACATTTGGCACATTCCTAACCCTATAATTGGAATCTTGTGAGGGCTATTAGGAGCATCAACTTCATACTTCATCAAAAAGAAGACAATTGTTTGAACAGATAAAAAAAAAAGAGAGAAGCATGCATGCATGGATGAAAATAAACTACACTTAGCATGAGGATCTGCAGAAATAATGAACTCAAAAATAAAAAATAAAAATATACAGAATAATATGCCACTAATTTGATTAATTGTGGAGGAATTTTATCAGTAATTAATGATAGATTTTGTTTACATCATATACAACTATGGGTATTTTTTAATGATTTTTTTTCTGTGCGCGTACATATTTGCATTATTTGTTAACTAGAATTAACCTTAAACCCATTATTATCATACAAAATTTTTTAATATCAAGTGCTCTGTCCTCCCTCCTCACCAAGTTGAACACATGACCCAAGATCTATACATATACATGTGTGTATATCTATCTATCTATATATCCACATGGGTATTATCTCACAGATTTGCACACATGCATATGCAGATTGCTTTACAACTAAAGAGGGAAAAAAAGTTGTCATTAACCATTTCCAGTCCATGGTCAAAACCTGTACTCTCTCTCTCTATATATATATATACACCAGAATAAATCATTTCCATAAAACCAAAAAAAAGAAAGAAAGTACGATATGAACAACAAAACATATTAAGGCACATTATAAATAAAAATAAAACGAGGCAAAATAATGAAAAATAATGTTAATTGTTTTTTGGAGAATTTTATTATATAGATGTAGGTATAGATATATCTAACCTTGTGCTAGCAAAATCATGGAGCTTTCCTGTGCTAGAGAAGATTATCAAGCCGACTTCTGCATCGCATAGGATCGAGAGCTCCCTCGCCTTCTTGAGCAATCCATTTCTTCTCTTTGAGAAAGTCACTTGCCTACTTGTCGAGTTGTCGATCCGTCTGATCGCAATCTTTCCTCTACCCATTTCTTCTTCTTCTATCAAAATTAAACCTAATTTGCTAGGGTTCGATCTGCCCAGTCGAATCAGATCGAACCCAAAAAAACAAAAACAAAAACAAAAAATAAAAATTAGTTAAATGATTAAATTGTCTATAAAAAGACAAACATTTTTTGGATTATATCATTTATTTGAACCGAAAATGGAAAAGTTTGAACAAATAATCAACCAAAAAAAGTTAACAAAAATGAAAAAAAAAAAAAAAAAAAAAGGGAAGAAGGGTAAAGTAAGAGGTTTTGAGGGCTTACTAATTTGAGCAGCAATGCCGGTCTAGAGAGAGAAAGAGGAGAGAGAGGGATGTAGAGACAGAAGACTTTGATTTTTGAAGCAACTTGTCTCTGCTTTCCTTTATATGGAAAGGTTAAGGTAGTATTAGGGAAAAGGTCACATGGAGATGCTCTGTGTACCCTAAAACCACTTTAGCAGTTCTCACGGTACAAGAATCCCAAGTAGAGGATTGCTAGTAATACTCTCGACAATGTAATAAATTAATAGCACGCGCTTTACTTTTTCGACACGTGTCTACATAAAATCATTGGGAGTGTGATTGAACCTAGCTGGACCTAGAACAGAGCGCGTGTAATAGTAAGTGTAATCACGAGAGTGGCGAAAAGACATCCTAGGAGTCTCAGAGAGACCCTTGATTGAAGCGAAGTGGGGGTTGAAAAGCTGTCTCACTAATAGATCACTGACACGTGTCCGTCAGTACCATGAAATTGTAGAAGAGAGTCAGTAAATAATTGCGAATTAATTAAAAAATAATAATTATTTATCCCGTCTGTTTAGGTTGTTTTCTAGGGAAATTTTATCTGGACCATCTTTTTTTTTCAAACTCAAAAGTATAAAAAAAATGTATTATACTTATCTTAGTAATACTAGTTGGAGAGCACCTGCAATATCTTAGTTATAATAGTTGGAGAGCACATGTAAGTCATATACTTGTTATTTTTTTTATTTTACATATTTATAATATTTTACATTATTGTTCATTAAAGATAACATTAAAAATATATATATTAATTTAAAAAAAAAAAAAATCAATACAGAAATATGGTATATAATTTTTTTTTATTACTAAATATTAAAACTTATTTAAAACAATTAATAAAAGTCACTTCATCTAAAGAAATGACAATGTTATAGTTAACTAAAAAATTGAAATTAAGTTGAATACAAATATTATATTCTAGATCAAATGATGATAAGGAAAAACACATATATATATAGTGCAAGTGAAATTTATTAGGTTTACTAATTAGGGGTGTAAATGTTATCCGAAAACCCGATGTCCCTTGCCTTACCCGATAGCGGATCAGTCGATTATGAGTAGTTTTTTTTTTCCTTTCACCTGAACCTAACCCATTCGAACTCAGAAACACTTTGGCTCGGGCACCCATCTATCTATACCCGATGCACCCGAACCCGCCTGAACCCTAAACCCTAATAATATATATCTTCCAAATACCCCCTAACACATGGCATATTACGAAAAGACCTCATATAAAAATATAATTCTAATCAGATTCGGATAATTTCATTTTCAAATTCCAACCCTAGCACCACTCTCTCTCTCTCTCTCTCCCATAACCATTGTCGATGTCTATCAAACCCGAATAGATGATTCCCTAATGATTTCCGCGATGATGATTCCTGCGTTGTTTAATAATCTCACTGTCCAATAATCATGCGTCTATAAAATCATAATAATCTCATCGTCAATGATTCGTATGAAGATGTTGTTCATCGCCGTTGATGGCTCTTGCTCCTTTCCGTCTCCTACTCTGATCTGACTATCTATAAGTTTTTTTTTTTTTTCCTTTTTTAATATGTTTCTTGATTGTTTGATTGTTTATCCATCTTCGTCTCAAATCAATAAATTTTTTTAGATGTGCAATTTTTTAGTATTTGATCTTCGTTTTTTTGTTCTTGTTACCTGACACCTAACTAGCCCGACCAACCCTGAATTAGATCGGGGTAATAAGGCCACACGATCGGCTTCAGTTGGGGGAGCTATCAGAATTTTTCTTCAGGTCGGTTGACTGAAATCCTTCAACTTCGATCCAACCGACCCCTAATACTAATAATAAATATGTGCACACGATATGATCAAAAGATGACGGATCTTCTATAGCCAATAAATGCAATTTTGAAGCTGTTTACGACGCATGCACTTGCATATTATTTATTTATTTATTTATGTGTTGTGTTAAAAAATAAAATAGTTGATGAAATAAATTTAGCAACAAAGTGTTGAGATTATAATTTTCGATAAACGACACATTTGAAAATGTCACAGTTAAGATGACCAAATCAGTCATATAATAGTAGTAGAGTCACATGAATTTCATTATTGTAGTTAGGTAACACTATTGATTTGTTTTATATATTATAAATTGACAAAATAAAGGATTGATGATGATAATCTCATCAAATGTATGAAAGTACAAAAAATAAAATCGATAACTATTATGAAAGTATAAAAATAAAATCTATAACTATTATGAAAGAACAAAAATAAATTCTATAACTATCAAAAGTATCAAATTAATATAAATTTTGTTCTAAATAGAGTGAAAATATCATCTATTATTTTCAACATGTGTTTTCAAACTACTTAAAAAAATTCTTAAATTAAATATCCGTATTTATGTCTGTGGTTATATATTTTTTTTAAAATTATTTTTACACTTTATATTTTTATTATATAGTTTGAGTTTTTTTTTTTTTTTTTTAATACCAAATAGTATTACTTTTAAGTATACAATTAAAAAATGCGGAGGCTAAATTTTTAAATTTTTAAGTGCAATTTGTAAATCTACTACGTGTATGAAATTATTATATAAAAAATTTGTCTATGTTGACATATATATTATTACTATAATATATAGAAATATTAAAAAATAAAAAAATGAACTTTTAGTGTTAAATTTTTTTATGAATAAATTTATGATTGTACTTATAAATATGAATGATAATAATAATAATAATAATAAAAAAAAAATAAAAAAAAATAAAAAAAAAAATAATAATAATAATAATAAAATAAAAAGAAAAAAAGAAGAGTGACTTTGATAGTTATAGATAATACACTAATTACCACATACATAATGTATATAATATATATAAAATAGGTCAAAAGATTGACCTTTAGTTTTCACAATTTTTGAAGGACAAATATTTAATTTTACATGTGCAAATGAATAGTAAAAGTAACATTCCTTTATATAATATGTATAGATAGTTTAGAAGACCTCTCATATTGGCAAAACTCTATCTCCAACACGCGAAGGACGAACAACCGAATCCTACCTTGATTCAATTGTGATGAACCTTACCTAGATTTTATTTTGGCAAAACCCTACCTAGATTCCATATATGAACGAACAAACGAATGAAAATTCCATATTGCCAGACTCCATTACGGTGAAGGATGATCCATATCATTGATTTTAGACGATTTCAGACAAAATTCAACGAATACCAAATAAATTCGTGCCTAAAATCAATCTAATCGTAACTACTAATTGTCGATGATGTGCCCTAACCTACTAAAACCAGATCGTGAGCATGTTTTGAGCATTTATATGAACAATAATAGTGAGCACAAGGTCAAAGAAGAAGAAAAATATTGAAAGATCCAAACAGTCCAAAAAATCATTGCAACCAAGAGATTCGGCATAGACAAGACAGAAAAAAGATGATGATCAAGTATACAAATAGGAGGTTGCACAAGGTCACTGGACTTATGCTCTTCGTTATGTTCACAACCCAAAATGTTAAATGGATATCATTTAAATGCATTGTTGATTAGTTCAGGACAAAAAGTTGAGGCATTGATGATTTGTATGTTGAGTCATGTGAATAATATCTAATTGATATAATCTGAATGTGTACATATTAACTCAAAAATGAGTGATATGTATTTACGTATTTGTGCATAGTTGAAACAAAAAAATATTAAGTGAATATCGTCTAAATGTACTACTGATTAGTTTAGTGCAAACAATTATGAGCACTACTGATTGGTACCTATATTGAATAATGTGAATAATATCTAGTGGATATATCTAAGACCTCAATTTAGCACGTACGTCATTTTAGTTGCATTTTAGAGTAATTGGAAAAATATGAGGTAGAATTGTATTAATCATTATCCGAATTAAAAGTTTAGGGGGCAAATTATAAATTTGTATACATTAAATCCAACCTTTAGGATTCAAATTGTCTTTCAATTGATAACATTTAAATTTTTAGGGGTGAAATTACAATTTGAGAAAATTATAAATGGTGAATTGGGCTAAAATAAGGAATTAAAGAAATTTGGGGGAGAAAAAAGTAATTAGAACAAAAGATTTTTTTATATAAATCTATATATATATATATATATGCGTATGGTGTGTGTGTGTGCAGACAGATCAACCAGAGACAGAGAGAGGAAGGATCGAGATCCATTGACGTGGCAAGCTAGGAACAAATTGATCCACTTAAATCATGCAATCGTGATCTTCAACGGAAAAATGAAGGAGGAGCAGAAACAGAGGAGAGAGAGAGGGGTAGGTCTGATGGTCAGGGGGTGGTGAGATCCGACGAGCGTGGGTGTGAATAGGTTCGTTCGGTCGTTGGTCGATCGTTGGTGGTACCGATGGTATGATGTCCCGTTCATTGTCGATGGTGTGGAGCGCCGATGGGGTGATCATCACTGTTTCGTCGTAGGTTGCCGTAGGTCAGTTCAGCGGTGGGCTATTCAGTAACTGGCGGTAGTGTGCTGGGTCGACGCGTATGTTCGTGTGTTTTCCGTTCTGTCCGACGGTGACGATCGGTTGCATGTGCAACGACGTTGTTGGCTCTGCTCAATCAGTGTGTGTTGTCCCCGTAGTATGTGTGCGTGTTGTGTGTGCATGGTGGTCGCCGGAGTTATCGTCGAAAAGTTAGAGAGAGATAGCAGTGAGTGTGTGTGTGTGTGGACGATCGACAGTGCACGGGGGTAGACGTGGAAGTGTGTGGGTTCGTTTGTTCAGTGGTGCGTGTGTTCGGTTGGTGGGACGGCGAGGCCTGATCGACGGTGAGATCTCGTTTGCGGCGGCGAGACAGAAAAACAGAAACGCAAAACAAAAAAAAATACACAAACCACCCTAATAGAAATATAAATCCAATCTCGCGGCTATTGGAAAATCCGGGAAATGTAGAATTTCGAACTTCTTTAATATATGTATTTAATTGTTTAAATTGAAATGGCGATAGAAAATAGTGAGACCGTTCGCATGAATAAATTTGATATAATAAACTGTAACGAAGTACCATTAGTTTAATAGTAATATTTCATAATAAAATACGGGGAATAAAAGATCACGGGAATTAGGGCCTGTATTTCATGGTTAGGTATTTTTTTTACATAAAATATTAATTTAGGCCCTGTTACTATTAGGTTCGTAGGCATCGAAGTACCGGTAGAGAATAAGTGGCTAAAGTCTTCGAAAACGGATAATCAGGTGAGTATACTGTCTTCTTGTTAAACTATTTTTATATCTATATATGATAGAAAATAGTTGTATTTATATTAGATGCTTTTAAAAATTTTGTGGATCAAGCAGATTTTGGGTGAGTTGGTAAAATGAATTTTTGTGAAATTACGATGGTTTTCGAAAGGAAGGTGAAAATGGTTTTTCGTTGGATCTGATGGTTTTAAAAGAGAGTGGAAAATATCTATTTTTCTAAACATGTCTGGTTTACAAAAAAAAAATAGTGAAAAAGTGGTTTTGGTAAAAACAGAAGTTTCATTTTTAAAAGAAAGTGAGAAATATGATTTTCGGATAAAAAATCGGTTTTGGAAAAGAGAGGTGGATGTGTGAGCTGACGATGTTGATTAGACTATATCATTACGTTGTGATTTGATGATGATGTTATTTATTTGACGATATTATTAATTTGACGATGTCATAGTATTTATCCGCTTCGGCGGAGTGATATTTATCTGCTTCGGTAGAGTGATGTTTATCTACTTCGGCAAGTGATGTTAGACGTTTATACTGCGCAGTGATTATCCGCTTCAGTGGAGTGATGGGTGTTCGTAGGAAGGCATATCCTACGGATGATACGGTACCGTTGCAAACTCCCGATCATGAGGTTAAAACGATCACTAGGGTTGGCCAGTGTGTGTGTTTGAGTTGTGTGCTTAAATAGTATGTTTGAGAGGTGTGCGAAAGGTGTGGTGTTTTACGTATATTGGTTGATTTGATATTTATTATCATAGTGATTAGTATGATTTTTTATTAGATGGATTTGGATGGAACTTATCTATATCGCTTTATTTTCACTGCTTATATACTGGAGATTTTACTAGCTATGCGGTGTTTATATACTTATACTTGATCCATATTTAATTGTGGTAATATTTAGAATGTATTATTATTTTTAAAATGTTTTACTAAGAAGGCAGTACACTCGCAGGTACAACAGCTAGAAGTCAGTCCCCTACTGGCACTAGGTAGAGTCCAGCGATGGTGTAGTATGGAAATATTTTGGGAGGAGTTGTCTGAGGCGAACCTGTGAGAGCTTCATTGTTATTATACTTTTGTTGTATATGGTCAGAATTAGTGGTTGTATATTTCTGTATGCACTTTGTCGTTTACTAATAGGTTTGACGTTAAGATGAGGTTGTGTCGACGTCACGCCGGTCCCACGGTGACGGGTGTCCGAGGTGGGGTGTGACAATATATATCATCTGAATGTACTCATATCATCTAAAAATGATATGAAAATGATATATATTTTATTGTTAAATAAATATTTCTGCATGTAAACAATTACTACTGACAGTGACTTCGAAGATGTGCCAAAAACAAGAAAACGGAGCACATGAAATGCTACAAAATAATCAAAGATAGAAACTAGCAGAAAGCAAGGAATGTTTTACCTGCAGTTCAGCTCTTCATTGAAGCAAATATATAAACTGATAAAAATCTTAACTTTGACGAAAACTCATAAGGAGTTCGATGACAATATGCGCATGCTAAAAACCTAGAATCAACAAACTAATTCGTTCAAAGTCAGAGATGTTGACATGAAGTTTTCTGTTTTGAATGTCAGAGTTATTTTCGGGTTGAAGTGTGGTGATAAACTCATCAATTATTCGTATGGAAAAAAGGATACTAGATATTTGGAAAGTACTTTCAACAATCGAAAAAGATTGTCCACTACAGATACAAAGAATCAATCACGAATTTAATAGAGAGTGACGATGGTGGAGATGTTTGACACTTTGTTAGTTAGTTGTGCTATATCTACTAGGCACTTGTTTGTTGGCCAATAACGTCCAGTTCATGGCATTCGTCCTTTATAAATAAGTTGAAAACATTGGCAAAATACACAAATATATTTAGCATGATGCTTAGCAAAACAACCTACAGCCTGAGAATGTGAAAGGATGTCTTATTGCATTGTTGGTATGTCAACAAACGCATTTCCATGTAAAATGTCCACTTAATGTCAATAACTAAATAATTGAATAATTACTAATCCACTGTCAAATTTTTCTAGTATTGGTTTTGCGAGCATGTCAATGTTATGGAGGAAAAGTACAAGAGAGAATTTCCAAGGTTTGTGAAATGAGATCTTTCCAAATTAATAGCGGAGACATTGAAAAACAATCTAAATGTTAGTGGACAACATAGCCAAGATTTGAGTGCACCATAAATGAAAATCAGTGTAAGTGGATAACTACTTGGTGTAACTAGAATATTTAAAAAAAAAAAATTATATTCACTCAACAAATGGCAAGCTAATTCGAACAAGCTGCAAATGAAAAGAAATGAGACGAGATAGCTAACACATGTTGATGATTTGAAGAACAAACATGGCGGGAAAAGAGAGAAGGTGCAGTCTTGAGGGAAAAAGATGATAAAGATGATTTATGGGGTGAGGAAGCTAGAAGTGATGAAGGTCGAGCTAAACCTAATAAGATGAATATCCCTCGAAGTACTTATCTCAATCATGGAATTTTAGACAACGCAAATCAAATGAATACGTCTGATTACACTTATTTACATTAAAGTTTAGCCAAAAAAATGGAAATTCACTTGACAACACCGAATACGATGAATTGAGAAAGGCGAACGATGAACTCCAAACCCAAATTTAGAACTTGGAATGTGAGAATGGAAAACGGAAAAATAAAATAAGTTGAAATAGAAGAATTAGAAGCTGAAAGCAAATAAAAAAATGAGGCCAAAGAAAATTGCAAAGTTGGAAGCGAAATTAGCAGAGCTAAAGAAAACGAGCCATCAGCCAAAAACAGAAGATGACCAGAGAGTGAGAGAACTGGAATAAGAGTTGACTTGGTAGAAGGAAGAAATGGATAAGAAATTCTATAATTTCACATTGTTTTAGCTAAAAATGACATGGACCTTAAAGTGTTGAAAAAGAGTCTTGCATTTCCCCAACAGAAATGATATTAGTTGAATGATAAATTCTTAAATCATAAGTTTACTTTAAAAAATTATTTCTTTGTATAGAAAGATCATTAGAGAACTTAAAGAACTTGGCGAAGAATTACAAATAACCCAAGCTGAAACTGGTATGATAAGTGTGAAGGACAATCCATAACAAGTGTCAAAGTCGTAAGTATTTACATAATTAGTCATTTTTTTTTAGTGGAATGTCATTGAAGATAGACTAATATGTATCGAAAACACTGTATCAACAATGACATTATTTCTAATGTACCAGACAACCCACGAGATCCTAATTGTCAAATATGAAAATGAAAATGATGTGAAAAAGGTAATGATAAAACATCAGATGAAGATTGTTATTACATTTTTGAACGATGAGGAAAAATCATGGACAATAGAAAGTAATAAAGGAAACACTACATATGTTAGAGATAATGTAGAAGATGAAGATGTCAGATGTAACACGGAAGTTGAAATCGAAAAATGTGGAAGTGGATCACAAGAAACTGTATGATAGGTCAGTGAAAATGTATCGCTCTGTATATTTTGCCATGTACATGTAAACTTTGAACAATTCGTTGAATGTAAAATGTTTACGTTGACCATATATCTCTTATACTACTATGGTGTTTATGTGTTGTTTATTTTATATGTACAATTCAATACTTTATTATGGTCTCTATTCAATCTATATAATCATAAGGTGGTTGGATCTATTTAAAATGATACATATTCAGCATATTCGAAGTCTTTAGTGGATATCTATTGAAAACAAATCTTTAGTGGATATCTATTGAACAAACATCATGTTGACAAATAAACAACATATTCACAAAACATAAATTTCATGGAGATTTTTACTTAAAAAATCACAAACACAATCTTAAAATGAATACAATGAACTTAAAAGCACAAAACAATCTTAAAATGAATACAATGAGCAATGAAAAAAATCATCGAGTACTAACAAAATCAGTCAGTGCCCAACCTAACATAGAAATTACTAAGTTAAGTGGATTTCAACTGAAACCCTAAAAAAAAAAAAAAAAAAAAAAAAAAAAAAAAAATTCCAAAACTCTATTGTTTCAAATGGCAGTCTTGCAAATCTTCTGATTTTGGTTTCCATATTTCTTACACCAACTACACTGAATTTGCTTTACTTTCTCCCATTTCGATATAATCACCTTCTTCTTTGGGTGCCCAGTTGGTTGTTATGTCTGAAGGGGTAATACAACAGTTGTTTCTATGTCATACACTAGTTTCCCAACAGTTGGAATAACAATTATACCCTGTGATTATGTACAGCGATAGAAATCAACATGAAAGAATTCTACAACGTAATCATACAAATTCCCACCAGTTTTTTGTATAGCGGAACAAGCATGTGCACACGAGAATCCTTTTAGTTGCCACTGAAAACACAAACAACTTCAATTAACTATATCGACTGAGACAGACGGATAACAATGGACTTTAAAATTTCCTTGAGAGCACACACCAATCAATCTTGTCCAACCATTCTCGACATATTCTAACAATTTCTTCTCCTAAAATGGTCAAATTACACCCAACATCTTTATCTAATTGACTATTATATCCGACATTTGGTCCATAAGCTATATCCTAATTGTATCAATGCATTCCATTATGGGTAGGTGTCAGACTTTAACAATACAAGCATTAAACGACTTGGCGAGATTTGAGTACATGTCGCCATATTGTTCCCTAACAAAAAAAAAAAAAAACGTTAGCCCAATTCTTAGACAGTAAATCATTGAAGAATGAAATAACTCTTGGACTACTTTCAATGATTAGCCATTTTTTATGCATGAGAAAACCATCAATTGTAGGTGTAAAAGCACACTGGTCCAGTTTTTTAAGCAAATATTTTTTCAACTCATTATCCCTCTCACTCAGTTTATCTCTAAGGTTACAATTCAAATGATGCAAACGAAAACCATGGGAGAGTTTGGGAAAACATTACATACAACTTGTATTAATCCAACTTGCTAATTGGATATGAAAGTAATGACATAATCATTGTACACAATCTGCAACAACTACTGAAAAACTACATCCAATTGTCGTCATTCTTCGCATCGGCAATAGAAAATGCCACTGGAAACATGTCTGCACATAAAAAATTCAAATACATTCCACTTAAAATAGTGAAAAACGTAAAACAAAAATAAAAAATAAAATACACAAACTAAAAACAACAAAAAGAAATATAACCTTGGTTTCCGTCTTCGCAGATGCAACTAGTAATGTTCCTTTATACCAACTTGTGAAAAATGTTCCATCCATAAACAAAATTGGACGACAAAACTTAATACCACAAATGGAAGCATTAAAAGAAACAAAAATTCTCTTAAAATGTCCAAACTCCAAGTCATAATCTAAAGAAAAATAACTCTCTGGGTTTGTCGATTGACAATCACTAATATACCACCTCAATATATCATATGATGTCATGTATTCACCATACAATAAATTCCTAGTCTTCTCTACGCCTATCCGTGCATGGTTGTTGGTAATCTCTAATCCATATTTGTTCTTAAAATAAAAAAACAACATTAACATGATGTTTAAGTGGATTTCCACGGATCTCAGCTGTCAATTCACTTGCTACTACATCATAACTCATGCTCTCAATTTTGCATGAACTAAATGAAGCACCATAGGTATTTACATTGTTCAATTTTCAAATAACAAAAATCCTTGTAACCGTGTCGGCCCTTACATGAACATTCCACTTACAAGATGTGGAATCCCTACATTGACATGCAATAGTAACTCGAATACTATCGTTCTTGAAATAATCAAAATCAAATCTAATTTCAATTGAATATTTAACAAGGTCACTACAATCACCTTTTCCATCAAATTGTTGACCAACCACCCTAATAAGGTTAGACGACAATTTAGAACGATAATTTGTTGTACGATTTACATAATAAGAATCAAGAAGATGATTTCCACTTAAAACACTGAAAAATACTACCATTAGTTAAACATTGAAAAAAAAACAATCAGTCTGAGTACACGCATTATAAACAAATGTGACAAGTATTAACATAAACACAAAAGAAAGGACAATTAAGGGTAAACAAAGCATAAAAAAATTAATGATTTTAGCAGAAGTGCAAAATGTCTCCAATTGATTACAATCAATATGCAAACATGATATATATCAAAACAACACAAAAAACAGGGCAATTGAACGGGAAAAAAAAAACACAAAAAACAAAGCATCGCAATTTCATGATTTTTGTAAAATGAAATCGTAACAGAAAGGAATAATGTCTCCCAATCATTAACAATCAATAAATCATTGATGATGTAAGATGTAATTTAGGAACAAAATCAACAACGGAATCAAAATTAAAATTTACAAAAATTGCAAATTCATAACAATCAAAAGTGTGAAATTGAAAATCGTGATCTGGACAGTTATAAATCAAACCTACGAGCAAGTATTATGTAAACGAATGAACAAGAACGGACAAGATACAAACATGAATCACTTGAATTCAAAATTTTCAAATCTGATAGCAAAAAGACGAACAAGAAATCTGATAGCAAAAAAAATATATAATTATGTAAACGATCTTCGAATCCGATTTCAACACAACAATTACTGCTTGAAGAACAAAAGAATTGAATAAACAATTGAATTTGAAAAAAAGAATGGAATGACCTAGGAGCGAGCAACAACAAGGACGACATGCAACGAATGAAACAAAAACAAAAAAAAATTATTTTATATATAATAAGGGGAAAATGTAAATATGAATAATATCCACATCAGCACAGGAGTTGAAAACTAAAAAAAAAAAAAAAAATTCTAAATCAGGACTTTTGAACAAGTATTTTACTGATGGTTCCTTGAAAAATTGTCTACCTTAGGAAGGGAAGTTTTGGAAGAAAATCTCTAGTTTTTATCCTATTTACTAAAAATCCCATGAAAATTTTACCGAGTTTAAATTTTAGACCTACCAATTTTATAAATATCAATGACACCCTTGGTGGTTCAATCTGATTATCTGATTGACCTCTTACCACATTTATTCACAAAGTTACCCTTGTAATATAATATTTTTTGTATACTATCTCTCTTGTTTTCTATTTCTTATTTTGCTTGTTTTAATTCTTTTTTTATTTTTTGATATTTATAGATAATTAAAAGAATAAAATCAAAAGTAAAACACATCAAACAAGAAGTAGAAAGTAAAGAACAACAAAAAACAAAAAAAAAATAAAGAGAAAATATTGCTTTTTAATTTTGAGGGAGAGAGAGTAGAAAATAGAAAACAAAATAGAAAAAAAAATATTATGAGGGTATTTTTGTTTGTAAGATATGATTAAGAATGTCTCAAATATTTATCGAAATGACAGAGAATGTCTTTGATATTTGTTGAAATAACAAGAGATATCTCTGAGTTTAAACTCAAACTTTAATAAACATCTCTATCTTTTGTATGTGAAAAGTGTACTCACTTTAATTATATAACTAACTCTATCATTCAAGAATTGAAAATTCACAAAACATTAATTAGGCATTAAAAATTGAATAATCAATATATATTAGTTCATGATCTTCAATTTAAAATCCATGTGTGTATTTTTTTAGTCGACTAAAAAAATAAACAATAATAGCATAACACTTTAAATCTACATATCGACTAAGTGTTAATAGTTGTTTGTCATACACTATTTCAAGTTATGAATTGAAGATTCTACATTAATTATACTAGTTTAGATCCGCCTGTCCAGCAGATTTAGAGAAAATAAAGGATTGTCAACTACCCCTGAAAAGGATGAAATCCAGCTCCAGTACGACTACCTTGAATTCTTCGCTTCTTGGGTGTTTTGGTGTGACACTGCCTCACATCGGAGTTACGTCTGAGTGAAACTTGAAGATGGAAGACAGATCTGATCAAATATCTCTCTACAATCAGCCTAATAAGCCGAAGGCAGAAGAGATCGTGGATCTCCACAATCAACCCTTTAAGGCAAACCCAGTCCCAAGTCACATTCCTGCGTACAAAGAGATACCGAATTAGCGAAGTTAGGAGATGAATCTCAAGTTCCGGTCTGAGAAACCTGTAAACTTTAGTATTAACCATCTACGTTTTTAAATATAGTAAGTAAAGACGGAAAGCGAGCAAGCCAAAATTATGAAGATCATTTAAGTCGACAAAAGGAAGACTGGTATATTTTCTATATTACAATATAAACTATGAAGATCATTTAAAGCCGACAAAAGAAAAATCAATGAATTTTCCGTATTATAATAAAAATTAAAGTTTTTTTTTTTTTGCACTTTGCACCCTTAAGTAACCTTTTAGAGAAATTCTGCTTTAATCCTTATACTTTCAATTTGAATACTTTAAATCCTAAAATATTCTAAGTCAGTCCTTCCATCATTTTTTGTGATGGAATTGACTCACGTGAGCGATTCCATATTTGACACATGACTTATTTTCGTTACAAAAAAAAAAAAAAAAATTGATTGAGTTACCAATTTAGACTAAATTGACACGATTTGAATACTTCAAGCTTTAATGTGTTAAAAAATATAATGACTAAAGTGAGATTTTTCTAAAACTTCAGGGGGCAAAGTGAGAAAAACTTCTAAAAATTATGAAGATCATTTGAAGTCTATCAAGACAAAAGAATTGGAGAGAGACAGCAAAATCATGAGAATTAAAAGAAGTGGCGTGTGAGAGCCCCATAAAGAACTAATGAATTTTCCATATTAGAATGAAATTATGAAAATCATTATTAGAATATTAGCATATTTTCATCTTTTCTATTCTCTATGTATTTGGAATATTTTTTGTTTTTTTGTTATGCCAATTGTATTGTGAGGTATGGAATGAGTGAACCAAATCCAAGACCTATAAATCTTTTGGTTGTATTCTCTTGATTGAGTAATGAGAATATCTTTTTCATTCATTATCTCTCTTATTCTTTACCTGTAACATGGTATCAGAGCGTTGACCTTCTGCTCTTGCTTCTTCTTCAATGGCTCATAGTGGCCAAAATAACAACAATAATAATAACGTTAACCAGTTATAGCCTCTCACCTCTATCTCTTCTTCTACTACTCAACCTCAACTAGATTCTTCTCCTATGGATAATATTCACGGTCCCTTCTTTCTTCATAGTGGTGATCATCCCAGATTAACTCTTGTCTCTCATGTTCTTACCGGTCCCAATTACAATACATGGAACCATGCGATGCTTATAGCTCTCAATGCCAAGAACAAATTCGGTTTTGTTGATGGTACTCTTCTGCAACCTCCTCCAGATGATCCTTCTGCTCGAATTTGGTCTCGTTGTAATAGTATGGTTACCTCTTGGCTCCTTAATGTTGTCTCTAAAGAGATCGTTGATAGCCTTCTTTATCTCAACAGTGCTCATGCTGTCTGGTCAGATCTCCATGAGCGCTTTGTCAAAGTAATGCTCCACGCATTTTCCAGATCAAACAACAGCTCCATAGCCTTTCTCAAGGGTCTCTTGACATTAATACCTCTTTTACTTGGCTGAAAATACTTTGGGATAAGAATAAGAACTTTCAACCTGTTCCCATTTGTCAATGCGATGGTATAAAAACGTGGATGGATTGCCAACAACAGGAATGTGTCAGGTAATTCCTCATGGGCCTCAATAAATCGTATGTTGGCATGAGAAATCAGATCTTAATACTCGATCCCTTGCCCTCTGTTGCGAAAGTGTTCAATTTGGTTGTTTAGGAAGAGCGACAATGTTCTATCAGAGTCTCAATTGGCCAAGGAACCCTCTGTTTCTCACATCAATGGTAACTTCTTTATTGTTCTCTCTCTTTCACATCCCTCTATCCCTCTATATACTTGGGTTATAGACACTGGTGCCACACATCATGTCTATTGTTCTATCTTCTTTTTTTTTTCTCACTCAAAATTAATTCACAACACCAATGTCAAACTTTTTGATGGTTAGACTGTTGCTATCACTCGAATTGGTACTGTGCCCTATCTAATTCCTTGATCTTACACAATGTTCTCTTTGTTCCCATATTTAATCTTCTCAGTGTAAGTGCTCCTACACTCAGCCATTTCTGCCGTGTTGATTTTTCTTCTACTTCATGTGTCATTCAAGACCTTATTCGAGGCTTGACAATTGGGAAGAGTAGACAACACATCGATCTTTACTTTCTAGACCTAGGAGACCACTTCGTAATTCATTATTTTCTTGTTCTGTAATATCAAAATGTGATATCTGGAACTTTTGCCTTGGACATCCATATCTTGTAAAAATTCAAATGCTCCATAATGAATTATAAATTCCTAGTTCTTTGTCTTATTTTTCTTCTCATTGTCGCATTTGTCATATGGCTAAGCAAAAATGTCTTCCATTTATTTCTTATAATAATATGTCTGTCCAACCTTTCGATTTAATACATATTGATATTTAGGGACCTTTTCATGTTGCAACCACTATTGGACGTAAATATTTTCTCATCATTGTTGATGATTGTACTAGAGCTACTTAGGTTTATCTTTTGCATGTCAAATCTGTTGTTCTTACAATTCTACCAGAGTTTTATACTCTCATCCAAACTTAATACATCAAATCTATAAAATTCCTTTGTTTAGATAATGCCCCTGAATTAGCTTTCATTGATTTTTTTTTTTTTTTTTGTTCCAAGGGCATCCTTCCTTATCATTCTTACGTTGACAGACCAGAACAAAACTTCGTTGTTGAGCGAAAACACCAACATATTCTCAATGTAGCCAGTGCACTCATTTTTTAATCTTGTGTCCCTTTTTGCAATTGGGGTGATTGTGTTCTTACAGCAGTTTACTTGATTAATCGCACACCGTCCCCATTATTGGTAAACAAAACTCCTTTTGAACTGCTAAACGATACAAAGCCTACTTATGCACATTTATGTACATTTGGTTACCTTTGTGTTCCTTGGATACCCTTTTGGTTACAAAGGTTACAAACTTCTTGACTTAGAGAGCAATAAGGTCTACATTTCTAGGAATGTGCAATTTCATGAAACCATTTTTCCATTTGCTAATTCACAATCACAATTTTTTCTTCATGATTTCCTCCATGATCGTGTTCTTCATATTTCCCTCTCTCATGCACCTGAATTTCCTAGTTCTCTGGCTGTGATCACCACTGATTCTCCCAATTCATTATCATCTTCACATCTTCCCTCCAATATAACTTCTCGCTCTCATCGTGTCATTAAGCCACCATCCTACCTGTCGGATTATCGTTGTTATCTTGCAACTAATCCTTCTACTGCTTCAATGGTCACTCCTTCCATTTCAACCTCATATCTTTTATCTTTTTTTCTTAGTTACCACAATATTTTACAACCATATTGCCATTTTATATTGACCATTTCTTCACACACGGAACCCAAGTCTTTTTCCCAAGCCATTGAGAAACAGGTATGGCGTGATGCCATGAACATAGAATTGCAAGCTTAGGAGAGCAACAAGACCTAGTCCATTGTTTTGCTACCTCCTGGAAAATACTCGGTGGGATGTAAATGGGTTTACAAAACCAATTTTATTGTGGGTGGTAATGTTGAACGGTATAAGGCACACTCCAATGGGTTTACACAACAAGAAGGTATTGACTTTCTTGACACTTTTCTCCTGTGGCCAAACTTGTTACCTTCAAAGTTTTAATTTCCTTAGCTGTTGTTTCGGGTTGGTCTCTCACCCAACTGGATGTCACCAATGCGTTTCTTCATGGTGATCTCATTGAAGAAATTTATATGACGTTGCCCTCAGGTTACTCTTGTCGAAAGGGGGAATCTTTAGCTCCAAATGTCGTTTGTAAGCTTCACAAATCTATATATGGATTGCGACAAGTTTCTAGGCAATGGTTCCATAAGTTCTCCACTATTTTGCTCTCTGAACTCAATCTGCTTGTCATCATTCCTTGTTTATCAAAGCTTCTGATCATTCATTTTTAGCATTTCTGGTATATGTCGACGATATTATCATTGTTAGTAATGATTCAGTAGTTGTGGAGACTCTTAAGTCAGCTCTTGGTAAGCGATTTAAGATGAAAGATTTGGGCCCTCTAAAGTATTTTTTGGGTATCGAGGTAGCATGTTCAGCTACATGAATATCTGTTTGCTAACGCAAATATGCCTTGGAATTGCTTTTTAATGTAGGATATTTGGGGTGTAAACATGTTTCTGTTTCTATGGAACCAAATCTCATGTTATTTGCTTCTAATGGTAAATTACTTGTTGATCCTACCAGTTATAGATGCCTGATTGACAAGTTAATCTATCTTACCATCACCAGACCCAATCTTAGTTACTTAGTTAATCGCCTCAGTCAATACTTGGCTGCTCTGTGTGCTCTACATCTTCAAGCAAGCCTTCGCATCCTTCAATATCTGAAGAAAGCTCCAGGACAAGGCTTTTTCTTTCCATCCAAGTCTACAATCCAACTCAAGGTATTTGCTGACGCCAACTGGGGCATATGTCCTGACACACGACGTTCTCTCATTTGTTTTTGTGCATTTCTTAGGTCTTCTCTTATTTCTTGGTGATCTAAGATGCAACTAGTTGTCTCTCGCTCTTCAAGCAACCCTTCGTATCCTTCAATATCGGAAGAAAACTCCAGGACAAGGCTTTTTCTTTCCATCAAAGTCTACGATCCAACTCAAGGCCTTTGCTAACGCCGACTGGGGCACATGTCCTGACACATGATGTTCTCTCATTGGTTTTTGTGTGTTTCTTGGGTCTTCTCTTATTTCTTGGCAATCTAAGATGCAACTAGTTGTCTCTCGCTCTTCGGCTGAAACATAGTATTACTCTATGGCTAACACCACTTATGAAATTGCCTGGCTGCTTAGCCTTCCTCGGGAACTTTGTGTTCATCATCTAGGTCCAACTTTGCTTTATGGTGACAATCAGGCAATACTACACATTGCATCCAATTCGGTTTATCATGAGCTCACCAAGCATATCGAGATTGACTGTCATCTTGTGCGTGAGAAGATACAGGCTAGGATAATTAAAACCATTCATGTTGCAACACATAATCATCTGGTAGATCCTTTTAACAAGGCTTTACATCCAACACACTTTCATATTCTTTTGAGCAAAATGAGAATTCAAAATTTGTATTGTAACGACCTGATTTACCAAGACCGCCACTAGGTTTCTTCTATAGAGAATTAACACTAACACCGAACGATCAATATTTTAATCTATAAAATTCGATAAATTTTATAATGTTACAGCGATCAATTATATATATCGAATATATCGATTCAATTTTTACAACAGTAAATACTAAATACAATTATTACAAATAAAAATTCAGCTAAAATTCTTATAATTATAATAAGAATTATCAAATTACTGTGTCGATTGTGATATCACAATAATTTATACATGCTTGTGGCAATTTTAGCATGAAATTATAACAGATAATGTGAAACGACCATATTATATAATAGTGTGATATTTTATTATACTAATGGCCACAATTAAAAATAATAGTGGCAGAATAGTGTGATAAATTATTTCAGTATTAATAAACCAATAATATTGAATGACCCTCTTTATAGTGTTTATTTAATATGCATATTATCTTATCCAACCTAGCACTAATATTTTATTAGATGACCACATGAACATTAGTTTATTTTATCGAGTCAATTTTTACAACAATAATAATAAATAAAAATACTACAAAATTTAATCCAAATCTAAGTAATGTGTTTCTGGCGCAGGCCTATTTTCGTCGACCCTGAAATAAAAACTGTGGGGTTTGAGTCAACGCTCAGTAGAATTTCAATCCCTCTAATACGTGCATTTGATTAATACATCAAATAAAACACATTAACATGATTTCCACATAGTTTTCACATAATCATAATTATTTAATAAAATTTAACAGTTGAAATTCAACAACAATAAATAACATAAATCACACAATATGAAAATTAAAATATATATATATATATATATATATATATATATATATATATATTAAAAGATTTAAAAATTCTACCAAAAAACCATAATAAGTGAGTGATGATTTTCTTCTTCATCTTATTATTTTTTTCTTTCTCTTTCTCCTTTTTTTACTTTTGTCGTTGCTTCTTCTCCCCAAATCCCAACTCTCATGACTCTCTAATCTCTAATCATTATGGTTACTTTTACGGAGATGAAGATCATTAAATTGTTTTATGTGGTTTTATATATGGTGAGATATTAATGCATATGCACACGTGTAATGTGTTCACAATATGTACACATAACCTATTATATATATCAATTCATGTGGTGGCCGATTTTTTTTATTTATTTTTTTTCATTTTGAATTCTATGGCCCAAAATCGATTTCTTAATATGTAAGGAAATAGAAATTACACTTAATACTCTTTAATTATAAATAATTTATGTTAGATCCAATAATTACACTTTTCTCCTTAAAATTACCAAATATTTATTATAATTTTCACAATATACAAAACAACACAAAATATTAACCTTATATAAAATAATATTTTCGAAAATATAAATTTAACATTTAACTCCAAAAATTATAAAGTATATATGTACACCACAAATTTACAAAATCGTCTCCAAAAATATTAAACTTATATAAAATAATATTTTTCAAAATATAAATTTTTGGGATATTACAATCTACCCCCCCTTAAATAAATTTCGTTTAAAACAATAATAATTAAGAATCACACTGCACGGTCAGGTTAGTCACACTCAATTCTAAAACAGTTGTTCTCTATATAGGGTTCCGTAACCGAAAGTCACCCATAATTCATAATCGACAAAATTCGTTCCACACATTGCTACATCCGCATTCGTAGTGGCCCACATTATATCCAACAACATACGGATATGGTGCATTTTGGTCGGTAACACTCAACACAGATAACTAATTGTCAAAGAATCTTATGTTACTAACTGCTTCCACTGCGCTACTCCGATAAAAATAGCAATAAATATATATGCCCAATAAATATATTTTAAATATCACGGTAGCCTCATTTGGATTGGGTATATCTCAATTCCAACTTGTCTACGACCTCGATAATTTTTCCACTTGACATGACTTTCAAAGTTATATCTCATAACCAGCATTTATCAATTTCATCCGACATTTCAAGCCAACATCATAACCAATAGATAGCCTAAATTCCTCGTGTTCTATCCCGTGAGACTAAAATAATAATTTCCAATATCCACATCGAATTTGTAATAATCTTGTAAACATTTTTCATAAAATATCAACACAATTCAAACCTCAAATAACGGATTTTCTGGAATACATCTGAAAACACATAACTACCCCTCAAATACATAAGTACGTCTTAACCACATAAATTCGTCTCAAAATACATAAGTACGTATCAATCACATAAATATGTCTTGAAACACATAAACACGTGTCAATCCAATAAATACGTCTCGAAATATATAAATATATCCCAAACCACATAAATATATCTGGAAATACGTAAATATGTTGCAAACACATAAATATACCTCAACCATATAAACACGTTTCAAATACCTAAATATGTGTCAAACTATAAAAAAACCAAATAAATCTCAAATCACATAATTACGTCTCCAAAGCCACGTAACATAATGAGTTCAATATTGAATTCAATACTCACATAAACTATATAAACAAAAAAAAAAAACAAATTACATAAAGCCCTCAATTGCATTTTTACAATATCAATTAAGCTAAAAAATTCAAATTATCATTTCCAAGTAACAATTGCCTCCCGATAATCCCATAATGATCTCACACTCCGACTCCACCTAACGTTAGTAGTGGACCAATATCTATCTGAGTTATTTTTATTGGTGTACTGTCTTCATAGTATAAAAGTATTTTATGGATCAAATATTTTTATCAAAATTCATTTTCCAATAAAATATAGGCACACTGACCAGTATTTGAATCCTAACAAAAAAATATCATCATATCAACCAAATTGAAATCGACCAACCAACTCACTTTTATATAATAAAATACCATACTTTCTTTCCAGACGTAGGATCATTTACCTCACGATCAGGAGTTATAACGGTATTGTAACCTGTTCAAATACGTCATCTAAGGTGGCTATCAATACCATGTCCATTTAATATCTCCAATGATAAGAGCCAACACGTTGTATAAATCATCATATCATGATAATAATCATCATTATCAATAACAATAACAAATATCAACCACCTGCAGGACTTGTCCTTCTGTCAGGTCACAACACATTGTCTTACAAGACATGCCCTACTGTTAGGACCAACAATATCCCGCAGGACATGCCCTCCTATCGGGATTACACTATAACATAGTCGGATAATAAAAATCATTTTTCACATTTAAAAATTTACTTAATCCACAAAATATTATAAAAGTTCCATTTTAACAAACATTTTCTTTTCTCATTTTAGTACGAAAAATATAATTTGACAATTTATAAAGAAGACAATGCACACGTTGTTTTCAGAATATAAAAAGAATTTATAGATCAAGTATATTTATCAAACACCACTTTTCAGAATACAGTATAAATATAACCGCACACTGAGCCGAACTAAAATTCTACGGCTACCATCACAATAAATTGATGTTTTTAAAATAACCAATCAAATTATTTTGATATATAATAAAATATCGCACACATATTTTTCTACTAACCATATGATCATTTTACCTTATGATCGGGAGTTATAACAGTATCGCAACTGGTACAACTATGTCATCTAAGGTGACTATCAGTGTTAGGGTCATTCAATATCTCTAATGATAAGAGTAACAAATGGTATAACTACCATATCAACACAACCCATTCCATATTTGACTTCTCCTATCAAATCAACAACAATTTTTTGTTTCACAATCAATTCAATATTTGAATCCACCATATTATATCGTCAATTCCATATTCAACTCCATCATATTAATAACCAACAACAACAACAACAATAATAATAACAACAACTACCTACAAGACTTACCTTCCTGACAGATTTCAACACAACATATCAACATATGTCATACAGGACATGTCCTCCTGTAAGGATCAATAACATCTCGCAGAACATGCCTTCCTGACGAGACAACTATGATATAGCAGGATAATAAAAATCATTTTTCACCTTTAAAATTTTACTTGATCCATTAATCATGGTAAAACTGTCCATTTCATCAACACTTTTTTTTTCTCCACAATTTAATACAAAAATATAATTTCACGATTTATATAAAAGACAATAACCATATTTTTAAACCAATTCATGTGGTTCATGACTAACACGACACTCAGGGCCGTTATACATATAGCAACTTATTTTATTATTATTAAGTTATATTACTATTATATCATAGCAATACAATTGATACCCGATTATAATAATAAATGTGTACATTTATATTATGAAGTAATGTAAATAATAATTATCAAACACCTAATATTTCCCACAACACACGGCAAAGGTTTTGAGAGATTTTTTTTTTTAATTTAGTCCTTCTTGTTTTAATTTTTCAATAAAAGTCTCTCAAATTTTATAATATTTCTAGTTTGAACCCCTATGCTAAACTCCACACCAAAAAAAAAAAAATAGTATTTGCAACTAAGCAAGTCATATGAAGCACCAAATTCAACCGTTTTTAGATTTTTATTTTTATTTTTTTCCTTTTTTTTTTTGGCATGCGCATGTATGAAGAATTCTATCCTTTAAAAAAAGAAGAGAAATTTGGTGAAAGGTCTCATTCCATAAAATTATTATTTTGCAGGGTCCTGTAACAGTAATTTTTTAACACATGACATGTTTCTTAGAAAATGATTTTTTTAGTTTTGGGATATCTCAACAAGATTCTCTAAAAAGAATAAGCAATTGACGAAAAGAAAGGTCAAAGAGAATAGAAACAGAAAAAGTAGCAACATTAGCCAAATGCCACTTGATTTTTTTTTTTTTTTTTTTTTATTATTTTTATTAATTTTTTTATAAAAAGACAGATAAATACTAATATTATTATTTTTAATATTACTTAGCTTATTATGAGTAATGGATACCATAACCCAATTCTAGAGTTGTCGTAACCCCGCTCTAATACCAATTGTAACGACCTGGTTTACCCGGGCCGCCACTAGGTTTCTTCTATAAAGAATTAACACTAACATCGAACGATCAATATTTTATTCTATAAAATTTGATAAATTTTAGAAGGCTATGGCGACCAATTATATTTATCGAATACATCGATTCAATTTTTACAACAGTAAATATTAAATACAATTATTACAAATAAAAATTCAACTAAAATTCTTATAATTATAATAAGAATTATCAAATTATTTTGTCTATTGTGATATCACAATAATTTATACATGCTAGTGGCAATTTTAGCATGAAATTATAACAGATAATGTGAAGCGACCATATTATATAATAGTGTGATATTTTATTACACTAATGGCTACTATTAAAAATAATAGTGGCATAATATTGTGATAAATTGTTACACTATTAATAAACTAATAATAGTGAATGGCCTTATTTATAGTGTTTATTTAATATGCATATTATCTTATCCAACCTAGCACTGATATTTTATTAGACGACCACATTAGTTTATTTTATCGCGTCAATTTTTTTAACAATAACAATAAGTAAAAATACTACAAAATTTAATCTAAATCTAAGTAATGCGTTTCTGGTGCAGGTCCATTTTTGTCGACCCTGAAATAAAAATTGTGGAGTTATGAGTCAACGCTCAGTAGAATTTCAACTCCTTTAATACGTGCATTTAATTAATACACCAAATAAAATACATTGGCATTTTCACATAATTTTCATATAATCATAATTATTTTTTAAAATTTAACAGTTAAAATTCAACAACAATAAATAACATAAATCACACAATATGAGAATTATATATATATATATATATATATATATATATATATATATATATATATATATATTAAAAGAGTTAGAAATTCTACCGAAAAATCATAATAGGTGAGTGATGATTTTCTTTTTCCTCTTACTATTTTTTTCCTTCTCTCTATCGTTTTTTTGCTTCTGCCGTGGCTTCTTCTCCCCAAATCCCAACTCTCATGACTCTCTAATCTCTAATCATTATGGTTACTTTTATGGAAATAAAGATCATTAAATTGTTTTATGTGGTTTTATATATGGTGGGATATTAATGCATATGCACACATGTAATGTGTTCACAATATGTACACATAACCTATTATATATATATATATATATATATATATATATATATATATATATCAATTCATGTGGTGGCCGATTGATTTTTTTTTATTTTATTTATTTATTTATTTATTTTTAAATTCTATGGCCCAAAATCGATTCTTTAATAGGTAAGAAAAATTACCAAATATTTATTATAAATTTTCACAATATACAAAACAACCCAAAAATATTAAACTTATATAAATTAATATTTTCAAAAATATAAATTTAGCACTTAACTCTAAAAATTATAAAGTGTACATCACAAATTTACAAAATCGTCTCCAAAAATATTAAATTTATATAAAATAATATTTTTCAAAATATAAATTTCCGAAGTATTACATGTATTCTCTATTTTGAGGGAAAGTATTTGAATATTAGCACACTTTTCATCTTTTCTATTCTCTATGTATTTGGAATATTTTTTTGTTGTATTGTGAGGTATGGAATGAGTGAACCAAATCCAAGACCTCCTATATATCTTTCAGTTGTGTTCTTTTGATTGAGTAATGAGAATTAACTTTTTCATTCATTATTTCTCTTTCATTCTTTACCTGTAATAATCATTTAAAGTTAGCAAAAGAAAAATTGATGAATTTTTCATATTATAATAAAAATTATGAAAATTATTAAAACCGACGAAAGAGAGATCGATGAATTTTCTATATTATAATAAAAACTATGAAGATCATTAAAAAAAATAATGAGAAGTAAGAAAAGCAGTATTGAGCTCTCCTTTACTGCTTATTTATTTTTGTTTGGTAGATCGCCGCAAAGAGGAATAAAGGTGAAGATGGGTAATGCATGGAAGTCCAGTCTGGTTTTTTTTCAGCCCAATAAACTAATACATTTCTTTTTATTTTTATTTTAGTGAAAATATAAAATTAGGTGGCGATAAATATGGAAACTTTTAAGGCTTGTTTGTTTTCCGATTTCCCAAAAAGGTAAAATGGTTAAAAAAAAAAACACAAAAATTGGTGGGAAGTTGCAACTGTCAACCATCAACCACACCTAGAAATTCCAAATAACTTTATGTCCATTTCAATGTACTAAAATTATTTTTTTTAAAAAAACCAATTTTTAATTCTTATTTAAAAATATTCCACTTGCATTTGTTAAAATTTGAAGAGGGTAGCTCTATAGCAAAAAATAATTTTTAAGTATACGTATAGGTATTTTTGATATGTTAGGTTATGTATATATTTTTAAGCATATCTATAGGTATTCTTATTATTACATAGTCTTTATTTTTTGTTTTTAACTTATTTACTTTTTTATAAAAAAATTATTTCAGTACCGATATTTTAGTTAAAACTAATTTAATATTAATACTTAAAAATAAAATGAAAGAGAATCTTTTAATAAAATTAAAAATGCATCTGTTAAGTTTTTGGTAAATTCTTATATAATTTTTATATTTTTTTATAAATTTTGTCTTCTTTTATTTTAGTTAATTTATTTTTTTTCTAATTAATGCACGAATATGTCATTAATTTTCTTGGTTTACATTTTAAATTAGTTAAAAAAAATAATTGTAATTCAAAAAATATTTTTAAAAAAATAGATACGATATAAATTAATTAAATTATGATTTATTGACTAACAAAAATTGATAAAATTAATAACAATTTACCGTTATTTGTTTGTTATTTTATAGTGTAGTAGTAAAAGTTAATTTATAGAAATATTATTTCACTTTTATGATTATTTATGTAATTTTTTATAGTATGTTTATATTTGATATTTATAAAACGTCATGACTTACTAAAATTATGCCTTCACAATTACGATTATATGTTTCATGTTTCAATATTAAGAATTTAGTATAACTTTTTTCTACGCCGTGCAATGTTCAAGTTTAGAATTAGTTATATATAATATCAAATACAAATTTAATATTAGTTAATATTAACTTGATATATTCAATTTAGTTGATATCAACACAAGACTTAAAAAAATAAAAAGAAAAGAAAGGTGGACAAAATATTAAGAGTAATTAATTTGAAGCACAATTGATAACTTTATTTTCTTTTTAAATTAATTATTATACTTTATATTCATCACTTAATATTAATTTTTAAAATTTTTGACACCTGCTTTTTGTTTTTAAATTATAATAAACATTGATTGAGAATTTGGGTACTATTTTTAGTTTTCAAAACACAAAATACTACTATTTTCGTTTAACAATATACTTTAAAAATATTTTTACAGTAATAAATCTATTATATCATCTACTTTTAATATCATTTCTTTATTAGTTTACAAATTTAACTTAACTTATTTATTTAATTATTTATTTATATTTCTTTAAAAAAATTCTTTAGCACGCATTTGCTCAATTAACATTATTGTTATCCCCCATTTTTAAGATTATATTTTAATCAATGACAACACTTTTACTTTTCAAAATTTTGACAATTATTAATAAATATTTTTTTTCATAATTTTTTCAAGCCTAAACCAAACCCCTTTTTAAAATTCCCAAAATTTGTTTTTGAAAATTAAACCAAACACTGAATATCCTATAATCCGAGTGGTCCTAAAACAATTTATTTGTTCTGAAAATAACACGTTAAGTTTAAACATTAATATTTAATAAATCAGAAAGAATTTTTTTTTAAACAAAAAACGCTTTTGTTTTTTATTAAAATAAATCAAACCATAATACCTTTTTTTATATTTCATCTCTTAGAATATTTTTTTTAGTTTGTTTTTAAGGCCTATTTAAAAAAATTATGGTTCCCATCATAATTATCAAACTCGTTTTTCATTGTTATATAAAAATAATTATTTTGGTATTTTATGATACAATTATTTGTGGGACTCAATCTTAAATTGGGATATATGAATATATCAATATATTCTCGTTGGCAAGAAAATGAATATGGTATATTTATTTGTGAAAAAAAAAAATCATTTAGAGGTGAATTAAAATTATTCCTTAAAGTACCAACTTGAAGTTGTTGATTGATGTATCGTGTGGGTTAATCCCACGTTGGTCACTGAAGAATATGAAAAATTATGTATTAATACGCGGATTATCTCTTGAAGGTAAGCATCTTAGGGCGTTGAATTGATATGTATGGAAAGTAAGCTAAATGTTATAACATGAATAAAGCCACACATGCGTGCGCATGCCGCAGCCGACCCAACACCCGCTCACCCACTTGATCGAGCTTGGGTCCGGGTCCTAGGCTTGGGCCTGGGCTTGTGGAATGCTTGGTTTGGTCTTAGTATCCTTTTAGACAAAATCCGAAAATAAAATTCATTTCAACTCAAACAAAGCTTCATTGTTCAGGCTCACTCAAACCGCAGGCACCATCATGTTTGTTCAGAGAGTTACAAAAATGAACTCTTGGATCTTAATTCAAAAGTTATAGGAGCCTCTTTATTGCCTTCACATCTGCTCCTTATAATGGGCAAGCATTCCTCAACATATCAACATAAGCTTGTATTCTCCCTTTTTTCTTTAGAGTGTTTTGAGAGATTTTGTTGTTCCGCATAGTTCTTGAGAAAGTTCAACGCATATTTGTTAGTTGAGATTTTAGTTTCCAGTGCTGGTACCAGTAATTTTTGATTGTTGTATCTTAGGAGGTAGACGCTCATATAAACCGTGAGCACCATATAGGGGTGAAATATTCTTTAAAGAGAAATCGTCAAATGATTGCCCCAATCTCCTTTTTTCTGATATTCTAATTTAATTTATGTTCAGTAATACAACAAGTGTTTCATCCTTGTTTTCCATTAAGTACTTTATCAATACACTGTAATACAAATTTCAATAATCTCTTAATCTAAAATATTTCTATAAGAAATAATTTTTATCTATTTCATTTTCATTTCTCAAGTTTCTTCCATGTAATTAATTAAATAATTATTTAATTATTTTCTCAACCAACTTTTCCAACAATCTTAAAGCTGATTTTTAATATACATACACAATTCTGGTTTTCGTTTAATAAAGCATTCCAATTACATAATTTTTCATATTTTTTAATGATTTCTTTCATAGAAAAATGTCTTCTTCTAATGATGTTATTGTTACCGCTGTTGCGGTTACAAATCAAAGTGTCACACCTGACACACCCCAAAAAAACATCTCGATGTCATTATGTCGTTAGTATGTTAATCCGTTCTTTTTTAAAAGCAAACTTATCATTTTTGAAATGCTTTTAGATAAACTTAATTTTTAAAACTCTTTTAAAAACAGTTCAAGGGTTTTTCTAGCCTTTAGTTTTGAAAATATTTTTTCTTTGAGACATTTTTTTTAAAAAATATGGAGTCACCACCTAGTATTGAGTTTTAAAAGGTATGCTATGTCATGAGATTTTTATTAAAAAATCATTTTGTATTTGTAAATGCCCCAAATTTGACTTAACAATAGGTCATAACCAGAGCTTTTTTTTTTTTTTTTCCTTTTAAGTTTTTTTTTTTTTTTTTTTTTGGTTAAGTTCGAAGGTCAATTATATTTGGAGAAGGTGTTAGGCATCCTAAGACACCTGTTAAGTCCAAGTGATTTTTTGTGGGTTAACATGATCTTTTTTCCCTATCTATTTTATTTATGCAAAAGGCAAATTTTTTTAAGTAAATAAAATAAAATTAATAAAATACAAAATGTTTCCATTTTAAACCGTATATTGATTAAGGAATCCAGAATGAACAAGTTTGGTACCCGGGAGGGGGGGGTGTGATTTTGGTTTAGGTTATTTTGGCAAAACTTGTGCATGAAAGAAGAGAAGAAAAAAAGTGAAAAAACAACATTGATATTCTTTTGATAAAGATTCTTTTTATGAAGAAAACTTAAGTAAAATACCTTAGAATTCTTTTTATGAAAAAAATTCTTTTAAAGTGAAACTTTTGAGTTTCATTTTACGAAGGACTTTAAGAAAGAAAGAAAAAATCTTTTATGAAGAGAAAATAAAAAATAAAAAAATCTTTTTATGAAGAACCTTACTTTTTAAAAGATTTATGTTTTCTTTTTATGAAGAAATCAAAATAGAAGGACTGTAAATGTAAAAGTAAAATATTTTGGTTTTCTTTCTATGAAGAAATTTTATTTTTTTTAAAATAAAAGAGTTAGGGGTTTCTTTTTATGAAGAAAATACATTTTGGTTTTTCTTTTTATTTAAAAAAATAGTTTCAAAGAAAAATAAAATATTAATTTTATAGCAAAAAAAAAAATTGTTTTCTTTTTATGAAAAAATATTTTGTCTTTCTTTTTAAGAAGAAAATAAAAGGAAATTATGAAAACACTTTAAGGTTCTTTTTATAAAGAAAACCTTGTTTAAAAAAAAAAAAAAAAGACTTTCAGATTTTCTTATTATGAAAAAAACACTTTTAAGTAAAAAAAATGTAATGAATATATTCTTACGAAGAAAGTGAGAAATTTTATGTTTGTTATTATGAAAAACATTTTTAGAAGAAGCATTTCTTTTTATGAAGTAGTTTACTTCAAAGTAAAGAAAAATATTTTTCTTTTCATGAAGAAAATCTCATTAAAGAAAAACGTAAGTTTTTGGTTTTCTTTTATGAAAAAAATATTTTTTAAGAAAAGAAATGGTTGTGTGTGTGAAATCGGGGTGGCCAAGGCTACCTATTTTTAGGCAGCCAGCCTTGTGGTGCGCGCCCTGGTGAGTGCGCCATTCACCAGGGTGCGCCTTGGTGAGTGCGCTAGCCTTGTGGCTGCGAGACAGATGTCCCATGATGGGTAGCCCCTTCCTATTTCGAGTCATTGTGCATTTTTATCCCCTTTAATTGGGAATTGAGTTGTTAACTTTTAATTTCAACCTCCTTAAGTTTTACCATTCATGGTGAAAGCTTATGGCACTCCCAAATAGGCCATCGCAACTCCTAAGATGGCATCTTATGTTCCATCTTATTCCCGAGCAGTGAATATGAAATGAAATTAGTGTTTTGAGCACTTAAATGCAATTTTTATGTTTTTTCATGGAATTAAAATGAAAAAAAAGAAGGTAAAATTAAAATATCCAATGAATGATTGGAATGCTCAATTTTGAAAAATAGTATGCAATTAGTCGTCAATTTGATGCAACTGGCAAAAAAATATAGTTTTGGCAAAATTTCTTAAAATTAAAGGGTGAAATCCGAAATTAACCATACTAAAAGTGATATTCTATGAAAATGCACTTTAAATTTAATCAATTTGGCCCAAAATTAACTTTTAAAATTTCAATTTTTGCCCGAAATTTTATTTCTTTGTCGAAATCTATCAAATTGCCGATTTTTTTATTTAAAACATTAATGCAAAAATTAAACATGAAAATCTAAGGCGTGAATTCGTCACTTGAAATATCGGTTTAAAGTTTGTCCGAATTTTCGCGTTAGACCCAAAACTTTTATTATACAAAATATGAGCGGGACAAAATGCGGTGTCTACAGCTACCTCTTTTTATCATGCGAGTTTGCTTGTGATTACAAAGATAGGAGACATGCACCATTTTGTTCCGCTAAGATGATTAAACAAAGAAACGAACTATAATCCCCTGAAAATCTATATTTTGAAAATATTATTTTATATAAATTTAATATGTTTTGGGGGTTATTTTTCATATTATGGTATAGATGAATATTTGATATTTTTGGGATATTTTGATATATTATGAAAATTCTAAGGTATGGATGAATCTTAATAATTATGGGGGTTATAAATGTAATTATTGGGTTTGATAGTAATATTATATAACATATGGGTTGTTGGTGTAATTTGTAAAAAAAAATATTGAATAGTAAATTTTAAGGATAAGATTTAAAGATAAAAACGAAAATGGTGGAGCCCATATTTACTATTCAAGATATTTTTTACAAATTACACCAACACCCTATATGTTCTATAATATTACTATCAAACCCAATAATTATATTTATAGCCCCTAAAATTATTAATAATATTACTATCAAACCCAATAATTATATTTATAGCCCCCAGAATTATTAATATTCATCCATACCTTAAAATTTTCATAATATATCAAAATATCCCAAAAATATCAAATATTCATCTTTACCTTAATATATAAAATAACCTCCAAAACATATTAAATTTATATAAAATAATATTTTCAAAATATAATTTTTTTGGGTATAACAATATCCGAACCTTGATAAGACTAGGTTGGCCTTTTAAGGGAAGAAAATGAAAATGGTGTTGCCAAGGCCTATGGACCTTGAAACACTAAGAAACATATGTCACTTTTTAGATAGGAAAGTGAAAAGTGCCAATACGATCAGCCTATGTCCACGGTTGGACCAAGAAAATGAAAAGGGTGAGGGAAAGTTCTAGGGACTTCTCTTGATACTAACAAACCCATGTTCAGGATCATAACAGGGAGACAAAAAAGGTAAGGGAAAGTTCTAGGGACTTCCCTCAATATGAACATCCCATGTTCAGGATTAGAACAAGGAGACAAAAAAAGTGAGGGAAAGTTCTAAGGATTTCCCTCAACACGACGGAACCATCAAGGAGGTTACCTACGTACCTCGGCATGTTTCTAAAGATCAAGTCAAGCATGGTTTGAACAAACCTTCACCATCTAGGACGAAGGAGAAAAGTAATATTGAATCCCGCCACTAGAGGCTCTAGGATCATAAATCTCGCCACTTGCAACAAAGAGAGGAAAATAAATACTGGATCCAACCATCAGAAGCTTTAAGATCAAAAGCTCTTGCCACTTGCGACAAAGAGAGGAAATACTGGATCTTGGCATTAGAGGCTTTAAGATCAAAATTTTATGAGGAGGTTTGACAAATCAGTCCTACAAAAGATACACCGCAACGTAGGGCGGTTAATTTTGATCTTTAACATCTCTTAAATTTAGACGAGACCCAATCAGGTGTTTTAATACATATCTTAGGTGTGCTAAGAATCAAGTCAAATGTAGTTTTAGCAAATCTTTGCCACTTGGAACAAAGGATAGAAAATAAAAATCTTAAATGGATTCTTGCCATGAATGGCTAGGAATAAAGCTCCAAGGAGGGTCAACGGACTAGCCCTAGAAGGGATAAATCATACCGTATGGGCAGATAATGTCGATGGTCAATATTTTCTTAATTTAGACCAGACTCACCTGGGGCTTCCTATAGATCTTGGCTATGCCAAGAATCAGGTCAATGTAGTTCAAACAAACCTTCGCCACCTAGGACGAATGATAGAAAATAAACATGTTAAATGAATTCCTGCCATGAATGGCTAGAAATAAAGATTTGAGGAGGGTCAACAGACTAATTCTAGAGGGGATACACGTAGCATAGGGGCGGAGAATGTTGATCATTGACATTTCCTTATTTAGACCGGACCCACCTGGGGCTTCCTACATATTTTGGCCATGCCAAGAATCAGGTCAATGTAGTTCAAACCGTCTCATCCTTCTACGAGGTGGGAGACAAAAGAACTTCCATTAACAATTATCCAACTTATTATGGAGAACGTGGATAAACCTCACCTATTATGGAGAATGAGGAACAAAATATGCACATGAATTTAGGTCCCCGCTTATTATAAAATCAAAGAGGAAATTATCCCGCCTATTATGAGGTCTCGGAAGAAATATTATGAATATGAATTTTTATCCCACCTAACAGGGGAGGAATTATGCAAATGAATTTATGTCTTTCCTATTATGATGTTGGGGAGGAAATTATGCAAATCCCGCTTATTATCAGGCTGGGGAAGAAATTATGCAAATGAATTGATATCTTGCTTATTATGAGGTCGGGGAGGAAATTATGCAAATCCCAAATTTATGTCCCGCCTATCATGAGGTGAGGGAGAAAATTATGCAAATGTCGCCTATTATCGGGTCGGGAAAGAAATTATGCAAATTTAACCTATTATGAGGTTGGGGAAGAAATTATGCGCATGAATTTTACACTAGAGTTGGTAGGAAATAAGGTCTCAATTAGAGAAGCCGATTCCCCAAATACGTCTCGGCCATTGGCAGACGAGGATACAAGATGGTTCTCGTATAGAAATCGAATCATAAACTGGCATCTCAGTCCCAGGCTGAAGACAAAACGATGGTACTGACAAGTACCCTTAACCTATGTTGGGGAGGTTAATTATGATGACATATGAAATGTGCCTCAGTCCATCACTGGGGTAAAATAATAGATAAAATACGTCTCAGCCCATGGTTGGTTACGGTTAACATGATGATATGTGCCTAGTCCATAACTAGGGATGGTTAAATGA
This sequence comes from Eucommia ulmoides, assembly GCA_016647705.1. Classification (NCBI taxonomy): domain Eukaryota; kingdom Viridiplantae; phylum Streptophyta; class Magnoliopsida; order Garryales; family Eucommiaceae; genus Eucommia; species Eucommia ulmoides. Next base: position 12,377,999 of record CM028341.1, on the reverse strand, counting down.
ATGATTTATATGATGGAATCTGCCCCAGTCCATGAGTAGGATGCTATTTGTGATTAATATGAAGAAATGTGCCCCCAGCCTATGGATGGGAGTAATGATGATGAAGTTTTCCCTAGTCCGTGGTTGGGAAAATAATGATTTATGAAATGAGATTTACCCCATCCATGACTGGAGATGATTATTGTGATTAAATGTAACGAAATGCGACCCAATCCATGGCTGGTGATGAATAATATGGGATCAATATGACAAATGTGCCCCAGCCCAAGGCTAGGGATGACGTGAAATTAGGCTTCAAAAAAAAAATGGTGTATCGAAGTGATGTCCTTGTTTATGACTGGGGTAATGAAAAATGAAGATGGACTTCTCTCGTGGAAGTCAAATCTTAATGCATTATGCCCCGGTTTATGACGGAGGGTGATGAAAAATGAAGACAAACCTCTCTCAAGGAAGTCAGTACTTAAGAAATATGTCCGGTCTATGACTGGGGGTGATGAAAAATGAAGATAGACTTCTCTTGGGGAAGTCAAATCTTAGTGCATTATTCCACTGTTGATTGAAAATATCTAATCTAATGATTGAAAATAACTTTTAAAATTGTTTAATTTTGGTCGTCAGATATTTAAAGTGTTAGAATATATATATATATAGAGAGAGAGAGAGAGTCTTTTAAAAAAATTGGACAGCCCAATAATAGGGGGGGGAAAAAAAAAACAGCACCCCAGCAGGCCATCACTTTTGGTTGCTTTTTTTTTGCACACATAAGAACAACCCATTGAGTTGTTCAGTTGTTCTTTGCATCAGCCTCGCGACCCAAAAGTAGTGCAACAACCCATTGCTGCCACTATTTTTGTTCAATGAACAGTAGCGCGATCGTTACTGTTCATGTGGCCGTGCTCTGGGGTGGCCGGCGCAGTGGCAGTGATTCCGTCGTCGAGCCTTTCCCTCGTCCAATGGCTTTTTTCAATTTCAATAAAAAATTCATTTCATTAATTTTTAAATTCTTTTGTTAGATTTTAAATTCTATTTTCGCAATGTTAGTAGGCAAACACCGAAAATTGCAATTCATCGTATTAGGAGATAAATATCCAGATTTAAATCCAAGTTTCGCAATACTTAAATATTAGCGTTAAAACCTAGAGATCCAATCCTCAAATTCGATTTGGACTTTTAAAAAAATAATTGTTAATGTAATAATGGGCTTGCCCACATGGCCTATTAGGGCAAAACCCTAACCCCTACTTCTCCTATAAATATATGTGTATAGCTTGTAATCTATGTATTTTTCTGATAATATCAATACATGATTCATTTCCCACATCTCAATTATCTTAACAATAATCAATTTTATTAGTTCGTAATATTCACAAAACGAGGCTCTGATACCATTTGAAGAGAATTATGTCTATGTAAATGTAGCAAAATTCAAATTTTTTTTTATTTTTTTTTAATAAAACAACTTTCACAAATAATTTACTAAACCCGAATCAGTCAACGATAATACAAGCCAGTAGTTCCCGATGTGTGATTTGAGAAGACTCTTCCAAGAGCGGAAATATTAGATTTCTAAAAGAGTAGTGATCTCCGAATAGAGACACAAGTGTTCCACCTCTAACGATATCGATACAGATGATGTTAGAAAGAAAAGTGTTCTTTACATTTCTAAGATCAAATCTAATCCCAAGAACCTAAGATAACTCCAATTTGAATCTAGGTGGTAGAAAATTCAAATCACTGGTAAAATCTGAAACACGCCATTTTACAGACACGAAAGCCTAAGAGAGTGTAAGGGGGAGTGATCAAATTGCCTTATGGACAAATCCACTCATTGGAGGCCATCTAATGGTCTTCCATTTTATAGACACTATCCAGGGTTCAAAATCCTGGACCCCTTCTTTTTCATATTTGCACTTTAGTCCCTAAACTTCTTAAGTTCAACATTCTACCCATTTTTTTACAAGGACTCTTCTAATATCAATTCTCTATTGTGTGACCCATTAGGTTTATATCAAAAATTGGACATATAGAAATAATTAATTAATTAACCAATTAAAATTGAAACAATTCAATTTCGCACTCATGTAAAGAACATTTCTTTACGGCATCTCCACCAACTACAAGTCACGTCTACTCATATATCATAGTTATATCCAGTTGATAAGAATTTAATTAAAGAACTCACGCATATTTAATTATCATGTAAGTTGATTTTTCTAACTCTATATCCCGAAAAAATCAACAGGACGGGATAAAGTCAAAATCCCCAATCCAATCATGTGTTTCAGATTACTAATTTACTTTATGATACCAATTAGAATATCATTCTAATTTACTATTCTACTTTTACCAAAGACTTTAAGTAAATTAGGATTTACCAAATATGGCAATTCACTTCTTGCAAAAGGGCAATAGATAATTTATTGTATACTCGAATAATAACATGCATGTCCCACTATATCCAATGAATACCTTTGAAATCTCGTGACTAGAGTACAACACTTCGTATTATTAAAGTATAGGAGCGCATACATATGACAAACGGTACCTCAAATCAAAATATCACATGCACTATTACAACTAAGACATTCTATTTTGACCTTAACCAATATTGCTCACATAGAATATTAGGTTATGGTCACGTTCAGGCACCCGTTAACACTTAACAAGCCCTCCTTGTGGTTATTCTTGTATCTCACACTGATAGATTTGCGATTCACTATTCTCAAGTTAAAAAATACAACACAAGTTGATCTATCTGAATTATCAAGTACCAATTAATAATCCTATGACCAACAATATTTTAGAATATTTAATTATCAAGTGTGTCGATCTTACTTCTCTTTAATCTCATTAAAAAATTAAGATAATTCAATCAAATATTCAAGAAATTTTGATAGCTATATAATACATACATGGTGATATGTAAAATATCATATTGGTATGTGAAATAGCAAATTTGTCATTTTTTGATTATTTAATTACTTGAGATTATTTTAAAAAATAAGCCCGCCTAGGATTGTTTATAGGGCTTATCCCCAACAGAGACTTCAAACAAATATTATATGTTATACTCAAAGGAGTTCGTCAACAAATTGTTGGTGTTTCGCTTAGACGCTCTTACCTTTGGAAAGTCATAAAATTGTTAACTCTTGGTCTCAACATGTGCTTGAGTAGCACAAGTATTGAAAATGCCAGATTTTTATAAGAGGTGTTGGCCCAGTGAAATACCCAAGAGAGGAGTGAATTGGGTAATTAAAAATATCAGAGATAAAATACTTTAATAACTCAAATAATTAATTTTAATCTTAAATTAATTATTATCTTTATATCACAGCGGAAATATAAAATCAACTAGGTGCACACCAAATAACAAAAATAAATAAAATAAATATTGCAGAACACCAAAAATTTATACTGGTTCACCAAACTACTCTTGGCTAATTCCTCCGAACCTCACGGAGAGTCGCACCCACTAATACTCAAGATTCCTTTAAAGGTAGGAACCAAACCCTTACAACGATTCTTTTATAAGTTCATAATCAACTTTTACAAAAAACAATTCCACAAGTTAAGGAAGAACCTCTACTATTTATAGGCTCAAGAATAACCTAATTCTTTTTAACACAAAGGCAAAAGAATCAAAATTTCACCAACACTCCAAATATCCTTTTATCCGGTAAGGATTGAACAGTTACAAAATTCACACAAAATAATTCAATCTAAGAAGGATTACTACCTCAATATCTTTACAGGAAAAGACTGAAATCGGCTACCCTCTGATTAAATACACCCAACAATATTTAATCCGTCACTTAACTTACCAATAAAAATTGACAAGTAATTTTTCTCACTCGGAACTTCTACTACCTTAGATAAATTAAAACTCAATTAATATCCCAAAACTAGTGATAGAAATGTGAGATACTCAAAATCTGATTTTTAACAAAAAAAATTGGTAGCATGTAATTGAGAACGTAATCAGATTCAAGAAATTATTTATAAAATATTTTCTTTAATAAAAAATCAGAAACAATTTCTAAAGATAAAATTCCAAAAATAATCAAGTAATACAATATAGAAAGTAATTGGAAAGATCTCAACCGGAATCCATAAAAAAAAAAAATTAGAGCGATGTTACTTCAAATTCGGTAACAACAATGATTAACAACCAATGATTCTCAAGATAGTCTCTTAGAAAAGCTCTCACAAAAACTCAGTATGATATCTCTTAGAAAAGCTCAATATGATCTCTTAATCTTTCTTTTTTTATATGAAAAAATGTGGGTCTTTATATATGAGATTAGAATCCGCTCTCTAACAGCTAGTTCTCATTTATCATGACACTTAACTGCTCTCTTAGACCCCTTATATCATTATGACTTTATTTTGATTTAATTCACTTAATTATAACTTTTAAATCTCTCAATTAAGTCCCCCAAATATTTCTCAATCTCAATTAAATAGAATAGAAACAATTATAAGTACCAAAGTGAGAAATATTCAAACTTAATTAACCAAATCAATATGAATTAAATAATAGGCGTAGCATATCTTAAATATCATAAAATTTCTAAAATCTCTCATAAATCCCAACCAAAAAACGGCTACTTTTAGATATAAATTCGGAATTCCACAATATCTTGAAACTAACACACCAGTCGACCGACCAAGATCAGCAGTCGACTGCTCGATTCAGGATGTAGCAAAGCCAAAGATTTTGTGCCCATCGGTCGACTTAGAGATTCAGAGAGTTTCATTTCTCTTCACTGGTCGACTTACCTGTCGACTTATAGATTCAGAGAGTTCCATTTCCCTTTACCAGTCGACTTACCTATCAACTTAGAGATACAGAGAGTTCACATGTTTTGTCCGGTCAACTTACTAGTCAACTTAAGGATACTGGATCTCTTTTCTAAACTCATTTTTAATGCATTCTCATTGACGTTTTCACCCCTTTAACCATTTTCTTTTCTTAATTAGCTCAACTAAATACTTAACTCCAATTTTAATCAATTATAAATATTTCTTTTTCAATTACACATAAGAGCAAATAATTTAGCTAATTAGGATCCTATTAAAAACACACATATTTATAAAAACCATTTAAAAATCTTTTTGTGTCGTGTGTGATCCTAATTGGGATATTAAGAGTTGAAATTTAAACCTGAGTTATTTTCCCTAGGTTCTTCAAATTCTTCAATCTCTTAATTCTTCATCATCTTTATCATCAAATCTTCATCATATGAAACTAATAAACTGAAACACTTAAACAAATCGTTAGTCCCACAAAAAATATCAATATTTAATTGTCCATCAAAATCTTAAGATCAACAGGAGGTATTCCTTATTTAATAAATACTTATTTATAGATTTTTATCATTTTTTTTAGTATGTTAAAGATCGATAGCAACCCACATGAGATCATAAAATTGCCATCAAACATACACAAGGGACAAAGATTGTCTGAACACATCTCTACAGTTTATCCACAGTTGAATATTGTTGGAAATGTTACCCCAACATATCTGACTGGGCAACCTATTCTTTCCACCGGAAAATGACGATGTTAACATTATTAATTTGGATGCATTTCAGGAAAAATGATCACATACTTGGATGTAGATAAAATATCAGAAGATGAAGAAGTTGATCGTTGAATCACTAATCGTTATCCAAATGATTATTTGAATTCTTTAGATCCTCCTAAACTTCCTCCATTAAAATTAGATTAGAAAATGGATTGTCCAATAATGTTATCGAAAAATATTGCACCTAACAATTGACTATGTAATGGAATTCGATTGATGGTTGTTAGATGTGATTCCCAGATAATTGAGGCTTCAATTTTAACAAGGGATAAATCCAAAAAATTGATATTTATTTTGAGAATATCTTTGTCTCCTTCGTCTTCAGATTTTTTTTTTTCAAAAGATAAGACAACAATTTCTTGTTTGATTGCCTTATGCCATGACAATAAACAATCGTAAGGTCAATTGGAAAAATTTGGAACTGGTTTGACTACATCAGTTTTTAGTCATTGACAACTTTATGTAGTCTTATCAAAATGTACATCTTTCAACCGATTAAGTGCACTTCTATCTAAAGATGGGTCTCAATCTACATCAAATGTTATTTACCCAGAAGTTCTGTTATAATTTTCTCAACTATTGGATCGGTCCGTAAATCCTTTAAGTTCTTAATTAAAAAAATGATTCATTGTCTTGATTTCATTTTTGTAGGATTGGGATGAAAAACTCCAGAGTATGCTATGATTAGTAAAACTACAATAGTTCAATGGGAATGCCCTCCACCAATAATAGTTGTTAATCTTAATTTAAACCTAACTAATCTATATTGTAAAAATTTGTGCTAATATAGTTACTTCAACGTTCAAGCTTATTGTGGCTCTTTCTCATTTGCCGACTCACCTCCGTGTGTCTATTCAAACATTTATAAATATGAATATGATGTTAGTTTAATTTATCTACTTTAAGCTTTTGATAGAGTTTAATGTTAATGTAACAACGGACTAGATTTGAAAACTCAAGATTCCTCAAAATATGAGGCATTTTTTTATGATTGATTTTTCATAAAATCTTGATTATAAATGAATACGTGGTTAGATGGTCCAATGATGTTACACCAATATTCCAAAGATGTAAAAATGCTAATGAAACTATAGATCATGTGCTGAGGACTTGCCAGAAAGCTAAGAGAATACAGACTTCTTTTTATAGTCTGAGACAACTTCAACAAACCTGTAATGAGGACCTGCTGGACTGGATCAAGAACAACCGCAAAGGGAAGTATTCTAACTCTTCATTTTTTTTTTATCTTTTCATAGTCATACTTCGGGAGATCTGGAAGGACAGGAATAGTGAAATCATCGAAGGAATAACTCGAGATGAATTTACTATAACCCAAACGATTTTTAGACTAAAGAAATATCTTATGGATACTTTTTGTCCTTTTAGCATCTCCCAATGTCAGGAAGATATAATGTCTAACTGGATTCCACTCCATGCACATTTTTTTAAACTGAATAAAGATGGGAGTGCAAAAGGTGACCCTAGGAGAAGAGGCTATGGGGTTCTAAGGGATCAACAAGGAGCTTGGCAATTTGGGTTCCATAGGCATCTTCAAAGTTGCAACAATCTTAAAACCGAGATTAGAGGAGTCCACAAAGGGATTTCAGTAGTGGCCAATAGAGGATATTCCAAAGTTATCATGGAGTTCGATGCGGTTGAAGTTGTAAAGTTACTCTTGGAAGAGTGTACAAAGAATCACAGATTCAAGCCATGAATCGATAATTGCAAGAGAATGGTGAAGGCTAAAGGTTATGTGATTCACATCACACCAAGGGAAAATAATCAATGAGCGGACTATATAGCAAATTCAGGAGCTGAAATGGAAGAGGAGTTTAAGTATGTGTTTAATCCTCGAGGAAATGACGAACATGTTGTTAAGGGAAATGGATCCTAAGGCCCTTGATAGGTGCCAATAGTTCTTTTGTGTTTTTTTATGTACCAAATATATATATATATAAGTGAAAAATCTAGTTTATTATGCATGATATAATTTTATTTTTATTTTTTTTGGGTAAAGAATGAAAGATACAACAAAACAAAAACAATACAAAGCAAAGCAAACTAAAACAATCCAGATTCCGTACATAAATTAAACGTCATTTTGTCCATCTCTTGATAGAGAATATCTTCAATAGCCGTAATTAGAGTATCAAGAATCTTTAGGTTGCAATTTTCCTTAGCACCTCTCTTAGCCAAAATATCAGCACAATGATTAGTTTCCCGATGAGCAAAATGAATGGTGTAGTTATAGACCTGAAGAAGATTTCTACACTCCTCAACAACTAAGAATTTTATAACCACAAATGATATTTGTGCTTTTAAGCACGAGACATCACTGGTATATTTATAAATATACACCTATATGAATATATATATATATATATATAGACACGTCACAAAACACACACACAAGTATATATAAACAATACACACACACACACACACATATATATATATATACATGCATCAGGTACACAACACATGTTAGAAAAAATTTTGTGGGCTAACATTAATTAAATAAATTGTTTTACAAAAAACAGGTTAATGAATAATCTATTATTTAAGCAGCCCAAAAAATCAATTATCATATTTTGATTTAGGTTATAGCGTCTTTTATGTAGAAGCACAGTTAAGTGGCAAGTGTAGATTTATAATTTCGTTGAAACTCGTTATGAGAGAGTTTAACGAGAAATCCTAGTATATAACTAGGTCATCTCCCTAGTTTAGATTAAGAGTTTCTTCTCATTGAGAGCCGGCACCACAAAATCTAGATTATAAAGAGGAAAACCTAGTTAGTAATCCATTGTGATGGTCCAATACGATAACCATTATTTATTATTGTATCATAATCATACTTTAAATTATTGTTTAATTCTGTTTTATTGTCATATGAGAGATAAACAAAAACACACCAATATACATATATACAGGCACACACAACACATACCTATATATATAAGAGATATATATGAGAGAGAGCGCGACAGCTGGAGCGAGAGAGACGGCTCTAATGGTTTGAGTGCGCAACAGCGAGAGAGAGACCTCTAACGGTTTGAGTGTTTCTTTTTCTTATGCTTATCTCAATTAAGGTCCCCGCACAGACAACCCACCCCCACCCCCAAACAGTCGGTCCCTTTTTCTTACAGGAAATTACTCAGAAACGCCCCCTAAATATGAACAAACTAATATATCCTAAAAAATTTAAAACTAAATTTTAAATAGCATAATAATTCTCAAATTTTTTTAATTTAAATTAAAAATAACATATTAAACTTAATTTTTATTTTCTAAATGTTATAAAATACAAATAAAAATAATCACATACGACGTTACATTTTATTCTACCTTCTTTTGCTAGTTTTAAAATTTTAAATAGCCCCCAAATATTTTTAACCCAACAGATTAGTTAATTTGTTTGATCTAATCGGAGAAAAAGTTACATATAAATTTAGGGAAAAGTGTATAGGCCGACGATTAGAACCATGGGTTGCTAATAATATTTTTTGGGATAAATTTGGGGGTAGTGTAACTAAACTCATAATAAAATCATGGGACACTTATCGAGGGATCCTCATAAGTTGGGAAAACTAGCGATTAAATTATTTTTTTAGTGGGTTACCAAATAGTCTTTTGTAATTATTCGGTCAGATTTGCCCCTTCAACTACTTACTTAATATATAACTTCCCTTAAAAATTGGTATTCAAAATCGTTTAATAAATTGGTATTCAAAATCGTTTTATTAAAATCAAAATAACAATTGATTTATACATTTTTTTCACGATCTAATTATATATTCAGATTCATCTTAGTAAGATCTTTAAAAAGACATTACATTCAATATTTTTTTTATTGGTTTCAAATTCATGTTACATTCAATATGATATTTTCAGAATTTCTAAATTTCACACTTATGTTACACTCTACATGATATTCGAAATTTTCATAATTTTTCACATTGTTTTGAATTCAACATACTATTTTTATCATAATTTAATTATATATTCAAATTCGTCTTAATAAGATCTTCAAAAAAATATCACGTTCATTATTTTTTCATCAAAAATTAAGATTCACATTACATTCAATTTGATACTTCCGTAATTTTCAGTCTTCACATTTGTATTACATTTAATATGCTATTTCGAATTTTTCGTAATTTTTTCACATCATGTTAAATTCAACATGATATTTTTTTTCCATTATGTAATTATATTACGATGGGGTGGGGCTGTATTGGGGGAGTTTTGTGTAAATAAGAATATTCAATTTCGACCCTTTTGTCAACTTCTTTAATCAGTCAACCAAAAGCAGCTTGAGAGAACCAGTATAAAACTACCCGCCCGCCAATGAAGAGAAGCACAAATCCAAACAGTTAGCTGAAAAGTAGACGAAATATTTTTCAAATGTCTGCGTGCCTTGATCTTCTACTTCTTTCATACTCACCGTGATTTTGCACACCGCCTGTTTGTTAAAATGCCCCAATCACCGGCACAGTTTGGTCTTCTCGCTGTCTCTCTCTCTCTTCTCATAATCCCATTCGCCACTCCTCTCTCCTTCAATTTCCCCACCATCAGCTCCGGCGATTCCCGGTTCATAAACTGTACCGGAAATTCCACTCTCACTCCCCAAGGGATCCAGATCACTCCCGAACCAGACACCGGCGGACCCATCGGAGCATACCAGTGGAACACAGGCCGAGCCACCTACTCCGAGAATCTCCGCCTCTGGGATGCCGGAAAACTCTCCGATTTCAGCACCCACTTCTCCTTCGTCGTCCGGAAAGCGGCTGAATCCGATCTCGGACAAGGCTTAGCCTTCTTCCTCGCCCCAGCCGGAACCTCTTTTCCCCCCGGCTCCTCCGGCGGCCGCCTCGGCCTCGCCAGACCGGGGGAGGAGCGCAATGGCCAGAGCCACTTCGTGGCGGTGGAGTTCGATACTTACCGGAACAACGAGTGGGAACCGAATCTTTCGTTGAATCACGTCGGAATCCTGATCAATTCGCTGAGCTCCGTCGCCAACACGACGTGGCCGAGCAATTTCTTATACGAGAGAGAACATCAAGCTTGGATAAATTACGACTCTGATTCAAGAAATCTGAGTGTTGAATTCAACAGTTTCAATGAAGACGGAACAGGAGGGCCAAGAACAAGCCTCTACTACATAGTCGATCTCAGAAATCATCTCCCGGAATGGGTCACATTTGGATTCACAGCCTCCACAGACGAAGTCTTTGAAGAAAACAACATAAGATCATGGGAGTTCAATTCAAACATGGGAGGGAACCAAACAAACATAGGACTCATCATCGGAATAACCGTCGGATCATTTGTTCTAGTCTGCATATTGGGCTCGGTTTGGTTTTTCTGGAAGAAAAACAAGAAGAAGAAAGAGAAACATTATGAACTTCCGATCGATTCAACAATGGACGCCGAATTCGAAAGGGGTGTCGGCCCGAAGAAGTATTCCTACCGCGAATTGGCCCGGGCGACAAAGAACTTCTCCGACACGGAGAAGCTCGGAGAGGGAGGGTTTGGCGGGGTTTATAAAGGGTTCTTAAAAGACTTGAATTCTGAAGTGGCGATAAAACGGATTTCGGAGGGGTCCCAACAAGGGGTAAGGGAATATAAATCGGAAGTGATGATTATTAGTCGATTTAGGCACCGGAACTTGGTTCAACTCATCGGTTGGTGCCACGAAAAGAGAGAGCTCTTGCTAGTCTACGAGTTCCTGCCTAATGGGAGCTTGGATTTGCATCTCTTCAAAGAAAAAAGTGTCTTGAAATGGGAGGAGCGGTTCAAGATCGCCAAGGGCCTGGCCTCCGGATTGTTGTATCTGCACGAAGAGGGAGAACAATACGTTTTGCACAGGGATATAAAGTCCAGCAATGTGATGTTGGACTCGGGCTTCAATGCGAAGCTAGGGGATTTCGGGTTGGCCCAGCTCGTGGATCACGAAAACAGGTTGTCCAAAACAGATCTAGCCGGTACGATCGGGTACATGCCGATCGAGTATGTTATGACCCGAAAGGCCACCAAGGAATCAGATGTCTACAGCTTCGGTGTGGTGGCTATGGAGATAGCCACCGGGAGGAGACCAGGCGATTTTAGTGGAAACCCAACGATGGTGGGATGGGTTTGGGAATTATACGGAACCGGGAAGATTCTAGAAGCCGCCGACCCCAAAATCAGCGGCGATTTCGACAAGGAAGAGATGGAGAGGTTGTTGACGGTTGGGCTTTGGTGTGCTCACCCGGATTATAGGCAGAGACCGTCGATAAGGCAAGCGGTTCTTGTTCTGAATCTTGAATCTCAATTGCCCGTTCTTCCAGCGAAGATGCCGCCAATGCCGCAGAGTTTCGGGCCTGATTCATCAACTTCTGCAACATCTTCTGTGGCCTCTTCATCAACTACATCTTTCTTGTAGACAAAACAGAAGTTCATTATTGTTTATCTATTTGCGTGAGTATATTGTTCCCACTGGTTCTACAATTTGTGTATCATTATGCAATTTTTTTTTGGTACAATGGGTGGATTTCTTATGTTTAAGTTCTAATTTATCAAAAGTCCTAGAAGAGGTAAAAACTTTTGATTTAGTCCCTATTTTAAAAATGAGGAAGCCTTATACACGTGATAATTGCGCGCTAATTACATGTAACTATTTTGTGTGTAATATTATTATATTAGCTACAGGTAACTTTTTTTTTTTTTTTACATATAACAACGTTGTGTGTAAAAAACTTATTAGATGTTACAAAATACATATAATTAGTTATAGGTTACTAATTATATGTAACTTTTTAATTACATGTCTCTAATATGTATATAAAAATTTTGATATTTTTCAGTTACATGTTCCAATAATATATAATTTTTTAGTTATAGGTCTCTGATATATAATTAAAAAGTTTAATTTTTCAGTTACATGTTTTTTTATATGTAACTAAAAAATTGATATTTTTTCAATTATGTCTTAAAATATTACACATATATATAATTGTAATATGTAACTAAAATATATGTAACCAAAATTCCTAAATATAAATATGTGTGAAAAGTAACAATTATGAAATTATACCTAACATTAATGACATATAACAGAATTCACTATAAAATCCGAATATACTCACTAAGGGCTCCATACAATCTTTACAATATTCCTACAATTCCTGCAATGCGAGACTAAAACACAAGTGAAATTTAACTTAAATGACTAAATCAAAACCTAATAAAATAAAAGGACTTTTCACTAATTAGACTTTAAAAAATAGACTTTTCACCGATTTTTTTTTTTTTTTTTTCCACCAACAGCTTGGCCACCCTCCGTATCATTCTAAATTTTGACAATTTTAATGTCAAAATGAGCTCCAACAGTGAAATTTTTAAGTATTAAATATTTACATAATATTAAATATTTTTAAATTAATTTTTACTTTTAAATTTAATACAAAAATATATTTAAAAGCTATAGTTAATTTTTATTTTTAATTTTAATATAATTTTTTTTTTTTTTAAATGGCACACCGATTTTGTCACATGTATTGGAGCACTCACTCTAAATTAGGTGTATCATAATACTGTTTATGTGTCATACTTGATAAATGACATACCAAATTTGGCCTAACTGTTGGTTTTTTATAGGGTCTGTTTGGTTCGGATTTTGAAAAGAGGTTTTTGAATTCGAATATTTTAGTGCTCACTCGTTCGTTCTATGCACGGGTAAATGCAAAATTAAGCACTATCATTAGTTAATTTGTCTGAAATTATTACATGATTCACTGATTTTGAAACAAATGTAATATCTTTGAAGGTAATAGGATACATTTTAAAAAATAAGGGGGCAAAATGTAAGGTCATCTATATTTTGAAGTACAAAGTGTAATTAAGATTTCTCATGGGTTGGAAAAATGTGGAGATGAAGAATACGAAATGAGTACGTCTAGATATTTTAAAAATAAAAATAAAATTCAAATTGGTCCTCTGAAAAGATAACACACCATTTAAATATAATAATAATAAAAATAAAATCTAAATTTTAAATTCTTTAAAAAAAAAAAAAAAAAAAAAGAGAGAGAGAGAGAGAGAGAGAGAGAGCGTGCACATAAAGCTTCTCATAATTCCTACATTTCCTTAGATAAATATATTAAAATATTTTGACATGCCATAAACAACCTATGATATGATGACGGTCATCACATCAATGGAGCCTTTATTAACGCCAAAAAAAAAAAAAAAAAAAGAATTATTTGACCACTTCCACCCATTGAATTTGTCTATCTATGAAAAGTCTTTCATCATATCTTAGTCAAAAAATAAAAAATAAAAGACTTGGAAACTTCCTAATAGAAGGTAAGAACAAGCTACATATACTATTTTTTTTCCCTCGTGAGATATATATATATATATATATATATATATATATATATATATATATATAAACACGTGTTTATATTTCACTCACACCAATATATAATTATTTCATATTCTTTTAATGCTGTGCTCGCATTTTTTTTAATATGATATCAATAGTCAATTTTTCCCAACTCTTTTCTAACTAAAATTCCATAACATTTTCCTTCCTAAATTGCCGGCGTTATTGTCTCCAACACATTTTATTACCATTTAACAACTCAACACCAAATTTACCACTACCTTCAGACTCATCTTGAAACAACGAGTCCAATGCCACCGGAGAGCAGCCCAATTCTTGCTTCACGCACTCCCACACCCTACCAGAAACCCTTATGCCACCGTGACCCCTCCAACACTCACCGTTGATGCTACATCAACACCGCAACCAACATTGTCATTGTCTCTCTTAGACGAACCCAACAACACCAAACTCAACTTCAATTACCATTGTCATTGTCTCTCGTAGACGAACCCAAAGCCACTAAACTCAACTTCAATCGTTGATGCATAAGCCCCTACAAGCTTCTAGAGTTCTCTATATCTACGTCGTGCGTTCACGCGCCTAACCAGGACTACATCAGTACCACATCATCATCTCGAGCCATGTTAGCTGACACGTGAGTCTACCACATCAGTTGACACGTCACTCTGCCACGTCAGCACATCCTAGTACAAGGCGTGACCCCATCGCCATGTATCAGTCAACTTCAGTTATTACCAGCAATCTCGGACACATCATCTGCTACATCAGCTCACTAGTGGCCACGTCATTAATGCTACGTCAGCTTCACCTACCCGCAACATCATTGACATGTCACTTTTGGGGCCCACGACATTCTAGCCACGTGAGCTTGGTCAATGACCAACAGACATGCCGTCACCACGTTACCCCTATCAGCCACGTCAACACCATATCAACAATGCCATGTCAGCCTGGTCAACCCTTGACTATTGATAAGTTCATGATTGCTTTAAAATTTTATTTGACCGGTTCGTCACTTTTTCAACAGGTTCTTGAGTATTTGAGACTATTTTTTTTGGCTAATTTTAGCATTCTTAATCCATCTGTGTCATCCGTTTATTCAAACTCTAATCACAGTATTTCTTTCTTTATATCGTTGATTCGGTTCACTACGTTGTTTTGACCCATTCAAGAATTTATTAATTGGTTCTTCACAACTTTAAATTGGTTCATGGATAATTTCATCTATCTTTCCAGATTCATACTAGACAATATACTTTCTTGCACACTGTTGATTTGATTCAAAGACGACGTCCAAGCCTTGTCCTTCACTTGCCGTTCTTGTTGCCAATAAATGTTTTGATCCTGCCTCCACCATTATTTCTATCTATATTGGGGATTTAGCTTCCCTCTTCAAACATTTTCTCTCCAAATCCGATACAAACTTTTCTATGATATTTTATTTATTACAGGTAATTCTTCTTGGTTCTTCGATTCTGCATGTTATAACCTTATGACTTCTGATCCTAATAATTTCTCACCAAAACCATCTATTGTGAATGCTCATATCATTCATACTGCTGATAGTTCTCATACGCATGTTAGTCACATCGGTCAAATTTTCACTTCACATCTTTATATTTCAGACACGTATAAACTCACTATAAATATTTTATTTGTTGAGAAACTCAGTGAATTGGAACTTGAAGTAATATTTTTTAATATTGGTTATCGTGTGCAAGATTATCAGACAATAAAAACTCTTGGAACTAGTCGTGAAATTGGATGGTTTGAGCTCAATAGTTGGCACCTTCTAAATCAATCCCTACCACTACCACCACCACCACCACCACCACATGTCCTTTCATTAACTTATGCAACTCCACTATCACTATCACCACCACCATCACCATCACCATCACCACCATCATCAAGTAATTAATCTTCTCTCAACATTTGGCATTCCCAGTTAGATCATGCATCCATTAGGCGTATATGTGCTTTAGCTTGGGAAAATAAGATTTGTCTCTCTTGAGTATCTCAATTGTCTTCCATGTCAACATGCCAAACAACACACCTTATATTTTTTTCATTAGTGACTCAGTCTCTCTCGCACCCTTTGACCTACCCAGTGAAGTACCGGATAGATTGGGAGAGATCTCGGGCTTCTCTCATTATTTCCATCCAGAGTAAAGGCGATTATCCGACGGGTTAGCTTCATGGGCAGCCGTGCAAAGTGGTTGCCTCTCACTTTTATTTTCATTGGTCATGATTCCAGACATCAAGGTAACTATTTGTGTAGTGGAAATTGCAAGAACAACTAATTGTCGTTCCCATAGACGACGCCAATCTGATGATGCCTAAAATGGATCACCGGACATGTCACCCTGAGATTCAGATGGATGGGATATCTTATGGTTTAGCTCACTCTCTCCCAGCTAAAGTTCTTACAAAATAATACACTATGGGTGGGCCTGTTGACGTTACACCTCCAGTGTGAAAATAAATCGAGAATTCTCAGTAGGAATTTGGCAGGGTAATAGTTGGGTAAATGCGTGCGTACCAATTAACCCTTTTGTTATGGTATTTATAGATGGGAGAAGACTTATTTGGCAAATCTTCCCTAATTCTCAGTGCACCATTAATATGATGGTGTTGATCTCAATCCCGTTATCGTAGAGAATGTGGTAATTACGTGTATATCATGGAGCCATTACTTAGAGGGGGTAACGACACTTTCCTTACTAGGCGAAGGCTGCTCGAATCGCTTTCGAGTAGAAGCAATGTGGCACTCTCATCCGGGGTGGCGTGAGCTTGGCTAGGTATAGAGAAGGGGCCTAGTCAAGCTGGCCCGTTGGAGTGTGTAGTCATCTCTTGTGCTTGTCACGTGTTTGTGAGTCAAATTTTCTCTCACTGACAATAAATAATAATAGCGATTTTTATTATATAATTATTTATGTATTTATTAATTTATTTAAGTTGATTGTGATATCAAACATCACAAATTTTATGGAGCTTACTTATGGGAACAAATAGATTAAATTTAATTGATCTAAATAAAGATTTAAAAATTTATAACTAAAGATAAAAAAAATATAACTAATTATTTTAAAGATGATTTGATAGTTAAAAAAAACAGTGAATGAATAGATATAAGGTACAAAAGTAGGTAATGTTTTTTTTTTTTTTTTATAAAAAAGAATCCTAATAAATGTTAAATTATATGAACAAATTGAATGCAAATTATACAATGAGTTTGGTAAATATTTGTATAAAAATATCAAAAAAAATTTAAATTATTATATACCAACGAATTATATTTATGACTTTAGGCACGGGTACATGTCATTTTTTAAGATATCATAATATATACAACAACAAAAAAAAAGACTTCCACCTACACTACATACATTTGTTAATTATCAAAAGTAGTAAGAATTTAAATTCAATCTAACACTACAATGAACAGCTATAAGTAATACACCTTATTTAAAAATGTTAATATAAAATAAATTCAACTGTTTACTTTACTATTTAATTGAAAAATCATCGTAAAGAATCTAGAAATACAATACTTTGCAGATGTATACATGAAAACATAGATAATTTTTCGATGAATTTTTGAATTCTAACACCAAGAATTAATCAAAAATATGTTTAATTTTTTTACCAAGACCTAAAATAAATGATCACTTAGAAAGACACGTGGAATACAAACTTAAAAACATGATGATTAGGTAGTTCAAATCGCAAATAGAATTGTGATTCCACGATGATATCGCGATCCTACAAAAATTATTAAAATTCTATTAAGACTTGGATTGATTCAGTAATTATAGGTCATAAAATTGTAGAATTGTAAGATCAAGATCCGTCCTAAAATTGTAGAATTGTAAGATCAAGATCCGGATTTTAACTAGGGATGACAATTAAAATCGAACCAATGGATAAACTCACGAAACCGAACCAAGCAGTCCAGTTTTGAAACCGACTAAATAATTTTGGTCATGATTTTGATTTTAAATTTAACAATTGACGCGGTTTTAGTTTTAGTTTTAGAATAGTAACCGCATAACCGAACCGAGTGACTGAACCGTGAACCGAACCGTATAACCGATATATATATATATAATTTTTTATTTATTTAGTATTTACAGTTTAATCTCTATATTTTATAAATACCATATAACTCGTGCCTGAAAACACAGGCAAAAAGATAACCTAATACTAAGACAATTAAGCAAAAAAATCAACAAACCCAACACAAAAATTATCAATACAGAATATAATGCCAGTAACCACAATCACAAGCATAAAAAACAATAAAGAATTTTAATTGTTAAAATGCGTTTTCAAAGACAATAAACTTGTGCCTGAAACAAAAATTACTAAAACAAATAACAATAACTTAATTAGCACATAATATCTCCACCAATGTAAAACTTTTTTACCCAATTCGTACAACAATCAACGAAATTAACGAATACCTTGATACATTAAGGTGGGTATTAAGGTGGCGTTTTACTTACCCATGTCTGTAAATGGCACTTCCCCAGTATTTTTTTAACCTTCACATTCAACTCACTATTAATAATATTTAACAGTACAGGAGATACACAAACAAAATTTAAAAATAGTAAATTAAATTCGATCTAACTAATCTTATACAAAAGATTTAATAACCATTCAGCTAATCAGATTCAGAAATTTAGAATAGAAACAAATTCAAACAATCATCGATAGACCCGAGTACAAATGAACTATACAATGGGAAACAATTCAACAAAATTTATAATTACAAATTTACAAATCAAATATACATAACCAATACAGAATATTGGGTAAAAATCCAAAAATAAAAAAATACATTTTGTTTAAGCAACATTATAAAATTATTGACTCCTATTTTCAAATATATACAACCAATAACCAACATAACCACTAACCGATAACCAATAATCAATTACTACAGAGTATACCTTGTACTATCTTGCAAACAAATCGAGCCTTCCAATTTCCAAAAATAAATTTATGGATTGCTCTAGGCAAGCTATGGATTCTGTAAAGCACCTAATGTTAAGAACTTTGTAAACTGCAACACACCATGTAGACACTAAATAGATTTTAAACGCAATTACCTTCCGGGCATAAATTATGAGAGCAAATTGATTGCAGCCAAATATGGAATAAAATTATGGTGAATTATAGTCCATTAGTTTTAATAAATTTTTTTTGAGAAAAAACTTGGAGAAATTATCCACAGAGAAGAATTAAAAAAAATTGTTCTAATTATATTGAGATCTAAGGAAATCATACATATCAATTAGGTGATGTCAAAATGAGCAAAAATTCTTGGATATGGATACACATTTATGAATAGTTCCAAATCCTAAATTGAAATCATGTACAATAACGAAATGTATTAAACTAAAGTCATAGTTTCAACCCCAAAAATCGCATCAACAGGTAAAATTACGAATGTATAAGAAAGACTGCAAATTAATCAAATGAAAGAAAAGGTTACAACAAACCGGTTTAAGGTAAATGTTGGCATGAACATTGTCATGAACATGCTTAGAGAACTGAGATCCAGCGAGGATGCAAAGTTGTAATTGGGAAGGAACATGAAGTCATCATTCTGTCACTCTCCTCACTCAAAATCACGAACACGAAGATGAAAACTCTGCAACTCTCGAAAACCTAAACTACTTCCATATTAACATAACCATACATGTGATATATGTAATGCAAAATGAAAGTAACGACGACAACATGCATTCAACAAAGTTGAAGAGATGATAAATGAACAATGCCGCTAAAAAAAAATACCAATTCTATGGGAGAAAATAGAGGAAATAAAATAGAATTATTCCTTAGAGGCGAAAAAAAATACCAATCCCATAAATCAAAAGGTTGATCACAAACTGAGAATATCTCAGAAATTTGTTCAACAGATTTCACAAAGTAAGAAACACAAATTTCAAACACCTAAATCGGACATAAATCGATAGAGAGATCGCAAAATCATACCTGTACGGTGATCAATGCAGTGGAAGAGTCGGTAGCAGTAAATCAATGTTTCCCTTTGATGGTGGAGGTGATAGGAGACGATGATCGACATGGAGGCGTGATGAGGGGTTGGCCGTGGAAATCAATGTTTCCTTAATGAGAGAGTATTTGGCGTGTGAAGGGGTGTGGAGAGAGAGCGATCGTACCTGAGAGGGGGCTACAGGACCTTTCGATGTAGATCTTGAACTGCAAATCCAATTGGGCTCCAATCGGACTCTGTTTGGACCACGTTTGTTCGTACAGGCGATTATGGCATGAAGATAGAAGCTTGGACATTTGCGATTAGGGCAGAAAGTGGCCTGATGCTGGATGAGAGGAAAGGCGACGATGGCGGCCCGATGGAATCGCGAGAGGGGAAGAGAAATTGAGTGATGTTTCTGAGTACCTAGAGAGAGAGTAAGCCAGCGTGAAACAGAGCGAGGGCAAATGATGTTGCGGTAATGGCGATGGCTCGGAGGAAGGTGAATCATTTGGGAAGGAGTAACAGCATCTGGTGGTGGTACTTGTCGGCATTAGATGAGAGAGGTAGATGGCGGCGATGGCGTGGAGATGGTGGTAATTCGGCGATGGCGGAAGGAGAGAGGAAGAGAAGAGGGAGCTGAAATTTCAGAGGGAGTGTGAGTCTGCCGGGGTGCTTTGGGTGGGCCGGGGATTAATTAACTCTAGAATTTAAACTAAATTTAAGAAATTAATGCGAAAAAAAAAAAAAAAAAACACTTAATTAGTACAAATTGAGTCAATCTTACCTAAAATAACATTGATTTGATTATAATTGGTGAGAAAAAGACAGTTGCTTGAGTCTCTGAAATAAATCTCACTAATTTAGGCAATTAGGGAATCGAGAGAGAATTATGAATGAAACCGACAAAGAGAGAACCAAGAAAGTAAACCTAAAATGAAACCCATTTCCCTTTTGGATGTTATGAACCTAAAATCAAAAACCTCTTAATGGTATATGTCAGGATATATGACATGGTCACGAAAACCTAAAATGAGTATATTTAGGTCATTAAATATAATTAATAGTAATAATATATATTAAGTTAATTTGATTTCCTTTTATGAGTATATATAAGTAACTCATATATAACTAATTAATATTTGATTAACCTCATTTCCATTTCAACAAACCTAATTTTTTTCATAACCCTAAACTTATGTTGGCAAAATGTCCTAATCAGTATTTTGTTTATCCTAGTCAGTATTTTGTTTGTCCTAATCACATTTTTCGTTTGTCTTAGTCAACAAGTACGTCCTGATTTATTATATAGATTTTGTATTTATTTATACTTCAACCCTAGTGTTTATGTGTTTGTGTGTATATATATATACACACATGCTTATAGGCCGACTACTAGGGTTATAATTCATTTGTTTACTTGACCGATCAAGTGCTCTTACTCCTGCTCCTTGCCAATTGCTCCTTTTTCATCACTTCACTGTGACTATTATCTATGATTTTATATCTGATTTTATTGTTATAATTCATTTGTAACTATTATATATGATTGTACTGTTGTATTTTATTTATCTTTAGAAACATTTAAAGTTAGTAGTTTTGTTGTTTAGTTTTTGTTTTTAAAATTTATAATTTATAGTTTACTAATGTTTTTGTTAATATAAATAATGGTCCGTGATTTTGTTTTTTTTTATAAAATTGAAAAATCTTAAGCGGTTTTAGTTTTGGTTAAAATTAAATGGTTCAGTTTTAAAACCTTTTAAAAAAAATCGGCGGTTTTAGTTTTGGTTTTGGTTTTGATTTTAATTTTATATATGTTTAACGATTTTGGTTTTGTATGAAACTGAGCCCAAACCGAACCATCGAAATCCCTAATTTTAACAAGCATGCCCCCAAAACCACCACCATCAACAACATTATTAAAAACCCAACCCCATAATTGAATTTTGACTACCTTTACTTCACCACATTCTCTCTCTCTCTCTAACCAACAAACCTACCCCCTTCCCTTCATCCCCTCCAACTCCACGTTCTCCTGTGGATCCAACCTTAACCACCCAAAACAAAACTTACCACAAAACAAAATCCGCAAAAATAGACAAACCAGAGATTCAATTGAAGCCCGCAGTGACCGAAAGCTTCCCATCTTCAATTTAGCAAACCACCCAATTATCCGTTCACGACAAGCAACAGACCAGCCGCAACAGCACCCCAGCATTGAAACGTTTTTAACTTTTTCGAATTAAAGCTTCTAATTTCAATGGGCAATTTAACCCAAAAATATTGAATATATTCTGTTACCGGGAATCCGACTAGTGACTGCTGGGCTCCAGCTCAGTAGCTTTTGGACTTTAACTGAAACCTATTTATTGACAGAGGCATACACGGTATCATCAGCAATGTTTTCCTAGGGAAAACCAGCCTGCTCACTATGGAGACAATATATTAATTCATTGATATGTATTAGAACAAAAATGTCCTAATCTGCAGGCCATATAACAATATTTTTATGAGTTCATGGGAAATATATGAAGTTAGGCAAACCTGTAACTGAAAAAAGTGTTACGAGAATGTCGGCCTGCAAATTCCCAGACGATCATTGCCATCCACACAAGCTTCGCCGTGCTTTTACAACGGCGCTGATTGTCCTGTTCTTCTTTTCTTTGCCTTGTGCAGGCCAGTTATCCTTCAACTTTGCAAGCTTCAACGCGAATATCCACGAGATAAACTATACCGGAGATGCGAGTCCATCGAATCAGGTGATCCATCTGACCATAAACCAGAAAGATAAAAACATGACCTTGAGCACAGGGCGGGCCATGTACTGGAAGCCCATGCACCTCTCTGACAAAGAAACTGGGAAACTGGCGGATTTCGATACCCATTTCTCCTTCGTCGTCAATTCACAAGGAAACGTATCCCCACGCTGATGGAATTGCTTTTTTTTCTCGCCCCGGTTGGTTTCCCAATCCCGCAAGTCCAAGAAGGCAGCAGGCTCGGTCTCGTCAGCGGCGATCAGAAGCTCAACTCGACCAATAATCCATTTGTAGCAATAGAGTTCGACTCCTACCAGAATTCCGATTGGGACCCGTTGAGTGATCACGTAGGAATCGACATCAGTTCGATGAGGTCGGTCGCAAACGTAACGTGGGCAAGCAATATTACTCAGGGATATGAGAACGAAGCATGGATCAGTTATAATTCCAGTACTAAAAGATTGAGTGTTGAATTCACCACTTTCGATGCCTATTCCATCCTGACGCGACAACATCTTCATTATGATATTGATCTGATGGAGTTTACCAACAACCTATGAAACGGTTAATATAGGTCAAGTAGCATTAGATGAAAAATAAAGATAATTTTCTAAAGTTAGGAAACTAAGGCCCCGTTTGGTTAGTGTTCTCATTCCAACTCAACCCAAAAATGAGAATTGATTATCAAAATTCTAAGGAAATGAGAAACAATTTTATTTTTTTTTTTGCCCAAAAAACTCAACCCATGAAAAAAGACACGCTGGGCATTTTCTAATTTGTTTAGTGATTCCCCATTCAACTTTTGGTAGCCTCATTTTCATTTTATTTTCTTTATCATTTTCTATCTCTCTTTGCTCCACCTCTTCTCCAATTCGCCACCGCCAAAACCAATCTCCACCTCCACCATCTCTTCTACAGTCTTTACCGCCGCTCATCGATCTATAATTGCAATCCAAGAAAATGAAATTGATTGCTGTTGTTCATCAACGAGCTACGGTTTGTGAACGAAATCGATTTCGTTGCTCGTCAACGAAATCGATTTTGTTCAGAAATTTGATTTCGTCAACGAAATCGTAGCCGTCTACGAGCTAGGGTTCACAAAAATTTTCTCAACTATATTAGGGTTTTGAAAGATTGGAGTTTCACTTAGGTGGGTACAGACCACAGAGAGGAAGAGAAATGTGAGTTTGTTCGATGTGGTGGATTGGAGTTTGTTCGAGTGTGATCATCTACGGTGATTGTGAACTGTGATCTAGGGATCCATAACTCAGGTGAGTTTCACTGATTTTACGAGAATTCGGTTTTATCTTAGTTGCGATTTTTTTTTGCGAAATTATGCTTTTGATGATGTATGATTCAGTAAAACTCGAATCGGTGTTTGTGTTTGAAATTTGAGAATTTTGTGCATATGATTGATCAGTATTGTGCGAATTCGACTTTGTTGGTTTGAGTTGCAATTTCTTTTATGCTTCTCTGATTTGAGCTCTTCAATTGTTGTTGGAATTAACTCAAGAGTGATCTCTTTATGTTTGCTTGATCACAGCTTTCAAACTAGAAATCTCAATTGTTTGAGCTCAAAATTGAAGTTGTGAATTGGTTGAAAATAAGCATGCAAAATTCCAAAACATTTCATTTGTTGATTTCCAATTCCATACAAACAAACAATCCTTGATTTGTTTCTTGTTTAACTTCTGAATCTCTGATAAATTTAGATTTAGGTTTTTGTATTCACAGTGTTATCCCCTTAAATCTCATTATATTTTTTTGTTGATTTTCAATTGTTTCAGAATCAATTTTGGGATGGTTGAGCTTGTATTGGATCATCTACTCGAGCTTGTATGAATTTTGTGGAAATAGATTTAGTGTTCTTGATTTCTTGTTCTTCGGTGTAAGTTTAAATTAAAAAAAAAAAATTTGTGAGGAAACAATTTTAGGATAATATCGTTACCAAAAACGATTATGTTCTCAAAATAAAATAAAAAATTATCGTTACCAAATACAATTCTGTTATCAGAAGGAAACAGAATTCTTAACTCAACACAACCTAGCTCATCCTAGGTGGATTGAGAAAAGTGAGAATACTAACCAAACGCCACCTAAATTAAGAAATCATAAAATACCATTCAAGACCAGGACAACAACAAATACCATAAAATTGGCCATTAGTGGGGATACTGAACTATTTGACTATTACTAGGACTCACATATCTTTTGCATTTGAAGTTATTAGATAAGTTTTAGATTGTACAAGAACTAGCCATTGGGAAGATATTATTCACATTCTTAGATACCTTAAGGTGCACGAGGATGAGGTTTCTTAGATGAAAATCATGGTCACACTCACACGGAGGGATACACATATCCTCATATCCTCATTGGACCAAATTTCCTTAACATAAAAAATCCATTATATGATATTATATATTTGTTGGAGATAACCAGATCTCTTGGAAATGTAACAAGCAAAGTGTAGTAGCATGATCAAGTGACGAAAATACCGACATATCTGTCCTAATTCGACAATCATTCACGAGTAAAATATTGGATGAACGGGTCCCTCCCTAGTTCGTTTAACCCCATTAACCAGATGTCATCCTACAATGGACTAATGGATCCGATCGACCACGTCTCCATTTTCAAAATGATACTGGACCTCCAGGGAGCTTCTAAAGCAATGCAATGCAAGTCGTTCCTGGTTACATTAATTGCGCACGCCCGAGAATGGTATCATGCCTTTGCTTTGGGATCAATCTTCTGGTTCACCAATTTTTAAAAGGTTTTATTGGCCCGATTCAAGTGAAACCGGCAGGAACTAAAGTCATCTACACAACCCCTCACGCTGAAGCAATGAGATAAGGAACCCCTAGAGGAATTCCTTAATCGATTTGAGTTCGAGGCTCATATGGTTGACCGCCTTGATGACGAGATGGCTTTAGCCGCTCCGATGAACGGATTAAGGAGGGAAAAATTCTTCTACTCCCCCACGAAGCACGCCGCTTGGAATTTGGATAATACACCGGAGAGAGGGTCGTGTTTTAGTGAAGTTGAGTCTCTTTGGATTGATTAGGCAAAAAGAAAAGGACAAAAGACAAAGGCAGATCGAAATGACAAACCCTCCCAACTTTTAAGACGTAAGAAATTAAAGGTAGATGGGCACCTTAAGGATAATCAATGTCCAGGAACTCCATCGAGAAGGCTAAACCAATGTACTCCACTCCGGATTCTCGTGACAACCATCCTGAGCGAGATCAAGGAGACAGAGCTAGGCATATAATGGCCTGCCCCGTTGAAATCGAAACCGAAAAATCATAACAAGAGCAAATATTGTCAGTTTCACCGGGACTACGGCCACACAAAAGATGGGTGCTGCCAACTTAAGGAAGAAATAGAGAATCTAATTAAGTGCGGGTACCTTCGGCGCTATATCTGAAGGGACGACGAAGATCAAAGAAAGAATCAAACCCCAGAGAACTAAAATGAAGAAAGAAGGCGTCCTCGAGACTTGGAAAGAATTGAGGGTGAAATCAATACAATCCATGGAGGATTTGTCTCCGGTGGATCGTCCACCACCGCTAGCAAAGAGCACCTCAGGCGGCCAAGAGGAAGATAGAAGGAAATAGTATCGAGGTGAGCGTCGCCACAATGGGCAACATTATGATAACATTATCTAATGAGAATTTAAAGGGACTCTACCTCCCTCACGATGACGCTTTTGTGATAACGGCGGTTATGGATCTTGTGGGTAGTGGTAGCTCCACCAATATCCTATTCAATGGATGCTTCGACAAGATGAAAATTGATCGAGAAAAACTCCTTCCTATGACTTTTCCCCTCATGGGTTTTGGGGGGGGGGGGGGGGGGGGGGAGAAACAGTTCATCCCGTCGGATGGATTGACCTCCCCATATCTCTGGGAGTTGAACCGAAAAGGGTTAAGGTCTAGCTACGTTTTTTGGTGGTAAACCGTCCTTCAACCTACAACGTCCTCCTTGACCGACTTGCCATAAGTTCCTTAAAAGTAGTGTTCCACCTATCATTTGGCAATCAAATTTTCGATCAAAGCCGGCATTGGTGTAGTGAGGGGTGACCAAGCGGCTGCACCAGAGTGCTTCATGGCTTCCATAAAGACTGCTCCTCCTCCAGAGCTTCATTAGCAATCACAGGAGGTGCCTGAGTTGGCCCCTCTTAGGGACAAACTCGATCACCTTCCTGTTAAGGATCTGAGGAACGAGAGAATAAGTTCAATCGCCAGTGAGGCCCTCACAGAGATCCAAATACATTCGGAGGATGAAAGCATAGCAGTGAATGTTGGGATGCGGAATTGATCCAGGGATAGCCATGCATCGGCTGTTCATTAACCCAAACCACCCATCCCTTCTTATTGAGTGGTCCCTTTAAATCAGGGCACCATCAAATTTGATTGCTACTTCATTCGAGAGAAGCTTCAGCAGAATTCAATCCATACTCAACAGGTTAATTCTATCGATTAATTAGCAGAATTGGATCCATACTTGGAGGTTGATGAAATACATTTGTAACACATTAGGAACATACGATGTGTATATGCTCCTGCTTGAGCAAGTAAAAGAGTACTTTTTGGCTTTGTTTAGGGCTTCTGCATGCGGACCAAATTTTATGATAAACAGTGGGAGAGGTCAAGCCGTCTCATTCTTCTTGTATCTTTTTACTTTAAACAATTTTATAATTAACAAGAAACAATGACATGACACATTTCTATAGGACCTTTAAGGCCATAAAAAATACTTTTGACTACTTGGAATATGATAATTCTTTCATTCTCTAATATCTTAATAGAAAGACTCACAAACTTTCTGATAGAAGGTACCAATACCTAAAGAACAATCAACACATCTAATTTATTTTCCCTAATTGACTCTTTAAGTCCTTATATATAAAAAAACTGTTCTCCGCATTTTATATGCCCTAAATGTGCAGGATTTTGATCCATAGATTAAATTCCACAGCTTTTTATAAGCATAAATTCTATGATTTGTTTATACCAAACTAACATGTTAGTTAAGCACATAATATAACAGAATCCCATAGCAAAATTTAGCAAGAGTAAATTATGCAATTCAATATATTATAGATAAGATTACCCGCAGTTTCATGTTGTAACTTCGTGACAGAGCTGTCAAATGATGATTCATTGCATTTGCACTTGGAGCTGATATACAGAGAGAGAGATCATATCACCTGCAATCACCGAAACATAAAACAGTTGTATTTCTTGTTCAACTTATTCTTTTAAATTGACTTTGATTATTTAAAAAAAGAGGGAAACAAGGATAAAAGAAAGTACAGTAAAACTAAGCAGCCGACGCAAAAATTTAAGGGAAGAAAAACTATTTTTGAGAATATGAACCTGATACGCAGAACTCAGGACTGAAAGAGTTCATGTTTTGTTCTATGTTTCATCTATTCTTTCCATTGTGCTTCGGCTTTGGACATTGCTATGCATGATTTTATGTAACTTTTGTCAAAACAATAAACCGCCAGTTTGTGCCTAAATAACAGACAATTAAAGCAGAAATGATTTTGTTGTTTATTTTTTTGTTTTTTTAACAAGTAAAGCATAAATTCTTATAACTTGAATGAGCAATATGACGCCCAAAAAAATGAAATATATTCCATTATCCTGAATCTTACTGCTGAACTCAGTAGCTCGTAACTGGGATTTATTGATTGACAGTGCCAAACATGGTATAGAACGAAAACAACTATCTGAGGTTGAATTTATCATCAGCAATGCTTTCGAAGGAAAAAAACAGGTTGCTTATTATAGAGACAAGAATGTCAAAATCAGCAGGCCTAATACCAAATAGAATACATACTAATTCATTGATACATGCTATAAGAACAAAAATGTCATAATCAGCAGGCCAAATAATGAAATCAACAAAACTATCAAGAAATTATGGGAAAATGCTAGGCGATCCTGCCACCTCAAAACAGCCTTATGACAATGTCAGCTTGCGAATTCCGGGACGATCACCGCCGTCCACATGATGGGCATTTTTTACGGGTCTGATCGTCCTGTTCTTTTCCGTGCCTTGTGCCGCTCAGTTATCCTTCAACTTTGCGAGCTTCAACACAAATATCTATGAGATAAAGCACACCAGCCCGTCGAACCAGGCGATCAAGCTGACAGTAAACCAGAATGACAAGAACATGACTTCAAGCACAGGCCAGGCCACGTACTGGAAACCCATGCATCTCTGGGACAAAGAAACTGAGAAACGGGCAGATTTCAAAATCCGTTTCTCCTTCGTCATGAACTCACAAGGAAGGTGACTCCACGCGGATGGTATCGCGTTTTTCATAGCTCCAGTTGGTTTTCCAATGCCTGAAATCCAAGAAGGCAGCGGGATCGAACTTGTCATCGGCGACCGGAAGTTCAACTCGACCAACAATCCTTTCATCGCGGTCGAATTCGACACCTTTCAGAATCCCGATTGGGACCCATATGGTGATCACGTCGGAATCGATGACAATTCGGTGAGGTCGGTCGCGAACGTGACGTGGGCGAGCAATATTCTTTGGGGACACAAGAACGAAGCCTGGATCAGTTATAATTCAAATACTCAAAGATTGAGTGTCATCTTCACTGGTCTTGATTACAACTCCAATGTAAAGCTACAACATCTTCATCGTGACATTGATCTGAGAAAGCATTTGCCCGAATGGGTTACCTTTGGATTTTCGGGCACAACGGGAGAACTTTTTGAGATACATACGCTTACTTCTTGGAATTTCAGCTTGAATCTACAGACTGACGAAAATATGACCGTTTCAATAGGCCAACCGCCGGCGGAGCCAATCCCCAGCCCAGGACCAAGCAAAACAACAAAAAAACATAAGAAGGGGATTTTAGGAGCAGATTTAGGTAAAGTATTTGAAGAGATCATTTTTAATTCACGTATGCGTAATATAATATTTCGTCAATTATGGAAATATCCTTCACAAGTGGTACATGGTATTATTGACCGAGTTTGCCATCAACCTAAGAAATGGATAATATAGATCAAGTAGCTTCAGATGCGAAATAAAGATGATTCTCTAAAGTTAGGAAACCAAATTAGGATATCATAAAATACCATTCGAGACCAGGCAGCAACAAATACCATAAATTGGCCATTAGTAGGGAAAGTGAATTATTTGAGACTTGATATATCTTTCATAGTAAATGTCATTAGTCAAACTTTAGATCGTACATGAACCAACCATTGGGAAAATGTTGTTTGCATTCTTATATATCTGAAAGGTGCACGTGGATGTGGTTTCTTGTATCAAAATAATGGTCACACTCACGCTGAGGGATATAAAGATGCTCATTGGGCCGAATCTCCTTCAAATAAAATATCCACTATAGACATGGCGCATACCACGTGTGAGTTAGCATGACCAAGTGACAAATAAGAATATTGGGTATGGCGCATACCACGTGTGAGTTGATTCATTTGAAACACATCCTAAAGAACTTGGGTTCAATCACTCCACTCATATTAGTTTAGCATGTCATAATCAAACTATAGTTCATATAACTTCGAATCTAGGTTTTTAAGTGAACAAAGCATATTGAAATTGATTGTCACTTTATTCAAGAGAATCTACTGCATAAATTGATTCATATTCGACATTTGCCAATTCTATCGATCTGTTAGCAAATTTATTTACGAAACTACTTGGAGGTTCTCGGATGAAATACATTTGTAATGATATAAGAGAATATGATGTGTATTTGCTACTGCTTGAGCTAGGAAAAAAAAAAGACTAGTTTTTGCCTTTGCCTTTTCACTTCAACAGTTATATAATAAACAAGCAACCATGACATGATAAGTATCTATAGGACCTTTAAGGCCATAAAAAAGTATCTAAACGACAATCAACATGTCTAATTTATTTTCTCTCATTGACTCTTTAAGTCTTCTCTGCATTTTATATGCCCCAAATGTGAAGGCCTTTGATCTACAGATTAAGTTCTATAGTTTTCCATAAGCATAAATTGTATGATCCCTTTATACCAAACTAACATGTCATTTAAGCACATAATATAACAGAATCTCAAAGCAAAATTTAGCAAGATTAAAGTATGCAATTCAATATATTAGAGATAAGATTATTGATGTTTTGATGTTGTAATTTCATTGCAAAGCTGTTGAATGGGTGGTCCAATGCACTCGCACTCTAAGCTGAACGTGTCTGCAGCTGATATCACCAGCCATTGCCGAATGGTACAATCTCTTAAAACAACTGTACTCCGAGTCCCAAATATTCTTTTTAATTGGCACATTATTAAAAAAAATGATAAATAAATCAAGAAAGTACACTAAAATTAAGCAGCCGATGCCGAATTTGAGGGAGGAAAAACTATTTTTGAGGATATGAGCCCGATATGCAGAACCCAGGACTAAAAGAAGTTCCAATTTGTTCTAATTTTCCACCTACTCTTTGTTCTTCGGCTTTGGACTTTGAAATATATGATTTTAAGAAACTTTTGCCAAAACAATGAACTGACAGTTCGTGCGTAAAGAAGAGAACTGAAACAGAAATGCTTGTTTTTTAACTTTACAAAATAAATCAGAAATGTTTATAACTTCTATGAGAAATATAACCCAAAAAAAGATCGAATATATTCTGTTATTCTGAATCTGACAGCTGAGTGCAGTAGCTTTTTGGAGTACAACTGGGATTTATTTACTTATTGACAGTGCCAAAAAAATGGTATGGAATGAAAAGAACTATCTGAGGTTCAATTTATCAAAATTATCATCAACAATGTTTTCCTAAGAAAAAATTGCCTGCTCATTAAAGAGACAAGAATTCCCAAATCAGCAGGCCTAATAGCAAATAGAATACATCCTAAATTCCAAATTCATCGATATATACAAGAAGAACAAAAAATGTCCAAATCAGCAGGCCAGATAATTAAATGGATAATACTTTCATGAACTTATGGAAAAGTATTAAGTTAGGCAAACCTAAAACCACAAACCAGCGTTATGACAATTTCGGCCCACAAATTCCAGGACGAACATCACCGTCCCCATGATCTTTGCTGGGCAATTTTTACCGCTCTGATGGTCCTGTTATTCTTTTCGGTGCCTTGCGCCGCTCAGTTATCTTTCAACTTTGCGAGTTTCAACGCGAATATCCACGAGATAAACTATGCCGTAGATGCGAGTCCATCGAATCAGGAGATCCAGCTGACCATAAACCAGAATGACAAAAACATGACCGCAAGCATGGGCCGGATCACATACTCGAAACTGATGCACCTCTGGGACAAAAATACGGGGAAACTGGCAGATTTCAATACCCATTTCTCCTTCATCGTGAATTCACAAGGAAAGTCTCTCCACGCAGATGGGATCACTTTTTTCCTTGCCCCAGATGGTTTCCCGATCCCGGAAATCCAAGAAGGCCGCGGACTCGGTCTGGTCAGTGGTGATCAGATGCTCAACTCGACCGATAATCCATTTGTAGCTGTAGAGTTCGACACATATCTGAATCCAGAATGGGACATATACGATGTTCACGTCGGAATTGATGTAAGTTCGGTGAAGTCAGTCGTGACCGTACCGTGGGCAAACGATATTCTTCACGGACAAGAGAACGAAGCTTGGATCAGTTACAATTCCAGTATTCAAAGATTGAGTGTTGCCTTCACCAGTTATGATTCAGACGCCACCGTAATGCAACAACATCTTCATTACGATATTGATATGAGAAAGCATTTGCCCGAATGGGTTGCATTTGGATTTTCAGGTGCAACCGGAGAACTTTTTGAGATACATACGCTTACTTCTTGGAATTTCAGATCGAATATACAAGTTGACGAAAACAAGACAGTTCCAGTAGGCCAACCATCGGTGACACCAACCCCCAGCCCAGAACCTAGCATTACAAGAAACAATAAGAAGGTGATTTTTGGAGTGGTTTTGGGCACCTTGGCCTCTGCTTCGGTTTTGGTTGTCGGGTTAGGATTTATGTGGTCAAAAATGAAAAAGGAAGTGGTAAAGAAAGATGAAGAAGTTCTTGACGTTGCATATGAGTTCGAAAATGAAGCAGGGCCGAGGAAATTCTCGTACGACGAGTTGGCTGTTTCGACAAAGAATTTTCTGGAGGACGAGAAGCTCGGACAGGGGGGTTTCGGTGGGGTTTATAAAGGCTTCTTGAAGGAAATCAACTCTTACGTTGCTGTCAAAAGGGTATCGAGTGACTCCAAGCAGGGGATAAAAGAGTATGCTTCGGAAGTGAAGATCATTAATCGTTTGAGGCATCGAAACCTGGTGAAACTCCTCGGTTGGTGCCACGAAAAGAGAGAGCTTCTTCTCGTATATGAGTTGATGCCAAACGGTAGCTTGGATTCCCATATTTTCAAAGAGAACAGGTTTTTGACATGGGCGACGAGGTACAATATTGCCCGAGGCTTAGCCTCGGCATTGCTCTATCTCCATGAGGAATGGGAGCAGTGCGTGCTCCACAGGGATATCAAGTCCAGCAATGTCATGCTCGACTCGAATTTCAATGCTAAACTTGGGGATTTCGGGTTAGCCAGGCTTGTCGACCACTGCAAAGGGTCGCAAACGACGGTTTTGGCCGGAACGGTGGGATACATGGCTCCGGAATGCCTCATGACAGGCAAATCAAGCAAGGAATCGGACATATATAGCTTCGGGATTGTTGCTCTGGAATTAGGCAGCGGAAGAAAATCGATTGACGCTAAGGCTAAACAAGAGCACATCAGGTTGGTGGATTGGGTGTGGGAGCTTTACGGAACGGGAAAGCTAGTCGAAGCGGCTGATCCAAAACTTGCGGTGGATTTCAACGAAGAACAGATGGTAAGACTGATGATTGTCGGGTTATGGTGTGTTCATCCCGACCACACTACACGCCCTTCGATAAAGCAAGTAATTCAAGCGCTTGATTTCGAAACTCAGTTGCCCAGTCTACCCCCGAAGATGCCTGTGCCAACGTTTTTAGTTGAACCAGTGACTGCAGATATGTTCTCATTCGCATCATCCTACGGTCTAACAGGTTCCGACCGATACCCGATCCAAACCTTGAGTTCTGACGCTGACACCAACTGCTCCAGAGGTAAAACGCTTGACGCAGTTTGTTCCTCAACGACGTTGCTTTCTTACCGAGATTGTCCGGATAAGAACATGATCCTCCTGTAAGATTTTTGATTTTATTGTGGTGTAGTAAAGTATTTGGAGGGATCATTTTCTACTTCTTGTATATGTAAAAGGTAATATTTTTCAATTATGGAAATATCCTTTACGAGCATTACATGGTATTACAGACCCAGTTTATCATCAACCTAAGAAATAGTTAATATGGGTGAAGTAGCTTCAGATGCAAAATAAAGATAGTTTTTTGAAGTTAGAATGCCAAAATAAGATACCATAAAATTGATCAATAGAACAGTAGAACACAATATTAGTCATTGTCAATATTTTGTCAAGAAAAAACAATAGCATTGTCTTGATGGAGACAAAGAACAGTAATCGGAATAATAATAAAAAATAAATATCACGGAGATGAAAATAATAAGAAAAATAACGATGGCAAATAAGAATATTGGGCATGGTGCATACCGCGTGTGAGTTGGTATGACCAAGTGACGAATAAGAATATTGGACATGGCACATACCACGTGTCAGTTGATTCATTTGAAACATGTCCTAAAGAACTAGGGTTCGATCACTCCACTCATATTAGTTTAGCATGTAATAATCAAACTACAGTTATATAACGTCAAATCTAGGTTTTTAAGTGAACAAAGCATATTGAGGTTGATTATCATTTTATTCAAGAGAAGCTACTGCATAAATTGTATGATCCCTTTATACCAAACTAACATGTCATTTAAACACATAATATAACAGAATCTCAAAGCAAAATTTAGCAAGATTAAAGTATGCAATTCGATATATTATAGATAAGATTATCGATGTTTTGATGTTGTAATTTCATTGCAGAGCTATTGAATGGATGGTCCAATGCACTCGCACTCTAAGCTGAACGTGTCCGTAGCTGATATCACCTGCCATTGCTGAATGGTACAATCTCTTAAAACAACTGTACTCCGAGTCCCAAATATTTTTTTTAATTGGCACATTATTAAAAAAAAATAAAATTATAACTCTAAATTATACTTCTCAGATCAATTTATAGAAAGTATCATTTGTACGGGATCAAATGAGAAAGAGTTTCCAAAAGGTGTTATCCGGTTAATAAGAGAAGATGTCTCATTTCCTTGTCAACTATAGTTCGGTTTTCCTGATGAGCATTTCAGGAATTTAATCTTGAATATATTTGGGCGATATAAAATAGTGTATTTTTAAAATTATCCAGTAAAATGATTAGTTAAGGTACAGCAGACAACGAACAAAATATAAAAAAACAAAGAGCTCCTGCGTTGAATGTTTTATATTATTCGAAAGCTGAGGGGGGCTAAATATTCGTTTTCTTATTGCTCGTCGCCCTACAAACACGGGTTAACCGCGGTTAAAGTAGCCAAACCATGGTTAAGAATTACATTGACTCACTTCCCATTCCCAATTGTAGGAAAACGAAAAAGGAGAAAAGCAAAAACGCTCCTTTTTTATCTCCGTCTTCATCTCTCCTCTCATTTCCAGTGTCCGAGCAGAGCGCGCACACGAGATGAAGACTTTGGGTGCCTCAAATTGAGTTTTAGATACATCCGGTAAGTCCTTTTCTTCCGATCCATTCGTTTCTTAACTTTTCGCATACCAATATGTGAATTATATCCCTCGTGCTTTTGATAATCGTCCGTTTTAATCGGAACAGCGATTGCGACTATCTTCTCTAGGATTGTGTAAGAGCTTGTGCGTGAATCGCTCTGTTATGTATCTTTACAAGAGACGTGTCTTGGTTTTCTCTTTTGATGGTGGATTCGGTTGTGGTTGACTTTTGGTAAACGAATTTCTTATCGTTGCTTTTGATCTAACTCTCCCGTGCATTAAAAATCGTTGTTTTTGATCTAAACCTCCGATGAATTTAGTTGATACTGTGTTATGTGTCGCAATTTTCAACTCTCTTCCTCCACTGTATTTGGACTACTTTGAATTTTGGGTTCTTAAGGTATTTGGCTCGTGTATATGTTGGACAATATGATAGATCTGATGCTAGGTCTTTCCCGGGGTACCCCAAATCTTATTTCCGACCACCCCCGTTTAGTCTTTTTATGTGATGAATTTTTCATTTGTAAACGTCGGGAAATCATTTTTGGATAAACTTTGTTGTGCTCATACAACGAGAGCGATTAATTTCAGGTCCTTTTAGCATCTATATGAAATTCTAAAAGAATAAGAGGAATGAAATCGAAATTTTCACTAGACCACCAAGAAAAGAAGCAGTTTGCTTCTCCATTACTATCAGCCTTTTCTTCTTTCCTCATTCCTCATGGTGTATTTATGATTTCCGAATAATGGGAAGTGATGAGGGAATAAGCTAATTTACATGTGATCAACTATATCACTAAGAACTGTTAGAACTGTTTTCGTGCATACTAGTGATCCAAGGTGTTAAAGGTACTTTTTTGCTAATTACCTTTTCAATTTGTTGTTATTTCACTGACTGTTTCGGCACTTTACCACCTTTTTATTTCAACTTGACATTATCGATGCAATTGTATTATAGCTTATGTGTTATTTGTGTCGGGTTTAAGATCTGATCTGGCATAGTTACTTATTTAAAATTGTCAAAAGATAGAAATACATGGAAATCTATTGAAAGGATTCTCTGTGTCCGTTTCTTGCAGGAGGAGATAAGACTTCCGAAATTTTCCTTGTTAATGTGAAATCCGTAGAATCATATCAGTTGGGCGTATTAATCTGCTATCAGTTATACAGAGAAAGGGTCGGTATAAACTTGAAGTAATTTGCAAGCAGCTGATAGTCCTTTATTGGATTGGGGTTGATATTCTGTGAGCTGCTACTAAATGGGCATCTTTGAAGAAATGGGTTTCTGTGGGAATCTTGATTTCCTCTCGGCTCCTCTTGGGGAAGGATGCGTGGCACCAGAGGCTGAACCAGAGGCAGCTGAGGAAGATTACAGCGATGAGGATATGGATGTTGATGAGCTAGAGAGGAGGATGTGGAGAGACCGGATGCTCTTGAGGCGGCTTAAAGAACAGAATAAATCGAAGGGTGGAATTGACAGTGCGAAGCAGCGGCAGTCCCAAGAGCAAGCACGCAGGAAGAAAATGTCCCATTCAGGACTAAAATTAAAAATGATAAATAAATCAAGAAAGTACACTAATATTAAGCAGCCGATGCCGAATTCAAGGGAGGAAAAACAATTTTCGAGGATATGAGCCAGATATGTAGAACTCAGGACTAAAACAAGTTCCAGTTTGTTCTAATTTTCCACCTACTCTTTGTTCTTCGGCTCTGGACTTTGAAATATATGATTTTATGACACTTTTGCCAAAACAATGAACTGGCCGTTTGTTCCTAAAGAAGAGAACTAAAACAAAAATGCTTGCTTTTTCCTTTACAAATTAAATCAGAAATGTTTATAACTTCTATGAGAAATACAACCCAATAAAAGATCGAATATATTCTGTTATCCTGAATCTGACTGCTGAGCGCAGTAGCTTTGTGGAGTACAACCGGAATTTATTTATTTGTTGACAGTGCCAAACAAGGTGTGGAATGAAAAGAACTATCTGAGGTTGAATTTATCATCAACAATGTTTTCCTAAGAAAAAACAACCTGCTCATTAAAAAGACAAGAATTCCCAAAACAGCAGGCCTAATGGCAAATAGGATACATGCTAAATTCCTAATTCATCGTTATATACTAGAAGAACAAAAAATGTCCAATTCAGCAGGCCGGGTAATTAAATGGATAATACTTGCATGAATTTATGGAAAAATATTAAGTTAGGCAAACCTAAAACCTCAAACCAGCTTTATGACAATGTCGGCCCGCAAATTCCAAGACTGTCATCACCGTTCCCATGATCTTTGCTGGGCAATTTTTACCGCTCTAATGGTCATGTTCTTTTCTGTGCCTTGCACCGCTCAGTTATCTTTTAACTTTGCGAGCTTCAACGCAAATATCCACGAGATAAACTATGTCGGAGATGCGAGCCCATCAAATCCGGTGATCCTGCTGACCATAAACCAGAAAGACAAAGTCATGACCTCGAGCATGGGCCGGATCACATACTCGAAACTGATGCACCTCTGGGACAAAAAGACGGGGAAACTGGCAGATTTCGATACCCATTTCTCCTTCATCGTGAATTCACAAGGAAATTATTCCTACGCGGATGGGATCGCTTTTTTCATCGCCCCAGATGGTTTCCCGATCCCGGAAATCCAAGAAGGTAGTGGATTCGGTCTAGTCAGTGGCAATCAAAAGCTCAACTCGACCGATAATCCCTTTGTAGCGGTAGAGTTCGACACCTATTGGAATTCAGAATGGGACCCAGACGGTGATCACGTCGGAATTGACGTAAGTTCAGTGCAGTCAGTCGCGAACCTAAGGTGGGCAAGCGATATTCTTCACGGACGAGAGAACGAAGCTTGGATCAGTTATAATTCCAGTATTAAAAGATTGAGTGTTGCCTTCACCGGTTATGATTCAGCCCACAACCTAATGCGACAGCATCTTCATTATGATATTGATATGAGAAAGCATTTGCCGGAATGGGTAGCATTTGGATTTTCAGGTGCAACCGGACAACTTTTCGAGATACATACGCTTACATCTTGGAGTTTCAGCTCGAATATACAAATTGACGAAAACACGACAGTTCCAGTAGGCCAACCACAGGTTGCACCAACCCCCAACCCAGAACCAAGCAAAACAAGAAACAATAAGAAGGTGATTTTGGGAGTGGTTTTGGGCACCATGGCCTCTGCTTCGGTTTTGGTTGGTGGGTTAGGATTTATGTGGTTGAAAATGAAAAAGGAAGTGGAAAAGAAAGATGAAGAAGTCCTTGACGTTGCATATGAGTTCGAAGATGAAGCAGGGCCGAGGAAATTCTCGTACGACGAGTTGGCTGTTTCGACAAAGAATTTTCAGGAGGACGCGAAGCTTGGACAGGGGGGTTTCGGTGGGGTTTATAAAGGTTTCTTGAAGGAAATCAACTCATACGTTGCGGTCAAAAGGGTATCGAGTGACTCCAAGCAGGGGATAAAAGAGTATGCTTCGGAAGTGAAGATCATTAACCATTTGAGGCACCGGAGCCTGGTGAAACTCCTCGGTTGGTGCCACGAAAAGAGAGAGCTTCTTCTCGTCTATGAGTTCATGCCAAACGGTAGCTTGGATTCCCATCTTTTCAAAGAAAACAGGTTTTTGACGTGGGCTGTGAGGTACAATATTGCCCGAGGCTTAGCCTCGGCATTGCTCTATCTCCATGAGGAATGGGAGCAGTGCGTGCTCCACAGGGATATCAAGTCGAGTAACGTCTTGCTCGACTCAAATTTCAATGCTAAACTTGGGGATTTTGGGTTAGCCAGGCTTGTCGACCACTGCAAAGGGTCGCAAACGACGGTTTTGGCCGGAACGGTGGGATACATGGCTCCGGAATGCCTCATGACAGGCAAATCAAGCAAGGAATCGGACATATACAGCTTCGGGATTGTTGCTCTGGAATTAGGCAGCGGAAGAAAATCGATTGACGGTAAGGCTAAACAAGAGCACATCAGGTTGGTGGATTGGGTGTGGGAGCTTTACGGAACGGGAAAGCTAGTCGAAGCAGCTGATCCAAAACTTGCGGTGGATTTCAACGAAGAACAGATGGTAAGACTGATGATTGTCGGGTTATGGTGTGTTCATCCCGACCACACTACACGCCCTTCGATAAAGCAAGTGATTCAAGCGCTTGATTTCGAAACTCAGTTGCCCAGTCTACCCCCGAAGATGCCTGTGCCAACGTTTTTAGTTGAACCAGTGACTGCCCATATGTTCTCATTCGCATCATCCTACGGTCTAACAGGTTCCGACCGATACCCGATCCAATCCTTGAGTTCTGACGGTGACACCAACTGCTCCAGAGGTAAAACGCTTGACGCAGTCTGTTCCTCAACGACATTGCCTTCTTACCGAGATTGTCCGGATAAGAACATGATCCTCGTATAAGATTTTTGATTTTATTGTGGTGTAGTAAAGTATTTGGAGGGATCATTTTCTAATTCTTGTGTGTAAAACATCATATTTTTTCAATTATGGAAATATCCTTTACAAGCATTACATGGTATTACAGACCCAGTTTATCATCAACCTAAGAAATGGTTAATATGGGTGAAGTAGTTTCAGATGCAAAATAAAGATAGTTTTCTGAAGTTAGAATGCCAAAGTAAGATACCATAAAATTGATCAATGGAACAGTAGAACACAATATTAGTCATTGTCAATATTTTGTCAAGAAAAAAAATAGCATTGTCCTGATGGAGACAAAGAACAGTAATCGTAATAAAAATAAAAAATAGATATCGCGGAGATGAAAATAACAAGAAAAATAACGACGATAGAAACAAGGACAACAACGATAATTTGATATTTTTTCTCCAATCTAAACACAACAATCAACATAGTATTTTCTTGACATGTAGTATTTTCTTTTCAGGCCTTTATTTGACAGAGTCAAAGAGCAAAAATGGACAAGAAAGGTTTTAGTAAATAAAGCAGGACTATACTAAATGGAGTCTAGAGTTTTGCCGTCACCAGAACATCTTATTTCAGTTTCTTACTGCAAATTTTTAGGCAATTTTTACTCCCAAAAAATGAGATATCAGAGTAGTTGCGGCTTATAACATAAACACTGTTATTCAATCTAGAGAACATCGCCTTGATATACCGTTCTTGCATTTCGCAGTCATATCGGGCTGCTGATTCATGTCACTAAGAACATGGAAAATCATATCAAACTACAAGTTCACCAATGAGCACAACCTGCATTAAATTTAAAATTCAACGAAATTGGAAGAGAGAAAAATGGAAAACTCGTACCATAGTCGAAATCAATAGAGAAGTTTTTACGCATAGAGGGAACAACATAGATTTTTTTATTTTTTGGGAAATCTCAGCGGTGCGAGGAGAGATATATGAAAGAGTATTCAATAATTATGTATTTGACGAATCAAATTATTTATTAATAAATCCAAAGAATACAAAATTCAGAAGGGGACGATGTTTGACCTTTAATAAGAATCCAAAAAACGAATAATCTAACAAAAAATCAAAACATTCAAACAAAAAATATGACTTAAAAAATTCCTTAAATCTTCCGAATGTTAGGGAAACAAAGTTTGTCCAATCTTAAGCATTCACGAACAATCGTCGGACATTCTGATTCAGACCGAGAGGTCCGATTATCACCACCACTTCTTGGCTGCGCTAACAAGTCAACAACTATATTACCTTCCCTGTAGCAGTGCGAAATAGAAGCATGAACTTTAGAAGTCAATTCCTTCATAATCTTAGTCAGTCACGTTAATCTCCAGGGATTTTAGCTCTCCCAACAACCATTTCTACAAGAAAGGCATTGTCACTAATTATATCCACGAAGAACCACTAAAACTCAGCATGATACTGAAGCGCGATCTAAAGGATTTTGGATTCCGCAAGCAAGCTAGATCCAAACCCAAGATATTCAGCGAACCCAAACAATAGAGTCCCATATTCCGCAAAGTACCGCCTCCTCCAATATAACCAGAATTTCCTCTAGAGCTTGCATCCAAGTTAATCTTTAGTCTATCGCACGGAGGGATCCAGTAAACCAACTGAATCTTAGATTTCGTTTTCTTTGTTGGTGGTTCAATCCTAGATAAGGTTTAGTGAATATTAAATAGAACTTTCTGAATATCACATTGAACCCCATCAAATCAATTTTTATTAAGCATTTTTCAGATTTCTCAGCATAGCACAAAAAGAATGAGCATATTATAAAAAAAAAAAAATCAGAGGAGTAGATCTATATTGTTGCCACCAACCAACCAATCAATCTGCAAGATATTTCTCCATTCCATTGTGTCGCTCCAAAAGCAGTCCACACACTCTTTGCCAAATCCCCTTGCGAAAACAAGTGATGAAAAGATTCAAACTGAGGCCTATAACAACAATTACAACGGGAGCATATTTTCACACCTTTCTGCTGAATTGCCTCATCCACTGGGACAATTTGATGAAGAAGTCTCCACATAAAGATGGAGCCTAGTGGTAGTGTTATGTTACCCGTATAGGTGATTTGTAGTTTATCACTATTGCCAAGTTGAACGGATTCTTGGCCACTGTAGGGTGTGTGCTACTTGAGAAGAGTCGGGTTACCTGTCATGTGGGTAGAAGCACCGTGATAGACCACTGATTAAGTGCACTTAGATATGGCAAAAGTATTTAGGAGGTTGGATGGCATAGAAGCTTCTATTCTCTTTTGGTTGTTGAGTTGTTTGAGTTAGTTAGAATCTAGTTAAGTTGTTGAGTTTGTTTTGAGTTGTTGAGCTTGTTGTTGGGAGTGTTTAAGTTTCCAGTATAAATAGCAGTGGAAGGTAGGAGAGAAGGATTGGGAATTGAATGGGAGAGACTAGGCTCTCGAAATCCTAGAACGGAAAGACTAGGCTCTCGAAATCCTAGCATTCATTTACTGTTTTCCTATATTTCCACTCTTCATTTACTGTTTCAGCAATTACTCTTCATTGTTTAGTGAATTCAATTACTGTTTCAGCAATTATTTCTCACAATTACCCTATATTCCTCATTTTACCAGTTAATGCTTGAGTGTGTTCTATCACACCGGTGTCAAGATACCAACTAGGGTCGGAGAGGGTCCCCTGGGGTTTCTGAAGCGGTTGGTGTGGAGAGGAGTTCAACGAACGAGGGACAAAAGATTTCGCAAATGAAGAGAGCCAAGAGCACTTTTGAGCATACTGCAGAGTGGCCAATCCCAAAACATAATTGTCACACAAACATAAATGAAGGTGCAGAAACAGGGCCAAGACCACCAGAGGGATAGGGACATTTTTAGGATAGGTGGTACTGTGGGCAAAGGATGTGGGGTTATTCAATAAATTCCAAAAAGTTTGGCACTATTCAGGAATTGGGACCTTTTTTGTAACTACTTGAAAGGTTTCGTACTATTTTTGTAAATCTGGAAAGGTTTGGGACTGATTCTATAAGTTACAAAAAGATTTGGGGCTGTTTCTGCAGATTCCAGGAAATAATGAGCCTGTTTCTGCAAGTTTCAGAAAGGTGTGGGCCAGTTCCTGCAGGTTCCAAAAAGCATGGGTTTGTTTCTATAGGTTCCAGCTATGGGGCAGTTTCTGCAGGTTCCAGAAAGCTGTGGGGGTTATTTCTGCTGGTGTTGGTGTTAGAATGGGTTGAGGATGTTTTTTTAATGTTTAGAAAGATTGGGAACTAGTGGAAATAAGTAGAAATAAAACAGAGAAAGAAGAGAAGTATATCGACTCCGATTGTCTAGAGGAAAATAATTGGTTCGTCAAAGAGAGAGTTTCAAAAATGATTATTGAATAAAAAAAAATATAGCAAAAAAGAAAAAAGAGAAAGTACAGAAAAACTAAGCGGCCAATGCAGAAATTTAAGAGAAGAAAAACTATTTTGAGAATATGCAGAACTCGGGACTAAAAAGAGTTCCCGTTTTGTTCTATGTTTCATCTATTCTTTCCATTGTGCTTCGCCTTTGGACTTTATGTAACTTTTGCCAAAACAATAAACAGGCGTTTATGCCTATATAAGAGAAAATTAAAGCACAAATGTGTGTTTGTTTGGTGTTTTTTTTTGGAAGTAAAGCATGAATTCTTGTAACTTCAATGAGCAATATCACCCAGAAAAAGATGACATATATTCCGTTATCCTGAATCTTATGCTGAGCTCAGAAGCTCGTGGACTGTAACTGGGATTTATTTATTGACAGTGCCAAACATGGTGTAGAACGAAAACAGCTATCTGAGGTCAACTTTATCATCAGCAATGTTTTTTCTAGGAAAAACCAGCCTGCTCATTATAGAGACAAGAATGTCAAAATCAGCCGGCCTAATACCAAAGAGAATACATACTAATTCATTGATATATGCTATAAGAACAAAAATGTCCTAATCAGCAGGCCAAATAATGAAATCAACAATACTATCAAGAACTCATGGGAAAATGTTAGGCAAACCTACCACCTCAAAACAGCCTTATGACAATGTCTGCTAGCGAGTTCTGGGACGATCATCACTGCCCACATGATCTTCACAGGGCATTTTTTCCGGCTCTAATCGTCCTATTCTTCTTTTCCATGCCTTGCGCTGCTCAGTTATCCTTCAACTTTGCGAGTTTCAACGCAAATATCCACGAGATAAATTACGCCGGAGACGCCAGCCCGTCCAACCAGGTGATCCAGCTGACAGTAAACCAGAACGACAAGAACATGACTTCGAGCACAGGCCGGGTCACGTACTGGAAGCCCATGCATCTCTGGGACAAAGGAACCGAGAAACTGGCAGATTTTGAAACCCATTTCTCCTTCATCATGAACTCGCAAGGAAGGTGGCCCCACGCGGATGGTATCACGTTTTTCCTAGCGCCAGTCAGTTTTCCAATTCCGGAAATCCAAGAGGGCAGTGGGATCGGACTTGTCAGCGGGGACCGGAAGTTCAACTCGACTGACAATCCTTTCGTTGCGGTTGAATTCGACACCTTCTGGAATAACGATTGGGACCCCCACGGTGATCACGTCGGAATCGATGTCAGTTCGGTGAGGTCGGTCGTCAACGTGACGTGGGCGAGCAATATTCTTCGGGGATACGAGAACGAAGCCTGGATCACTTATAATTCAAGTACTAAAAGATTGAGTGTCGTCTTCACCAGTTTTGATTACAACTCCAATGTAAAGCTACAACATCTTCATCATGACATTGATCTGAGAAAGCATTTGCCCGAATGGGTTACCTTTGG
This sequence comes from Eucommia ulmoides, assembly GCA_016647705.1. Lineage (NCBI taxonomy): Eukaryota > Viridiplantae > Streptophyta > Magnoliopsida > Garryales > Eucommiaceae > Eucommia > Eucommia ulmoides. The sequence continues at coordinate 12,333,298 of CM028341.1, read as the reverse complement.
ATTTTCAGGCGCAACGGGAGAACTTTTCGAGATACATACGCTTACTTCTTGGAATTTCAGCTCGAATCTACAGACTAGCAAAAATATGACCGTTCCAATAGGCCAACCGCCAATGGAGCCCATCCCCCCCAGCCTAGAGCCAAGCAAAACAAGAAACAATAAGGTGATTTTGGGAGCGGTTTTAGGTGCATTCGCCTCCGCTTCAGTTTTGGTCGGAGGATTGGGACTCACGTGGTCGAAAATGAGAAAGAGAACAGTAAAAAAAGATGAGGAATTTCTTGATGTTGTGTACGAGTTCGAAAATGAGGCAGGGCCGAGGAAATTCTCGTACAACGAGTTGGCAGTTTCGACAAAGAACTTTCTGGAGGAAGAGAAGCTCGGACAGGGGGGTTTTGGCGGTGTTTACAAAGGTTTCTTGAGGGAAATCAACTCAGATGTTGCTGTCAAAAGGGTATCGAGTGACTCCAAGCAGGGGATAAAAGAGTACGCTTCAGAAGTGAAGATCATTAACCGTTTGAGGCATCGGAACCTGGTGAAACTCCTCGGCTGGTGCCACGAAAAGAAAGAGCTTCTTCTGGTCTACGAGTTCATGCCAAACGGTAGTTTGGATTCCCATCTTTTCAAAGAAAACAGATTTTTAACGTGGGCGATGAGGTACAATATTGCTAGAGGCTTGGCCTCGGCGTTGCTCTATCTCCATGAGGAATGGGAGCAGTGTGTGCTCCACAGGGATATCAAGTCGAGCAACATCATGCTTGACTCAAATTTTGATGCTAAGCTCGGGGATTTCGGGTTAGCCAGGCTTGTGGACCACTGCAAAGGGTCGCAAACGACGATTTTGGCTGGGACGGTGGGATACATGGCTCCGGAATGCCTCATGACAGGAAAATCATGCAAGGAATCAGACGTCTACAGCTTCGGGATTGTTGCTCTAGAATTAGGCAGCGGAAGAAAATCGATTGACGCGAAGGCTAAACAAGAGTACATCAGGCTGGTGGATTGGGTGTGGGAGCTTTACGGAAAGGGAAAGCTTGTTGAAACAGCTGATCCAAAACTTGCGGCAGATTTCAATGAAGAACAGATGATACAATTGATGATTGTCGGGTTATGGTGTGCTCATCCTGATCACACTACACGCCCTTCAATAAAGCAAGTGATTCAAGCGCTTGATTTCGAAACTCAGCTGCCTAGTCTGCCCCCGAAGATGCCCGTGCCAACATTTTTAGTTGAACCCATCACTGCCCCCACGTTTTCGTTTGCATCATCCTATGGTCTAACGGGATCCTACCGATACCCGAGCCAATCCTCAAGTTCTAACGGAGACACCAACAGCTCCAAATGCAAAACACTCAACACAGTTTGTTCCCCAACAACATTGCTTTCGTAATAAGGTTGTCCGGATAGGATGTTTTATTTTCATTATTGTGTAGTGAAGTATTTGAAGGGATCATGTTTAATTCTCGTGTGTGTAATATAATATTTTTGTCAATTATGGAAATATCCTTTACAAGCGTCACATGGTGTTATTGACCGAGTTTACCATCAACCTAAGAAATGGCTAATATAGATCAAGTAGCTTCATATGTAAAATAAAGAGAATTCTAAAAAATCAAGATATCATAAAATACCATTCAAGACCAACAAATACCATCAAATTAGCGATTAGTTGGGAAAGTGAATGATTTGACTGTTACAAGACTTTCTATATCTTTTTGTAGTTAATTTTATTAATCAATTTTTAGATCGTACAATAACCAACCACTGGAAAGATGTTGTCAGCATTATCATATATCTTAAAGGTGCACGTGGATGTGGTTCTTTATATCAAAATAATGGTCACACTCACGCACAGGGATAAGCAGATGCTCATCGGGCTGAATCTCCTTCAGATAAAATATCCATCATAGACTATTGTGTATTTGTTGGAGATAATATAATCTCTTGGAAGTATAAGAAAACAAAGTGTGTTATCATGACAAAGTGAACAATAAGAATATTGAGCATGGCACATACCACGTGTGAGTTGATTCGCTTGAAACACATCCTAGAGGCACTTGGGTTCGATCACTCCACTCATATGAGTTTAGCATGTAATAATCAAACAACAGTTCATATGATGTCAAATGTAGTTTTTTATAAATGAACAAAGCATATTGAAGTTGATTGTCACTTTATTCGAGAGAAGTTACTACATAAATTGATCCATATTTGACATTGCCAATTTTATCGATCTATTAGTAGATTTATTTACCAAACTGCTTGGAAGTTCTCGGATGAAATACATTTGTAACAACCTAGGAGAATATATGTATTTACTCCTGCTTGAGCAAGGAAAAAAAGTAGTTTTTGCCTTTCTATAAGCATAAATTGTATGATCCCTTTATACCAAACTGACATGCTATTTAGGCACATAATATAACAGAATCTAACAGCAAAATTTAGCAAGAATGGATGGTTCGTTGCACTTGCACTCTGACCTGAAGGTTTCCGGGCTGATATCACCTGCATCGCCGAAGGGTACAATCTCTTAAAACAAATGTGCTTTGAGTCCCAAATATTCTTTTTAATTGGCAAATTATTAAAAAAAATAATGATAAATAAATCAAGAAAGTTCACTAAAAATAAGCAGTTGATGCAGAATTTTAAGGGCGGTGTTGAAATATGTAATATTTTTATTAATTATTATTTGGTATTTATGATAAATTTCCTATTTAGGTCATGTTGAACAAATTGAAAACTTTTATTTTCTTTTTATTGTCTCAGTTATTAGGGTGATATTCTTCCTAATTTAGCCCAATGTTATGGATATATAACAGGGAGTGTAAAGTGTTGTTGGATAAAATTATTACATCATAGTAAAATAATTCCCTTCCTATCTAAAATTCATTTTGGTATCATAGCCTAACACATAATTAATGGGAGGTGCGGGCGAGGAGGAAAACCCTGGCCCCCCTGCGCCACACCACCTTTTGGCCATTGCCATCCCACAGCCACGAACCGTCGTCGTTGTTGCAACCTTTGTCCCGCGGTAGCCTACTCTTTCTTTCACCTCACATTGTCTCGGAGTTACAGTTGTCTTTGTTGGTCACTCGGTGTTCCAGTTGTCACCGTATGTCACTCAGTGTTCCAATTGTCGCCGTTGGTCGCTTAGTGTTCCAAGTATCGTTGTTGATTGTTTAAAACTTACTTTTGTCCTATTGTCGCCGTTGGTCGCTTAGCGTTCCAATTATCGTTGTTCCCGACAACAATTATTCTTCCATTTTTTAACAATCGTCAAGTTGGGACTCCAAAACATATTTTCCCCAATTTAAGGGGGAGTGTTGAAATAGTTAATATTTCCATTAATTGTAATTGAGTTTTCATGTTATATTTCCTATTTAGATCTTGCTGACCAATTTGGTAGTTTCTGTTTTTCTTTTATTGTCTTATTTATTAGTGCAATATTCTTCCAAATTTAACCCACTGTTATACAATATAATAAGGAATATAGAGCCTTATTATATAAAATTATTACATTGTAGTAAAATAATTCCTTTCCTCTTCAAAATCCTTCTAGAGGAAAAACTATTTTCGAGGATACGAGCCCAATATGCAGAACTCAGGACTAAAAGGAGTTCCTTTTTTTTTTTTTTTCCATCCACTCTTTGTGCTTCATCTTTGGACTTTGAAATCTATGATTTTACACAACTTTTTCCAAAACAATGAACTAGCAGTTTGTGCCTAAAAAATAAAATTAAAACATAAATGCTTGTTTTTATCCTTTACAAATTAAATCAGGAATGTTTATAACAAAAGGATATAAGAGAAGAAGATAGAGTATTTCATTGTATTGATATTTTCAATAGCGCTCTACGCTCTCCATTATATAGGTGGAACAATAGACTAAAAAGGAAAAATAATGCACTAATCAATAGGACAATAAATGAAATAAAAAGAAAAAATAAATATTTAATTACTCCCAATTAAGCTGAGGCAAAGATATTGATGAACCCAACCTTAACAATGACTAACTAAAGAAAAGATAGTCCAATTGATTTGGTGAACATGTCAGTTGCTTGCTCGGATGATGAGACAAATGTAGGAATAATGACTCCGGACCAAACTCTCTCGTGTGAAGTAGATATCAACTTCGATGTGTTTGATTCTTTCATGCTTGATTGAATTAGAAGATGATATTATGGCAGACTTGTTATCACAAAATAGCGTAGATTAATCTGTCCCAAAGAATCCTAATTCGGTTAAGAGCGAATGTAGTCAAAGAAGTTCACAAATTCCCTGAGCCATAGTTTAGTACTCGGTTTTGGTGGAAGATTGGAAGACAACTGCTTGTTTTTTCCTTTTCCGTGAAATAAGGTGATTACCTTGAAAGATGCACTGACTAGAAGTCGATCGTTTGTCATCAATAGATCCCGCATAATCAGCATCTATAAAGCAAGAGACCTATTCCTGCGACCCACCAACAAGGAATAGACTAAGATTAGGACACATCTTAAGATACAGGAGGATGTGATAGACTACAACCAAGTGAGAAGTAAGTGGTGCATGCATAAACTAGTTCACAACGCTCACAGCACATGGAAGATTCGGCCTTGTATTAGCTAAGTAGATGAGGCAGCCTACAAGTCACTGATATACAAATGACTCCAGGAGTTATTCCCCCGATTTTGTTGATAACTTAAGGTTTGGTACCATAAAAGTAGAGGTAGGTTTGCATCCAAACAATGCCCATATCAAGAGCATATTTCCGCTAGGATAGGGATATAGCCTGATGTGATCGAGCAATCTCAATACCAAGAAAGTATTGGAGAGAACTCAAATTCTTGATGTCGAAAGACTTTCCGAGGTCATTTTTTACAAAGTCGAAGCCATGCACGTCATCTCTTGTAATGATGATATCATGCACATAAACAAAGATGATAATGCATTGGCCCTGAAAAGGACGCCGAATGAAACGTGTGTGATCAGAATGGCACCTGGTAAATCCCATAGTAAGGATGACTCACTGAATCGGTTGAACCACGTACGGAAGGACTGCTTAAGTCCATAAAGATATTTTCAAATGTGACAAATTTTCCTAGAATACTCTCCTTGAGCTCGAAAACCTGATGGGTAGAGTCTATGTAGATAGTTTCAGACAAATCGTCGTTAAGGAATGCATTCTTGAGATCTAACTGATGAAGAGGCCAAGAGCGAAAGGTAGCTAAGAAGACAAAGAGTTGAACACTCATCAACTTAGCGACAGGGGCAAATGTAGCACCGAAGTCTTTGACTGGTATCTGTGTGAATCATTTGGCAACGAGGCGTGCCTGATCAATGGAACCATCCGCTAGATAAGTCACACTGAACACCCATTTACAACCATCCGGCTGCTCACCAAACAACAAATCAACCAATTCCCACGTCTGATTGTGCTGAAGGGCATCATGACCCAAGCGAGGAAGGGAGACTAAGTAAACCTGACCAAGGAAGGATTTGTACTAATCTGAGAGACCTTGAAAAGACATACAAGGTAATCAGATGATCAGTACAACTGGAAATAAGATAACAGGAAAGGGGGCGGCGAACTCTAGTGGGTAACGAGAAGGTATAGGATCAAAAACGATGGGAGATGTAGGTAAACCTATATCCAAAGAGGATGTTGGTAGAGGAACGGGAGCACGTGGACAGCGAGAGTAGACCTATAATGGGGCAGGGGAAAAATTAGGGGGCATGGGTTCACTAGAAGATGATGTGGTGGTGGGTGGAAATATGTCAAAAACAGACATAGAGAGCAGAAGCACGAAGGCATCCTCCGTGGAGGACACAAGTATGTTTGGGGAAGGGGAAGGGAAAGGTTGGGAAAAATAGGGCATGGATTCAAGCAATATGATATCCATAAAGTGGTGCAGGTGACAAGTAACAAGATCATAGCACCTATATCCTTTAGACATGGAGGAATATCAGAGAAAGACACGCCGAATAGCCTTATCATCTAGCTTGGTGCAGGAGGGGCTACGATTTTGAACAAAGCAGGTGGACCTTGTAGAAATCCAATGGGCCTAACTCACTCTCAAAGGACGTCTTGAAAGCAAAGGATTACCCTAGACTATCATATAGCTCAGGACTTGGTAACACAAGCGATGTGGGATTCAACACGCCCCTTCACACGCAGGGTGGACTTTTGACAAACCACTGCGAACGGATACCGGGACATTGATGTGCGATCAACACGCCCCTTCACATGCAGGGTGGACTTTTTAACAAACCACCATGAACAAATATAAGATCCCAACATCGGTGTGGGATTCAACACACCAGACAAACGTCTTGACTCTGATATTATGTAGCAACTCAATGGGCCTAACTCACTTTCAAAAGACGCCTTGTAAGTAGAGGATTGCCTTAGGCTTTATATATAGCTTAGGATCAAGTAACACAAACAATGTGGGGTTCAACGAGCCCCTGACGCACATGGTGGACTATGCGAAACCACTGTAAACGAATAATAGGGGCCCAACATTGATATGGGATTTAACACAACCAACATCAGATAAAAAGTTTGACTATGATACCATGTATCAACTCAATGGGCCTAACTCACTCTCAAAAGACGTCTTAAGAGAGAAAGATAACCCCTAGACTTATATATAGCTTAGATCATGTAACACAAGTGATGTGGGATTCAACAGACCCAAGTACACGAGGTAAGATGGGAAAGAGAAGACTATCAGGTTGGAGTATATATAGGGGTGCCTTACTGTGAAGGACTCGACTAGGAGTACGATTTATAAGGCAGGCGGCCATCAAAACTATTATATGCCAGAAAGATGTAGAGACATGCATACCACGCAACAGGCACCGAATAACAGACATAGTGTGATGGTTTTTACATTCCACCACATCATTATGTTCGAGAGTATAGGGATAAGTAAGATGCTAAATGATGTATTGGCTATTGAGTTTAGCCCTAAATTCATTGGATATGTATTCCCTACCATTATCATAATGGATATCGCAGCTAACGGTTTTATATTGGGTTTTAATCATTTGAAAAAAATGTGTAAAGTTAGAAAAGACCTCAAATTTTTTCTTTATTAAGTAAACCAAGTGCACCAAACATAATCGTCGATGAAGGTGATATAGTAACGTGCTGTGAAATAACCGTGATTGGGGAAGGCGCCCATACATTCGAATGAATGACATTAAGAGATGGAACTTAATTCACAAGTCACACAATGAAACTTAAAGTCCTTGCAAACTTTATTAAGAGATGGAAATAACCAACATAAATATTGAACATTCACATGTCCTAAACAAACATGTCATAAGTCTAGATTTTTAAAAGAACATAGAGATGGGTCAAAAGCAGGTAAGACAAATGCTTGCATACTGAAATAGGCACTCCAGGAGTAGGTGAGTTGCCAAAGTAGTAGAGTTTGTCGTGCTCATATCCCCTGCCAAAAATCCTCTTCGAAGTCAAGTCCTGCAAAAGACAATGATGAAGTAAGAAAATGACTGCACAATTAAGATTCTTGGCAAGACGATTAACTGACAAGAGATTATAGACAAGTTAGAAACATAACAGATAGAATGAAGAGTAATTTCTAAAGATAAGCAATCATCTCTCTGACAATGGATGGGAAACGAGGTCACATCAACAATACACACGGATTGATCAACAAAAGTGACAGAGGAGGTAGATGTAGAAAGCTCACCAGTCACATGATTGTTCGCCTCGGAATCCGGACTCCAGGTTGGTTTGGTAGACTTATCATGAAGAGCAATAGGAGTACCGGTGACGAGCAGTTGTGAGACCAGAAGGTGATGTCGAGCCTAAATGCAGCTAGAGGTGAGCTATTTGGGCCTGAAGTTGAGTGTAATTGGGGCGAACAAGAAGGGTTCGGGTGGGGTAAGCGCAACGTCAACTATTGCAACAGTTTGAGGAGCATTTTTAACCTCAGGATTCCGAGAGTACTGCAGCAATAATTTGAGATAGAGCTCAAAGCACCGGTCAATAAGGTGACCTAGTTTACAATAATGCTGGTAGATAGGAGTTCCTAGTTATGTTGAACGAGTGCCTAAGGAAGTGGAAAAAGCCATCTATTCTAGGACGGTATGGACATGCTTCGGTGGCAGGAGGAGTTGGTGTTGTGCATCCTCATTGATAGTCACAAAGGCGTTGTATAAATTAGGCATCAAAGATGTCTCTAAAATCTAAGTTCGAAAATTTTCAAACTCAGGGTTTAAACCCATCAAGAAATGATAAGTTTGACGGCGATCCTTTGCTTGACCTCAATAGCAACATCATTGGGGAAATCATTTAGAGATTCGTATTGAGCCAGCTCATCCCATTGAATCTAAAGCTACCTGAAGTAATCCGCAATGTACAACCCCAATGATGCCTAAGAGGCAAGTGAGATCTCATGATAAAGCTCGAAGATCAGGGATTCGTTACAGGAATAGGCATACATCTTCATCTAGGTAGACTAAAGGCCATAAACCATCTTGTGGTACATGAACATATTATAGATATGTTTCTCCATAGAATTTTATTCAACCCAAGATGACACAATTATCCGCATCCCATTGGGCGAATTTGAGATCAGTGTTTGCAGGTTGAAACTTAGTTCCCAACATCCATCCGGTCTTGCGTTTTCCACCCAGGTAGAGACGAAATGAGCAAAACCAGGCATGGAAGTTTGTCCCATTCAGCAGCATACTAGTAACACGATGAACTGGGACAAAGCTACCATTTCAATGACAGGGGCCATGGTCCCCGTCCTTTCTCATGCAAAGCCCATATATATGACAAATATATGAACACGCAGTGTCATAAAATCAACCCCCACCAACCACCTAGACATAGCCTACTGTTATAAAAGTTTTCTTTTGCTAAAGATCGTTTCATTAAATTCTAGAGGGGAGGAGGGGAAGAGCTCCCGCCCAAATCCACCTAATCTGACTTAAATACATCTTATTTCAGTTTCTTACAATACTTTTTTCTTTCACATAACAAATTATTCTCTCTCTTTTTGACCTTTTGATATTTTAGCAAGGAAACATCAGGAGATTTTCATTACAAATAAATCTGACTTTGGCAACCTAAAAACTAAGCAATAGCATTCATCCTAGGAAACAGTAACAGTCCTACTAGGAATGATGTCTGTCCTGTATGGCTAATGATTCATTCTGGTTCTACAGTCTGAAGGTACAAAATAAAGATTAAAAAGGTGCTGTAGAAATCAAATGGGACTAACTCCCTCTCAAAAGACATCTTCATCTTAAAAGAGGAGGATTACCCCTAGACTTAAATATAGCTTAGGATCAGGTGATACAAGTGATGTGGGATTCAACACGCCCCCTCAAGCACAGGGTGGACTTTGACAAATTGTTGCGAATAGATATCGAGGGAAGGGCCCAACATTGATGTGGGATTCAACACACACCCTCAAGCGCAGGATGGATTTTTTGACAAACCACTACGAACGGATACCGGGAGACCCAACATTAATGTGGGATTCAACACACCCAACATCAGTTAAGAGTTCTAGCTCTGATATCATGTAGAAATCCAATGGGCCTAACTCACTCTCAAAAGACGTCTTGAAAGATGATGATTACCTCTAAACTTATATATAGATCAGGATCAAGTGATACAAGCAATGTGTGATTCAACAAGTACAAGGAAAAAGTCAAGTGGAAGGGCATAAGAAAATGGTTTATTGCATAAATGGCTGGACTGCAAATTAATGGAGCTTAAAACACAAGTTAAATGGAAGAGAAACCAATTGAAGAGCATACAGAAAATTTCATGCAATAGGCGCAATCAAAATGATAATTAATAATTTGACATAGTAGTTACATTCCAAGCTTTGGTTCATCCCAGATTGGAGATTTGGTTGTGGAATTATCACTGCTCCAACCAGGTAAGATGCTTTTGTTTCCCATTTCATAGCCCCACCAACCATCTACCGCCTGCTGAGTGAAATAAATGTAATTTCTCCTGCATCCCACTTTGCTAGAAGCGACCCACATGAAAGAATTAGCCCCGACAAAGAACGTTCTATCCCCAAGGCTCTCCATCTTAACCGACACAAGTTTAGGAAATTTTAGACAAAAAACCTCAACATCATCAACAAAGTTGATCAATTTTCGCGATATCAAGAAAACCATCAAGATCTCCCCATCAGATTCGACCAAATATTCTCTAAAATGCTTTGACAATAAGGATGGAACGGCTCTGCTCTTGCTCAAAGTTGTTATTCGGAGTCGAGAATCAACATCTTCAATAACTGCAAGCGTCCCCTGCAAACTAAGTACATAGAACTTCCCCTTGAACCAAATTGCACTGGTAAATGTCATAAATTGTTCGTTGAAGTCGTAGGGATCGACGAGTTTGCATTCTTGTTTTGTCCATGCAAATTGATCACCTCTTCTCCTTGGAATTCTGTAGACCAAAAAAGCCGGATAGGAAATGCCAGTCAGAACAAGCACAATGCAGTCCTTCGGACCCAAAGGCAAAGACGATAGAGCGATGAATTTCAATGGAATTTTGGCATCCCAAGGGGGAAGTGATGAATAACGTAGATAAAAATTGTGTGGATTAGGCCCTCTAGCAACTAGAACGCCAAAGCAGTAGCCAATGAAAGAGGTCAAAGAGTCCTTATATTTGCACGAACGTCTTGCTAATGGCCAATAATACCCCTGATAAAATGAGATGCCGAAGTCCTGAATATGGGCAGTACCACCGCCATGGCCACCACCTTCGGTGACTGAAAGTTTAGCCCACGGTAACTTTTGAGTTGAGTTGCATGGCCTCGGAACGAATGATATACATGACTTGGCGATACCCCCATAAGTGATATTCATCATCAGGGCTGATTGCCTTGCAATTGTCCTGATAAGCTGTTGTGGGAGGTCCGCCCATGTCGCTATGCCGGTGGCTGCTTTGTGGCACGGCAGCTGTTTTTCCTTGGTTTTTGCTGCAGCCAGGTTTCAAAAATCAATGAAACAGAGAGAGATGGGTTTGGTGGAACTCAGCAGCTGTGGTTAAAATAAGACCATGGACTTGACCTCCAAGTTTCAGAGACTTTTACTGAAGGAGCAACAGGAAAAAAAATGGGGAACCCTAGAAACAGATGAAATGAATGATATTCAAGCCTTATCGGCATTAATCTTATTTGTTTTGCACTATTGTACCTAAAACATTTGAAACTTGGTGGCCAAGTCTGTGGACTTATGTCAGGCCCTACTATTGAGTTCCACTAAAAAGCAGAACTTTGACTAATGCAAGCAGCAGCATACAACTCATTTTGTGCCTTTAGAATTTTTTCAGAGACCATTGGGTATATTCTTAGATTTTTTAAAGAGTGAATAGTACCATACGCGTGAATAGTGCCATACGCGAACAATACGCATTTACACCAACGATGAACAGTGGAAGTTTATAAATAGGCATCAAATTCATAAGTTTATATAAATCAAGGCAAGATGTAGCATTTGAGAGAGAAAGGCAAGGGCCTTTGGCCATGCCAAGAAGAGGCCATGGGTGAGCCTTCAGAAAGAGAGGGATATGCTCAGGCATTGAATAAACACAGCTAGAGAGCTTGACATGGAGAGAATTGAGTCGGTGACTTGAGAGTATGGAGATTCACACCCCATTTTGTAATTTCTTTTGATATAGTGGAATTGGTTTCTCTCCGCGGACGTAGGTAAATTGTTGGTCAAACCACGTTAAATCTCTTATGTGTGAATTTGCATTTGTGTGATTGATCCTTGGGCTGGGGAATGTCGTTGTTTCATTCCCCAACAACCATCAACAGAGCAATATGTGAAAAATATGAGTCAGGAGGGGAAATAAATAACAGCAGTAGAAATAACAAAATCACGACTGTGGTAATGATAATCATGGCAACAAGAACAACAATAATTTAACCTATGGTTCCGGAAACTTTACCACTCAAAAAATAATGTACCTTCTTGATAGTGGAATTGGTTTCTCGCCGTGGACGTAGGTAAATTGTTGGTCAAACCACATTAAATCTCTTATGTGTGAATTTGCATTTGTGTGATTGATCCTTGGGCTGGGGAATGTCGTTGTTTCATTCCCCAACAACCATCAACAGAGCAATATGTGAAAAATATGAGTCAGGGGGGGAAATAAATAACAGCAGTAGAAATAACAAAAATCACGACTGTGGTAATGATCATCATGGCAACAAGAACAACAATAATTTAACCTATGGTTCCGGAAACTTTACCACTCAACAAATAATGTACCTTCTTGATAGGTTTGCTGTTAACCCTGGATGGCTACAGATTTAAAAGTTCAAGATGAAGATGAAGTCAGACCCAAATATGCAGTAGAGTGAAAGAGTATGGTATGGCTTATTGCACAATGGGCTGGAGTTTATTTCAATCACCTTAGGGATACAAACAAATTGAAAGGAAAACCAATTGAAGGAGCATACAGGAAAATTAATGCAATTTCCGCAATTAAAGAGAGATTATTAATTTGATGGAGTAGCTAACACTCTACCGTTGGTTCTTCCCACACTGGAGATTTGGTTGCAGAGTCATCACTGCTCCATCCTGGTAAGATGCTACAGCTTTCCATGTTGTATACCCACCAACCATCTACTGATTGTTGAGTGAAATATATGCAATTTCTACTGCATCCCACTTCGCTAGCAGCAACCCACATGCAAGAATTAGCCCCAACAAAGAATGTTCTATCCCCAAGGCTATCCATTTTAACCCACACAAGTTTAGGAAATTGAAGCCGGAAAACTTCAACATCGTCAACAAAGTTGATCAATTTTCTCGAGATCAAAACCAACAAGATTTCCCCATTAGATTCGACCAAATTTTCTCTGAAATGCTTTGACAATACGGACGGAGCGGCCCTGCTTCTACTCAAATATGTTATTCAGAGTTGAGAATCAATATCTTCAATAGCCGCAAGAGTCCCCTGCAAACTAAGTGCATAGAACTTCCCCCTGAACCAAATCGCACTAGTAAATTTCATATATTGCCAGTTAGGATCGGAATTGAACGGGTCTATGAGTTTGCATTCTTGTTTTGTCCATGCAAATTCACCTTCTCTCCTTGGAATTCTATAAAACAAAATAGCTGGATTGGAAATGCCTGTCAGAACCAGAGTGATGCAATCATTTGGACTCAAAGGCGATGAAGTTAGAGCAACGGATTTCAATGGGATTTTGGCATCCCAAAGGGGAAGTGTCGCAAAACATTCCCGTTCAGGATTCCATAGATAAAAATCGCTTGGTTTAGATCCTCTAACCACTAGAAAACCAAAACAGCAGCCAATGAAATGGGTCCAAGGATGCTCATATTTGGAAAACCGTCACCAGTAGTAGCCCTGATAAAATGAGATGCTGAAGGTGCGAGGATGGGCAGTGCCGCCTCCATGGCCGCCATAGCCACCACAGTCGGTGACCGAGAGTTGAGCTTGCTGTAACTTTTGGGTTGAGTTGCATTGCCTTGGAATGGCTGATATCCATGACTTGGAGATACCCCCCTAACTGATATTCATCATCAGGGCTGATTGCATTGCAATTGTCCTGATAAGCCGCTGAGGGAGGTCCAGCCATTGCACTGTGACAGTGTCCGCCTTGTGGCTCGAGCACTGTTTTCCTTTCTTGTCCTTTGCTGCAGTCATGTTTCTGAATCAATGAAACAGAGGTAGATGGGTCTGTTAGAAATCAGCAGCAGCGTCTAAAATAAGACCATGGACTTGGCCTCCAAGTTTCCGAGGATTTAACTATTTTAATTCAAAACATTAACAAAATAAGGGAGGAACACATAAAAAAATATGGTTGACCTTTTGATGCTCAACTTGGAGAACACATTTTGGCAACAACAGAAAAGTGATGAAAAGAATCATATTCTAACATTATGGGCATTAAATTAGTCTTACTTTGTTGTCCCTAAAACCTGTGAAACTTGGTGCCCAAGTCTGGTAATATTTCTGGTCCTGCTGTTGAGTGCAACTGACAGCTGCATGCAAAACTCATTTTATGCCTTCAGAACTTTGTCAAAGACCATTAACAAAGTGATTTCTGACAAGAATAAATCAAGATGGGGAGATAAATAATAGGAATAGAAATAACAAAAATCATGAGGATGGTGATAATTCTTACGGCAACAAGAATAACAAAAAAATCAACTTAACCTATGGTTTCGGAACCTTAACCACTCATTCAACAAAGTATGTAGCTTCTTGATAGGTTCAACATATTCTGCCCGAATTCTAAGAATATGCAAAGGTATAACTACAATTAATCTCATACAAAATGTATTGCCAAGATTCATCATTTTTGTTGCTCTTATGGGATTACTATTAGGAAATGCTGGGATTGCATTCTTTCAGGGCATTGCCATTGCAAATAATTAAGAGTAGTGGCAACCTGAACCTTTAATATGCAATAGCATTTCTCCTACAAAACATTAACATGATTTACAGTTTGCAGTCCTTTAGGAAATCGTGTAAAGTTCAAGATGAAGATTAAGTTGAACTCGAAGAAGAAGTTCAGTAAAACAAAGAAATACGACCTTAAAGATACAAACAAATTGAAAGGAAAACCAATTGAAGGATCAAACAGAAAAATTCATGCAATTTCCTCAACTAAGGACAATTATAAATCTGATCGGAATAGGATAGTCAACACTTCTACCATTGATTCTTCCCACACATGAGATTTGGTTGTGGAGCCGTCAATGCTCCATCCTGGTACAATGATGCAGCTGTCCATGTCATATATCCACCAACCCTCTACCGGTTGCTGAGTGAAATAAATGCAATTCTCCAACATCCCTCTTCGCTTGCAGTGACCTCATGCAAGAATTAGCCCCAATACACAATGTCCTGCCCCCAAGCCTCTCAACCTTAACCCACACATGTTTGAGAAATCGAAACCGGAACAGTTCAACATCAACCACAGAGTTGATAGATTTTCTCGAGATCAAGAAATCCAGCAAGATTTCCCCCCATCAGATTCGACCAAATATTCTCTGAAATGCTTTGATAATACTGATGGAACGGCCCTCCTCCTACTCAGAGCTGTTATTCTGGGTTGTGAATCAATATCTTCAACAACCGCAAGTGTTCCTTGCGACCTTAACGTATAAACTTCCCTCCGAACCAAATTGCAGAAGTAAACGTCATAAATTGTTGGTTGGAAGCATATGGATCGATGAGTTCGCCGTCTCATCTTATCCATTCATAGTTACCCAACTTTAGCAGTCTACACAGCACGAAAGCAATAATTGCCCATTAACACCAGCATAAGACAATCATTACAATCCATCCAACGGAGATTAAGATAGAGCAGCAAATTTCGATGGAATGCTAACATCCCAATGGAATTACGTGCAATAATACCCTCTAAGAGGTTCGGATAAATATATAATCTATCGATCAGGAATCGTACGATCTTAAGAAATACCCTGAAGGATGAAATGTGAAGCTTCCCGCTGGTTGAATTGCATTGCTTTGTTGATGAAAGTATCAACGACTTGGCGACACCTCCGTAGCTGATGTTATTCATGAGGGACGAGTGCCTTGCGATCAAGCAGAAAAGTTGCGGAAGAAGGTCCGGCCAGGAGCTGTTTACACGAATGGGTCTAAAAAATTGCCAAATTACGCCAGCTCCCCTTTTTGGTATTTTACATAAATGAGTCTAACCGGCCGTGTGACGGCCGCTGTCCCAAACTTTTTTTTTGGCCTTGTGAAACCGGCCTTCACACAAGGCCGGTTTCACAAGGTGAGGCTGCCACGGTGGCAGCACCCCCCACCCCGCCCCATACCCTCATCCCCATCCCCCATGCCCTATTCCTATTTTTTATTTATTCATTTATATATATATATATATATATATTTATAAATTACAAAATATTTACTTTGAGACATTTTGAGCCGTCGGATCGAGTATCGTGCAGTTAAGATTAGATTTGGAGATATTTTATATTTGAGACATTTTGGACCGTTAGATTGGATATCCAACAGACAAAATTAAATGATATCAAGAGACATTTTTTGCCATTCGATCAGATTAGATCAAGGGTTGAGATTTTTTTATCATTTTTTACCGTGAGATCGTTTCGATCCAACGGTTGTGGTTGACTATTTTTTTTAAAATCTCTCGAGTCACAACACTATAGTTTCTCTATCTACAAATAAACCCCCAAATCTCTCACAACCCCGCCATAATCGCAACCGCCTAATTTGCTCTCTCAATCTTATAGCCATCTCCATTCCCAAAGCTTGACCTCCACCTTTCCTCTTCAGAGCATCCCCAATCCATTACCGTTCTATCGTAAATAGTCGTCGTCGCTCTCACCATCTCCATCGCCACCGACAGAACCTCCACGGCCAACTGTCGCTATCGTCGTTGCCTCACCACCTCCATCGCATCCGCTACTGTCATCGCCGTCATCATCGCCTCGATCAATCGCTGCCTTCAAGTACATTTTTACCTCCGATTTTTCTCAGATTGATCTCAAATTCAGATCAAGAATTTACCTCTCATTTTCTTATTTCATTTCTTCTTTCAGATTCGTTGAATTGTTCGAGAGTATTCATGGCAGAGGAATCGCCTCCATCGTCATGTCTTCTCGCTCTAGCTCCAGCGCAACATCAATCTCGATCGATCGATGCCCCTCATTCTACATGCTTCTCTCAATCGATGTCTGACTTTAGAGATTGGATTTTGTTCTGGATTTTCCCATTCTGTCTCTCTCTCTTGCGATATCACTCTCGAGTTCGATCTGTCATGCCACCGTGAATCTGTCACCCACCCAACCCTTGGTAAGTCATCTCTCCCTCACTCAGGTTCTATCTCAATTTCGTCGCTCACCACACACCAATATATCTTTGAACAAATTTGTGTTTAATTTAACCAGATATAGTTCCATCAGTACCAGGTTGTGGGAAGAGCTCTTCCGACGGAGAGCGATGAGCATCCGAAGATCTACCGGATGAAACTTTGGGCAACAAATGAAGTCCGTGCCAAATCCAAGTTTTGGTACGTATATTTACGTAAATCTGTTCAATATTAGCATATATTCATACGTCGTGTGTGAATTAATAGTTTTTCCATCGATTTGGTTGATGTATGAGAAGGTATTTCCTGATGAAGCTTAAGAAGGTGAAGAAGAGCAATGGTCAGGTTCTTGCCATTAATGAGATATTAATTTCTCTAATTTGATTTAATTTCCGTTTTCGCATGCTTTATACTAGGATTTCGCGTGATTTGATTTGTCTAAATTTTTTCACTGAATCGTGTTTATGATCTAGAGAAGTTGTTTCTGGATCTGTACTGAATAAATTCTGACTTTTTTAGAGCATTAGCTCCAATTTTGCTAGATCTGAGTTCGACCTGATCAAACCCATTTCCATTTTGCTGTGTTTTAATGTTCTTTTTTGTTTCGATAAGCAGTTGAATTATTTGAAAATTCTGCTCCCAGAATTTTCAAATAATTTCTGGAAACAACTGATTTATTCCTGCATTTCTATTTCTACAGCGAGAATGCAGGGAAATCTACCATACCAAAAGAATGCGTAGGTGAGCCCCTTTTCCCCCAAATTTGTAACTGTCAACTTTAGCCAAGTATCATTTTTGGGTTTTCTGAAAGAAGTTTCGAGTTACTAATTTTTGTACTGAATCAAAAATTTTGTAATTGAATAGTGTATTTTGCATCAAGTTCAGCTGTAGAGTTACTAATTTTTGTACTAAATCGAAATTTTTGTAATTGAATAGGGTATTTTGCGTCAAGTTGAACTTCAATACAAGTTATGTTGTATTTAGGAGCGACTATACTAATCTCAGACTATGGAAATTCAAAGCATTAGAGCAAATGGGAGTTGTACGATTCTCATCTATCTCTGCTTATATTTCTTTTACTTTTTCAAGTTGAAATATTTTTAAGACTTTTGAATAAGATTTATCCATTTAGCCGCATAATTATTATTCATGAGTTATACGTGGCAATAGAAAAAAAAAATTATATAATCCTTGGAGTGATACACTTACATGTCAACTAGATAATGTTGATATCAATTGTCCCTTAAACTTTTTTTTTCTTGGTTAGCTCTTGAGTATTTGTTGAATGTCGAGTAATCTCCCTCCCAATTTATCGGATCTGTATTTGATTTATAGGTTTCGATTTATTGTTGTTGCCTTTTCTAATCTGAAATTGAACTCGAAAATGTTGTCCGGTAATTACAGTATTGGTGATGACTGATTGTTTTTGAGTTTCCCAGATCTTGCTCGGCTAGATTGTTGCCCAGATCTCGCTTGGGTAGTTGGCTTGAGATTTAAAAAAGGCCAATATCACAAGATGATCTAATTTTGGTTTTGTACTTGCTACTTTGCTACGTGTTTTCATATAATCAATTTTATTGCTTTGATGTTATATTGCAGTTGAAAAAGAAATTAAACTGAAAAAAGATATTCAAACACCTTGAAAATAAGTTTTGCTGCAACAGTCACTAGCATGTGAGCATCTGAATTTAAAATTAGATTTGTTTCGGCACCATTTTTTTTGTTTTTTTTTTTTTAATTTTTTAAAGCAAAAACTTAAAAAAGGCGGTAGTTTTTTAATTTGTTAATTAAATTTGTATTTTGTTTGGATTTGTGGTTAATTAAATGAAAGTGAAGCTAATTATGATGGTTGCTTTCCAAATTATTGTTTCTGCTCTATCTATTCCCAGATTTCTATATTTGTTCCTATATTTCTAATGAGTCGCGGTGTTTTTATTCACATTTCACATTTTTTCCCTTTTCTGTTTTTGTTCCAAAATTTTTGTTCACATGTTATTTTTTACCATTTCATTCAGTTGAAGCATCGAATTTTATTTATGCATCAATTTGTTCAAATATTCAGCGCAAGGAACTTCAGGAGCGCCTTTAGGTGTAGGCTCTTCCTTTGGAACCTTGGGAACTCTTGGAATTTTGCTAGGTACAAATGTCTTTACAGATTCTTTTTTGGCTTGCTTTCTGACTTCTTCTAATGCAAATAAATGTGTTGTTTATTTCATGTTTCAATTCCAAGTGATTTAGGAAAAGGGCTTCCAATTGTGTAAATAAACGCGTTGTATTTCATCTTCTTCTGATGCTTGATAGCATCATCATCAAAATGTATCTCCTCTTTAAATTCTTGATTGGGCATCAAAGCTCTAGGGCATTGGAAATTAAGCCGCATAGCTTTGGGTATGCAATTTAGCCTTCCCAGCAGATGGGGGTTTACAGTGCATTTAGGCATTGGCTTTATTGCATTATTTAGACTTGGCTAGAGGAAAATGCCTATTTTTGGGTATTCATTGGACTTGGTAATTTTTCTATTTTTGTAAATGAATTTGTTTTTTTTTGGTTTATGATCAATTTTAATTACAACAAATGTAGTGTCAATCTCTGTTTTGTTTTGTGGTAACTCTGTTTTGGGATTCAAAATATTTGGTGAGGCAAATGCATTTGGCCAATTCGTTGAGGAGCCTTCAAAAATTATTTGATTAGGTAGTCTCAATTTTCGTTCTTCATTTCGTGTTACTGTTCTTAAATTTTTGTTCCTATTATGAGTTTCTTGAATTTAATTTAATGTCACTATTTTGTTTGATATCTGATTTTCATCTAAGTCTCTCTAATATATGTATTTTTCTTCTATTTATTTATTTATTGTTTTCAACCATGTTGCAAAATTTTATGTTTCAGACTGTTTTTGGGTTATATGGATTCGTTTATTAAATAGCGTCATTACAGTTTTATTTGTGTGTATGTGAGAGAGCTAGAGAATAGATTCAGGGGTTCCAAACCTTCTTCCAAATCTCATAGCACAATTATGACAGGGGATATGGATTCGGGAGTTTCAAGAGATCGATCGATGAAGTGGCACTGAGATAGGTTACGATTGAGCGAATAATTCTCTAACAGATTGGGAGATCGAAACAATTAGTAAGTTCTTCTGGTATCTGAAATTTACCGTAGACTGCATTTCCTAAATAATAATAATAATAATAAAAAATAAAAAAAAAAAATAAATAAAAAAAAAACATATATGAAAACAGAGTTTTAAGGGGTCAAAAGTGAAGGGGACGCCATTAAAGAGGGCTTAGAGTAAAGTGTATATATGTTGATCAGTTGGCACTATACAATTTGATCAGTTCGCAACAATAATTTAAAAATCGTGTTTTGCCACACATATTTCAAGTGTTTTTTAATCATATAAATACGCATTTTTACTTTACCCTTAATATATTTATGGGGTGAGATCTTTTTCTGGTCAAACTGCTAGAAACAAGGTAGTTCGTTTTCAGAAATTTGTTTCTGTTCTCAAAAATCTATTTTTGTTTTGTGAATAAAAGCATTTAGGTAGTGTTTGGTTTTATCGAACTTTTTGACCATTTTAATTTACCCTTACCAGTAAACTTTGAATTATTATTTAAGCGTAGTAAAATAAATGCGAAAGAAGAGTTTTTTGTTTTCGATTTGTGGAATGTGGGAAAAAAATAGAAAAATTGATGCAAAAGGAAAAAAAATGTTTCAATTCTTTTATCAAATTGTAAGAACAAATTTTTGAGATGAGAAAAAAACGAAATTTTAAGGTGGTGTTTCTTTGTGTTTCAGTTTTAAGATTCCTATTTTATCTCTATTTAACCCTTATCTTCAGTTTTGTAATTCTTTGTTTTGGTTTGTTTGCCATAGATCTAATTAGTTTTTTGTTTTTAATTCTTTTTATTTTTTACTGTTTAATTTTTTGAGTAGTATATTTTTTAATTTTGCCATAGATCAAATTCATTTGGCCAACTTCGCAATGAGCCTTAAAAAATTATTTGATTGGGTAATTCCAATTTTTGTTTATCGTTTTGTGTTTTTGTTCTCAAATTTTTATTTCTACTATGAGTTTCCTGAATTTAATTTAATGTCACAATCCTTTATGATATTTGATTTTCGTCCAAGTCTTTCTAATACATATGTTTTTGTTTTATTTATTTATTGTTTTCAATCAAGTTACAAAATTTTATGTTTTAGACTATTTTGGGGTTATATGTATTTGTTTGTTAAATAACTTCGTCACGGTTTTCTCTCTATGTGCGTGTGAGCTAGATAATAGATTTAAGAGTTTCAAATCTTCTTCCGAGCACAATCATGACAGATGATATGGATTCAAGAGTTTCAGGGGATCAATAGATGAAGTGGCACTGAGATGGACTGCGATTGAGTGAAAATATCTTGAACAAATTGGTAGATCGGAACGATTAGTAAGTTTTTCTGTAGTCTATAAATTATTGTAGAATGCATTTCCTAAATGATAAAAAGCAGACATCTATGGTGGCAAAACACAAGTTTTAGGAGTCGAATGTGAAAGGGAAACCATTAAAGATGGCTTAAAGTGTGCATATGTTGAATGCATGGATTCATCATTGACGTCCAAAATGATCGATTGGCACTATGCAGTTTGATCGGTTGGCAACAGTAATTTAAAAATCGTGTTTCGCCATATGTTTTTTAAGTATATTTTTATCATATAAATACGCATTTAAACTTTTCCATTTATATATTTTTGGGGTGGGATTTTTTTTTTTTTTTTGTTTAGAATTCAGACTGTTGGAAATAAGGTAGTGCATTTTTAGAAATTTATTTTTGTTCTCAAAAATTGTTTCTGGTATGGGAATGGAAGCATTTAGGTAGTGTTTGGTTTCATGGAATTATTTTACCATTTTTGTTTTCCTTTACCAGTAAACCTTGAATGCAAAATAAGGGTTTTTTGTTTTCACTTTGTGGAATGTGGAACACAAATAGAAAAATGGATGATGCAAAAGGAAAAAAAAATGTTTTGGTTCTTTGATCAAATTTTAAGAACAGATTTTTGAGAAACGAGGAAAACAAAATTTTAAGGTGGTGTTTCTTTGTGTTTCAGTTTTGAGATTCCTATTTCATCTATACTTGACTCGCATATTTTGTTTTTTGATTATTTATTTTAGCTTTTTGTTTTTATTTCTTTCTACTCTGTATTTTTGGTAGTATTTGTTGAGTTTTATTTACCCATGAAGTTTTTATATTTTTTGTTCTTACAGATTTACATAGTCTTGCATCATCTTCATTATGCCAATATAATTAAATGAAAAAAGTTAAAGTTGTATGGTGAAGAATAAAATTGAACTTGTAGAGTGAGTTTCTTTCCCATTTTACATTACAAAGTTTTTTTTTTTTTTTAAATCATGTTTAATTGTAGTATTATTTTAACATCTAAATATATATGTTATCGGATACGATTATGTTTGTATTTGTAATGTAAATTGTTTGTTGGTTATAACATTTAAATGTTAATTATTAGTTTTTTGTTTTTTTTTTTTTTTTTTTTAATAAAACATGTGTAGAATATTATATAAATAAAAGAATTATGTCGATTTTTTTGTTCAATTTTTTTTATAATGCATGCCTTTGAGTTGATATCGCATTCCATAATGAATTTTATTGATTGTATTTTTCATTAGGAAATTTGTCTTTAATTTTTTATGGCATCTTTGCATTCTATTACCTTAGATGTATGCTGGCTTCAAGTAACAAGTGATTGTTCATTTCAATTCTATGGTTGTTCACATATTTTTGTCCGTTCCCAGATTCTTTCCCTGAGTTCTGTGCCTATTCCCATATTTCTGTATTTTTGTTCCTAGGTTTCTGATGTGTCAGCGGTGTAATGTGTAGCAGGTGCAATAAGTGTATATCTCAACTATTTTTGTTTAAGGACACGCAATGGTAATTATTATCTATTTAACCCTTATTTTCTATTTGATTATTCTTTTTTTTTTTTTTTGGAATGTTTGATAGAGATTTAATTAGTTTTTTGTTTTATAATTC
This sequence comes from Eucommia ulmoides, assembly GCA_016647705.1. Lineage (NCBI taxonomy): Eukaryota > Viridiplantae > Streptophyta > Magnoliopsida > Garryales > Eucommiaceae > Eucommia > Eucommia ulmoides. The sequence continues at coordinate 12,310,442 of CM028341.1, read as the reverse complement.
TTTTATTTTTGTTTGTTTATCTTCTATTTTTTTTATTTATTTTTTTATAAATTCATATACCCGAATAAGTTTTTATATTTTATTTTTATAGGTTTACGTAGTTTTATTTTATTTTCATTGTACTTTAAGAAATGAGGTCGATAACTATGTAGTTAAATTAAATAAGTTAAAGATCACTTTTAGCGTTGAAGAACAAAACAGTAGTATTAGATAAAGTAATGTGAATTTATTTCCCATTTTAAATTGCAAAATTTTACTATTTCTATTTGTTTATTGTTTTTCTAATTTTCATCATTTCCCATGGAACTATATTTTGATTTTTGAATTATTAATTATTTTGTTGCATAACGGAGCATTGAAGTAATAGATTTGGATAGGCAGTACATATTTGTCGGTTTGATTTTGTTTTGGTTTAATACATGTTTAATTATGGTATTATTTTAATAGCTGAATATATGTGTTTAGATACTGGTTGTGTTGTATTTGTAATATATATTGTTTATTGATGATAATATTTAAATATTAATTATTATTGATATTTAATAAAATATGTGTAGAATGTTATATAAACAGAGGAAATTATATCAATTTTTTTAGGTTTAATTTTTTTTTACACAACCAATAGCTTATATAAAAAAAAATTGATGTAACACACTTTGTTTATGCAACATTTTCAAATTTTAGACTCATGTTTTCAAATAAACACAACAATAATACAACCAATAACCTCCAAACACGATATCAACCAACACGACCAAAGTTTGGAATGGACAATAACACACAAAAATTACAAATAAATGAACAATAATACATAATTTTAAACGCCATCAAGAAAGATCTCTTATGCTGATACGGACACGTGGCATTCTAAGAAACTGCCATGTGTCTGCTGCCTCCTTTTCTTGAAGTTTTATAATTTTTTATGTTCGTTCTTTTATAAGTTGTATTAAACGTTAATAGGTCTTTAATGTGTAATAGATTAAATATATCTTTATTGTATCGTGTTAATATTTTGTGTTATCTTGTAACAATATAAATTATCGTGTTATGTTCGTGTTCTAGTTTTGTGACACGATATCTTATCTTGTCATGTTGTGTTTCGTGTTATCGGGTTCATGTCAGACCATGACACGACATGAAACACGTCATGATAACACAATTTATTAGCCCTAGCTTGAACAACGTAAGCACACGTTTTGTCCCTGTCTTTTTTCTTAGTTGTTGTTGTTGTTGTTGTTGTTATTTTTGTTATTATTATTATTATTATTATTATTATTATTATTATTATTATTATTATTATCATAAATAATAATTTGAAATTGCTATTTAGACCCAAATCAAAATTTAAGAGCAGTAACAAAATGAAGAACAATTTTTTTTTTTTTACACCCGTGCCTTTAGGCAAGGGTGTTACATCAATTTTTTTATATAAGCAATTGGTTGTGTGGTTATTTCTTTATTCATTTGGGAATAAGAGTTTAAAATTTTTGAAATTTTGCCCCTCCTCCCAAAAAAAGGGGGGACTATATCAAAATAATAAAAATAAATAAAAAATTAAACCCATATTATTATTATGTGGATTATGTTGTGTTCAATTTAAAATAAGTTTTTAGAATTTTGTTATGATTCTAATTTATTTGTTCAGTTGATAATTATTGTGTTTGATTTTCACTAGACGATATACAAACATATACTACTTCAAATATTGAAGACGAATGGAGAGAATTTATGACTTGACAGACTATAATTAAGGTAAGTTTCAATAGCCTTGAGTGGTGGGCTCCAGTGGTGGATTTATATTACTAAGTTTATAATGTATATACATATTTTGTTATTTGTCGTATTGTTAAAGTTTATATTGTAGATTATGGTCTTATTGTTGTATGATATGATTGTGTTCGTTATTGTCGTGCCTAATTGATATTGGTTGTGTTTGTCAATGTTGTGTTATAAAACAAGAGTTGAGAATTTTGAATGTTATATAAATTAAGGGAGTTGTGTCCAATTTTTTTTTTTACATTAATTATTGATTGTATTCATTTGAAAATAACTTTCGAATATTGGTGTCATATAAATAAAAGAAATTATGTCAAAATATTCAAAATATTTTTAATTTTTTAAGGGTGCCTATTTGATGGGGAGTATGGTTGATTCATTGGCCAAACTAGGCAACACCAATGTTATACAAGTGCATCAAATGTTAACACTAATGTTAACATTGGTAGATACTAAAAATTCAAATCTTGGAGGTCCATCTATGCAGAATATGACTAGAATTGAAAGTGGGATGAATTTGAATAAAGATTTATTTGGTTCGTTATTCGATTTCGAATCAAAACGTGGTGTGAGTATTAATTCAGGAATACAACCTGTTTGGGAAATGGATAATTTGACAATTTTCAGAATATTTCAAAACCAAGTTCATTATCTATTAAAAAGGGGAACATTAAAAGTAGAAATTGTTATGATTGGTTATAAAAATGTCTTGGTTTTTTTTTCTTTGTATAATTTTTACACTCAACATGGCATTAGTTCGGTTGTTTGGTTTGTAATTTCATTTCCAAAGTACTTGGAGTATATACTAATAGGGTAATTTAATCAATTTTAAATATAAAAAAAATTAAAACCCGTGCCTTCAGGCACGGGTTCTACCCTAGTATATAATAAATCAAAACCGGTGTATTCATGGTTGTCGGATGAAAGACAAGACTCTAGACATTTTAAGGCCGTCCGATCAATTTTAACCTACTTATTTAATAAAAATTAAGATCAAAGTCGAATTAGGGTAAAAAAAATTACTGCGGGTCCCCTCTCCCTCACTCTCACTTCTCCTCTCTCCTTTCTCACTCTCCTTTCCTGTCGTCCCTTTTGCGGTTCGCCACTACCGCCACCACCATTGCCATTCCATAACCTCCAGCACCGCGTCATAGGCCTCCGAACATCACCGTTGCACACCTTCACCACCACCATTACAGAGCCATTGCCACCGCACCGTCGTACACCTTCACCACTACTGTCACAGAGCCATCGTCGCATCTCCATTACACCAATTGAAGTCTCTCTCCTTCTCACTTCATGGAGATCGCCACAGCCACCGGCCTCTGTCATCGATTGCTCCAATGCCGCCTCTTTCCATCGATACTAAGGTACATCTCTCTCTCTTTCTCTCTCTCTCCTTGAAATTGATTTATTTTTCTGAATTTCATTGATCTATATTTGGCCATATCTCGGTTCCAATTGGCCAAATCTGTCCAAATTAGGGTTTTAATTTTTTAATTGGGATTTCTCACTTGTCTCTGTAACATGCAAGTCGATTTCCATCCCGCACCACAACCATCGGCAAATCCATTATCATTTATCACCCAGATTCGATTTTAGTTTCAACCGAGATCTGAAGGTAAAGGTTTATTTATTTTTGTGAAGATCTAGAACCTTGATATGTGTTATCTATTAAAAAATCATATTTGATTTTAGTTTTTATTCAGAAACTTCAGTCAATTTTTTTTTTCTTGGTTAGTTCATGAGTATTTGTTGAATGATATTGATGCTAGATTATTTGTTCTTCCAATTTATCAGATCTGTAATTGATTTATGTGTTTGATCTATTGTTTTTTCCTTTTCTCATCCGAAATTGAACTTGAAAACTTTGTTCGGCAATTTGCGATTGAATCTCACTTATGTTCCCAAATTTCTGTTTCTGTTATGTTCCCAGCTTTCTTTATTTATGTTCCCTGATTTCAAGGTTTTTACCATTAGAGCTGGTCATTAGCTAGGGCTAAAGAAAACCATGCGAGTGCATCTCAATCATGTGCTTTGCAATTGATTTGCATATAGGTTCAATTTTGTTGTGGTGAGAGCACCGGGGCTTGGTAAACATCAAGACAAACAGTAAGGTGAAGGGTCCTAAACATTCCTTAGGTGTGCTGATCGTGAGTCAAAGAGTTGGGCCGAGAGATTCAAAAGGGAACCCCTATTCAGGTTGGATGTTAAATTAATTTCAATTTTAATTCCGAAGACGATTTTTTGTCAAATTTATTTATTTATTAATTATTATAATTTTTTTGTTTAATTATAATGATTTTTTTATTTTTTTCTTGATGGAATAATCCTTTATCATCAGACAATAGAGTGCATAATTGTCTCAATTGAATCCCTCTAAGCAACCATTTCTATTGTCTTTGTGTAAAGTAGTTCTGGTGCAGACTTTGCGAAGGAAGTATAACTCAGGTTCCATTTAGAATTTAGAGGTACCTAAGTTATTTTTAATTATTTATTAATTAGTATAATTGTTGTGTTTAATTGTAATGATTTTTTATTTTTTTCCTTGATGGAATAATCCTTTATCATTAGACAATAGAATGTATAATTGTCTCAATCGAATGCCTCTAAGCAACCAATTTTGTTGACTTTGTGTAGAATAGTTCCAGTGCAGACTTTGTGAAGGAAGTATAACTCAAAATCCATTTAGAGAGACCTCAGTTATTTTTCATGTAATTGTTGGTTAATAGTTTTGTTGTTTTTACAATTTTTAAAATACAGTATACTATTTACATTAGACCACTAATCAAGAAGAAATTCAATTTTGATTGTCACTGGCAATTTTGAGTCTTATATGTTATATGATAAGTGTCTTTAGGTAAGATTCAATTTTGATTAGTTTTCATTTTTCAATTTTATTTTTTTTTTGTTTTTTTTTCTCATTTTTTTCCTGTTTTTCCACTTCTTTTTTTTTTTTTTGGGGGGGGGTGTTATTAATTAGAATTTTTGTTTCATTCCATTCACTACGAGAAACTCTCTTCATTGACTGAATAGTCGAAGCAATTTCATTGCCACCACCAGTGGTAAATGGTGTAAAAGATTACAACGGTTTGATCTTTGCCCTTAACGGTGGGTAATTTACTCTTGATTTAATCTTGGACTTATCAATTTGATTTTTATTATCATTCTATTAAATGTATTTTATGTTTTTTTTTCCTAAATGTTTTGTTCCCAGATTTGTGTCTGTTCCCAAATTTTTGTTCCCTAATTTGTATTTCTATTTCCAGATTTTTTATGAGTCGGCATTGTAATGTGGATTGAGAGCAATAAGTATTAAATACACGAGTTGGGAACTACTGTGTCCAAACAGTAAGTTCATGAAAAATTCACTTTATATTTTATATAGGTTCTGTTTTTTTAGTGTTTTTGTTCCAAGCAATTTTAGAAACAACGATTTAATTGCCAAACGACACCTAAGAATAATTTCAAAAGACAACAATAAAGTTATATAAGTGGTGTTTGTTTGGTGTTTTTGTTCTAGCCATACTCTATTTTTGTTCTGTCTCTGTTCCTAGATTTCTATATCTGTTTCAATATTTCTATATTTCTATTCCCAAATTTATGATGAGTCAGCAACGTAATGTGGATTTGGAGTATATCTCAACAATTTTTGTTTTATAATTCTTTTATTTTTTTTATTGCTTATTTTCTATGTAGTATTTTTTTTATTGATCCATATTATCTATGAAGTTTTTATAATTTTTTGTTTTTACAAGTTTACATAGTCTTGCTTTTGTTGGTGAAGGAGCTTTTGTTAGTGAAGGACAAAATTGGAGTCGTAGATACAGTAATTTGAGTTTTTTTTTCATTTTAAATTGCAATTTTTTTATTTTATTTTTTTCTATTTGTTTATGTTTTTTTAAAAATTTTAATCATTTTTCAAGGAACTATATTTTGCTTTTTGAATTATTAATTGTGTAGTTGCATTTGCAAAATGTAGGTTTAAAGTAATGAGATTCGGATATATAGTAAACATTTTTTGCTTCGATTTTATTTCGGTTAAACTCATGTTTAACTGTGGTATTTTTTTAATAGTTGAATATCTACGTTATTGGATATTAATTGTGTTATATTTGTAACATTCATCGTTAGTTTGTAATGGTATATATGGTAATTATTGTTGATGTTTTAATAAAATAAGCGTAGAATGTTGTATAAATAAATAAGTCAGGTCAAAAAATTCATTTTTTTAAAGTTTATTTTTTTACACCGCTAGGAACTCAAAAACAATCAATCATCACCAACCCTGAAATTTGTCCGGTTGTTTGGTTTGCAATTTCATTTCCAAAGTATTTAGAGTATATACTAATAGGGTAATTTAATCAATTTTAAATATAAAAAAAAAAAAAAAAAAAAACCCGTGCCTTCAGGCAGAGGTTCTACCCTAGTATATAATAAATCAGAACTGGTATATTCATGGTTGTCGGATGAAAGACAAGACTTTAGACATTTTAAGGCCGTCCGATCAATTTTAACCTACCTATTTAATAAAAATTAGTCCGGTTGTTTCTTAAATCAGGACATATTTACATTTTGAGACATTTTGAACCGTCAGATCGAATATCTGATGGTTGAGATTACATTTGGAGACATTTTATATTTGAGACATTTTGGGCCCTTGGATCGAATATCCAACGGTCGAGATTAAATTATACCAATAGATATTTTTGGTCATCCGATCAGATTAGATCAAGGGTTGAGATTTTTTTTATCATTTTTTATCGTGGGATCGTTTCGATCCAACGGTTGTGGTTGATTTTGTTTTTTAAAAATCTCTCAAGTCACAACACTATAGTTTCTCTATCTACAAATAAACCCTCAAATCTCTCATAATCCCGCCATAATCGCAACTGCCTAATTTGCTCTCTCAATCTTATAGCCATCTCCATTCCCAAAATTTGACCTCCACATTTCCTTTTCAGATCCATTCCAACCCTCACAATCCTAATCGCCATCGCCGCTACTGCCAGAGCACCACCGCGCCGTCGCCATCTCTATCGCTGTCACCAGACATCGCCATCTCCATCGCACCATCAACACCATCGTCGAACCATCTCCATAGCCAGAAATTGGTTGTCGCTCTTACTCTTTTCTCTAGCTCGCTTCTCTCTCTCCCGTCGCCATCACCGCTCTGTCATCGCCCTCTCTCTACTTCTCTCCCTCGCTTCTACTGCCATCCCCATGTTATTGTAAACCTCAATCCCTTAATTTTTCTGTATCCCCTTTCATCTGCATCCCCTCCCTCTCGCCCCTAAGCTTCACCATTCAGCCCGTCTCTCACTCTTCCATTATCCATCCACCATATCCATTCCACCATCACCGAAAATCATCGTCGTCGTAGCCCTCCTGACATCGCCGCTACAGCCGGCGCATCGCCATCGTCGTTTCCTACGTAGTAACCCTCTTCGCTCAATCTTCGATTGATCCAGTTTTCACCGGCGGTAAGACTCCTTTCTCTCAGATCCAGGTCAATAATTGATTCATCACCTTTGTCTTGTACAAACCGTCAAAATTAGGGCTACAGCTGCTCTTTGCATTCATCCCTAATTCCCTATCGTTCTACAGTCTCCACTCTCTCTCTCGATCCTCTCTCTCAATCTCGCCGCCCTCGCTACCGCTTCAATTCACTGTCTTCACTACCACAATTTCTTCTCTCTGCAAATCCCTCCATCGCCATCGCAGTCAGCAGTCCCGGTTTCTCTCTATTGCGCCAACACTAGGGTTCCCTCTTCAGGCGAAGGATTTGCTCATTTCATCTCTTTCAACCACCAGGTATGTCCTCCATCCCTCTCTCTCACGTTCTTTGCCTTCTCTTCGTTCAAGCAATTGTACAATCGTCCCTCTCAACTCTATCGCTTTCTCACTCTTGGCAGAGGACTTCTCCGGCCCTTATGACGCCAATGCAATGGTGGTCAGCGGTGGCTGGCGATGACGGTGAAGATCGGAGATGGTTTCTCTCGGTGGTCCATCTATGGCACGCTCCAAATCTCGCCTCTCCCTCGCCACAGTTCGGCCTTCTCCCTCTCTTACCTCTGGTCGTCTCTCTCAAAATCCGTTGTATTGTAGGGTAGGCAATAGGGCTGCACCAGTTAACATTGAATTGGAAAATTGTCGTTTGAAAGTCAAATTACAATTTTCATGTTCATATGGTTTACACTATTTCCAAATTTAGGTTACTGAAATAGTTTATGCTTTTCTCCATTTATTTTGCAGTCAGATGGCAAGCTCGAATCGGTAAGTGCTTATATAGATGCTACAAATTGCTAACAGTGAATTGTGTAGATCTACAACTATTCTTTTTAGTTTCAAGATTTCTAAATTGTTTTTATTTGAACTCTTTTGGATTTAGAAAACTGTTTCTCCTTCCATGGCAGGTACACACCTATCTCCATCTTCCTCTCCGATTGATGAACATCTGCATATAGTAGTTGAACTCATTGTAGATCATTTGTGATTATTGTTTGAATTTATAACTAGGTTTCTCGAATTGGTTACTATTGAGGTTAGCTAAGAGCATGCAGTTAGTTCTCAATTTAGTTTCAGTTTCACTTAGTTCCAAAAACGATTGCGATTCAATTTTTGTTTCTGTATCTCACATATGCATTCATTCTTCAATTCTAGCATTACACGGAGTTGAAACCCTGCTATTGATTTATGGCCATTGTTGAATATCTTCATATCTGGCATTAATTGATTTGGTAAGTCCAGACATCTTCGTTGTTGTATAACTATATTGTTGTTGATTGATTTTATGGCATCTGGTACTGATTTTTTTTATTATCATGGTTGGTTTTGATTTTGTCAATGTGAAGGAACTTGAAGTTCTTAAGCTCAAATATAGGTGGTGTTTGTTTAATGTTTATTTTCAACGAAATCTTAGGAAATGTGTTTCTAATAATCAAACGCTACGAAAAAGAGGAATGTAAATATGTATGACAGTTTAATGCAATTTAATGCTTCATAAAAGCAACAATCACGGATGAACTGAAAAATATGCGGCCTTGGTTCTCTGTCTCTCTCCCTCCTCAGCAAATGGAATGTTTTCATATTTGGCTGATCTTAGAGATAGAGAATTTAATCTAGATTATCTATACATATTGTCTCCATCAGCAAAACCTGCAATCAAGTTATATTATCTTCTGTCTTTATAGCGAATATGCATGGTCTGTTATTTCTTTCTATATGTTTTGGTTGTGCATTTGTAATGTATGTATATGTGTATAAATTTATGAACTATATTCATTTGTTTTGTTGTTAATTATGCATTTGTTTTGAACTATTTTTTATTTGTATAAGAGTCTCTAATTATGCATTCATTTTGTAGAGAATCAGAGTCATGTTGAATTCCCGTGTTGTTCACCATAGCTTTCTTCTTCAAATACATTGCAGCTCTTAAGGTTGATCTTCATTTTCTTTCTCAATATTTCATTCGTATTGAAAAATAATGGCAATATTTTCAGTTTGTTTCTTTGTTTGTTCAATTGAATCAAATTTTGTTTGCTTTGTGACAACAAAGGCAAACCTATGCTACACGAGAAACTGCGATTCAGGACTATTTTGCAAAATGTCCCTGGCGAATGGCTGCCTCTAGCCCAGTTATACGCTAGTATATATAAATTTTAAACTTGTGATTATTTTATTATATATGTATATTTAAATTATGATAATTTGAAAGTTTATTTAATATTTTAAAATTAAAAATTAAATATAAATTATAATTATTTGGTTAATGTAATTATTTTTAAAAAATATTAAGAAAAATAATAATAATAATTTCCTTTTTTTTAAACGCGTTTCTCATAAAAACGCACTTTCTTTATAAAACGTAAGACTACGTAATCTGGGTTCCTAAGACTACATAATAAAACTTAAAAATATCAGAACGGACTAGTGAATAAATTTTAAATAATCATCAAAGTTGGTTGGATGAATTGGTTCTGCAATTTTTTTTTTACAACTTTGAGTTAACAAAAGATGATTTATTCGTAACCAAAATAAACCCAATTTCTTTTTACATAAACTGTGTTACTAATAATATATAATAAAATTTAAAAATGTCAAAACAGACTAGTGAATTAATTTTAAATAATCGTCAAAGTTGATCGGTTGAGCTGGTTTTGAAGTTTTTTTTTGGCAACTTTGAGTTAACAAAAGATGGTCTATCCTTAACCAAAATAAACACAATTTTTTTGTACATAATCTGGATTCCTAAGACTACCTAATAAAACTTAAAAATGTCATAAATGACTAGTGAATAAATTTTAAATAATTGTCAAAGTTGGTCGAATGAGTTGGTTCTATAATTTGTTTTTTGCAATTTTGAGTTAACAAAAAATGGTCTATCCGTAACCGAAATGAACCCAATTTTTTTGTACATAAACTGTGTTACTAAGAATACATACTAAAACTTAAAAAAATCAAAATGGACTAGCAAATATTTTTTAAATAATCGTCAAAGTTGGTCGGATGAGTTGGTTCTGCAGTATTTTTTGACAACTTTGAGTTAAAAAAAGATGATTTATCCGTACTCGAAATGAACTCAATTTTTTTGTACATAATCTAGGTTCCTAAGACTACGTAATAAAACTTAAAAATGTCAAAACAGACTAATGAACTAATTTTAAATAATCGTCAAAGTTGGTCAGATGAGTTAGTTCCGCATTTTTTTTTTGCAACTTTGAGTTAACAAAATATGGTTTATCCGTAACCGAAATGAACCCAATTGTTTTGTACATAATATGGGTTCCTAAGAGTACATAATAAAACTTAAAAATATCAAAACAAACTAGTGAATAACTTTTAAATAATCATCAAAGTTGGTCGGCCGAGTTGGTTCTGCAATTGTTTTTTTCAACTTTGAGTTAACAAAAGATGGTTTATCCGTAACCGAAATAAATCTAATTTTTTTGTACATAATCTGGGTTCCTAAGACTATGTAATAAAACTTAAAAATGTCAAAACGGACTAGTGAACTAATTTTAAATAATCGTCAAAATTGGTCGGATGAGTTGGTTCTGCATTTTTTTTGGCAATTTTGAGTTAACAAAAGATAGTCTATCCGTAGCCGAAATGAACCCAATTTTTTTGTACATAATCTGGGTTCCTAAGAGTACATAATAAAACTTAAAAATGTCAAAACAGACTAGTGAATAACTTTTAAATAATCGTCAAAATTGGTCAGATGAGTTGGTTCTGCAGTTTTTTTTGCAACTTTGAGTTAACAGAAGATAATTTATCCGTACCCGAAATGAACCTAATTTTTTTCTAAGACTACGTAATTAAATTTAAAACACTAAAAACGGAGTAGTGAATAATTTTTAAATAATCGTCAAAGTTTGTCAAATGATGATGCATTTTTTACTTATTAAAGTTTGAGTTAACAAAAGATGACATATTTTGGCTAATTTATTAAACTTTGAGTTAACTTTGACATTTTTTTTAGCGATCAATGAATTAAAATTTTCCAATTTTTGTATTAATTTCATTTTTTTTATAAAAATTATATAACAAATTTGCTAATTTTTTTGAAGTTATATATTTTTAAATTCAATATAATTTATATAAATTATATATAAATAGGTCTTTTATTCAAAATTAGTTACCCTTTTTTCATTCGAAATTTCTGAAAAATCAATTTTAAAAATAGGTCATTTTATTAATTTTTCAAATTTTAAATTACATTAATACAAACAAAATCTAATCTACTCAGTCCCACAATGTAGCCTTCATGTATTTTTTCTCGGTCTAAATTCTAAACTTTGAGTTAACAAAAGATGACATATTTTTGCTAATTTATTAAACTTTGAGTTAACTTTGACAATTTTTTAGCGATCAATGAATTAATATTTTCCAATTTTTGTATTAATTTCATTTTTTTTATAAAAATTATATAACAAATTTGCTAATTTTTTTTGAAGTTATATTTTTTTAAATTCAATATAATTTGTATAAATTATATATAAATAGGTCTTTTATTTGAAATTAATTACCCTTTTTTCATTCGGAATTTTTGAAAAATCAATTTTAAAAATAGGTCATTTTATTAATTTTTCAAATTTTGAATTACATTAATACAAACAAAATCATATCTACTCAGTCCAACAACGCGGCCTTCGTGTATTTCTTCTCGGCCTCCGAACAGGCACAAGCTTCTCATCTGCCGCCTGTGTCTCTACTTCCCACCATATGCAGCCTGTTGATGTAACACTTGTTGAATATGTTCATTACCCATCTCCGCCAACTGCGTAATGAAGCCCATGTCGAAATCCCTAAAGGTCCACGGCACAGGTGATACTTGTTGTACATGCCCTCCATGTAAAATAGGTTGATGGAGTGGTGGGAAATCCATCGACACGCGGTAAACATTGTCCATTGGAGTATGATAGGGGCCACCACTTGATGTTGAAGCTCTTGGATGACCTTGGCAAGAGCTGTAAGGCGTTTGGTGGTCCAGATATGTGAAGCTCGGGGGACCACTGGATGTTAAAGCTCCTGGATGGCCTTGCCAAGAACTGCAGGGCGTTTGGTGGTTCGGAAGTATGAAGCTCGGGGGACGAAAGATCACCGTCGGGAAAGGTGCCGAAGGTTGGGCGGGGGACGGAACAAGCACCGAAGGATGGGCGGGAGACGAGATAGGCATCGAATAATAGGCCGGGGGGGAACAGGCGCCGAAGGTTGGGTGGGGAAAGAGAATCGTTGCTATATGGTGCTTGTGTCGACACGATGATAATATATAAGTTTCGAGTTACAAGTGGATAACATATTTTGGATGTGAAGATGATCCATAAGATGTATTTTTCCACTCCGTACATAATTGCTAAGTTCATCTTGCAGTTGAAGCATCCCCTGACCCTAAATTAAACAATATCCATAAGTACATTTACATTATAAATGAATAATAACAACAATGATTTAGTAATAAATATTCTAACTTACCAATATGTGTGCCGTTACTACTGCTCCACGATAACCTTCGTCCGGGCATCGCAATGGATTACCAACAAACATTCGGGTGACGCGTCGATACCATATATAATAAGGATCGTCACACATCATCGGTATGAATGTAGGCTCTTATGTAACAACCGTGGCAAGCCTATTGTTCCACGCGTCAATATAGGAACTATAAAATTCTACCCAATTGATATCTGATCGACCACGACGATCGATCTTTTATAGTCTGTCGTCATTTGTAGGGTTAGTTGGTAGTATTCAGGCAAGGCGGCGATAATATCGTGTGTGTATGGTGTCCATACAAACTGCAGCTTAAAAAATGTCAATGAGACAATAATGACTAATAATTTTAACTTAAGTAGATGAACCGTAAATTAATGCACCTCTTCGAGTTCGAGATAGTCAAACGGATCTCGGTACGCATGTAACACATGAACAATTGTCTTATCAAGATTCAGTGGTGACATCCACAGGCATCCGTAAGGACCACATGGGAGCACTATATCCCCGAGATCAATTAGGTTGTCACCCTGCGTTGTTATGTGCAATTTGTGTGGTCTGATTGTAGGTAAATGCTCCCATGCCCAAATCTATGAATACACAAAAATAAATATATATAGTAAACGTTTGAATATAATATGGCCATATGTGCATGTGTGTGTGTATTAAAGAACCTGCAATAAAATTAGACATCCTGCAATCTGGTGCGCCGACGGCCTAGTAGCTCGACACAACTCTCTGTAAAATACTGCCAAACAAGCAACGCCCCAACTGTAAGTCCCAATGGAATCGAAGTCTTCCAGTAAGGGCAGGTACATAAACTTTACAGTTGTAGTTGATTTGTCGGGGAATAATACTCCTCCAATCATGTGGAGTATATACGCCCGAGCATACTGCTTGATCGTCTCGTTGTCGGCATCAACTGGTAATTGGCTAAAGGTCTCCAATATCCAGTTCAACTTTAGCCCATTATCTTTGATTTTTGTAGCCGGAGGCACCACTCCAAGGCTATCCACGCACATTTCTTGAAAGCCACTAAGCTCGTAATTGTTATCTGTGCCGGTCACGACAAGGCCTTCGATTGGTTAGCCCAATAAAATTCTCACATCCTCCAACGTTACCGTGCAATCCCCACATGTAAGGTGGAATGTGTGCGTCTCTTGTCTCCATCTCTCAACTAACACCGTGATCAAGGCGTGGTCCAATTTCCTACTGTCGAGACGGTATATCCCGTAGAGACCCGCAATGTGTAAATATCTAATTATCTTGTCGTCCAACTTCTCACACCATTTTCCTAACTCTGTTCGCCTGCACCTCAATGGGGTAATCTCTTCCTGCCCAATATGATATAAAAGCAAACTTTTTTAATTACAGCAAATATGATATACTATTTATGAATTAAAATTATAACTTGTAATTTGTACCTCCGAATACCAAATAGTAGAGGACTTATGGTTTGCTTGATTTGTCAATAGTGTAGGATCAGTCAGTCCAGAAATGATATCATCCATAATAACTGAATAATATCGTAACAGGAACACATTAATAACATTTACCAATAAACAAACAAATAACAGTAGCATTAAATTAAAGATTACATAAGATAATGAAATTAAACTAAACTATAATAATAACTTAAACAAAAGTACTATTTCTATTGTACTACTAAATAAATCTTCCATAGTAACTGAAAATTTAATAATACGTACATAATAATAACATTTAGCGATAAACAAAAATATAATAGTAACATTAAAATAAAGATTACTTAAGGTAATGACATTGAACTAAATTATAATAATAAATTATAGAAAAGTAATATTTCTACTCTTCGACTATTGCAGAAGCACAACTCCGTCCATAGGTCGTTGCCTTTGGGGACATCTTCGTTTGTCGTGCCCAGTTTGCATACACAAACTGCATATGTTAGTCAACGTCCTCTTCGAAACATCCATCTCGTTTTGAATTCTTGATGTAGATAGTCGTCTACGCCTAACAATCCTAAGACGGTGTGGATAAGGAAGCATGATTGGTAAGTTCGTCGGTGGCCAATAAGCTTTGTGTGGCATCGGACTGAAGTAGTTATGTCAAATCTATGAATATACTTCCATTGTGTACATACGATCCACTAGTGAAAATGGATCATCTCCAACAACAGTAGTCACAGCCATCATGTGGGAGCACGGAAAGTAATATATGACATATTTACCACAAAAACAACTAGGTTCCGGTCTAAGGAAGATAACTTGTTGATTGTGTCCCTCAGAATCTCGTTGCCTAGTTTTTACTTCAAAGCTCTCATCAATCCTGTGATAATTTTAATTTATAAATTGAACGACTTCAACAAATAAAAAAATAAACAACTTGAACACAAAACAAGTAATGCGTAATTACCTATTGAAGCTAACACCTTCATGTGTATTTCCCCTTACTTTATTCTTCCTTAGTTCCTCGACAACGTGGCGGGTATACTTAGTTTCATTGGCATTATCTCTGACTACCTCACAACGTCACTCATCAAAATATTTGACAGTGTGATAAAACATTATTTGAATTGCTGCGGTAACTGGAATATTTCTCGCCCCCTTAAGCACACTGTTAAATATTTCAACAAAGTTTGTAGTCAATATACCCCAACGTCTACCCTCATCGTGGGCCAGTGTCTATTTTTTAGCTGGTATTTTTTGTAACCAAGCCTTCGCCTCTGGTTTAAGCTCTCCAATTTTCTCCATAATTTGATCAAATTTTCTAATCTGGTGGGCACTGCCGGCTTTCTAGATAAGGTCCTTCAATTGTTGATTCCGGTATATTTTGATAAAGTTGCTCTGGATGTAGACAATATCAGTGATGTCCATGTGGTCTGCGAGATGGATTCTCCCAAATATCCCGAACAACAGACTTGATAAAGATGATTCTTAATGTAAGCCTATATTAATAGGAAATGAACAAGTATCGTCTCCTCTTTTTTTAACACTAGTGACTATACCTTCATACATACCCTTAATTACCTCAATGTACACATTGGATACCTGTTTCTTTTCTAATACCCACCACAAAACTTCTTTAGGTACCCTATCAGAAGCCTTTTTCCAGGTCCATAAATACCATACGTAAATCTCTCTTATTTTCTCTATATTTTTTCATTAATCTCTTGAATAAATAGATAGTTTCAGTGGTTGATCGGCTAGGCATAAATCCAAATTGATTCTCTTATATGCTTGTTTCATATCGTATTCTATTTTCTATCACTCTCTCCCAAAGTTTCATAGTATGACTCATAAGTTTTATACCCCGATAGTTCATGCAACTTTGAACATCCCCTTTATTTTTATATATGGGCACTTAGATACTCCTCTTCCAGTCGTCAAGCATTTTCTTAGTTATACTTTCTCGAAAGTCCCTCTTTCCTTCCCAACATATCCATTCAAATCTCCCCTAATAAATATTTTTTCTTGATTAAGTATACTTTGAACGACTTCGTCCATCTTCTCCCAAAATTCTCATCTAATATTTTCTTGCAATCCAACTTGGGGAGTGTACACACTAATAACATCAATCACCTCTCTTCTAATCACCAGCTTCATAACCATCATCCTATTGTCAATTCTCCTAATATCAACAACGCTATCTTTTAAATCCCTATCTACCATGATGCCTACCCCATTCTTATGTTTGTCCTTCCCCGTATACCATAATTCATATCCCGTACTCTCAATTTCTCTAGACCTCTATCCAACCCACTTAGTTTCCTGCAATCATAGAATATTAATCCTCCTCCTATTTATCACATCCACCAATTCTCGAGTCTTACTCGTCACCGTTTCAATATTCCAAGTTGCCAACCTAAGCCTATTCTCATGGACTAACTTTTTTATCCGTACCCATCCACCATAATGCGGCAACCCTCTCTCATTTGACACCGTTTCAGAGTGAAAACATGGCGCGTCGCTTCTGGGCAACGTCCTAGCCCATCCTCTCCCATTATTCACTATATCAACGTGGTAGAAATGTAGCGTGTCCCTAGTAGGGAATGCCCCAACGTTTAATATATTTGGATTCATGTCATGAAAGTTCTGACAAAATTTTTCACTGGCTGTCAGCTACCTAACGCAACTCTCTTCCTTTACCCAAACTTGGGACCGGCTATGTATAAGGAATAAAGCATCGAACCCCACAGCCAGAATTATTTAAATGTCATTATTTAACAGTAAAACTAATTCAAACTGAATTTAAAAAGAAAAAGAACACACTAAATATTTTCATAATTAGTATGTAATAGGTAAAATAAAAGAAAAAGTAATAGTTTATTGGATAAATGCTAAGCATGAATTCTATTTAAAGAAGAAAGAAATCTTAGGTGGTGTTTGGTTAGTGTTTCCATTTTTCTGCATCCACGCATCCATGTCACTAATTTGGGATGAGAATTTTATTTCTGTTCTAGAGTATTTTGGGAACAGAAACACGATTAGTAACGTCCATTATTTTGAGATTATTTATTTTAATTTATGAAAACAAAAATAGAAAAACAAGTTTGGTAACGACTATTATTCTGAAATTGTTTTCTTTAATTTATGAGAATAGAAATTGAAAAACACGTTTGGTTGCAATATTTGTTTATTTTTTATTCTTCTTTAAATGTACAACAATAAATGCACATATTTCCGAGCTATTTTTTTTTTCTTTAAATATATGACAATAAGTATATTCCCTAACATTTTTTTTCTTTATAACAAATCCAAAAATTAAACTAATCTACAACATTAATTAAAAATAAATATCTCCATAGCCACTCCTCTCTCTCTAGTCGTTCTGAAGACTCCATAGTTAGTTCTCTCTCTCTAGTGGTTTCGAAGACTCCATAGCCAATTCTCTCTCTAATTAGTGTTTTGAGACTCCATGGCCGGTTGTCTCTCTCTTTATGGAGTCAAAGCAACAATCAATGCACATAGCCATTTTAACAACATAGGGAATAGGCCACCTTATCCCTTTCACCAAGTTTGCTAAGCAACTCAACCTCTCCGCTATGGTGGTCAACGTTTTCGGCATGGGCGCCATCGATGTAGCAGCGGATTTTCGAATCCCTCGATACGTTTTCTACACTTCGCCCGCCATGGCTCTGGCGAACTATTTTTATTTTGTCGATTCTTAATAAATGTTGCTCCGACGAGCACAAAGACTTGCCCACTTGGAGAGGAGAAATTTTTTGAAAGAATCTTTGGACTGAATATTTTGAGAGAAAATGTATGTTTTCTTTAACTATTAGCTTTTTCTCGTGACCAATTCAATTAGTGTCAGTAAAGTGTCAAAAATGGCTTGTTTAGAGATAGAAACTCTCAAAGAAAAACTCCATGAGCTCTTCTCCGAGGAAGAGGATGGGCTTGAGCCTTGAGATAAGTAAAAAGAAAGTGAAGAATGATCATGAAAATCTAGAAGCAACCATGGAAATGGAGGAATCAAAAGAGGAAGACGAAAAGATGAATGAAGAAGAATCAATTCCAAAAGGGGCTCTTATCCAAGATTTGGAGATGGGACTCCTACATGTTCATGAGAACAAAGTTGATCTCCCCATGCACACTCAGACAAAGTCCTTCAAGGATGTCCTGAACGGGAAAAATGATAGTCCTAAAAGGGTCCTTCAACAGGTTTACTTTGATGCTGATGGTGAGGACAATGGGTGAGGAGAACCGAAACGCAAACTTGAAGGAAGACATGCAAGGGGATAGGATTCCTGAGGTGATTATCCCTGATTCAATACTATCCCATATTAGGGATAGGTGGAAGGATACCTTGATCATCAGGATAATGGGCAGATCGATTGGGTATAGGGTCCTCTGTGATAGGGCTAGGATGGTCTGGAAACTTCAAGGAGATTTTGAGCTCATCGACCTCAACTATAGCTTCTACTTGGCCAAGTTTGACCGAATTTTTTATTCCCATATGGTCTTTACATAGGGTCCTTAGGTTATTTTAGACTGTTAGGAAGTGGGATCCGGACTTTAGGCCGGAGTACACAAATTCGCGAACAACGGTTTGGGTTAGACTCCCAAACATTCCCTTTGAATACTACGAGTCACCGATCCTTCACAATATCGGGAGGAAACTAGGGAAGCCGATGAAGATAGATGGTAACACAGCGGCGTCATATAGAGGTAAGTTTGCAAGGATTTGTGTGGAAATCGACCTTAATAAACCTCTGGTGGCCCGTTTTCGTATGAGGGGTATAGTGTTTAAGGATGAATATGAAAGCCTACATGGATTTTGCTATACTTGTGGCCGCGTCAACCACTGCACAAAAATGTGTCCCTATGGGAAGAATACAGTAGGAGAGGCCGAAGCACCGCCTAAGAAGGTGACCAAAAATGATGATCAATCTCCAACTGGCATTGACATAGGTTATAAAGCTAATGATAATCATGAAGTCTACGTCACATCCATGGTGACGGAGCTAGGCAGGAGGAGCCCATTACCTTGGATACAGGGGAAGATGGGTATGAGCCATGGCTGTTGGTCAAGAAACAAGGCATGTTTAGGGCTAATAAGCCCAAAAGAAACTCAAATAGGTCTAATAAAGGGCCCAACGTGGGTGCCTTTCATTATAATTCCGGAGAAAAAGGTCCAAAAGGGAAACCCAGATAGAACTGGGCTCAGGATCGAGACTAATACCTCGGGTTTGGGTAGGGCCAATCGGATTACCAAAGAGCATAACTCAACCACCATGGTAATCTAGATAAGAAGAGTTCTAACCCTATGATACCTAACCCTAGGTCTGATGCTAACTGATTTGGGAAAGGAGAAGTCTTAGGGGCACGTGGCTCGATGAACTCAGAAGGTAGGAAAGGCTCTTAAGTATCATTAGCTCCCAAGGCCATGTTTGTCTTCTCTATGGGCTCCGTCTGCAGTAGGCGACGATGGGGATGTCTAGGAAAGAGACACTTCATTATGTCACCGCCATTGCCGATCTATCCATCACATCCTATTATGGCTCCTTTTCGAGCTTATCTTCTTTCTCCCCTCCTTCGCAAACTCAAAAAAATCCTCATTCCAAACACCCATCACCCATCATCCCCCACTAAACCTCCAGACAAAAAAATCTCGATCTCAGGACAAAATATAGAAGGGATTCAAACAAATCTCCTCCAAAGATTCCCATTTTCTATGTTTCTGGAGCAAGCGGAGGAGGCGATACAGTGTGTGGAAGTGTTTTGGTTGGTGGATGAAGTGAGATTGTCAGTGAAGATCATGGAACGGCGAGCTCCAAGGCCCCCGTTCATGGAGATATCAATATAAAGCATGAAGGCATAGGATATGCTAGTGAAGAAGTGCAAAGCTTTACTAAAGCTAAGTGAGTCTGACCATCTTCCTAGCTTCTCTTTCAAAATATTTATGCGGATTCTTACCTGGAACTGCCGAGGCGCCGAAAATAGCCAATTCCAAAATGCTTTTTGGGACATTTTCAATTCCAAAATGCCTGAGATCATAGTCCTGATTGTGACTAAAGTAGAAATGGGTAATATGGAATTTTTTTTTGTTTCCCTAGGATTCACGGCGACGACACACATTGACCCTATTGGTCGATCTGGGGGTATTTTTGTTCTTTGGTGCCCTGATAAAGTCACAGTCAACCAAATACATGTTACCAACCAAGTCATATATGCTAAAGTGTCCATGGTGGGCTATGAGGAATGGGTCTTGTCTGCTGTCTATGGTCATCTGAACTCCTATAGGAAAAGTGGGAGAAAATGAAATACTTCTCCCAGCACAATTATTCTTCCTGGCTGGCAGCAAGTGATTTCAACAACATCAGTACCCAATCCGAGAGGACTGGTTCTGCTAGTGCCCAGTACATTCGCCGTATCAACTCCTTTAATTCCAATGTGGCAGCTTATAGCCTGAATGACGTGGGTGCAAGTGGATCAACCATGACTTGGTCTGGAACCAACATGCATGGGCTCAAGGTGAGTAAGAGATTAGATAGAGCCTTGGACAATAAGGGTTGGTGCTCTACTTTTCCTGAGGCTAGGGTTGAGAAGCTCCCATGTACGTACTCTGATCACTCTACTCTTATCATTCATGTTCTAGGTATTAAGTTTTTGAATTCTTCTGGTCCGTTCATATTTGAAGCCATATGGCTAGACCACCCTGACTTCAAATCTTTCATTGACAATACCTGGAAAAGTGAAGATGTTAACTTGACTTGCAACTTAGATAATTTTACTAATGAAATTAAAACCTGGAACAAAGAGGTTTTTGGGAACATTTTTAAAATTAATAAACATATTTTAGCTAGACTCAAAGGCATCCAAAAAATACCAAGAAACCAACTTTTCTAATAGATTGGATGCCCTAGAAAGAACCCTGAAAAAGGAGTATGCTGATATCCTAAAGAGGGAGGAAATATTTTGGCACCAAAAGTCTAGAATTCAGTGACTTTCTGTTGGGGATAAAAACATTAGGTTCGTCCATGCTACTACTAATCAAACAAGAAAGAATAATAGAGTATCTATGATTAAAGATTCTAATGATAATTGGCTTGATAGCAAGGAGGACATAAAAAACCATGTTAGGGGTACTTCTATGATTTGTTCTATGAGAACCCCCCTATGATTTCTTGCAATTTTTTGGAGGACATGGTGTATGTCCACCCTATCAAGCCCTATTATCACCAATTTCTTTGCTCGGTGCTAGATGATGAGGAAATTAAAGCTAACCTATGTAATATAAAGGACCTGAAATCCCCTAGTCCTGATGGCTACCAAGCTATCTTCTATAAGAAGAATTAGGATAAGATGGGCAAAAATCTATGTGATTTTGTTAAAGCCTGTTTCAATAATAGGAATATGCCACCTAAAATGAATGAGACACTTATAGTGCTTATCCCCAAAATTGACACTCTTGAGAAAATTAACTAGTTTCTCCCTATAAGTTTATGTAATGTTCCTTATAAAGAGGTTACAAAAGCTTTGGTTGCTAGGCCCGCCCTCTCTTAGCTGATATTATTGGCCCTTTTTAGAGCAGTTTATCCCAAGTAGGAAAACTATTGACAACATCATTATTACCCAAGAACTGCTCCACAAACTTAAGAAATCTAAGGATAAAAAAGGGGCATGATTATCAAAATTGACCTTGAAAAAACTTATGACAAACTTAACTGGGATTTTCTTGAAATTATTTTCAACTGTCCCAAGAATTCGATGAGTTGGTTATGAACTGTGTTAGAAAAGCTTCAGCTAGGGTTTTATGGAACGGGGGAACCTTCTAAGGCTTCTCCCCCAGGAGAGGCCTTAGACAAGGGGACTCCTTGTCCCCGTACTTGTTTGTTTTGTGCATGGAGAGGCTATCTTGCTTGATTAATGAGGAAGTCTCTCAAAAGAGGTGGCAGGGTTCGAAGGTGGCCAAGGAAGGGTTCCATCTCTTTTTTGTAGATGATATCCTCCTCTTTGCCAAAGCTAACAAGAGAAGTTGTGATTCTATCGTTTGTACTTTGTCTTCCTTCTCTACTGCTTCGGATCTGGTTGTAAATTTTAATAAATCCATAGTCTATATTGCGCCTAAGGTTAGTGTCTCTATTGCCAGAGACATCAGCAATAGCCTAGGGATTCTTATTTGCAAGAATTTAGGGACCTATTTAGGTACCCTGCTCTTCCATGAGAGATTCAATGGGAGACATTTTAACTTTATCCTAGAAAACATACCGAAAAGGCTTTCTAATTGGAAAACCTCTAATCTATCTATTGAGGGTTGGGCCACTTTGATCAAATTTGTCTTAACTTCGATTCCATTATATTCTATGCAGACTAATCCCCATCACCTTAAGTTTTGTGATAAGATTGACAAAATTGTCAGAATTTTTCTTTGGGGGGATTAGGAAGAGAAAATGAAGTTTTACCTTATTAATTAGGATAAGGTTTGTTCCCCGACAAGTTTGGGAGGTCTAAATATCAGGAAAGCTAAACTCTAACTCTGTCTTCATGTCTAAACTTTCTTGGAAAATTGTTTCTAACGTTAACAATTGTCTTTGGGTTGATATAGTGGTGAACAAATATAATCTTGATAGAAACCCCAAGTCTTAGGTTAAACGCTAAGGAGGTTCTCACATTTAGAAAGGTATTTTTAAATCTAGCACCATCATTTCTAAAGGTTTAAAATGGAAAATCGGTAACAGTGTTAATGTTAATCTTTGGATTGATTGGTGGTGCGTGGATGGACCTTTGGGCAATAATGAGCTTCAAAAAGATTTGATCTTAAGGTTGCGAATATCCTGGATGATTCAGGTAGTAGGTTTTTTCTGCCAATCATCCATCTTATTTCGGACAACCAAGTCAACCACCTGCAGGACTTGCCCTCCTGTCAGGTTACAACACAACGTCCTATAGGACATATCCTCATGTTAGGACCAACAACAACTCATAGGACATTCCCTCCTATCGAGACCACACTATGGCATAATAGTATAATAATAAAAATCATTTTTCACATTTAACTATTTACTTGATCCATTTAAAGTTAAGAAATAAACAATTTTAAGAAATCTTTTCGTTTGACATTTTAGTACGAAAACAAAATTTAGCAATTTACATAGAAGATAGTACACTCACCTTGATATTTAAACCTCTATTATGCTATCGTCGAAATATTGTCGTAGTCGGCGTCGCTATTATGCTACCCTCTTGACGGGTGAGGCCTGAAAGAATAACGTATTAGACATCTTAGGGCACTGCTCTCCTAGAACTCTAGTTGATATACCTGGAAAATTCCCCCAACTGCGTCCGGTTAGACAAAGGTAGCACGGTAGGGCGGTGGGCGCCAAATAAGGTAATGTCGGTCAGATGGGGTAAGGCGACGCTTATGGACGGTGCCCCTAGAAGGCACTTTCTCAAAGTAGCCCTCCAGTCCGGGACACGAGTTGATTGTAAAGAAATCGTGTCATGGACTTAAGAGAAGGGTTTCCTAGGGTGCCTGGTCCTTTCGATACGCAGGAGCGCAACACGGTGGTTGGTCCCTCGTGGTTGGTCATCGAGAAGTTCTTCGTAGTCAGATTCATTCAAGAATCCTTTCATGTTATCTTCATTTAGTACATGCAGGAGCACCTTCCCTTTTAGAACGTCAGACTTATAGTCAACTAGTAGGGAGAGGTACTTAGCTGCAGGCCCTCAAACCTGATCAATGCCCTGTCCTTGGTGGATGACCTTAGTCTTTCCCCGGGTACAAAATATTGACCTCCGGAGAGGGTCTAGTTGTCACGCTCGAGTTGAGTGCTGGGATGAGACTTGTAGAGAGTCATTCACAACGCTGAGAGTCAGGATGTTGATCTGGATAATCATACGCAACTCAGGGAGTTAGAATTCCATTGAGGAGAATCATCCGCGATGCCAGAAGGTAGGATGTTGATCTGGAGAATCATTTGCGACTCTGGGGGTCGGAATGCTGCTGAGAAGAATCACTCGCGACGTCGGGAGTTGGGATGTTGATTTGGAGAATCATTTGTGACTCAGGAGGTTAGAATGCCATTGAAGAGAATCACTCATGATGCCAAGAGTCGGGATGTTGATCTAGAGAATCATCCACGACTCAGGGGGTTAGAATGTTGTTTACAAGAGATAACACAATGCACATTGCACAAAATACCTTCTTTATTCTAATAAGCAAAAACCATTACACTTTGTACAAACCAAAAGTTATTTACAAAGATGGATCTTCCCCCACAAAAGTAGCGCTTTAGATGGTCATCGTTCCACGGGTACTTGAGCGGCACACCCTCCTCTATTTCAAGATTATACGTGCCCGAATGTGCGACCCTCATGACTCTGCACGTCCCTGGAACTGAATCCGCCATGGATGACATTGATTTCATCATCCATGCACTGGTCATCATCCCCAGCCTAAATCCTCTAGGGCACTGGACGATCACGGTTCTCCCATTTTCTTTGGGACCGAGGCTCTCCTCGAGGTTCATTCTCGTTGGGCTGCTCCTGATTTCCTCCCTGAACATAGTTCCCGAGATAGACTTTTCAGATGAGAGCTTCAATATCCTGTCAAAACTGGAGGCAGTTTTCTGTAGAGTGACCCCAGTCTTGGTAGAATTCACAGTACTTGTTCATTGATCTCTTGGCCAGCCTCCCTCTCAAGGGCAGTGGAGAAGGGAAGAAATTATGCCTTGAGTTTTCTGCGAAGATGGCGGCTACCAAGGCCGTGAGTGGAGTGAACCCTGGTTGGTGACTTTCTAGAAGAGAAAGTGGCCTCTTGTCCCCCAGCATAGGTCATGATCTCCCTTCATCTCGTAATATTCTCAAGTATTGGGCTTGATTTGGACATCTATCCTTTGACTCCCTCGATTTGTTCACTCTTTCTCTCTCCTTCCTGGTTGCAGCACGAAGGTCAACACCATGGAAACTAGTTCCTCAGTCTAGAGCCTGATCGAGAGTAGGAGTAGGATTGGAGCAGAGGTCATAGGACAACCTCTAATACTGGAGCCCATCCACAATGGCATTCAATGCTACACTTTCAAGGAGGTTGTTGCACGCATTCGCTTCTCGGTTGAAGCATTTGACGTAGTCTCCCAAAGATTCATTGGGCTCCTATTGAAGAGCAAGAATATGAGCCATGGTCTTCGGCCTCCGTTGGGAGCAGCTAAAACGAGCTAGGAACAATTGCTCAAGCTCCCTGAAGGCAGAGATGGATACCAGACTCAAACCCTGGAACTAAAACCTCTTAGCACCTGTGAAGATGATGGGAAAATCTCTACACCACAGACTTACAAAGTCCACTTGTATATCCATATGATACTTAAACATGGACAGGTGGTCAACAGGATCTGACGTCCCATCATACGGACTCATCCAAGGGTGAGAAAAACGCCTCGGCACTACTTCTTCCAGAAGTTACTCTACGAAAGGAGACCTCACCTTCGTAATAACGCCTTGTCCTACCTGGCCTCCATTCACCTCTTGGAGGTGGGCTTCCATGTCAGCCAGGCGACGCTCCACTACCTCTCCTGCTCGAATCTCCACCCATATATGACCGAAGGCAGATCGGGCCATAGAGTGACTGAAGAGAGACGAGTAGGAGCCGATTTTATGTTCGTGCCATCTCCTAAGACCGGACCTGGTTGGCCGATGGGGAGCTCAATTGTCGATACGTCCCTAGCTGCATGTCTGCACAGTACTGAATGAGGTAAGGATCTCGGCATTATCAAGGAGGCCCTCCACAATCCTACAGACTCATGGTCATGAGGCGGAGGGCGTTAAGCGTGCACCCATTCAGAGATTCCACACAATCATTATGGTCTAGGGGTCGCTCCTCGGGCCCTTACAGTCTGGAGAGCTAGTCTCCCCTAGGTGGGAGGAAGCGACAGGCGCGCAAGAAAGAGCTGCACACATGACTTGAACTCAACCATCTGACGCTCGAGAAGATCAATTCGAGATGTCTCTATGATTCTCGAGGTTTGTCTCACAGCCCCAGGTGGCAGGATAGATGGCCATGTCTGATCTTGGGGGGCAATTATCCTTGTTGGTGGGAGTTGAGGGTGTAGCCTTGGAGTTCTTGACATGTCTTTTCTTTCTTCTATTCTAGGTCTATCTGTCTGATCAAACCTTACAATAATCCAAGCTCAACTAGGTAGAAAACAATGATCAAGGGAAGGCTTTTTGCATAGTTTCCACAGATAGCGTCAAACTGTTGGTATATAAAATCGGTACACACCTCAAGTATGGATTAGTTGGGTGATAGGTGTTCTTTTGTTGAGGTGGAGTCGGCAGTTGAAAATTCTTTAAGTGAGTTGTACTGGGTCTTGAGAAAACTAACATGTTGTGTCCGTACTCATGCTCTTTAGGGAGTGGTATCTGCAGAAGGCTCAAACCGAGATTTGTCCTGATGAAACCCCTTCGGCGTGAGAATAAGAGTTTAGAGAGAAAAGGCAAAATAACGCGTCAAGTAAGCAAGTGAACTCAAAGCATGCACGTAATAAAACATACCTTGGGCTTGCATAGACCTTGGTATATATAGGCATTAGCGATGATTAGTCGGGCCTAAACACGGTTAATTAGGTGAAACCATGTGTTTAGCCAATAATCCAGGGCGCTTAGGAGATAATCATTGGACTAGGGCTTTTGGGCCCATTTGACGAAGCCCACGGGTCTCTGTCAGGCCTGTGGTGGTGAGCTGGTGGAAGAGAGTGGAGATCCGTGGAGTCCTGGAGGAGAAGCAAACTGGAATGGGGAGCTGGTCGAGGCGAACGGCTAAGTCCCCGAAGCTGGCTGTCTAGGGCATGGCACAGAGATCGGGGCAGCATGTCCCTATGGGACACCTTGCTCCTCCCTAGGTACAAAGGAGATTACAGGGAGCAACCGTGATCGGCGTATGTTCAAGCGTAGCGCTCAGATTTTGAAATGTATCCATATCACTACGAGGATGGACACGTTGTTGGGTCCTAGGTGCTAATTTAGTGGTGCCCAAAAATACCGTTATCAATATATATATTAACTATTTACACTAATTACCTTCTAAAATAAAATAAGTATTAATTATATCTCAAAATTTTTAAAATTATATTTTAAATAATACAATGTCCCAAAATCTTTAAAAGTCAATTTTAAAATTAACATTTAATTCCTAAAATTTTAAAACTAAAATTTTAAATACCATATTAGCCCCTTAAAAATTTTAGGATAAAATTTAAATGTCACAATGGACCCTGTTATTTTCTAAATGTTCTAAAATACAAGTAGAGATATGCACATGTAAAAATAGGGTCTTACGTAAATTAATTGAACTTAATTGGACATAAAATACCATTTTCGGACGAGCGACTTGGGGTGCCTATATCTTCCCCGAGCGTAACCGACCCCTGAGCTATTTTAAATGAATATTTTGTTTGATCGTATCATTGGAGTCAAATTTTCTTAGGTCTTTTAAATTACTTTTCTAAAAAAGTTGGTGACCTAACTTAGCACACTAATTAAACCCAATACTAGGTAGCGACTCTATTTTTCAAAATGGTCTAAGTACTTTTCTAAAAAAAATCAATGGTTTAAAAAATTCATTCTCTTTACACTTTACTATACCATTACGCTCTTTTAAAACCTTTCGGGAAAAAAGGGGTCTGTCACTGGGCTTCCGCGAAGATGGAGAAGAGAATGGCTTGGGAATGGGTTGGATGAAATGATAAGAGTTAAGCCTCATTAAATGTTGCTAAAATACCATGCGTGTCTCAAAATAGAGAATGGGTTGAAAATAGAAAAAAGCGAGAGGAAAAGTAATCAACAAGTTTTTATTTCTCACATTCTTAAAAAATTCAAAAATTACTCTTAAAATATTTGAAATAATTGGGAACAAAAATGAGTTTATATACATCAATCCTAAAATTTTGAAAATGAGAACAAGAGAATCAGAAAACACTAACCAAAGGGACCCTTACTAACTATAGTTAACTACAGTAATTGTAGGATCCAAAATATAAGAATTATTTCATCCTGCCTTTTATGGCACTGAATTCCTTACTCCTACCATTTGTCAATAATTGTTCTTTAAAAAAATAAAATAAAAAGACAAATACCAATAATCCTAAATAATATTGCGAAATTGGAGAGAAAAAAAGCCACTCACTCTCATTTTGTGGCCCTATTTTTGTCTTAAATTAATCCTCTAAAAACTAATTCTATCCTTTAATACTTCAAACATTACATTTATCCTTAATTATCATTTTTTAAAATTTCACATTTTCCTTTCTCATTTATTTTATTTAATAAAGTTCTTAAACATATTATTTAGATTTTAATATATAAATTGAAGGAGGGGAAAAAAAAAAAGCAATAATAATTCCTATATTATAAAGTAACAACACAAAATATTACATAAATCACTGACAATATAGTATATTAATTAAATTTTGAACACTCAATCACCTATGATTATTCTAAAAATTAAATTTTAAATTTAATTCTGAATGCACCAAGACAATATGATAATATAACTTTAGTGAGATAATTAGTCAGGATGGACGTAAACTGGGCCATACACACTTTACTATAAAACCAAAACATAAATTTAATTAATTTATATATTATTCTATTTATTTATTAAAAAAAAATAATTTGTTTAAAAATATGCACCATGACTAATTTTTGAAATTTAATTAAATGTTTATTATTATTTTTTTGGGTACACGAGGAATTCAACCCTAGACTTTGTACAAATATCACTAATTATATATCTAGTAGGCTTTGGGACGTTTTTTTATAAAATACCTCCAATTTTTATTAAATACTATTTTCGATTCGCACGGCCGTTGGATAGTAAATGATAAAATAACTCTGACTCAAACGGCAGTTTTCAGCCCGTTGCTAACTCTGATGACTGATCCTCTTACAACCCTCTCATCTGTATCGAACGCTTCGCCATTTTTCTCGCTCCCCAATACTCTCTCTCCTCTCTCTCTCTCTCTCTCTACCTCGCCGTTCTTCTGCTTCATCGCCTTCTTTAGCGTAATTGTTGGGAATAATTCACTAGCTTTGTTTCGCATCCTCGATCATCGAGATTTTGAATCTTCGAGACGTTGAATTGAAGAATTTTGAAGCCACCAGATCTACATGGGGATTATGAGTCGAGTCTCCTTGTTGCTTACTGTTTGCTCTGTTCTTGACCTCCACAACAGATTTCTGAGGTACTTCTTCATGGACGCCGTTTCGTGTTTGAGTTTCCAGAGTCTAAATGGAGGTTTCGGGTGTGGATTTTTGGTGTTTGGCTGCTTCAAACAGTTGTTCACTGTTCTGGTTCTTCTACTGTTGTTTTGCTTCGGACTGAAGGTTCTTCAATTCAGTCGTTTTCTCTGTGATTTCGGGGGAAATTCATCGGAGTTCTCGTCGGAAAATGTTTTTGACGAGACTTTATTCGATTCGGAAGTTTCATGGAAAGAAAACGTTGATAATTATGGTGATATTAAGAAGGCCAAAGTTGAATCGGACGAAGAAATTAATGACGATAAAGAGCTTTACGACGAAGATAAACTGTTCGACGTTATGTCTCTGAGAAAATTGGTGAAGCTCGAGCGGAGGAGAGAAAACGCCGCCCGTTCTGAGCTCGAGAAAGAAAGGACGGCGGCCGCAACAGCCGCGGAGGAGGCAATGGCCATGATCTTGCGGCTGCAGAACGAGAAGAGTTTGATCGAATTGGAGTCCAGTCAATTTCGTCGGCTGGCGGATGAGAAATTCCTCCATGATCAAGAGGTGATTCGATCATTAAGGTGGATCGTGATGAAACACGAATCCGAAAGAAGCGTTCTGGAAGATCAATTGAGATCGTGTAGGAGGAGATTAAAGAAGCTTCATTGTAATGGCAATGAAGGGGATGATCAATTATTATTGGAAGGAATTGATGAATCTTTGAGATTCTTCAATGCTAAATTGGAGGATACTCTTGGTGATGGGTTGTTCAGTTCTCTTGATCATATGGATTCTTCCCCACTCTGATCTCTCAAGGTACCTTCAATGGCGTTTGTTTCGCTTCCTAGAAAACTTGGAATTATGTTCTAAAAAAATTAGGAACAATAAAAAAATACGAATGGAAAAAAAATTGGTGGGAGGTCCCAAAAATTCGCAAATCAAATTAAACTTTATTTTTAGTCTCATCTATTAGAGTTCATACAAGTTAATGTTCTGCATCAACTGATGGCAGTCACTAGACTCCAGCCACCAAATTCCGTCCATCGTCGATCATCCTGAATTTTTTTAGTTACATTGCTATTTTTCATTTTTATTTTGTAATATTTTTTTATTGTATTATTTAGTTTATATTCAATTAACTTTTCAATTGTCGGTGCTCGAAAAATACACTAAAAAATATATTTAAAAATATAACTAAAAAATAGATTAATTTTTTTTAATAAAAATTCACTAAAATATAACAAAAAATACACTACAAATATATGTAACTAAAAAAGACACTAAAAAATAGTTACACAACTGTCGGTGTTGAACTTCAGCAACCGAAAGTTGGAATCTGAAGGCAAGAAAACGGTGAGCGGCCACATAGGGTGACATCAGTGACTAGAGATATAAATGAATATTAACTATGAGATTAAAACACAAGATAAATAATATAACGAATGGATATTCAATTTAAAATTAATTAGAATAAATTGTAAATTAGACTGTGTAATTGGTTATAGTCTCAATTATCCGAAAAACAAATTTGTTTTGTATTATCCCCGAAGTGCATAACAAACTTGTTCCAAAGCTTACGTTTTTGCTCCATATTTTCGAAGAACAATAGCAAAAATTTCTGAACAAAAACATGAAACAAGTTTCACCTTAGTATTTTTCTTTGTTCTTTTTTTTTTTTTTTTTTTTTTCCCATATATTTGTTTCAATTCCTAAAAAAAAAAAAAAAGAGAGAGAGAGAGAGAAAAGAAAAGAAGGAGGACAGTCAGTGGAAGGTCATAAAAATGATACAAATTTAATAAAAAGTCTTAAATCAAATAACAACTTTAGTTTTAGTCTAATCCATTTAAGCTTATAATGTTCCAATTAGGGTTATCTCACCAATCACCGGCCCACTGTCACCAACTACCGAACTCTGGCCACCGGATTCTAGCAATTGCCGGTCATCGAAACTCCGGTCTCCAGTAGCTAGAAATATTTTTAGTTACATTCAACTATTTTTTAATAATATTTTTTTAATATACATTTTAATTATAATTTTGCAGTTATATTCAACTAATTTTTGGGTTGCCGGTCGCTGAAAAATTATGTGAATGTAAACTAAAAATATACTGAAATGTAACTAAAAATACACTTAAAAGATGTACTTAAAAATTACATTAAAAAATAGTTACATGTAACTGAAAAATATATGAAAAAAAAGTTACACGTAACTAAATAAATTTCGGCGGCCAATGGATGAACTTTGACGATCGGAGTCCTAACATCCAAAGGCGGGTTGTGGTAGGTGACTTCAACGATAGACGATGTAAACTTAGTTGAAAGCATTTAATTGAAGATATAAGAGAATATTGACCATAAGACTGAAACACAAGTCAAAAGGTTAAAATATGAATTAGATATGTATTTGGGACTATTGATTAATTATTTTTAAAAAAGGGTGTCTTTCATTAATTTAAAAAGACGATTATTCATCTCAAAACATGTAATCTAGTGGATATGTATCTAGTTTTCTTTGTGAAATGTTTACAGTTTAATCCTCTCACCTTAAAACAAAAAATAGAAGGTGTTAGAGATCAATTTCCTTGCCTATAAAAAAATATAAAAAATAAAAATAAGAAGATGATTATTCAGTGTAGTGGTTTATGATGAAACATATGTATGGAAGTGAAATTTTGATGATAGACAATGATTGACTACCAAAAGTGTAATGTTTTTGCTATTGATTGGACATCATCACTTATCGGTTCATAATAATTTGTGGTCCCCTTACTTTCAATGATAAATTGGAAACTTCTAAGTTCTGGTCCCCTCGCTCAATATTTGATCCAACGGTGGGCGTTTGTTATTCTTTTTTTCCTCGAATTTTCTTAGACACAAAAATAAAAAAAATAAAAATATTTTTGTCCTGATATCAAGGAACATAATATATATATACTTTTTTTTTTTCCTTCTGTTTTTATGCTTCTGTTCTCACTTTATTAGGAGCAAGAAAGAAACAAAGAAAAAGATTTAAGGCCATATTTTTATCTACTTATTTTCTTATGAATTGATTTCTATATTTTTTCATCTACTTATAATTTAACTAAATTTACGTATATCATCGTTGTACTTTAGTTAAAATTTTAAAAACATATGATCTTTGTTAGCTAGTTAATCTAAGTGGTTTTCTTCTTCTTCTTTTCTTCTCTCTTTTTTTTTTTTTTTTTTTTTAATAGTACTTGAATTTAGAGAGGATCACACTGTAAGAAAGGATCGCCTACTCTATCACTCCTACCAAGTTTCTTGTAAGAATTTTTCTACCGAGAGTAATTTCTGATAATGAACTTTCGGTGTGAGAGTGAGTAAGCTGATAAGAAATAATTGCTATGGACTTTTCTGGAAATTTTGAACTTCCCTTGCAAGATCTTACCCTCCAACTATCTATAAGAGCGGTTGGTGGGAAATAGATTCCCAAGACCAATCTTCCCAACGGAATTAGTTAGTGTAAATTTGTGGGCCATTAGAGAGGCTGCATGCATCATGCATGGGACAATCCACGTGATTCCACTGGGCGGGTATGTGAGGTTCCGGACAAGGCTGGTCTTGGACCTCACGGTGAATCTCGGATTGACCTGCCAGGTTAAAACTCACATCATAAATATACTAATTGAAAAATAATACGATTTGTGAATCGAAGGACAACCAAACATGCCGTGATCAAAAGTGTTTGGTTTCACTGAATTGGATGCTCAGAATTTGACTTGAAAATGAACGATGCAAAAATTTAAAAATTTCCCTCGTTCATTTCTAATTCCAATTTTATGACGCCAAACACTACCTTAAGAAATTGATCAATCTATGACGTTTTTCAGTGCCTTCTTTGAGGATAATATAAGGATACTACTGGTGATTGGTTATTGAGCTCTTCAGATCACATTGAATCTTCTCCATTGCAAGCTCTCAACTATACCGTTGTTTGATGCAATGAAAGTGAACAGAAACTGTTTTTTGTTCCAGGTTTTTGGGAACAGAAACAAACTAATAACCCGTGCTATGCACGGAAAAAGTCAAAATAAGTGTAATTACACCATTAGGCCTAAAGTTTTATATATCGTTTGGTGGAAAGGATAAGAAAGGAAAAAAAATGTAAAAAATATGAGAGGATAATATCTTTATTGCATTGTGAATTAAAAATTATTTTTCCTAATGTTATTTGGTTAAGGGAAAAAAATGAAAGGAGAAAAAATAATTCATAAAAATAAATTAAAATTCTATTATCCCAAGTATAATTATAATTTTACTCACTCTTCTTCATTTTTCTTCCCAAATTTGTGGAGAAAAAAAATTATTTAAAAAATTATACATTTTTCTTGCTATTTTCTATATTTTTTATTTTTTTTATTTTTTATCCATACTAAACAAGTTTGTTTTTCGTCAACTACTTGAGTTTTAATTCCAATTATGCACTAGAGGCTAACTACTACAAAATCAACTAAAAGAAGCTAGTCACACTTGTCTCAATTGAGTTAATAATATTTTTAAATTATTTCAAACAAGCTCCTAAGGTTTTAACATCGTTTCAATTAACAATTTTAAAACGTTAGGAATTTGATTTAAAAATCAAATATTAAAAACTTTAAACTTTAAGAACCACCGGAACGAGTATTTTAAGGGATATTTAATGGGAGGTCCTAATAGTGAACTCAAATTAATAAAAAGTTCAAAATCAAATTACTAATTTAGTTTTAGTCATATTTATTAGAATTCATGGAAACATTAATATTTCAATTAAAATTGTGTCACCAACGACCACTCCACCATTGTTGATCGTCAAAACTCTGGTCCCCGATGGCCATAATTATTTTTAGTTAGACGAGAAGATTTGACCTAAAAACCAAGTAAGTCAAATCTTTAACTGTGGACCGCCAGGCGTCAGTTGACCTAGCAGCCTGTCGGTCGACCACCCTTTCCAATGGCCAGTATTATGACCATTGTCCAGCCTCCAGTCGGTTGACAGACCACTTGGCCGGTTGATCGATCCGACCAGTATACTTCCCCATTTTTCCTTATTTCGACTACTGGATTCGTTAATCGACCAACCCTATCCATCGGTTGACCAAATTGGCCAATAGGTCACTCATTTCACTTTCTTAAACTACTATTTTCGTTAGTCAATCGACCTCTTTCGTCGGTTGATCGAATTGACCCGAAAACACACCATTTTAAATGTTAAAACTAATTTTTCAATTAGACCCTTAATCAAAAATATTTTTATACTTTAACACTTTATAAAAAAAACATATTAAAACCTTAAAATTATCACTTCTTACTAAGACACATAAGATTTATTCATTTTCAAATGTCGTGTGCGATCCTAATTCGGGTTGCATTAAAAATTTATTAAAGTCGTTGATTACTTGATTACGTAATGAGTTGTTTTCACCCAATTGTCTTCAATACTCTGAAAAACTTCATTATCTTCATCTTGTATTCGTCATGAATTCTTCAACACCTATTTTTTTTGACCAATTCTTTTTCTCATTTTGAATCTGAAACAACTCAATAAAAATATTGGTTCCATAAAATATCAACATTTAATTATCCATCAAAAGATTAGGTTCAATACCATATTTTCTTTGCGGATGATTTAATGCTATTTGTTAGGACTAATGATAAAAAAAATGTTGAAACAATTCTTGAAGTCCTAACAAAACTTAATCTGAACAAAACTTTATGTATCCCCAAATATCAGTAAAATGAAAGGTAAATCTATTAGTAAAAAGTCGAATATAAGCCTCACGGAGGACCTTGGTCTTTGCCCTGGGGTTCCCTTAATTCATGGTAGATCTAAGAGCCACTACAATTACATCCTTGAAAAATTTTCAAAAAAGGTTGTCTAAATGAAAAGCGAATATGCTATCCATTGTAGGTAAGACTGTTCTCATTAAAGCGACTCCACTATTCCTTTCTACACCATGCAAGTGACACCCCTCCCTAAAAAAATTCTATGATGAACTTAATAAAATTAATAGAAAATTTGTCTTGGGGGGAGGGGGTGGTCCAAGAGAAAAAGAAATATCATCTCCTCCAATGGGAGAAGGTTTGCAAACCAAATGAGGGAGGAGGATTAGGAATTAGAGAAGCTTGAAAAAGCAACAAGTCCTTTCTGGCCAAAGTGGCTTGGAATATTACTAGTGGGAATAATAGTCTTTGGAGTAGAGTGATAAGGGGAAAATATTAAATTGATAGAAATCCAAATTCTTGGGCCTTATAACTCGTAATTGTGGAAAGCTATCCTAAAGACCAAAAACATTATTTAAAAAAGGAATTGAATGGAAGCTTGGGGATGGCACCAATATTAACGGTAAGGGCCTTATTGGTAAGAATGAGATACATGAAAACTTTGATCTTAAGGTGTCCCATATCATTTATGATCAAGGAGATTGGCTCCTTGTACCAATTCTCCTTCTCCCTCTCATTGATGATACACAAAAAGAGCAAATAATGGGAAGTGCGTCCATTGATCCTAATTCGGAGGATAAACACTTTTGGGGATTGGGAAATTCCGGGAAATTCACTTATGATATAATTAGCCTCAAGGATGAAACAAGGGATAA
This sequence comes from Eucommia ulmoides, assembly GCA_016647705.1. Classification (NCBI taxonomy): domain Eukaryota; kingdom Viridiplantae; phylum Streptophyta; class Magnoliopsida; order Garryales; family Eucommiaceae; genus Eucommia; species Eucommia ulmoides. The sequence goes on along the minus strand of CM028341.1, from coordinate 12,274,420 downwards.
TGGCCAAAATTGAGATTGGATATGGAAACTAAGGCCCCGTTTGGTAACCATTTCCATCCCATTCCATTCCCAGATTTTTGGGAATTCTGTTTGGAAATAGCGTTTGGTAATTTTTGTTTCCGTTTTCATTTCATTCCCATTTGAGAATTGTGCCCACTTTTTTCTTAAGAAATGAGAAACAAAAAAAAGTTGTTTCTTATTATTCCCATTCCATTCCCAAAACCCATGATCACTATTCACCTACCGGCCGACCACCGCCCGCCGCCGCCGGTCATCTCCTGCGACCGTCGCCGGTCACCGTCCGGCCGGAATTTTTCCGGCCACTTCCGGCAGTCGACGGCGACGGCGCCACCGCCGTCCGGTCTTCGCCGGCGGGGGCACCGCCGTCTCCGACGCCGGAGAACCGTCGCTGGAGCACCGCCGGTGACCGGCGACGGCGCCACCGCCGTCAGGCCAAAACTGAAAAGAGAAAAAAAAAAAAAAAAGATTTTAGGATAAAATCGTTACCAAACATAATTCCCTTCCCAAAACAAAAAAAAAAAATTATCGTTACCAAACGCAATTCTACTCCCAAAAAGAAAACAAAATTCTCATCCCATTCCCATCCCACTGCTGGAATTGAAACAGAAACGGTTACCAAACGCCACCTAAGGTGGCGTTTGGTAACTGTTTCTGTTCCCATCCTAGCAGTGGGATGGAAATAGAATGGGATGAGACGAGAATTTTGTTTCCTTTTTGGGAGTAGAATCGCATTTGGTAACAATAATTTTTTTTTTTTTTTCGGGAACAGAATTGTGTTTGGTAACGATTTTATCTTAAAACCATTTTATTTTTTTTTGTTTTAGCCGGATGGCGGGTGGGTGACGGTGGCAGGACGGTCGGCGGTGCCGAAAGTTGTCGGACGGTGGCCGCCGTCGTCGGCAACCGGACAATGGCCAGCGGTCGGCTAGCAAATGAACAGTGACAGTGGTTTTGAGAATAGAATGGGAATAATGAGAAATAATTTTTTTTATTTCTTATTTCTTAAAAAAAAAAAAAATGGGCACAATTCTCAAATGGGAATGAGAATGGAATGGGAACGGGAACAAAAATTACCAACCGCTATTTCTAAATAGAAATCCCAAAAATCTGGGAATGGGATGGAAACGGTTACCAAACGGAGCCTAAAACTCTCCCAAAAGCTCTTATATTTCTTGTGGTTGATTTTGCACGGCAAACTTGTCACAAACCAATTCAAGGCCATTAGAAGTGATAATGTCTCTAATATTTATCAAAGATGTCACTTGAATAAGGAAACTATTGACCATGTTCTTCGCACGTGCCCCAAGGTTGGTAGGATTTGGACTTATTTCACGGCTATTTTTGAAAATTTTTAGGACTCAAATCTGGACCTACTGCAATGGATTAAGAATCACATAAAAGGGAGTCTCTCTAATAACTCTAATTATTTTCTCTTTGCTGCTGTCAGATATGGAGAGATAGAAATAGAGATGTTATTAAAGGTGTAAAATCAAATACCATCAATATCCTCTCCCAAATAAGTCGTTTTAAAAACGAATTATTAGAGACTTTCTACACTCGATATCCCCTAAATGACAAATTAGTGTCTAGACTATCTCATTGGAAAATTTCTTGTGCAGGTTTCTATAAGCTAAAGACGGATGGGAGCACGTTAGGAAACCCAAGTAGAGGAGGAATTGGTGGACTCATTAGAGACACCCTTGGAACTTGGATGGTCGAATGCTACAGACAGCTTCCAAAATGCACCGGACTTGAAACGGAACTGCGGAGCATACACACATGAATCCGCATTGCTTCAGATAGAGATTTGTCGAGACTGGTTGTCGAGATAAGACTCTAAAGAAGCAGTCTCCCCCATTCTAGACGAATGCCCTGAGATGCATAGGTTTAAACCATGGATTGAAAATTGTAAAAAGCTTCTGAGCAACAATGGTTAAATCTTATAGTTCGCTCCGAGAGAGAGAAACAGATGTGTAGACTACTTTGTGAAGAAAATATTTAATGTCGGTACTGACCTAAAGATCATGTAGTCCCCACCAAAAGACCTGATGAAGATGATTTTTATGGAGATGGATGCGAGTGTCTTTGATCGATGTCCGTAGTTTGTTTTTATTTCTTTTGTGTACCAAAAAGAAAAGAAAGATGAAAGAATTGGTTAATGCTTACGGAAACTGTGGTTAGGGTTAGCTAAGAAAAGATGGAGGGTTTCCAACAGGGAGGAAAATCACGAGAGAGGAATTCTAAAAGTGTGTCTTTTTTTTGGGTATCTAAATTCTTATCCAAACAACACCTAGTTGATTTTTGGTGCTAAAAATGAAAAATATTGGTTAGGACGGTCACATTGATAACCTAATATTATTGTTTATATTGCTATTCGATTTTAAAAAAAGCCTAAATGAAATTGGATGGTGAAAATGGAATCGCGTACCGTTGTCTAATATTTGTTTCGCTTGTACTCTAAATGATTTTGAGTGCTAAAAAGATAAAATATTGGTTGCAATGGTTATATTGATAGTATGGTATCAACTAAATTTCACTCACTACTAATAATCTATCATTCATGTATGTAGGTCTGATTTCCATTGACAAAAAAATCTATTTCATTGCATAAAAATTGTTTACAAAAATTGTGGTGATTTAGTTTTATATTTTATTTAGCTTGTTTAAGTATAAACTCGGCCACGCAAAAAATTAATTATTCTTATCCGTAAATGCTAGTTTGTAATTGGACCGATGTGGACCAATATGAAAACCATAGGGGTTTATGCATCAATATCTAAACTGTTTGGACTAAAATGACATTAACTATAAGTTTAGGGTAAAAAGTGTAATGTTCCCAAATGGACAGTTCACTTTAATTGCGGAGCGTTTGTTTTTCAGAAGAGCAATAGACCTCCGTTAACTCCATCGCCGATTTGTTTCTCTCTGCAAACAAACAGTCCTTTCCGACGGAGTTTCTGAAGCAAAGAAGACAATTGAAACCCTAACGTCAGATGTCGTCCGGTACCGTCTCCGTCGCCGGTAATCATCACATCACACATCTTCTTCTTGGTTATATTAGTTGTTGATATTTGCATTTCTAATTGGTTGATTCCCATTTAAAACTAGGCTGTTAATTGTTGTTTTTAATTGATTTTCTTACTTTCGGTTGATAGGAATAGACTAATAGAACCGCAATTTTTTGAGGGTTTTAGAGGCGGGATTACATGTGAATCAATTTTTCTGTGCAATAATGTCAGAACAAATTGGTTTTCTTTGTGATTTTAAAGAATTTGAATTTTAATCATTTGAAAGTGTTCATTTTTGCTTTGTTGTCATTTTCATCTCATTTTGCTGCTTCAGGGGAACTCAACTTGTTATGAATAAATTTGTAGTAGTATTAGCTTTAGGAAGTAGCAATTGCTTATCAAAATAAAGTACCGAACTCAGTTTTTGGAAACACTTGAGTAGATTTTGATTAATTGTACCCGGTGGTGGAGCCTGAAATCTATTTCAGAGGGGGCACAATTTTATTTTTATTTTTGATTTTTATATAATTTTTGTTTGATATTTTGGAAATAACCAAAGATATTGGAAACAATACTTTGGCAATGAGTACAGGGTTTTTAATTTTTATCGAAAAATTTAAATGATACTACAAAAGGAACAGATTTATTGTCAAACGATAATTAGCTAATTTAATCTTTTGGAAGATTTTAGAATCAGAAATCCCATCTATATAACAAAACTAGGCCTATATTCAAAAAATTAATCAAGAATCCAGGAAAAATTTACTGATTGTTCAATATCCAAATGGGAAATATATCTTTAGGGCTCTTAACTTGTATATTTTTGTAATTTATGTAACATTGATGAAATAATTGGATTCGAATTCTAAAGTTGTAAGATCTAGTTAAGAAATTTAATGCAAATTACAAATTATCAAGGGCACTTTTAAATATATTAATAAAACTTAGGGTAGTAATAGAATATTAAAAACTTCAGGGGGGCTGTGCCCCTCCTGGTAAAGGGGTGGCTCCACCCGTGATTATACCTCCCACCTCTCTACGTGCATCATCTAGCTGGAATTATTTCATCTTCTAGTTGAACTTACAATAGCCAGTTTCCTTATAGATTCGACAACTAGAGAAGGTAACTCTGGGATATCTTCCATGTGGTGTACCAAGTAAAATTTGTTTCGGTTGTCGTTGAGTTTTAATTTCTAAAATCAGTGCAACATATAAGGGAGTGCAAGGTTAAGGGATGCAGATTGGTGGTATCAGAAATTTCCAAAAAGATTAGGATGACTGTCTGGCAATGATTCATGTGTTTCTAAATATATATTAAAAGATTAACACACAAGTTCAACTCTATAGATTTTTTATTTTTGGGAATACGATTAAAAAGTTCTACACAACATACAAGCTTATGCTCTTAGATAGAAACGGTGGTTCAACATCTTAGAAGTATGAAGAATGAACATAAATGAAAAAGGTGGAGATTCCTAATTTTTTGGTAATATCGTCAGTTGCAGACCGGTAAATCAGGTGTTAGTTGTGCATACATAAAAGATACCGAACTATTTGCCCGGAGATTTGTGTTCATGTACATATCCCATTTAGATTCATAAGTTGTCTGCTTCTCCAATTTAGTTGGAATTTCATTAAAATCCATATGGCGTAAAAGTGAATCTATGTGATCTTGGTAGCTCTTTTTAGATTGGATATTGCTGTCATCGTGAAATATTGTTTTCTGCTATTCAGTCTATATATATCATCCAAACTCTGGATGGTAAATTGTCTTTTGTTATGCTCCCCAGATAGATGAAGCTATCATTTTTTTTTTCATTTCCATGGCTATCCTCCTCTCTAATTCTTTTTTTTTTTGGATTCAAGTGGAAGTATTGAACTAGATGCCTCTTATATATATGAATTATTTGTTCCTAGACTGACTTGATTTGGATGCTCCATTTTCATTACTATTTGTGTCTTTGTGCAGATTTTAACCTAGCAGCCGATGCTTATGTTGCCACGAAGATGGAAAAAAGCAACTTAAATTCTGGACCTTTGCCATATCTGAATTTGTTTTAACATCTATAGAAGCAAAAAGTTTGATCTAAGTTAGGTGAGTGAGTCCAGCATTTGAGCAACCATTTGGGAATAAGTTAGTCTTTTGTTTTGGGCTGGATGGGCTGGGTATGAAGATGGGTAAGTATTCAGAACTCGGAAGTTAAGGAAAAAGGTACTTTTTTGCCCTTCCTCTTGATTTCTACTTTATAGTCATATTTGAAAGACAAATAGAAGAATAATGTGAGTTGTATTTTCTACTCTTTTATGGTTGCTTCTATTTTACTTGTATTGCAGGTTTTGCTTGCCATTAATTGCCATGGACGGTTACTCTGACTCAGCTGAAACCCCACAACTGCTTCCACCTCCACCTGGAAGCTTCATTGATAGGGAAGAACTTATTCAATTTGTAGGGGAATATGCCGTATCCCAAGGATATGTTGTGACCATTAAGCAGTCTAAGAAGGATAGAGTTGTGGTCCTTGGCTGTGATAGAGGAGGTGTTTACCGTAATAGGCGCAAACCTGTCGATGACACCCCCGGTGAAGGCCGTAAGAGAAAACCTAGTTCTCGTCTTACAAATTGTCCTTTCGAACTTCTTGGAAAGAAGGAAGAAGGCTTGTGGGTACTTTCAGTTAGAAATGGTTCACACAACCATGAACCTATGAAAGACCTTTCAGAGCATCCTTCTGCTCGCCGCTTCTCAGAGAAGGAGGTTTTGCTAATCAAAGAGATGACAGAAGCTGGTTTGAAACCACGCCAAATTCTAAAGAGACTGAGGCAAAGCAATCCTGAGCTTTCATCGACACCAAAACATGTTTACAATGTTAAGACCAAGCTTCGGCAAGGAAATTTTACAGGTAGATTTTTATTTCCTGTCCTCTTAACAGTCTAGTGCACTTCCGTTACCTCCTTTATGACCATAATTTTCTTCAAATTCTCAGCGTGTGCTTTATGACGAGTAATATCCTATTTTAATGATCAGCATTTTTAAAGCATTTTTTTCTTCTTCATAATAATGATTCTTTTCTTCCTTGAAACCAGGTTGCTCTTTCCTTTTTTCCTCTTCCTATGTTTTGTGTACTAGTGCTCGTGGCGCACACAATATGTGTGCATCATTCAATTATTTGTTTTTTGTGGTAAACTTTATTTTAATTTGTGTTGATAAATTATTAAAATTTTTGGTAACAAGTTATATTAGAGATTGAGGGGGAAAAGAGTGAAAAATATGGTGGTGTATCTATTGGAATAGCTTATTTTGTTAAAATGCGATGTTATACGTTTGTTATTTTAATCATTTAATGACATTAATATAAAGGGCAAAATACCTTTTAAACTCTCTAACTATTGACACGTTTCTATATAGTCCTCTTAAGTTTATTCGTTTCAGTTTAAACCCTCTAAGTATGAAGGTAATTTTAAAAGGTTATTCTGTTAGATTTTTCATCCAAACTAACAGAATTAGGAGGCAAAATGATAATTTTCTATTTTTTCAATTTTTATTCAATTTAATCTTCTTTTTTCTTCCTCTTTCATCTTCACCGAAGTGCTCTCTCTCTCTCGCCTTCCCCCCCCCCTTCACCGAACCCACCTCTCTCTCCACCACCATCGTTGCCACCACCACACCCTCTGTTACAGGGGGGTAGAGAGAGAGAAAGGTCCGGTGAAGAGGGGTAGAGAGAGAGAGCTTCAATGAAGATGGAGGAGGAGGAAGAGAAAAGAAGAAAAAAGAAAAGAAAAGAAAAGAAAAAGAGAAAATTGAATAAAAAATTGAAAATTACAATTTTACCCCCTAATTCTGTTAGTTTGGATGGAAAATCTAACAGAATGACCTTTTAAAACCACTTTCAAATTTAGAAGGTTTAAATTGAAACGAATAAATTTAAAAGGACTACATAGAAACGTGCCAATAGTTAGAGGGTTTAAAAGGTATTTTGACCTAATATAAATATAGTGATTAGGAACCAAAAATAAATACCATCCCATGAATCATTGAGACATCTTTTACTATTGGATAGTTGGAGACATTTCCAACCGTTGATTTAGATTTGGTTGAGAAACTAAATAACAAACTCTCAACAAAATGTTTTTCCATGATTAATGCATACGAACTAAGTATAGGACATTTAGCATTGATGTATTGAATTAGAGTTAGTGCCTTTAGGATATAATACTAGTGTATATATATTATATATCTCCTAGTGTTTATGTTTGTCAACTTCAACGTCTAGCCCGTGGCATCTGGATCTAGTTGTTCAAGCAATGGTTAGAACTAATTTGCATAATCATGCATCAAAATCTCATATTTGGAGGTAACTGATGTCTATGGGATGTGTATAATTTCCTGAGGTCCCACTTCAAATATTTTACAAATCACTGTTTACAGGATTACTTCTTGATGGCCATTAGGTCAGCAGTTTTAAGTCGAAGATCATCTAAACCTCTTACATGATGTATGATGCTAATATATCTATGCTTTTATTCCATATGATCTGGAGCTGGTGAAACAATATATTCTTTATCTACAGCTTTGGACTGTGTTGTGTTGTTTCTGTTTTGTCGGAGCTGAAATAGAATCTGATGCCTGCACAGATTTTCGAAGGTTTCACTAGGTTGTCTACACTTTATGTTCCTTTGGACTGGGTTAGGCATATAGCATCGAACAGGAAGCTCAGAACTCCTTCCTCATTTTCATTTGGGCCATCAAATATGTAGAGTTTTAGTCTGTCGATAACTGCTTGATCAATTGGCGGAGTTGATGTATAATCTTGATATTTGTTATGCTCAGGCTAATAGTTGAAGATCTAGTGATTGTCTTGAAAGGCTCAGGTTTTTGGTCTGGTCTGGACTTTTATCAAGAGCCTTTAGTTCATCAATGAGAACAAGAAGCGGGACTTTTGAACAACTATGTCATTGAAATTCTTGGTACTAGTTAGTCATGCTTGGTTAGGATTTGGAGAATTAAGTTGATATCAATGTTGTTGTGGAAGGCATCCATTGGCACACCAAGTCTATCCTCGAGGAATATGTGGTACCGAAAATTCCTCGGGCCGCTGCGGGCGCATGTTGGGGCATTTACAGCACTCCCCTTGTATTTAGGGCACACTGCCTGGTATTTAGGGCATTTCTTGTTTGCCTAGGGTGTTCTTTGTATGTACAACTCATTCGAAACTATTGAATCCCACCTCGATATCCATTTGTGGTGGTTTGACAAAGTCCATCCTGCACGCGAGGGGGCTTGTTGAATCCCACATTACTTGTGTTACCTCATCTTGAGTTATATATAAGTCTAGGGGCAATCTTCTTCTCTCAAGGTGTCTTTTAACAGTGAGTTCCTGATATCCATTCATAGTGGTTTGGCAAAGTCCACTCTGCGCGTGAAGGGGCGTGCTGAATCCCACTCCGATATCCGTTCATAGTTTTAGTGTTTTACCTTGTGCGTGAGGGGTCCAGGTAGTCATATGCTTGTCTCAAAGATTAAGCCATACATGTGTAAATATAAACTAATTCAGACTATGAAACTGCAAACGGATATTGGGGTGGGAGCCAACATTGTCACCTTACACGCAGGGTGAACTTTTCCAAACTACTGCGAACGGATAGGGGGTGGGGGCAACATTAGACAAGAGGCCTGATTTTGATACCATGTATGAACCCACATCGTATGAGGGGCGTGTTGAATCCCACATCGCTTGTGTTACCTCAAGCGAGTTATATATAAGCTTTGGGGCAATCCTTCTCTCTCAAGGCGTCTTTTGAGAGTGAAGTAGGCCCATTGGATTTCTATATGATATCAGAGTTAGACCTTTTATCTGACGTTGCCCCCCCTCCCCCCCAATTTGTTCGCGGTGGTTTGGCGAAATCCACCATGCACTTGAGGGGGCGTGTTGAATCCCACATCGCTTGTGTTACCTCATCTTGAGCCACATAAAAGTCTAGGGGCAATCTTCCTCTATCAAGGCTTTTTTTGAGAGTGAGTTAGGTCCATTTGGTTTCTACAGAAACGATTGTTGAAGTATTTAATTGAGTGTACAACAATAATTTCATTTCATTACTCTAGACAAATGCATATAAAATTCCAATCCACAGTGTTAATGAAATAACTGCCAACAAGAATTAAGATTTTCCATGATATTTTTTATAAGAAATTTTGTGGTACAATATAACTTATGAAGAGATCTACTTGTTCTGAATGCTATTCTGTTCAGGTGCTTCACCCCAACAAAACACGTTATTTTTTAGAAGACATTGTGATCTATGGACTATGGATGGCATTAAATCTTGATGTTAGATTTTTTCTCCCTTCCCATGTCTTGGTTTCATGAAATTCACTGATCATCTCTGATAATAAAACTTGTGAAACATTGTTTATTCTTGATTTTATTCAAGATCAGTTATCGTATGTTTGCCTTGTAGTGAAGAGATTTAAATCGTTGAAACCTCAAATATCTCCAGAGGGAAGTCCCCGTCCCTCAACCTCGATAACAACTGAGCCATTTTGGAGGAAACGCTACCCTCTGGTAAGCATCAATCTGGAGCTTGTTCAATTTAGTGCCTACTCGTACTTATTTTAATAAACCTGTTGGTGGTAAATTTTTATGTTCTACATATAATGATAGAGAGATCATTGGTGAATGACCAATCGGCTGAAGTCCTGTGATAATTGTCCCTGGAAATGTAGGAGAGAATTTGGGTTTGATTTATTTTGGACAAACTTCAAACTCTAAGGATTGGGGTTGAGGGAGGGGAGGGAGTGAGAGCAGGAGTCCCAAAGAGGGAATCTCTGATTTCAAAATTCACTTTTGGACCAAAAACCACCTTGATGCTTATGGACACACATCTGACCATTCTCAACTGCATCTTAATAGCTTGGCAAAGCAGCATTGTTTTTCTTTAGTTAATTAACCTTGTCTTCAATGAAATTCCATTTAGTTTTTAATGTTTGACTTTATAGTTATTTGTTTTACGTCTCGTCAAGACTAAAATCTATTTTAGGAAAAGACTTTCTGTACTGTAGATGAAATAATAAAGAGCATGACGAGATGTTTTTTAATGAGGTAGCTCACTCGGTCACCAGATTCCGAATTCTAACAAATTAATCAAGACAGCTTCCCCCTCCCCCCTTGGAGTTGTTCTTTTTATGATGGTATTGCCGAAGAGAAATTACCTTTTATTTTATGAACAAATATGTCTATTTTGATCTTCCTCAACTTGGTAGATGTGTTTCCTTTCCGCCTTTCCTGCATTCTATCATCTTACAGAACTTATACTCTGGTAATGGATTAATGTCTAACAAACAGTGCAGTTTCTTTGTGCTGGACACGGGCATAGTCTGGAGAGGACACAATCTATACTGAATATGGCTAAATGGAAAAATTACACTAAAATCTCCGGGATATGTGCAGATGATGTATAATCTTTAATTGGTTCAAAAAGCTAGGCAGTTATAATGTGTAATAATAAAGTAAATGGTCAAAGTCAATGCATCCCCCTGACCCCCCTCCTCCCAAAAAACAAACTAAATAGATAAGAAAAGCAATCCACCATCAATATCTCAAGAAGTACATCAACTATCTAATCTTATTAATCGCCTCCTAGTATTTTATAAAAGGGCAGACCGGTGCTACAAAGCTCCCGCTATGCACGGTGTCCGGGAAAGGGTCGGACCACTTAGGTCTATTATACACAGGCTTACCTTGTTTTTGCAAGAGGTTGTTTCCACGAGTCAAACCCGTGACTTCTAGGTCATATGGCAACAACTTCTACCGTTGCGTCAAGACTCCTCTTTGCCTCCTAGTATTTTATAATGAGAGAAAATGCATGAATGGAAAAATTGAAAAAGTCCACTTTCATTGTTTTATTTTGAACATTTAAGTGGTTATTCTCCACTCTTCCGTGCTAACTTAAGGAGAGTTGAATGAATAGGGAGAGAGCCAGGGGATTATATGTTGCATTCCCACTTGATGCACCCTCCATTATGTTATCTAAGTTCTTAAAGCTCCATTTTCCCCTGACCATCCCAAGGGAAAAGGAAAAATGGGAAAGGAAAACAGTTATTTATGGTTAACCGTTGGGTTTGCACTTTGAACCCTCCATATTTGTTGTTTTTCTGTTCTCTTCTTATTCTCTCCCTTTTTTTTGGGTGTGTTGGGGGGGGGGGGGAGAAGGGGGAGGCTGAAGCGTGTCAATCTTCTTCTTTTGTAGTAGGTGTGGCCATGGGGTTCCGTGGGTGATCAATACATGCTTTAATTTTGAAGTTAAAGGATTATACTTTGGTTTTATCTCTCAGAGGTTCCCAAATTTCATCGGAGGTAGATTTGTTGACTCACAATCGTCAACATCGATTGATGTTATAAATCCTGTAAGTACAGATGTCCAAAATCTTTCTTCTCTATATTTCTCCTCCTTTCTTCATGTTATTTATCTCCAAGATCATTTTATATTTGTTAACATATCTATAAATTACCGATAGGCAACACAAGAAATTGTCGCTCAAGTTCCTTTTACTACTGTTGAGGAGTTTAAGGCTGCAGTATTTGCTGCAAAGCGGGCTTTTTTAGCATGGCGAAGCACATCGGTTGCCACCCGTCAAAGGATTATGTTCAAGCTGCAAGAACTTATTCGAAGAGATATTGTTAGTTTTCCAGAATGAAGTTATGTTACCAATCATTCAGTTTATGATTTCTCATTAATCTGATCATTGTTATTGTCTCAGGATAAAATTGCCTCAAGCGTTACTACCGAGCAGGGTAAGGCATTGAAGGATGCACGAAGTGAAGTATCACGTGGACTTGGTTGGTATAAATATCTTTGATCACTTAGGATGGTTAATAGGTTCTAATTTTAAAGCTTATACCTGGTACTGGTAGTTGGCACTTCAAGGTCTTTTAATTTGTTTTCTAGAGGTGGTGGAACATGCTAGCGGAATGGCAACTATGCAAATGGGAGAGTTTGTTTCAAATATGTCAAATGGAACTGATACTTACAGCATTAGAGAACCGCTAGGTGTTTGTGCTGGTATCTGCCCATTCAGCTTTCCTGCTATGATTCCATTGTGGGTATGCCTTTCATTCTTCTCCACCTTTTCCCCCTCTTCCTCCTGGAAATGCTTCGATCTCTTATAAAATGTTTTTAAGTGCTCAATTGACTAATCGACTTGGGTATTCTAAATAAAAAGTAAAGGTTTTGATCTTTTTTGACTTTTCTGCAGATGATTGCAAGTGCGATCGCATGTGGTAATACCTTTATTTTAAAGCCATCAGTGAGAGATCCAGGTGATTATGTCTTTTCTTGCTGCTGCTTCTTGTGAATTCCTGGAGTATCATCTCCTTTGAGCATGAGGATTCTTCATAAATCGGGATTTAAGACTTGTTACTCCACTATCAATGAAAAACCAAGCACAGACCATTCGGTAGTCATGCGTAGGTCTCAAATTCTAACCTGAACTAAGCATTAAGCACAATAGTTTCTGTTGTTTCAGGGGCCAGCATGATACTTGCAGAACTGGCAATTGAGGCTGGGTTACCTAGTGGTGTCTTGAATATTGTTCATGGTACCAATGTAAGCTCTGACTCTACTTCGTACAGGCAGTTGTTTGATTTTTCACTATAAGTAGGGATGGCAATGGTTCAGTTTTGGGCCTGTTTCACTAGAAACCAAAACAAAAACCATTAGTCATATACCAAATTCAAAACTAAAATTAAAACTGTCGGTTTTCTAGAAAATGGTTTTAAAACTGAACCTTTTAATTTTATGCAAACCCATAACTGAAACCGTGAAACTGTTAAAATTTTTTAATTTATATAAAACCAAACCTAAAACCACCGCGAATTGTTGTTTTTTATATATTAACAAAAACATAACTAAAATACCGGAAGGAATTACGAAAACCCTAAAATTAACCCAATTAACCCTATATCATATATATACTAGAGGTCTGATAGACTATTAATTAAACATACATATGTGAGACAAAGGAGAAGCAAGGAGATTAAAGATTAGTTGCAAAGGAAGCTTCTTTTTTCTGTTATTAGAGAGTTAGTTAGGAGTTGGAAGTTGGTTAAGTTTGTTAGGTGGTTAGTTAGTTAGAGTTGTTAGTTGGAGCTTAAAGTTCATATCAATTTTCAGCTATAAATAGCCTTGAGGAGGGATGGGAAACTACCGAAAATTTGAGATAGAATTGGGAGAAAACCAGGTTCTCGAATCCCTGGCTGTTTGTACATTTCCTATACTGTTTTCTTTTCATTCAAGGCTGATCTGTACTTCATTATATTGGTGAATACAATTCAGTCCATTTCTTTACAACAATTCAGCTATTTTTCCTATTTGTATACAATTGATCTATCAATTGGTATCAGAGCAGTACTCTGTTCTGGGGGAAAAAATGGCACAAAAAAAATTGAAGCAATGGAGGAGCGGATGGATGTGGTCTGCCATGATATTGATGCTATTCGGTTTGAGGTTCAGAAGATAGGAGGTTTGGAGAAGACGATGGCTATGATGATGGAGAAGCTGGATTCAATGGCACGCAGAGAAGAATTGAGCTCGACTTCACGGATGGAAGAAAAACACAAACAATCGCAGGAGAGGGAGTCACAAGCTATTGAAGGTGAAACTTTTACTGAGACGTTTGGAAATAGAGCTTATCGAAGGTTAGAATTACCAATTTTTTCAGGCGTAGATCCAGATGGCTGGATTTTTAGAGCCGAACGTTACTTCACGATGAACAGAATGAACGATGGAGAAAAATTAGAAGCTGTGGCTTTGAGCATGGAAGGGAAAGCTTTTGCTTGGTTTCAATATATAGAAGATAGGTTTAGATTTCGTACCTGGAACGAATTCAAACTGACATTCTTAAATCGATTTCGATCGAAGATGGAGGGATCACTTTGTGAGAAGTTCCTCGCCGTACGGCAAGAAAACACCGTTGAAGAATATCAAGAACGATTCGAGATTCTAGCTTCGCCATTAAAGGGACTGTCGGAGGAAGTTCTCGAAAGCACTTATCTCAACGGTTTGAAATCAATGATTCGAGCGGAGGTTCGGCTTCTCAGACCTGCAAATCTGATCGAGATGATGGAATCGGCAAGGATGATCGAAGAGAAGAATGAAATCTTACAATCGTCGCGGGGCGGATCTGGATCCAATGGATCATGGAGCAGATCAACAGGCTACGGGTCGGGTTCTTTTAATTCGAACCCTAGGTCTACAGTAAACAGTCAAACGACGGCGTTTCAACCATCGAATTCCTTACGATCGTCTTCCACGGCGAGCACAGGCCACGCTGCCGGTATTGATCAGAGGAAAACAGCACCGGAGACGACGACGATGAACAGAAACTCAACAACCTACAAGCAATTCACAGATTCAGAGTTACTGAGCCGACGCGCAAGGGGATTGTGTTTTCGTTGCGATGAAAAATACTCGCTGGGTCATTTGTGCAAGAATCGGAGATTGCAGGTCATGATCGTGGATGATGCTGGTGCGATTGAAGAGCTCAGAAAGGAAGAAATAGAAATCTATGAACCTGAGATGGTGGAAGGAGAAATCGAGTTGTCTATGAACTCGGTAATGGGGTTGAACGATCTTCATACGATGAAATTGAGAGGGGAAATTGGAAATCAAATAGTTACGGTATTAATAGATTGCGGCGCATCGCATAACTTCATCTCTAAAGATGTAGTACAGCGGCTGAATCTACCAATAACGGCAACCACGGCGTACAAAGTGATAATGGGGACAGGAGGTACAGTGTGTACTGATGGAATTTGTAAAGGTGTGCTACTATCTCTTCCAGAAGTAGAAGTGGTAGAGGATTTTCTACCCTTGGAATTAGGGAAGGAAGATGTCATTTTAGGCATGCAATGGTTAACAAAACTGGGCGCAATGCAAGTCAACTGGAAAACATTAACTATGAAGTTTACATTGGGTCAAGCCACGGTAATGTTAAAGGGGGAACCGGGACTTTGCAAAAGACAGATATCGCTCAAGGCAATGATGCGTACGGTGCAACATGAAGGATGTGGGTATTTGCTGGAATTGGGAACTTTAGTATCAGAGAATGGAGAAGAAGCAATAGAGGTGGAGGTGTCCCAAGCTATCAATAAATTGTTACAGGAATATCCAGAAGTGCTGGAGGAGCCGAGGGGGCTACCCCCTCAACGGGAGCGAGATCATTGTATCATTTTGAAGGAAGGAGTTGAACCGGTAAGTGTGAGACCATACCGGTATCCACAGGTGCAAAAAGATGAGATTGAGCATTTGGTAAGTGACATGCTGTCAGCAAGTATCATACAACCGAGCCACAGCCCATTTTCGAGTCCCATTATTTTGGTTAAAAAGAAAGATGGTAGCTGGAGGTTTTGTGTGGATTATAGAGCTTTAAATCGAGTGACTGTTCCAGACAAATTTCCAATATCGGTGATTGAAGAGTTATTGGATGAATTACATGGAGCACGAGTTTTTTCTAAATTGGATCTCAAGTCGGGATATCATCAAATCAGAGTAAGCCCTCGGGATGTGCCTAAGACAGCTTTCAGGACTCATGAAGGCCACTATGAGTTTTTAGTGATGCCGTTTGGGTTGATGAATGCACCAGCGACTTTTCAAGCATTGATGAATGAGGTATTTAAACAGTACCTTCGAAAGTTTGTATTAGTCTTCTTTGATGATATTCTGGTAGATAGCTCATCTATGGAGGATCATCTGGACCACTTGAGAACGGTTTTGGAGACCATGAAGATCCATTCTTTAGTAATCTCAAGAAGTGCGTTTTCGGATAGAATGAGTTGGAGTATTTGGGTCACATTGTATCGGCTACAGGAGTCGCAGCGGACCCTAGGAAGATCCAAGCAATGGTGGAATGGCCAATACCCCCTAACCTAAAAGCCTTACGAGGATTCTTAGGTTTAACAGGGTACTATCGGAAATTTGTCAACAATTATGGGCACATAGCGGCACCACTTACGAATCAACTCAAGAAGGATTGTTTTGGATGGAATGAGGAAGCACAAAAGGCATTTGAGGCTTTGAAGGTGGCAATGACAACTGTGCCTGTATTAGCTCTTCCTAATTTCCATCAACCGTTTGTGGTGGAAACAGATGCTTCGGGTTTCGGCATCGGTGCAGTGTTAATGCAAAATCAAAGACCAATAGCATTCTTTAGTCAAGTCCTTAACCAACGGAACCGAACTAAGTCGGTCTACGAACGCGAGTTGATGGCTATTGTGTTAGCAATTCAGAAATGGCGACCTTATCTTCTGGGACGCAAATTTATTGTGCGGACTGATCAGAGGAGTTTACGATTTTTGCTCGACCAACGGTTGGTCTCGGATGAGCACCAAAAATGGGTATCGAAGTTGTGGGGAATTTTGACATCGAATACAGGCCTGGTTCTGAGAACAAAGCGGCAGATGCATTGTCACGTAGAGAAGAAGGGTACAAATTGGTTGTCCTCACTGTTTCATCTTGTGTGCCAAACGATGATTTGAACAATGCCGTTGACGCTGATCTCATTTATGGGCCTATCAAACAACAACTAATACAAGGATCAGACTCTTTTCCTGACTACAGCATACCGCATGGCATTTTATTATACAAAGGAAGGATGGTGATTCCGTTGAAATCCACTCTCATTCCGACATTGTTAGCTGAATATCACGGGGGAAAAATGGGAGGACATTCTGGGGTCTTAAGGACATTTCAGAGGTTGTCCAGAGATGTCTTTTGGCAAGGAATGCGGAAACAAGTGCAACGTTATGTGGCCGAATGTTCAATTTGTCAACGGAATAAACATATGGCTCTCAGTCCTGCAGGGTTATTACAACCGCTACCGATTCCGGAACAAGTTTTTGAAGACTTATCCATGGATTTTGTAGAAGGACTACCTAAATCAGAGGGGTTCAACTGTTTATTTGTGGTGGTTGATCGTCTTTCGAAATACGCTCACTTTATTCCACTCAAACATCCTTTCAACGCCCAAGATGTTGCTGCAGTATTTGTGAAGGAGATTATTCGCTTACATGGGGTACCTCGCTCCATTGTGTCAGATCGTGATAAAGTATTTTTAAGCAAATTTTTGATAGAGCTATTTCGTTTACAGGGAACAACATTGAAGCACAGTACAACTTATCATCCGCAAACGGATGGCCAAACTGAAGTGGTTAATCGGAGCATTGAGACTTACTTAAGGTGTTTTGCGGGAGACAAATCCAAGCAGTGGGTAAAATGGCTACCTTGGGCGGAGTATTGGTATAATACTTTATATCATTCATCCGCGCATACTACTCCATTTCGCGTTCTCTATCGTCGTGATCCCCCACCGTTGTTACGTTTTGAAATGGGCTCCGCTCTTATATCCGAGGTGGATACACAATTACAAGCTCGGGATCATATTCTTGAGGAACTTAAATTTCACTTGATCCGTTCTCAAAAACGCATGAAGGACTATGCGGATAAGAAGCGACGCGAAGTTGAATTTATGGTGGGAGATTGGGTCTTTATTAAGCTGCGTCCTTATCGTCATAAGTCGTTGGCACGGAAAGCAAATGAGAAGTTATCTCCTAAGTTTTTTTGTCCTTATCAGGTGCTATCTCGAGTTGGTGCTGTGGCATACAAGTTAGATTTGCCTTCTACTACCTCTATTCATCCAGTGTTCCATATTTCGGTGTTAAAGAAAGCAGTGGGCATTACTACCAGGGTGCAACCCATTCCTGAGGTTCTTACGGAAGAGATGGAGTGGCAGGTGGAACCGGAAGCAGTGGAAGGAATACGCTACAATGCACAAGGGACGTTGGAGGTTTTGATTAAATGGAAGAACCTGCCGGATTTTGAGACATCGTGGGAAGAGTTCGAGTTCTTCAACATGCAATTTCTTACTTTTCACCTTGAGGACAAGGTGAGATTCCGAGGGGGAGGTATTGATAGACCATTAATTAAACATACATATGTGAGACAAAGGAGAAGCAAGGAGATTAAAGATTAGTTGCAAAGGAAGCTTCTTTTTTCTGTTATTAGAGAGTTAGTTAGGAGTTGGAAGTTGGTTATGTTTGTTAGGTGGTTAGTTAGTTAGAGTTGTTAGTTGGAGCTTAAAGTTCAGATCAATTTTCAGCTATAAATAGCCTTGAGGAGGGATGGGAAACTACCGAAAATTTGAGATAGAATTGGGAGAAAACCAGGTTCTCGAATCCCTGGCTGTTTGTACATTTCCTATACTGTTTTCTTATCATTCAAGGCTGATCTGTACTTCATTATATTGGTGAATACAATTCAGTCCATTTCTTTACAACAATTCAGCTATTTTTCCTATTTGTATACAATTGATCTATCAAGGTCAAATGTAAATAAATAAATAAAACGATTTTAATATATATAATAAAAATATATCTAAGATACCGGTTACGCGGTTTGGTTTCACGGTTGCTATCCCAAAAACAAAACCAAAACCAAAATCGCTTTGGTTTCAATTCCAAAACCGTAACAAAAATCATTTAATCGGTTTCAAAACTGAATCGGTTCGGTTACTCATCGGTTCGGGTTGAATTGCCATCGCTACCTATAAGCTATGGCTCTACAGTTGTCTGCTAGTGAAGGATACAAGTATAATTGGGTTTTAAAGGAAAAAATATATGATTGCTTCACATTTATGCTTTGACTTTGCCTGCACTTGTTTCCCTCAGTGCTGTATCACAGCTTGCGCTGAATTCTTATAATCGTTCTCTCTATTAAACTGCTTTAGTTTTTATCCTCCTCTTTGTGCAGGACATAATCAATGCTATATGTGATGATGATGATATTAAAGCAGTATCTTTTGTTGGTTCTGATACGGCAAGTTTCTTTTTTCCCCTTTTCATTATTTCTGCAGCTTTTCATTTGTTTATCAATTACTATTAGATACCTTAAATATGGATGTAATGCCATATGCAAAGCTACTGCCTACATTTCATGCTCATACATCACATCATCAGGGTATAATTTTATTTATTTTTGGGAACAAACAGTTGGAGAAAAGGGGTTTTGAACACTAGATCTCCCTAGCGGGAGGCACACTAGATAACCGCTAGGCTACAAGCTTTGGGTTATTAGGGTATAAATGATAAGTTCCTATATTACTTGGATTATTCAGAACGCGTCAGATATCAATATTAGGCTTACTTGGATATTTTTGACTTTCTGGTTACCTTATTATGCAAATACTTTGTTTTTCTAGGCTGGCATGTATGTACATCAAAGAGCAACTACGAACGGTAAACGAGTTCAGGTAAGTGGTGTTCATCCATCTCTGCTAGCAGCATTAGGTTCTTTAATAACTTTTGAGCTGCTATGGTCACTCTTAGATCCAAAATTTGTTGAAGTTGTTATTTGGTTCACTCACTATTATATGCAGTTCAATGTTGGCCTAAGGAATCATGCGATTGTCATGCCTGATGCAAGCATGGATGCCACTTTGAATGCTATAGTTGGAGCTGGTTTTGGTGCTGCAGGGCAAGCATGTACATCGCTTAGCACCGTCATCTTTGTTGGAAGCTCTAAATTATGGTATTATGTATTGTATTTCTGATCTATTTGTCGTGTTCCGAAACGTTTCTCATTATGGTATAAGGGAGCTCCGTTGATCATTTTCAGGGAAGATAAACTAGTGGAGCATGCGAAAGCAGTCAAAGTAAATGCTGGAACTGAACGTGTTTGTGACTTAGGTCCAGTGATAAGCAAACAGGTGCCGATGATTACATTATTAATTTTAATCATAATGCAGTGTCATTATACACAATTTATCTTGAGAAAGATGACTAAACAGTTGAAATGCCTTTTTTTAATGTTACAAGCGAAAAGTTTCACTCCATTCCATGGTTGATTCGAAAGCCACTATAGTGTAATCATCGAAACAACTGATCCCTATATGGGGGTAAGCATGCATTAAATACTTTGTCCGTATTGATTTGATTTTATGGTGTGCATGCTGTTACCTGTGTAGGCTAAAGAACGGATATGTAGATTGATCCAAGAAAGTGTTGATAATGGTGCCAGACTTGTTCTTGATGGAAGACAGATTATGGTATATATTACTACTTCCATATATTGGTATTTTTATTTTTTGAGGTACTAGATTGTTCACATCATACATTCTTGCACAGGTAGTAGCACTTTCTTATGCTTTTCTTTCCTGAACAATTAGGCCCCGTTTGGTTACTGTTTCCGTTCCTGCTTCCAAAATTTTGGGATTAATGTAGAGAAATGAGTTTGGTAAACACTTGATTGTTCCTAAATATTTCCAAAATTTTGGGAGTATTTCATGAATTCCTTAAGAGTTTCAGAAACAAAAAAATGTTGATTCATATTCACTCCTATAAAACTATTCTCAATCTATTTCATAAGGATGAATATGGAGAACCACCTCCACGCCGGCCACCATATAGCCGCCGCCACAACCACCATGCTGGCTAAAAAATATGTATGTTTATTGTCATACATTTGAAGGGAAAAAAAGAAAGAACATATGTTGCAACTAAACGTGTTTCTTTGTTTCTATTCTCATAAATTAAAAGAAAAAATTTCAGGACAATGGTTAACATGTTTCTATTCCTGGAATACTCCAGAATGGAAATAGAGCTCCCATCCTAATTCATTGGAAGTAGAAACAAAAAATACAGAAACACTAACCATACACCACCTTAGAAAAATCTTATTAAGGTATACAGCAGTTGGAACTGCAAGTTGTAACTTGCATGTAGGTTTTTGTATGCACTGCTTTGCACCAACTAATTCTTTGCAAGTTGATTTTTGGAGCCATTCTTTACACCAACTAATTCTGGGGGCCCGCCAACCTGCCTAGTCCATTGCCTTTTTTAGGGCTTGGACTTGATTTTTGTGCCCATCGGCAGGACTAGGGTCCCAAAATTAAGGCCCATTCATTTTCAGGGTTGGGAGTGGGCATGACCATTTTTGTAACCCTAATTAATAAGTGAGATAACCTTGATTAATATGAAATTATGAATGTATTTTATTTTAGGAATGTGAGAAATGTTTTTTAATCTTTTTATGAAAATTAATATTGATAAGTATATGAATGCATTTTATAATTTTAATTTGTAATTTTAGTGATTATTTTTAAAAAAATCATAGGGCAGTGCTTGGGTATGAAAAAATTTGTTTAGGGCCGGGCTTGGGCCTGATAATAGGGCCCGACCGGGCTTACCATTTTTTTGTAATACCCTAGGTAGGGCCCGGGCCATGACCACCCCTAGCTGAAGGTAGTTTATTCTGAGGTTTTATTATTGTTCCTGGAGTAACAGGTTCCTGGATATGAAATGGGAAACTTCATTGGTCCCACAATCTTATCAGATGTGACACCCAATTTAGAGCTTTTCAAGGTATTATACTCATGTTCATGGATATATTTTGTCAGACGCATAGGATAGTTTAGTTGTAATGAGGTCTAATCCTTGTGTTGACAGGAGGAAGTTGCCGGCCCTGTTCTTCTCTGCATACAGGTTGGTCTACCCTTTTTGCTTCACTTTCTACAATTAAGTTGCTTTTTACAAGTGCAGAAAACTCAATATATCTTGTTTTCCTATATCCAGGCCGATAGCTTGGATGAGGCCATGGGCATTGTTAATAAAAACAAGTATGTTTTTAATAACTTCTTGAATCTCCACAATTTTTGGAATTTCTGTGTTCCATCTTTTTTTATTGACACTCTTAAGTTGCTTTCATGGTACAGATATGGCAATGGGGCTACCATTTTTACAGCTTCTCGTTCAGTTGCAAGGAAATTTCGTACCGAGATAGAGGTTGGTCAGGTTAGTCTTTACATAACCCCTTTTATCATCCTATGCATAATTGCTTCTTTTTTCCGGGGAAAAGCAGGAAAACACTAAGCTTGTTGTAATTCTAGAATTGGATTATTCAGCCAGCGTAGCTTCTTTCTGATGCACATAGAGAATCACTCAGAATGGCGGTCATTCTCTCTTGTAACATGATAACTGGCAGAATTGGATTTAAACGCGCACGTAGAACTCTAGAAATTCCATTCCCATATTCCAAACCTTTAATTTATACCACCATACCTACCTAAATTTTCTCTTGTATTATGAATCACTGTGCTGTAGATATGTTATATTCAAAACACATATATAAAGCTTCCTCGTTTATATGCTCGACTTAAATTGGTATAAAATGTTCCTAGGTCGGGATAAATGTGCCTGTTCAAACACCGCTGCCATTTTTCTCGGTTACTAGCTCCAAGTTATCTTACGCCGGTGATCTCAATTTCTATGGTAAGTATACCAAATTTATGAGAATTTTTAATTTTTAATTTCTATTTTATTGTCAATGGATCCCGATTTTTGTGGTCCATTATTCTCCCAACCCACTCTCTAACAGAAACTTTTTAAGAAATTCTGTTAGAATTTATATGTCATTGAGCTACATGAGCAACTAGGTTGAATAGGCATAAATTTTAAGTTAATGGACTACTCACTAAGAACCCCTTGAATTTTGGGGCCTCCTAGCAAATAATCATCAACTTTTGGGTATTTTTTTAATCCGATTTATCGACCAACTTATTTTTTAGTACTTACCAATTTATTTTCAACTTATTTTTTAATCCTTTGTTAACATGGTTAATAGCACCCACTTAGTTAACTCCTGTTGCCGCTTGTTATTGGACTCTAGCCAATGGTAGTTAGCCGGTCACCAATTGCCAGACCTTTGTCATTAGTTGCCGGACAACCATAGACTACCACCAGTAATCACCGCAACAAATACAAAGTCTATATTTAGTTTACATTGATTTGGTAGATTCAATTTAGTTAATGTTAATTGTAGGTTTTAAAAATAAACAAAAATTGAGGTTAAAATAATAAAATTGACCACTTTCAAGAACAATCTACTTGGTTCCCTTTACTTATTTAGGGGATTTTTTTATTTTTATTTTTTTAATTTCTTAGTTTCATATTCTCGTAAAATACAGGCAAAGACGGCATCCACTTTTACACACACATCAAGACAGTGACTCAATTCTGGAACGATTTTCCGATGGTAGATGAGGGGCCTTCAGCATCGAAACCAGAGTATTTACAGGCTCCTGATGGATCATTCCTTGCATTGCAATCCATTGATAATTCAAGTAGAGAAGAAGAGTTTCCGGTATCAGCGCCAAAGGATTTTTTAACCGACGATGGAGTATCTCTGACATTGCAGTCCTCCGGCAATGGCGTTTCTCTGGGATTACAATCGATCGATTTGCATAGTGGTGCAGAATTGCCCCAGGGAATGGCATTGCCTGATGGGTTTCAGTGGGCTCCTCGCGACTAAGTATCCCCCTCTCTTTAAAATATGATCTTAGTTGGGATTTGTTTAATGCTTTAGTAGAGGATGTATATGATTTTTCTTTTTTGTTCTAAAAAAATACTAGCAGCAGATTGAGATTAGAACATAAACTTGAAAATACTTTGTGCGGGACATTGGCAAGTCTCGATAATTGTTGACTCAACATTGAAACCAAACACTACCTCCAAGAGGTGTTTGTTTCCAAGGGAAGATTATATCCTTTCTTTGTCAACCAAGATTTAATTTTTTTTGAAGATTATTTCAGGAATTAAATCTTCAATTTAATTCTAAATGCATTAGGTTGAGGTAGGGGAGTGAGTCAATAAGATTGTCCGATGACTTGATTAGTCGAGGTACACGTAAATTATTCCGGACACACCTTACCGTATAATAAAAAATAAAAAAAAAATAGTCGAAACGCGCATAAATTAATCTGGACACACTTTACCATATAGAAGAAGAAAGAAAATTGAAACCAAACACT
Organism: Eucommia ulmoides; assembly: GCA_016647705.1. Taxonomy (NCBI): domain Eukaryota; kingdom Viridiplantae; phylum Streptophyta; class Magnoliopsida; order Garryales; family Eucommiaceae; genus Eucommia; species Eucommia ulmoides. The sequence continues at coordinate 12,250,543 of CM028341.1, read as the reverse complement.
ACCATTAACAGATGAAAACTCTCACGACTCGGGCATTGAATCTTATTAACAGCATGCAACAGAAATTTTCTGGAACATGCCAAGTCTAAGATTACTGCTATTGAGAGGGGAAAGCATTCATGAAACTGAAAAACTAGGGGGCAAACTTAAGCAATGACTTAGATCAACACTTGTGGTATGGCACCACTTATTGGAGCAGGAATTAAGGTTTTAGCAAATCAAGCTGCGGCATCATAGAGCCAGAGTTCCTCCTGCACTCGGACAACATATCCATATAAAACTGGCACTTGCCAATCTCGCTCCCGTAGCTGTTCAAGCACTGCATGAATAACAAACAGTGTCATAACACATGATAATGCCCACTTCACTCGATCGTTGCTATTAGTGATTAACAAGAGGATTATTGACTTACGTCTAGGAATGCCTTTGACTGCACATTACAGGCATCAGAGCCACCACCAGAAGCGGCGGTGCTCGTGGCGGGCACTGGTGCAGCGACAGCCGCTTCTTTGACAACAGTCTCGTGCTGAATGGTGCGAGGACCCATAACCGCATCCACAGCCCTATGTGCCACAGCGCTTCCAGTCCCAAAAGCCATGCCTGTGAAGAAGACAAAAACTTGCGACTAAATCTGTTCAAAACAGAGTATATGACCAAAAACAACCAATTATATTGAAAGTTGCCAGTACCCACCTTCAGCTATGGTTGAACCAATGTTTCCAAGTACGGATCCACTGCCTTTCTGAACAGGAGCTGGAGGAGGAGAATTGTTCACTGCAGCTATAGATTAGAAAGAACTACATGAGATCACACATATATGTGTGTGTGTGTGTGTATAAATAGAAAAAGGTACATTTGATCAAGAAATTAAGGCTTCATTTGAATGTGAATGGATTTGAAATCAAGGGATTTGAGTGTTTTCATTTGTAAAGAAAATTTTACTTATCAACCAAGTTTGGCACCAATCCAAGCGAAATTGGAAAAAACAACTCGACTACAACGTCCAAGCGAAATTGATTTCAAATAATTTCTTTCACCGAGTCATTTCAAATCTTTCTATTTAGACCCATTTCAAATTCATGCCAAACAACGTTTAGAGAATAGCTTAATGAAAAGAATATTTGACGACAAGAATTAAACTATCTCCCAATGGAAGGATTGAAAAGAAAATTATCACTACCTCCCAAATGAAGGATTGCAAAGACTCATGACTACCTCCCAGTGGGAGGTTTGAAAGGAAATGACTACCTCCCAGTGGGAGGATTGAAAGGACTAGTGGCTACCTCCCAACGGGAGGATGAAAGGACTTATGACTACTTCCCAACAAGAGGATTTAAAGGAAATGACTACCTCCCAACAGGAGGATTGAAGAGACTTATGACTACCTCCCAACAGGAGCAAGAGGATTTAAAGGAAATGGCTCGAAGGATTGAAAGGAAACGACTATGCCCAGCGTTGTATCCTAGCGGAAGGATTGAAAAGATTCATGACAAAGTTCAGACATAGCCCAACTTGTGGCAAGGGGAATTGATACATCCCAACCAATGGTCGCAGAGGAATTGACTCAAATGACAAAATTCAGACATAGCCCAACTTGTTCTAGGGAGGATTGATACATCCGACCTGTGGCCATAGAAGATTGGATTCAAATAACGAAAATCAACTATAATGTCCAAGCAAAATTGATTTCAAATAATTTATTTCACCGAGTCATTTCAAATCCTTCTATTTAAACCCATTTTAAGTTGTTGATATTCATCTCTTGGTATAGATTTTAAATTCAAGTTATAATTTTTGATGTAAACCTATTCATCTAAAATTCAGTAATCCAAATACAACCTAGTGAATATTGACAAATTTCCAAAATTCATAACACTGATGTAAATGATACCTGGTGGTGGAGAGTGTTTACGAGGCGCAGAATGAAAAGATCGAGATGATGATCTTCCTGTAAAGTAAAATTAAAGCAGGTTTGTAAACTAGAACCCAAACATGACGGGCATGGCAAAATAGCGGAAATACTCTTAATCATCTCCATAACACGACTACACGAGGAATAGAGCTAGTAGCAGCCAAACACAATAGGCGTAAAGAGGGTAAAAGAGGAAATCGATCTGTAATCACGTTTTGATCATTTACAATTGTATTTGGCTAAAAAAAAATTAAAAATTCTAAGGAAAATTATGTTATAGTCTATCATCCAAATAAAATCCTTAGCAATCTAACATTGCGCACATAAAAAATAGACATTAAGTAGAACATCACGTCCTGATCATTTTCAACTGTATTTGCTAGAACATATGAAAGAAGATGTTCTCAAAACAGACAAAAATCATGTCTATCGTCTAGGATCCAAATGAAATCTTTAGCTATCTATCACTACACACATAAAAGAAATAGACATTGAATATATCAATGCATATTTGATCATTTTCAATTGTATTAGCAAGAACAGATAAAAGTAAATGTGCTAAAAAAAAAAAGAGACAATGGGTAAAAGGTCCTATATTTAAACTCTAATTGGTCAAAAGTCCTATATATGGTAGGAACTTTTAATTTAGTCTCATCTCTTTTAAAAACGCAGAAGCCTTATTCATGTGATAATCACGCGTTAATTACATGTAACTATTTTCTGTGTAATATCACTGTATTAATTACAGGTAACTAATTATTATTTATTTTTTTCAGTTATATATTCTAATAATTTTAGTTACATGTCTCTGATATATAACTAAAAATTTTGATATTTTTCAGTTACATGTTTTAATAATATGTAACTTTTTAGTTACATGTCTCTGATTTGTAATTAAAAAGTTTGATATTTTTTCAGTAACGTCACAAAATATTATACATATATATATATAACATGTAACTAATATTATATAAACATATATAACTAAAAATACTCAAATATTGTGAAAAATAACAATTATGAAATTATAACTAACATTAGTTACGTGTAACAGAACTCACTATAAAAATCGAATGTACTCATTAAAAGATTCTCTACAATTTCTGCAATATCCCTATAATTCCTGCAATCGGGACTAAAATACAAGTAGAATCTAACTTAAAGGATTAAATCAAAATCTAATAACACAAAAGGACTTTTCACCGATTAGATTTAAAAAAAATGACTTTTTACCAATTTTTCAAAAAAAAAAGAGAGAGAGAGAGAAATTATATCTATTTTAGGATCCAAACGAGATCTTTAATCAACCATCGAATAAAAAATATTAGAAATTGAATACATCAATGCATCTTGATCATTTTCAACTGTATTAGCAAGAACAGATAAAAGTAAATATGCTCAAAAGAGAGAGAGAGAGAGAGAGAGAAATTATATCTATCCTTTAGGATTCAAACGAGATCTTTAATCAACTACACGTTTCGCTTAAAAAAATAGAAAATGAATATAACAATGCATCTTGATCATTTTCAACTGTATTAGCAAGAACAGATAAAAGTAAATCTGCTCAGGAAAAAAAAACGAGAAAAATTATATCTATCGTTTAGGATCCAAACGAAATCTTCAAACGACCACACGTTTCGCGTGAAAAAAAAATAGAAATGAAGCGTCGATTCGAGAATCTTCACGGTATTCGATCGGACGAAAAACGCAAACAATAGCTGGAGAATGGAACTATAGCTGTTGCAGAGAACTCACCCGCAGAGCTCCGGCGAGGCATGATGATTTTCCTTTTGCGTCGACGCAGAATCAAAATGAGAGGTTTAGAGCTTTCACATAAATCTTGGCTGGCTCCTCTGCGTTTTTATAGACGCCCTTCCCGCGCATGTGTGAATCGGCTGAGTTATGTCAATGTGAACACGTGTCCAAATATGAATGGTTTTAGATGTGCATTCCGTAGTTTTAAGGGTGCGAGTACAGGGAATAATGATGACGTGCCTGACAAAGAAATACCATATACGCCTGTAGATCGTTCTAGAGAATTCATATTTTTTTTTAAAAAAAATGGCTTGCTTTGTGCTCAATAATATGTTTGACTCGTTATGACTTTGTTAGTTTAACATCTCGGATGATTAAGTTAATTAATAATTTTTTTTAAGAAGCTAAAACTAACAAACAATTTTTTTTTTAAACAGGTTAGGAAATAGATTTTGTAATTATTTGGTCAGATTTATCTCTACAATTACTTACTTGATATATAAATTCTTAAAAAATAAAGATTAAAAAATAAATTATTAAAAACAAAATAACTTTTTATTTTATACATTTATTTTTTAATTTAATTATATATTCAGATTCATTTGAATAATATATTCTAAATGATATCACATTCATTATTTTTTTAATTAGATACGTGTTGAATTTAATAAGATACTTTCAAAGTCAACATTTTATTTCAAATTATATCACATTTATTATTTTTTTAATTAGATACGTGTTGAATTTAATAGGATACTTTCAAAGTCAATATTTTATTTCAAATATATATTACTTCAATGATATCACGTTTACTATTTTTTTTATCAATTTTTCTCATTCATATTAAATTCAATACAAAATTCATTATCTCGTTGAATTCAAAAAAAAAATTATATAACAAAATATTTACAAATATATGTTGTTTTGAATTTAATGACCCTCTCGATCATAAATTTTCAATCAAATCAAGTAAGCGATACATCAAAAAATAAAATTATCGCTATTTTTAAAAAATAAATTTGGTTTAATTTTAATTTGTGTTCGTACTTTAATGAAAATTAGTATGTGATCCAATAAATATGTTTCATAAATATAGGTCAATGATTGAATTGCAAAAAGGCAATATCTTCATCATCTTTTTTCGGCTTTAAATTTGTGAGATAATTTAGTAGAATTATAGACATTCAACCATTATTTTTTTTCATGTAAATTTTATTTGGTAAGGAGTTATTATAGGTGAACAAAATTGACACCAATACATGGGATCATATGATTGAAAAATGGTTAGATCATATGAAAAAAACAAAAAATAGAAAATAAAATAAAATATGCATATATTTTTAAAAAAGTTACAAGAATATTTGTTAATAAAATGTGACGAGAATTGTCTCAAATATTATCATCAAATATTATCAAAATAGTAAGGTATACTATTGATATTTATCCAAATTACAATGGGTGTATAAGGTTTAAACTTCTACCATAAAGAAAATATCCAAGGATTCTCGTTCACCACGTCATAGGCTGTTGTATGCACCACAACTTGAGTTCTTTACTTCATTAGAGCTCAAAAGATAGCCTATTTCTGATTTACACTTTAATACGAAAATAAAGCAAAACGGCTGAGGAAATTTCAGTTTCAAAATTTTGGTTGAAACCGGCTGAGTTCTAGTTTCAACCAAAATGATTGAATTTTTTTTATTATTATTAAAGAGAAACCGACCATACAACGATCGGTTTCTGCATATGGGGTTGTCATGGTGGCAGCCCCTGACACCGGATAGGGGTTGTTTTTTGCCTCCCCTGCCCCCCACCCCCACCCATACTATCCCACCTCCTCAAAATAAATTAATTGTCTCTTCCTTTTTTTTTTTTTTAAAAAAAAAGGTTAATTAGATTTTTGTAATAAATAACTTTTTTTTTTGAAAATTATTTGTGTGCCTTATTTATTTTTTTTGGAAAAAATAAATAAATTATTTCAATAATTAACTTTTTGTTTTGAAAAAATAAATAATTTATGTGTCTTATTATTTTTTTTTCTAATTCTTATAAATTTTTTTATGTGTCTTATAATTCATGCTTTTATTTTTTTGTGTCTTATAATTTTTATGTCTTATAATTTATGTGTCTTATATTTGGTGAGAATTTTTAACCATGAATTTACCTCTTTTTTTAATATTAATATCTAAATATATTAATTAAAATTTATTTTAGAAGTTATATAAAAGAATATTCGACATAATCTTAAAGGTGAAACAACTAAAAGTAATAATAAAAAATATATTGAAATTAAACACGATAACAAGTAAAAGTAATCTTAAAAAGAAAGGAAAAAAAATATTAGATAAATTAGAAAATACTACCCAACATTGAACTTTTCTAGCGAGATAACTAAATAGTTTCATCAAACCATTCGTAATGAATAGCTCCATCTTCGTAATCGGACAATTCCGGGTCATCTGTGTATCACGGATCGGTAAAAAACTTTGTCATCTGTTGTTTTGCATATGGCGCATTGCTCTTCTGAATCTTGTGAAGTTGTTGTTTGACATGAATCCGTTTCTCCATTTATTTTATTTCTTGTTTCAATGCGCGGTAAATTTTGCTTATATTGTCCTGTTCATTTTTCAATATTTCGAGATGTAACGGCTAGGTTTTCCAAGGCCGCCACTAGGTTTCTCCTATAAAAAATTCTACCTCAAATATTTCACAATTTATAAATAAATTAATATTACTAATAATTCTGCTCTAATATCACTCTGTAACGACCTGATTTCCTAGGGCCGTCCACACAATTTCTTCCTTCGGAGAATTAACGCTAACACCGAACGACCAATATCCTGTTTCATAAATCTGAGAATTTTTACAATGTGACGATGACAATTATAATTCAATTTATTGAGTCAATTTTAACACAATAAATATTAGATACAATTATTACAATTTAACCGAGACATTTTAATAATAAACCCACAAAAATGTTCTCAAAATACAAAAAGATAAAAAGTAGATTTATTTTTCCTATATTTCAACGTTTGCTTAAATCACAAATTACCAAAAAAAACAAAAAAAAAAAAAACATAGATTTTCCATATTAAGAGTCCCACAAGCTCTCAAATTACTATTCAGTAGTAATTAGAAATTCAAATAAAATTCGAATTACAGTTGTATTTGAAATTATCGAAACATCACCTAAAATGGACTTTTACAAATTCATTTATAATTAGAATTATTACAATTATTACAATTAAATAATAAAATTCTTGGTGCAATTTCATCCTCACCAGCCCTGCAATCAAACTATGGGGGTTATGAACCAATGCTCAGTAGAATTTCAACTCATCTAATACATGCATTTAATTAATACAACAAATAAAACACACTGGCATGATTTCTACATAATTTTCACATAATCATAATTATTTCATGAAAATTAACAACTATAATTCGACAATAATAATAATATAAATCTCACAATAGAAAAATTAAATATATATTAAAAGAATTAGAAATTCTACTTGAAATTTAAGGCGAAATCTGAACCGAAATATTTTTCTTGCTCAAACACATTCAAAATATGATCCGTGACTTCTCTCTATATATATTATATATAATTATGCTCAAATCCTTCCTATATTGATATTCTCTTTATCTCCATACACTGTTTGAATTGACCATATATGCATAGGACTAATATGATGATCATCACTTTTATTATCATTATTATAATTATTGTTTCCATTCTAATACACACACACACACGGCTAGGAGAGAATTTTATACACACATATATATATATACACACACATTACATGGTTCATTTTGATTTCCTTCCTTAGGAAGGAAATCATGTAAGCCACTTATTTATTTATTTATTTACACTATGCCCCTCTTAAAATAAAGAAAATACTAATTATATCTCAAAACTCTTAAAAGTACATTTTAAATAACACATTAGTTCCAAAACTTTTAAAATCGATTTAAAATTAATATTCAATCCCCAAAAATTATCAAATATTATTTATACCATAAATTTATAAAATCATCCCCAACAATATTAAACTTATATAAAATGATATTTTTTTTTCAAAATGTAAATTTTTGGGGTATTAAAATTTACCCCCCTTAAATAAATTTCGTCTCCGAAATTTCGTTTTTAGAAATAGCTCAAAATCGCAGGTCTTTTTAATTACATTCTAAAATCTTATATTTCTAAATACTTCCGTTGAGCTACTCTGATAAAAATAATAGTAATAAAATAATATATCTTTAAAACATTACGATAGTCTCACTAGATTGAGTCTATTTCGATTCCAACAGGTCTACGACCTCAATAATTTTTTTCACTTGGCATGATTTTTCAAATCCATTACCATATGCTATAACTAACGTTTATCAATTCCATCAAACATTCAAGCCAAACATATTTGCAACTAGTATCATAACTAGTAGATAGCCCAAATTCCATGTGGACTGTCCGGTGAGATTAAAAATAATCAATTCCAATATTCACATTAAAATTTCAATAATCTTGTAAATTTTTTCATAAATATCATCACAATCCCAACTTCCAATAACAAATTTTCTGAAATACGTTTGAACATACGTAAAATACCCCTCAAATACATAAGTACGTCTCAAAACATATAAGTACGTCTTAACCATATAAACACATCCCAAAACACATAAATTCGTCTCAAAACACATAAGTACATATCGATCATATAACTATACCTCGGAAGACATAAATATGTGTCAAATTATAAAAATCAAATACATCTCAAATATATAAATATATCTCGAGACACCCAAATACTTCTCAATCATATAAATACAACTCAAACACATAAATATGTCCCGAAACCCATAAATACGTGTCAAATTACAAAAATCATATACGTCACAAATGGTCAATACTTACGTAACATGTATGTAAAAATATTACACATAACACCAAAAAATTTCAACAATTACCCCACACTCCGATTCCACCTATTATTAGCAGTGGACCAATATTTATTTGAATATTTTATTGATGTACTGTCTTCTTAATATAAAAATATTTTATGAATCAAGTATTTTTATTAAAATCCACTTTTTAATAAAATATAATCACACTGGGCAGTATCCAATTCCCAACAAAAATATCATCATAACAGAATAACCGAATTGAAATTGACAGATAAACTCTCTTTTATATAATAAAATATTATACTTTTTTGTCAGTCATATGATCGTTTACCTCATCGGGAGTTATGACGATACTGTAACCTGTCCATCCGTGCAATCTAAGGTTCCAATTAGTGTTAGGGCCATTTAATATCTCCAATGGTAGGAGCCAACACGTGGTATAAACCACCATATCATAATGATAATCATCATCGTTAACAACAATAACAATAACAGATATCAACCACCCTGCAAGACTTGCCCTCCTAGTAGGTCACAACATAACGTCCTAGAGAATATGCCACCAACCACATCTCACAGGATACGTCCTCCTGATGAGATGACTATGACATAGTCGGATAATAAAAATCATTTTTCATATTTAAAATTTTACTTAATCCGCATAACGTTATAAAATAATTCATTTTGATAAATCTTTTCTTTTCACATTTTTTGTATGAAAATTTACATAGAAGACGATACACTCTCTTTATCAGTATATTATCTTCATAATATAAAAATAATTTATGAATCAAGTATATTTATCAAATACCACTTTTCAAAATATAATATAACCACATAATAAGCGGTAGCAAAATTCCACGAATATCATTATGATAAAATAATTTAATTCAAGTCAACTGGATATAAATCAACCAATCAAATCACTATTATATGATAAATTACCCGAAACATACTTTCTTACTAGCCATAGGATCGTTTCACCTCACGATCGGGAATTACGATAGTACCGTAACATGTATAACTGTGCAATCTAAGGTTGCTATCAGTGTCAGGGTCATTCAATATCTCCAATGGTAAGAGTCAACATAATAGTATAAAATACCATATCAACAATATATCCAACTACCTGCAGGACTTACCTTCCTATCAGGTCTCAACATATCAACAACATATTCAACCATCTGCAGGACTTTCCCTTTTGTCAGGTCACAACAACGTCCTACAGGACATGCCCTCCTGTAAGGACCAAGCACATCTTGCAGGATATGCCCTCCTGACGAGACGATTATGACATAGTAGGATAATAAAAATTATTTTTCACCTTTAAAATTTTATTTGAGCCATTTAACATCATAAAACTGTTCATTTTAATAAATCTTTTATTTTTCACAATTTAGTATGAAAATATAATTTGATAATTTTTATAGAAGACAGTAGACACCCTTTAAATTGATCATTTTAATTAAACGACAGATCTTATGGTCCATTACTAACCCACTACTCACTGAGTCTTACTTAACTTACTATTGGCTCAAAAAAAAAAAATTAAATAATATAAAACAATTCTTAAACTGTTTAATAGTATTTCTTTTTGAAAGGCACTATACTCACCCTAATGTAAGAAGTGAACCGACTGGACTCCATGCACATGCAAAAACCTCAAGTATGTCCTTCCAAGACTTTCACACTCTAATACCACTTTTCATATATATATATATATATATTTTAAAATTAATGAGTTATACAAAAATTATTATTTTTAAGTATTATTTAATTTATTATTAGCAATGGGTAATGTAACCCAATCCTAGGGTTGTCACAAATTTGCTCTGATACCACTCTGTAACGGCCCGATTTCACAGGGCCGCCACTAGGTTTCTCCTATAGAGAATTCTACCCCAAATATCTTACTATTTATAAATAAATTAGTATTACTAATAATTCTGCTATGATACTACTCTGTAACGACCCGATTTTCTAGGACCACATTAGATTTTTCCTACAGAAAATTCTACCCCAAATATTTTACCATTTTTAAATAAATTAGTATTACTAATAATTTCGCTCTACTACTACTCTGTAATGACTCGATTTTCCAGGGCCTTCACGCGGTTTCTCCTTTCAAAGAATTAACGTTAACACTGAACGATCAATATCCTGTTTCATAAATCTGAGAATTTTTACAATGCGACGGCGACAATTATAACTCAATTTATCGAGTCAATTTTAACACAATAAATATTAGATACGATTATTACAATTTAACCGAGACATTTTAATAATGGACCCACAAAATTGTTCTCAAAATACAAAAAGATAAAAAGTAAATTTACTTTTCCTATATTTCAACATTTGCTTAAATCAAAAATTACCAAAAAAGGAAAAAAAAATAGATTTGTCATATTAAGATTCCCACAAGCTCTCAAATTACTATTCAGTAGTAATTAGAAATTCAAATAAAATTCGAATTACAGTTGTATTTGAAATTACCAAAACACCACCTAAAGTGGATTTTTATAAATTCATTTATAATTATAATTATTACAATTATTACAAATTAAATAAAAATTCAAATAAAATTATTGGCCCAATTTCATCCTCACCGGCCCTGTAATTAAATTGTAGGGTTGTGAGTCAATACTTAGTAGAATTTTAACCTCTTTAATACGTGCATTGAATTAATACAACAAATAAAAACATTGACATGATTTTCACATAATTATAATTATTTCATGGAAATTAACAACTATAATTCGACAACAATAATAACATGAATCTTATAATAGAGAAATTAAATATATATTAAAGGAGATAAAAATTCTACCTGAAATTCAAGGCGAAATCTGAACTGAAATATTTTTCTTGCTCAAACACATTCAAAATATGATTCGTGACTTCTCTCCATATATATTATATATAATTATGCTCAAATCTTTCCTATATTGATATTTTTTTTATTTTTTTTATCTTCATGCAATGTCTAAACTTACTATATATGCATAGGACTAATAGGATGATCATTACTCTTATTATCATTATTATAACTATTCTTTCCATTCTAATACACACACACACACACACACACATGGCTAGGAGAGAATTTTATACATTACACGGTTCATTTTGATTTCCTTCCTTAGGAAGAAAATCATGTTAACCACTTGTTTATTTATTTATTTCTTTATTTACACTATACCTTCCTTAAAATAAATAAAATATTAATTATATCTCAAAACTCTTAAAAGTATATTTTAAATAACACATTACTTCCAAAACTTTTAAAATCGATTTAAAATTAACATTCAATCTCCAAAAATTATCAAATATTATTTATACCATAAATTTATAAAATCATCCCCAACAATATTAAACTTATATAAAATGATATTTTTTTTCAAAATGTAAATTTTTGGAGTATTACACGAGAGACTGTAATTTTGGAATCTTGAGGTAGTGTAGGTGAGACTTTGCCTCATATCGGTTTCTTTTTTAACCTAGCATTGGCCATTGTAAATTTTTTGCCTATTCACTATCCTTGCCCCATTCGGTATAGTTGTAGCTCTTGTGGTAACAATGATTGACCTAACGAATAGTGTGTTTGAAAGGATCGTTTTGTACTAAGAAAGTTCGTTTCCTCATGATGGGATTCAGCCATGCACCAGAGAGATCGAGTTGTCACTGAATATGAGTATAATCTGTAATAACATCCCACAGAGCGCGCAACGAATTTGGGTAACATAGCTTATCTCAAGCGTCATACCATACTAGTGGGCTTTGCGGTTCGTCTTTGCTCCAATGTATGACCTTTGACCGGCTTCCATACCATGTACCTATCTCAGGTTGATACTTAGCATGGTCTATTATCCCTAAACTCTCACCAGTGCAATGAATCTTCATTGGTTCCTTATCTTTGTCCTTATCCTTATCGTTTTCTGACCCTCTTGCCATTTGAACTGATTTTTTAGTAATGACAATGGAGAAAAGAAATGAATGTGGTGTGAGTGATAGTTTTGCAAGTATCGATGTATATATAGGCAAACTTTGGGGCCAAAGTAAAAATTTCTCGCTAGCCACTTTCCCACCAACAAAATTTCAATCAAAAAAATCCCTCCAAAAAATATTCCTCTATTTTGTTTTCCTTTTTTCTCGTAAAACTCTTTCCCACCATTTTGTTCCCCATTTTTCGCCAATTGGTTGTCGATTTCCTGCCCTAGTTTTTTTTTTTGTATACATAGGAACAATCTCAATTCTCATATTCGTCACTTCAATTTAGAATTAGCAACTTGTTTTGTTAAAATTAATCTTTATTTAGTAGTATCCACCTTATTTCGTTTTGTTCCCAAAGACAATAAATAAAATTTACAAAAGAGATTAGGGTGAATGTTTTCGTATATATATTATTCTTTTTTATCATTCATTCCGAATTTGATTGTTGGTTGTTTCGCAAACGAGTACTTGGTGAATGTGAGCAGGCAAAAAACTGGTCAGCATGTCGGCGCATTGGGAAGACTTATTAGAAAGAAATCAGGCCACTGGTATAGCGGTTATGTAGGGACGGAATTGTGTTGTGGCGACACTTTAATGGAGTGTCAAACAAATGCTAGCGTATGCAGTATTCTCCATGCCCTTTACATGTCACGACAACTACCGTTCTTATTGTGCGTAATTTACTATGACTGTAAGATTTCTGTTAAGGAAGTGATAAATACTGGCATATACGCAGAAACCCTAAATCAGATGAGTAGCGCGGTGAAATATTTATTGAAATCGATGAATAACTTGGTAGTTTAGATGGCTTCAAAGGGTTGGGTGTCATGACCCGTCCCGAAATCCCGGGCTGGCGTGACGACATCATGACATCACCAAAAGTAACCAACCAACCAACCATCTATTACACGACAATATGCATATATATAAATAAATACCATCATCTATATGAAACTATATATATTTCTGTCATGAGGAACACACCCATTCCCCAAATGTACTAACAACAAGATATAATACCCTGAACCCCTCACAGGTTCGCCTCAGAAAGCTCATCTCAACCCTCCACATGACTCCATCGTAGGACTCTACCTAGCGCCAGTAGGGGACTAACTCCTAACTGCTTCACCTGCGAGTGTACTGCCTTCTTAGTAAAAATATTTTTTATAATAAAACTCATTTTACAACATCTAAATGGATCAAGCGTAAATTTATAAATACCACATAGCTCGTAAAATCCCCAGTATATAAGTAGAAAAAATAAATCGACATAATTAAGTTCCATTCAAATTCAACTAATACAAAAATCATTGTAATCACCATGATAATAAATATCAAATCAACCAATATAAATAAAACACCACATCTTAAGCACACATCTCAACATACTATTTAAGAACACAACTCAAACACACACCTCAAACACACACACTGGTCAGACCTAGTGATCATTTTAACCTCACGATCGGAAGTTTGCAACGGTACCGTAATATCCATAGGAATGCCTTCCTACGAAATATCCACACCCCTTACAGGGAAAAATATAATCCACAACCCTTTCGGGGAAAACAACAATTGCATTGTCAAAATCATCAGTATAGTTAAAAATCCACATCCCTTACGGGAAGAAATACATTTTCACACCATATCATTAAATCAATAACATCATCATCAAATCACAACGTAATGATATCGTCTAATCAACATCGTCAGCTCACACATCTACCTCTCTTTTTCAAAACCAACTTTTTAATCCAAAAATCATATTTTTCACTTTCGTTTGAAGACCGTCTAATTTCAACAAAAACCATTTTTTTCACCTTTATTTTTAGAAAATCAGATATTTTCTATTCTCTTTTTAAAATCCACCCAATTTCACAAAAATCCATTTCCCTCAACTTACCCCAAAATCCAATGAAAATTATTTTTAAATCTATCTTTTTAGAAACCAACACAATTCTCCGAAAATTCATTTTTACCAACTCACCCCATAACCTGTTTGATCCATATCATTTATAAAATTATACAGTTTCAGTAAACACACATTTCATCACACACACACACACACACACACACACACACACACACACACACACACATATATATATATACATAGAAAAATAGTTTGGTAAGAAGACAGTACACTCACTTCGTGATCCGGTCCCAAAAGCTTTTACCGACTATACTCTAACGTTAATCCGGTACCTGCGAACCTATTAGCGACAAGGCCTAAATTAATATTTTAGGTAAAAATGACCCAATTATGCAAATGCAAGCCCTATGTTCTGTATTTTCCCATTCCCCACATTTTATTATGTAAGATTATTATTTGGTAAATTTTCATTTCATTAAAAGTTACTGCATTCCCAAATTTATTATTCCCACTACGAAATTTTCGATGCGTTAATTTAATTTTATAAACTAAAATAAATTCAACGAAAAACGTTACTCGTTCCGAATCGTTCACGGGTCGTGAGATGGATTTTGGATTCTACTGGGGTTCTTTCTGTAATTTTCCTTCTTTTCTTCTCCTCTTCTTCCTTCTTTCTATTTTTCCCCGTTTCTGTTCTGTTTTGGTTTCCGCCAGCCGGCCACGCACTACCCGTCGGCAATCAGCTCCATTGAACCAGAACGGAGACCCATATGCCCACAACTGGCGCTCTCTCTCTCTCACTAACTCCCATTCACCGCCGACCCAATACCCACACCCATCGATGATTACCCAAACACTGTCGGCAAAGCAAAACACATATGCACACCATCACAGCCGACCGACGACCGACCACCCACACATTGTCGAAGTCAATACTCACATACAAAAATACCCACACACCCGCCGATCGAAGAAAACCGACGAACACCCTATACGCACATTGTCGATGGTTAGAAAACACGCACAACACCCACGCTACACAAAACAAGAAACGAAAAACACACCCACTCCGCCGAACGCCACCCCCGACGATCGACAACCGTCCAAACCTACTCACACCTATGCTCATCGGATCTCACCACCTCCACGCAGACCTCTCTCTCTCTCTCATCTATTTCTTGTTCTTGGTTTACAGCCAACACACACACACACACTCCACTCACCCAACCGGAGAGATGGTGACGACACCCCTACCGGATCGACAACAACGCCCACCAACGGCGATCGAACAACAGACACACAGCATCTCCGCCGGAGCAACGGCTACGATCCGAAACTTACCACCGTTGACCCCTCTTTCTCTCTCTAGATTTTTTGAATCTCTTCTTCTTCTTTGAGATTTTGGTGATCATTACATGCATGTTCATATTTATATGCATGTAATTAGTGGTCTAAGCATTGAGCTTCTCTTGCCACGTCGCCTGCTCCTCTCTCTCCTTCCGGCCGGCTGAGCTCACGATCACACACACATATGTGCACACACAGACACACACATATATAAAATTAAAATATACTTTTGTTAAATTACTCTATCCTCCCCCTCACTTCTTAAAATCTTCATTTTAGTCCAAGTCCACTTTTAAGAATTTCTTAAATTATAATTTCACCCCTAAAAGTTTTAATTAAAAGTAAAATGTCAATTTACCTCCCAAAGTTTGGATTTAATGTTTCTAAATTTGCAATTTGACCCCTAAATTTTTAATTTGAATTTTTTTTTTATTTGACCAAATTTCACCCCGAATTTTTCCAGTTACTCTAAAATGCAACTAAAATGACTTACGTGCTGCGATTGAGGTCTTACATTGGGACTATTTATTTGAATTTCATAAGTTTGTAGAATTTTCTGATGGTATATTCAGGGATTACGGGAGTGCCCTTGAAGATATTAGAACATGAAGGTTTGCTGATCCGTCCGTCTAACAAACTTTATTTCAAAGTCGTATTTTATGGTACTTGTATTTATAATAGACTATGTGTTTGTTTCGACATAACGTTCTAGTATTACAAACCCTTATTATTATAAGTTTGTTTTTGAAATTTAAATAAAGAGAAAAAAAATATGTTATTTGGTAGAAGTAGCGTTATTATAATTTAACGTAGAAATGATACATTAGACTTGAAAAGAAATATGTAGTTAAACTGCAATTCACCTAAGCCAAAATATTATACATTACTTTCATCATCTGACATTTCAATATCTGATTGATATTGAGATTCACCTAAAGACCTTATGTAAGTACGCGCTTCGTTGATCAAACCTTATTCTAGACATTAACGAACTGTTATTTGAATGTCGTGTCGCGTAATTTAAATTTGCATTCTGTTATTTTTTTCGCGGTAGCGATACAACACCATTTGAAGTTCATGAGGTCTGCTTATTGGAATTATTCTAGCTAATTGATGAACTATTGGAATACTGTATTGCCTGTATCCATCCATGATAATTTTTACTTGGTTTACACGATAAGTGCATTCCTCTCGCATTCTTGCAATCCACCGAGGAGAGTAATGAACTCTTGGATCTAAAGAACAATAATATTCATTTTCCAAATGACAATGACGTCCCATTGAACGATACAGATCGACACCGTGTACATTTTTTTGTTGAAACTGGATATGAAAATTTCAAACAAGCAATGTAATGTGTGTTTGCAATGGACATAAACTCTCTTGTATATATACACGCATATGTGGATATAAATGTGTTTGTGGATGCATGTATATATATATATGTATGTATGTATGTATGTATGTATGTATTACTGACAAACACTGATCTAATTGGTCCAATTAATTGTAATAAAGATGATTTGTCACTTAGTATTGACAATGCTGGGTTGATTTGTTAATTCAGCATTGATAAAGGCTTTGATAAAGACACTGGTAAAGGCTTTGATAACGCTAAACTGATTTGTCAAATTAGCTCTGATGATGGTTGTACTGATTTAAACACCAACAATGACAAAGATTGATAAAAGATGAAAAAATGTTGTAAAGTCATGTCTGAAAAAATATGTTCAAAGATATTAATCCACACTGAAAAAACCTGCCTCAAAATGTCAATCAACGCTGAAAAAGATAGTTCTGAAATGTCAATCAACCATTACAAAAGGCTGAGACCTGTCATTCATCTATCATACATGCTATTATAAAAATTAAGTTTCTAATAGAAGCTATTTATTCTATAATATTCATGATATGTTTCCAAATTGTAATTCAAGTGAGGAAAGTTCATACAGTATTTCAAGTGAGGAAAACTCATATGGTGTTTGGGATTAGCCTGGATCCTGTGATCACTATAAACATTGGGTTCTAAAACTATAATATGATGACTACTGGAACAATCAAGATACCAATCCGATAGAGTATTATGTCGGTCTTCGCCAAGAGTGGGAATACATGGTGAAAGAGTAACAATCTTATATCTTCGTTGAGAGCCCTAAATGCATTAGTTCCGCATCGTTTATTTCTATAGATGCCTCAACAATGTTAAATTAATGACACAACCGAGATTGAAAATGTTATTACATGAATTCACCTGGAGAATAATCGTATGTTGTTGTGAAGAAGTCAATATTATCTACTCCAACTAGCTAATAAAATGGTCATTGCAAGTAACAAAGCACTCTCTCAAAGCGAATACCATAACGTGATGACCAACACTGGATATTTGTCTGAGCGATACATGTCCAACGAAGAATAAATATATTTCGCTAATTGTATTGTGTTTGTTATGTATTTTTAAGTGACTATCTAAGTGATGTTATGTATCTTAATCTTTTATATTTCTTAATGATGCAATGATCTATTTTTAGTTTTGCGTTAAAAGTTGCACAAAAATCATTGTATAAAACTAGGGGAAAAAGTCCATCAGGGTATCTTTGATGATTTTTTAAAAATGATTCAATGATTCGTTTTTAGTTTTGTAAGTTTTATTTTAGAGTCTTATGAACGTAGTTTAAGTAAAAAACAAAAAAAAAATGAAAGATCAATTTTGGACACGGATAAAAGCAAAGCATTTGCATTCAAAGTTGTCGAAAAACCATTGTCTAGCAATTGAAACAACCCATTTACCACAAGAACAACTAGGTTGGGCTCTAAGGAAGACAATTGTTGATTGTGTCCCCCAAAATCTCGTTGCCTAGTTTTAACTTCAAAACTCCCGTCAATCCTGAATAAATTTAATATTACACATTCAACGACTTCGAAGGGGAAAAAAAAGAGAACAACTTAAACTCCAAACAAGTAATATAACATTACTTGTTGAAGCTAACACCTTCATGTGTATTTCCCCTTACCTTATTCTTCCTTAGTTCTTCAACGACGTGGCGAGTATACTTAGATTCATTGGCATTATTCCTGGCTGCCTCACTACATCGTTCATCAAAATATTTAATAGTGTGATAAAATAAAATTTGAACTGTTGCAGTGATGGAAACATTTCTAGCCCCCTTAAGCACTCTGTTAAATATTTCTGCAAAGCTTGTAGTGAGTATACCCCAATGTCTACCCTCATCGTGGCACAATGCCCATTTCTTAGCTAGTATCCTTTCTAACCAAGCCTTTGCCTCTAGTTTCAACTCTCCGATCTTCTCCATGTGCTGATCGAATTTCATAATCTGATGGGCACTATCGGTTTTCCAAACAAGGTCCTTCAATTGTTGTTTCCGATATTTATTATTGAAGTTGCTCTGGATGTGACATAAACAATATTGGTGATGTCCACATTGTTCGCCGGATGGATTCTCCCAAATATCCCGGACAACAGATACAATTGACCAGTGTCGATCTGATATCAGTGTGACATCGGACAACTGCCAATGACATGAACGCGGAGGTTCCTCAAAAACCAATGCTAATATTCGTACGTATCTTCCTCCATGGGTGCAAAAGCAATGGGAAAGACCCTATTGGATGACAGAAAGGCAACAATGGTAAGCAATTTGCCTTTATACTTTCAGCTAAGAAATGTGCCATCGATGCTAATCACCGATCGGCAATGTCTGAATCCTTCTATTGTAGGCTTGAATGCCCAAAAGAACTTGTTTAATACGAAAGAGCCTGGGGTATCACTAGGGAAGTAATCAAATAGTGCCACAGTCTCAGGTTTGAAATGTTGTAAGGTATCAACATACCCACGCAACTTTTAATAGGACTCGTCCCAATCCCCAAATAGCATCCCTACTGCTTTAGTCCTTGCCAACCAAGCTTTACGATAGGATACCATAAACTTGTAGTTGTCGCATATATTATGTTTTATGACAGCTATCTTAAGTTCGGGATCACACTGCAACAATATTTGATGCAATGATCTTTGTTATTTAAAATTAAAAAGCATACTTATAAAATTATTTAAATTGACGGTAGTAAAAAATTTACAACAATTTGGTTAATCAATATATGAGAAATCATCCCTGAATCAAAGTTGGAATGATTGTGATTCGTCTTTGAAGACAGACATGTATGTTTTCCACCGTATCTAGTGACCTCAAAGTAATTGTGTTTTTTCTTCCAAATGGCACGTAACCGCCAACGACAATCATTGTTGCAGTGAATAACCCACTTCTTAGGGTTGCTTTCGATGATCACATACTCACCATTTACTTTGACGTTGTACATCTTCGTTGCATTCTAAAGGGCAACTTTATCTTTCAACACCATCCCCATGCTAAACTTCGAATTTTTTGCATCCCATGTCTTCATGTTTGATTTGCACTTATAGTCTTTGATAATGGTTGTATCTCCATAATTGTATTTTGACATGTATAGGATCGAGGTCTCGTACGTCATCTGCACATTATTATTAATGGCATCATCGATGACATCCTCAATCTTGTTCCGATCTATAACTCCAGTGTCCCTTACTGCCGCGTCGATCTCATCCTCGTTCAAATCCTCTTTTGGGTTGTTCGCCATTGTGTCCTGATCAACATCCTCATTGAAATCTCTAAAATCGAAATGGTTGTCCTCTACAGATGGATTCTCTATCATCGTCTCAAGCTCAACCACTGGCTGACAAACTGCATCCGTCGAATTTGCATAAATGCGAGACGACCCTTGCTCGAAACTTGCACTAGGCCCGATGTTGGCCTGGTAGACCGACTGGGATTGGAAGATTCCAGTATGGTCTTGCGAGTATTATGAGGGATTGTACTTGGAAGCGCTCGCAAAATTGTCCAAATTGCACTCTTCCATTAGCGTCCTAGTACATGACCCTACTTCGTTGGTCATTGCAGGACCAAAATACCCGTTTCCTATCACTTCTTTATCCACATAAAATTCAACTGTATATACCCCGAGAAAATGCAAAGGTCTACTTAAGCAAACTATAAGCACATTGTCATTCTTAACCGGATACAATGTACTCAACCAATATGACTGCCATTGATATAGTAGGTATCAACATTGAACCTTCAAATGTACATTTTCACCGTTTAAAATTAACTTCGACCTAATCACACCTAGAAACTCATCCAACGTTGTGCCGATATTAAATGATCTTATTTTCTTAGAAGGCATATTGTACGATATAATTCCATTTGGTTGTTGCATAATACTACCACTTCAATGTAACACCACATTTGTCATGGTTACGCTTTACAAAAAAAAATAAAAAAATTAATCATTTACATATAATTACAACTTAATAATTTAGGTGTAAATTTGAAATATCATTGTACGCCACATTTTATATTTATTCGGCAAATTAAGAAACTAATTGTTTCAATTAGAGAACAATTGCATACAATTTTAAATTTCTTAATTTGATAATTTCAATTTTCAAAAGTAATGCAATATTGTACAATCTAAATTTCATAATTTGAATATTAAGAAACTAATTGTGTCAATTTGGGAACAATTGGATACGACTATAAATTTCGTAATTTAATAATTTCTATTTTCACAAATAATGAGTTTATTCTTTTTTTTTCACCTTTTCAATTTGTATTTCATTTATTTATTATTCCTACTTTTATATTTTTAAATTTTTTACTTTTTTTTTTTCCATCTAAGTTGTTTTTTATTCTTTAAGAGAATTTATTATCACACAGTTGTTTATATAGGGAATTATTTCGAAAATTCTGTAAAATTATTGTCAATCAATATTTAAATAATTTAATACAAAAATAAAAAAATTATTTTTATACTCAAAAAATAATGAAATAATTTATTCATTTTTTAGTTTTCACTTTTCGAATTTGTTTACAATTTTATTTTTTCTTACTTATTATAATTAATTTTTTTAATATAAAAACTTATACAAAATTATATTATATTTGAAAATATTTATTTAAATGAATAAATTTTACAATTATAAATAACAAAAGAAAACAAGGAAAAAAAATAATTTTTAGGATGAAGCCGACCCAGACTAGGCTGGCTTCTAATTTAACAAGTTCTATTTATTTATTTTTTCATTATTTATTTTATCAAATACAATTACTTGATTAGGCTAAATCATATATTTTACTAACCATCATATTCTTAACATATAAAGATAATACTTTAATGCTAACCTAACATATAAATTAGACGTTTTATTGTAAACCTAAACAAACATTTTAGCATATTTTAATATTACCCTAACACTAACATTAGTCAACCTAACAATAACAATATATATTAGGAATAATTGATAAAAAGTTCATTGGTGAAAAGTCCTTTTGTGTTATTAGGTTTTGATTTAGTTATTTAAGTTAGATTCTACTTGTGTTTTAATCCAACATTGCAGGAATTGTAGGGATATTGCAGGGATTGTAAGGAATCTTTTAGTGAGTACATTCGATTTTTATAGTGAATTCTGTTATATGTAACTAATGTTAGTTACAATTTCATAATTGTTACTTTTCACACATATTTAAGTATTTTTAGTTACATATGTTTATATAATATTAGTTACATGTTACAATTTTATATATATATATATATATATATGTATAATATTTTATAATGTTATTGAAAAAATATCAAACTTTTTAGTTACATATAAGAAACATGTAATTAAAATGTAATTGAAAAATATCAAACTTTTTAGTTACATATCAGAGATATATAACTAAAAAGTTACATATTATTAAAATATGTAACTGGAAAAAAAAAATAAAAAAATTAGTTACTTGTAATTAATACAGTAATATTACACAGAAAGTAGTTATATGTAACTAACGCTAGCTATCACGTGAGTAAGACTTCTGCCTTTTTAAAAGAGATGGGATTAAATAAAAAAATTTACCACATGTAGGACTTTTGACTAATTATAGTTTAAATGTAGGACCTTCCACCCATTGTCCCTATATATTAACATAAAAATACTAACAATAGATATTAGTTTATAAACACAACTATAAATGTAACCTAAAAACATAGATTCACACATAAAAAAAAAAAAAAAAAAAAAAAAAAAAAAACATATAATTATACAATATTTTAGTGTTGACAAAACATATAAACAAAATTAACATAAAAATATAAGTATATTAACAATATATAAGCAAATAAAATTATAATTACACAAAATCTAACCTAAAAATATATATTAATATCTAAAAATAATTTAACTAAAATAATGTATTAATACTTACCTTTATGAGATGGTAGATTAAAATCACAGTCAAAACTCTTCAATGAACAAAAGAGAAGAAGAAAATAATGAAGAAGAAGAATATGATGAAGGAAGAAAATAATAAAGAAGAAGAATCTGATAAAGAATTAATTTATGGAAAAAAAATAATCATCCGTTTGAATTTTGAAAATGGGTTTTACCAATCAAATAAATTTAATATTTTATGGGTAATACCCATATTGTGATTCTTGCAGAGGAAAAATTTGACCAAGGACAACATGTCCATGTTTTGTCAAGTCTTAGCGACTTGGCCAAGACATTAATTTTTTATTTTTTATTTTTGTTTTATTTTTACTTTTTTTTCAATCATTTTTTTCATGTAGAATTTTTTATTTATTTATTTATTTTATTATTAAAATTTTTAATTCTTTAATTTTACTATTGTTTTTTGTTTAAAAAAAACTATATAATTTCAAAAATATTCTAAAATTTCATATTTACATATGAACAAAAAATAAATTATTTAATTAATAAGAAAAATAAATTATTTTTTAAAAATTAAAAATTATTTTCTTTGAATTTTCTTTGGAGTTCTTTACCTCATAAATTATTTTTTAATAATTCAGAAAATAATAATTTTCTTAGAAATAATTTTTTTAAAAGTTAATTATTACAAAAAAAAAGTAATTTAATTATTTTTTCAAAAAATAATTAATTTGTTTCGAGGGGTGAGGGTGGGGAAGGAGGAGATAGGGGCTACAAAAGCATCCCCCATCCAATGTCAGAAGTTGCCACTGTGGCAATCCCATATGGAGAAACTGGCTGTTGTACGACCGATTTTTCTATAATAATAATAATAATAAAAGTTTATATTATTTTGGTTGAAATCGGAACTCAAGCAATCAGTTTCAACCAAAATTTTGAAACCGGAATTCCCTCGACCGTTTGGTTCTATTTTCGTATTAAAGTGTAAATCAACTCTAATTAGGGAAATAAGCATCTTTTGAGCTCTAATGAGGTATAGAACTCACCACAACCAACTTTAAGTTGATACCTTGATGTATTACCTCATATCATTAGGTCATCCCCGCATGTTGACATAATATTCAATTTAACGTCTAGGAAAAAAATACTCAATAGATCTTGTGCACTATGTAACATGTTGATATGATACACCACAATCAATCCGAAGATAACACCTCGTCATAATGACTCCACATGTTAGATCAAAATTTGTGTCAATTAGTGAGTCTACCTGATAATGTGAAATAATATGTCAAGTTGCCAGCATTGCATTGATTGTGGTACACCATGTCAATATGTCATGTGTTGCCCGAGGACTATTGAATATTTTCTTAAATAAGAGTTATCGTTCTAACATGTCTTTTCAGATTTATTGTGGTGTACCATATCAACATGTTTCATGATGCACGAGGACTATCGAATATTTCCTGTACTAACATTACCTTTATTTTTTTGGAGATTTTTATTATATAGTCCTCCAAAATAGCATATACTATAAAATAAATCCCCAACTTGTATAATTAAGTTTTTAATCCTCGAAACTATTTTATTAAATAATCTTCCATTTACATTTATCAGTTAACCCCTTTTGTCCATTAATTTAATTTACAAATCATGCCATTCTAAACAATCCTGCAACTTTTGAACTATTAATATTTTGAATGTTTTCAATATAATAAAAATGTAAAAAAAAATATTTTAATCTAAAATTCATACTCTTCATTTTGATATCCATATTGTAATACCCTAGAAATTTATATTTTTGAAAAATATTATTTTATATAAATTTAATATTTTTTAAGACGGTTATATAAGTTTAATATTTTTTAGGACGGTTTTGTGAATTTGTGGTATAAATATATATTTGATAACTTTTGGAATTAAATGTTAAATTTATATTTTGAAAATATTATTTTTGGGTTATTTTGTATATTATAGAAATTTATAAATAATATTTGATAATTTTGAGGAGATAAGTATAATTATTGGGTCTAATATGAATTATTTTATAATTATGATGTGTTAAATATAATTTCTAAATTCTTAATACTTAATTAAACTATTAGTGGCCATTAAAAAAATAAAATAAAAAATTCGGCCACATATAGTGGCATGAATTATATATATAATATGTATACATGAATTATATATACTATACACGTGTATGTGCTTAACAATCATCATAATTGTTAGCCCAGTGAGCTACCCAAGATGTCACGACTTGTCCCGGACACCTGTCATCCCAGGGCTGGCGTGACAACAACATGACATCACCTATTACATTTTAATCTTCTTTTTATACATTACAAAATTACATAAATTACTATACAATTCATTATACAAGACAACATAATCTTTTTCTTTATTATGGTTCACCTCTGACAGCTGAACGCAAAAATTTTCAGATGACTCCACCTAATACCAGTAGGGGACCGTCTCTTAAAGCATTCACCTGCGAGTGTACTGCCTTCTTAGTAAAAACTATTTTTAACATAACAACAATACATTTTAAATAATACAACATTTAAATGGATCAAGCGTAAATATATATCCACCACACAGTTGGTAAAATCTCCAGTATCAAATAAGCAGTGAAAGTAAAGTAGTATAAATAAGTTTGCAAACACCATAATCAATAATAAATGACCCAATATATATATATAAAACACCCCAACTCAAACACACATCTCAATACCATACCCACCGGCTAAGCCATAGTGATCGTTTTAACCTCACGATCGGGAGTTGCAACGGTATCGTAACCATCCGTAAGATATGCCTTCCTAGCGGACCTAACTGCGCAGATCACCGCTTACCGGACGTCTCCGGAGGCCATAATATAATTCACCACATAATAAGAATCACCACCTTCCAGACCACCCTCCGGACAGGACATAATATGTATCACCACCTGCCGGATCACCCTCCGGACAGGACATAAACTATGACATAGTCAACTCAATTACATCATCATCAGATCACAAAACAATACCCATCTGCCGGACCACCTTCCGGACAGACCAACCAACAATAATGTCATCGTAAAACTACAACCAAAATCACCATTCTGCCCAAGCAAATAATCACCACCGTCAAATTACCAACATCCACCTCATTTCCAAAATCGATTTTTTTTATTCAAAAATCATGTTTTTCCCACTTTTTATTAAAACCACCAAATCCAACAGATTAATTATAAAGTCTTTCTTTTAAACCCCAAACAATTCAATAGAAATCCATTTTACCAACTCACCCATAACTAGCTTGATCCATATCATTTATAAAAGCATCTAATTTAAATACGACCACTTCCTATCATATATAGATATAAAAATAGTTAGGCAAGAAGACAGTACACTCACCTGATATTCTGCTCTCAAAAACTCCACTAAAAATCCGTTACTGAACTTTCAACAATTTTGAACCTATTTGTAACAAGGCCTAAATTAATATTATAGAGAAAATAACTTAATTGTACAATGTAATCCCTACGTTCATAAATTTCCCATTCCCCACTTTTTGATATATGAACATGTTATTCGACTAGTTTAACGTCGTTAAAATTTACGATTTACACCTAATTCATATAAACGATCTTATTGTTTATTTTTCTCATTTGATATTCTAAGGTTAGAAACTATATTTAGAATTCATAAAATAAATTAGAAAATGTTACCTGTTCCGAACCGATCGTCGATTTCCCTAAAATTCCATGTATTTTTTATTTTGCTCCCCACCGCCTAAGTGACGTCCCATCGCCTAGGCGAACGAGCAACTGCTTTTCTCTTACTCTCAACTGCACACTGCAATTTCACTGCTTGAGCGAAAATCCACCACTTAGGCGAACGAGCTCCTTTACAGTTCTGAGTTACACACTGACGACCTACCGCCTAGGCGAGAAACTTCTGCCTAGACAAACTTTCCCTTATTCTGCACACTGATCTACCACCTCCTAGGCAAACTTTCCACCGCCTAAGCGGATGCTCCTCCTCCCTTCTGCTCTGTTTTGTCAATTTTTTCCAGCCGACCACTCTCTCTCTCCTTACTAATTCCGGCAGTCACCACCACCAATTGCAACGATCACCCACACATACACACAAACACACACATACCCATACAGCAGCTCACGCACGCACCAAGAACAACCGATTCGGAACACACACACACACGTTCGATCAAATACACACACACACACACACACACCGATGGCAGCACCAACCCGAACCAGAACACACACACACACACCTGCACGGCCAAACCAATGAAGAAATACTCCCACACATATGCACGCAGCACACACACATACACAACAGCACATACCTCATCCCCCTAACAAAAACAGAGAAACAGGGACACACACACACACACACCCTTATGGTACACCACCGTCGGACCCGACTCCGACTAAAATCACCACACACACCTACACACCTTGTTTCCACGTATACACCACAAATGAGCAGACACACACACACACCCTGCCTACCAAAACTCACACCACCAACGAGCTCTCTCTCTCTCTAATCCACCGCTGGCGACTCTCCTCTCTCTTCTTTCTCTTCCTTTCTCTCTCTTCCTTCTCTTTGGTTCTGGAATTTTCTTCCCGATTTTCCTTTGTATACACACACACACACACATGCTCAACTGGCCGACCAAGCCCATGCTTCCCTTACCCCTTCACCAAATCTCCATTCTCTCTCTCTCTCTCTCTCTCTCTCTCTCTTTATATATATATATATATATAAATGTAGATATTTTTGAAATATTACACAAACCTCTCTTTATATTATGTTGGGGTATAAATTAAACCCAAACTATGTTTTAATATTTATAGAAAATTTCAATACAACCCCCTAAAATTTTAATTCACATAATTAATATCGTAGTCCACCCCGACATTTTCAGAATATTTTAAAATGCGACTTAAATTATTCGTATTTCGAAAAATCGGGGTCTTACCCCGATTTTCCTTTGTATGTATATATACACACGTATGCTCAACTGACCGACCAAGCCCATGTTTCCTTTACCCCTTCACCAAACCTCCATTCTCTCTCTCTCTCTATATATATAAATGAAGATATTTTTAAAATATTACACAAATCTCCCTTTATATTATGTTAGGGTATAAATTAAACCCAAACTATGTTTTAATATTTATAAAAAATTTCAATACAACCCCCTAAAATTTTAATTCACATAATTAATATCGTAATCCACCCTGATATTTTCAGAATATTTTAAAATGCGACTTAAATTATTCATATTTCGAAAAATCGGGGTCTTACACAAGAGAGGGTGAATTGGGTAGTATTAAAAATTATCAGAATATAACACTTCAAAAATCAAATAATTTATTTTATCCTAAAATTAATTATTATATTTATAGCAACGGATATGTATTATCAAGTAGGTGCACAAACAAACAACAAAATATAAACAATATAAATAATGCAGCACACAAAAAATTATACAGGTTCAGCAAGCTACTCTTGGCCAATTCAGTCCCCCGAGCTCCGTGGAGAGTCGCACCCACTAAACTCAAGATCCCTTTAAAGGTAGGAACCAAATCCTTACAATGATTCTTTTCGCAAGCTCAGAATCAACATTTACAATTCATTTTCACAGGCTAAAGAATAACTTTTATCTTTTTACCTGGCGGAAGATTAACCTAATTCTATTACAGTGAGAGTCACGATCTAATTCTTTTTATACCTTAGGCTCAAGAATTAAATCTCACACAAACACGCTCTAAATATCATTTTACTCGGTAAGGATTGAACCGTTACAATTCACTCACAAATCTATAAAGGAATAATTAAAACCTAATCTTTTTATACTCTAGGCAACTATCAAAACCTCAATCTCTTTACCGGAAGAGATTGAAACTAACTACCCTTGATTAGACACTCCCAGTAGTATCTAATACGATACTCAACTCACCAATTACAACCAATTAATAAGTGATTTTTTCACTCGGAGTTTCTACCACCCCAGATAAATTCAAACTCAATTAATGTCCTAATAATAGTGATAGAAAAGTAAAAATTTTAAAATCTGATTTCAAATAAAGATGGGTAGCAAGCAATTAAGCACGTAATCAGATTTTCTCAAGAAATTGTTTCACAAAATAATTTTCAATAAAAAATCCGGAAAACAATTTCAAAGATCAAATTTCAAATAATAAATAATAAAATCAAGAAACAATTAATAGTAAATAATTTGAAATGATCTCACCAGGATTCCACTGAAAGAATAATGATTAGAATAGCAATGACACTTCAGATCGTTAGTAACAATAATTCACAGCAAATGTTTCTCAAGAACAAATCTCAAGAAAGATCTCACAATGCATTCTGTATGATTACTCTTAAAAAGCACGAGAGTTGAATAACTCAGAATGATTTGGATTATCTTGATTTATTAAAACCTCAAAAATGCAGGTTTACTTATATGGGAATAAAACAAGCTCTTCAACGGCTAGTTCCCATAAATCATGGCATTTAATTACACCAATAGACCCTCTATATCATAATGATTCATTCTTGGTATAATTCACTTAAAATATCTCTTAAAATATTCAATTAAGTCCCTCAAACTTTTACTCAATCTTAATTAGATAAGATAGAAAGAATTACATATACCAAATTGATAAATATCAAAACTACTTGAACCATATCTATAGAGATATTTAAATATTCATTAAATAACTCAAAATATATCAGATCCCTAAGATATCTTGCATATTTTAACCATAAACGGCTAGTAACGGCTAATGTTTGAATAAAATCCGAAATTCCATAAATCCCGAAACTGATCCATTTGCCGATTAGCCAAGACCCATCAGTTGACCGCCCAATTCAGGATGTAGCCAAGCCAAAAATCTTTCGCCCATCGGTCGACTGCCTATACTTCATCTGTCGATCGGACGATTCAAGAGGTTTCACAGGTCTACTCACCTATCGATCGGAAGATTCAGAGACTTCTTCTTTTGGCCATAGGTCGACCGACCTGTCGACCTACCGATTCAGAGAGTTCATCTTCTAAGCACAGGTCGACTTACCTATCAATCGAATGATCCAAAGAATTCATCTTATAACCACAGGTCGACTTACTTGTCGACCGACCATTTCTAGAACATCTCTCCTTAATTCATTTTCATTCAATTTCTTCAACTTTTTTGCCCCTTTAACCGATTTCTTTTCTCGATTAGCTCCACTAAAATCTTAAATTCAATTTTAATCAATTATCTTTATTTATTTTTCAATTACACAAAGGAGCAAATAATTTAACTAATTAGGATCCTATAAAAATACACATAATTTTGAAAAATATTTTGTGTCATGTGTGATCCTAACCGGGATACATTAGGAGTTAAAATTTAATCTGAGTTATTTTTCCTAAGTTCTTCAATTTCTTCAAAATCTTAATCTTCCATCATCTTAGTCATCATTTTTAGCATTGTCACAATATTTTCATGATCATTTTCATCACTAGAACTAATAAACTGAAACACTCAATAAAATCGTTAATTTCACTAAAAATATTAACATTTAATTGTTCATCAAAATTTTAGAATCAACAACAACAATAATAATAGTAAAATAATGATAATAATAATCATTCATATTAGATGATATATATATATATGTATGTGTGTGTGTGTGTGTGTGTGTGTGTGTGGATATAAAAGAAAAAGGAGAAAAAGTTACAGATTATATGTATATGAAGAATAAGTTTGGTGCGAGAAAGATAATTCAGCTTGGATTTCAACTTGTAACAAAAACTTACACATTTGTGAATATTCACGTTGTTGTCATATTCGACGATTTTTGGTAGGGCGCTATATTTTCCAAAAATATTTGAAAACCCAATATCCCCACTATACCTACTCGCTATCACATTTTCGTATTGCGACTTATTTTTCTTCCTTGTCTATCTCTCAAAACCAAAATGCTAACCCAACGAGCAGTGAACTCGCGATGCTAGTTTTCTCCCTTAATGGAAAAATACAAAGAAGATCAATTAACAAATTCGAAAAAGACAAAATCAAAGTCCACAAGATGATGTTGGCATCCAACTATCATCATTTTTTTTTAATTATTATTATTATTATTAATATTAGAAACTTAATATTTCAGATTTAATTCGATTCCTTCTTCATCTCTGTCATTTTGAAAGATAAGAATCAAGTGCATATTTATTTTTTGACAAAATCGTTTTACTACACATTTTTTGTACTGTTGTTGGTATATTTTGTTATTTATATGTGTGACATGTGTGAACATTCACATTGAAAAATAAATTTAGTTTATAATGTGAACATTCACACTACTTGAGATAGTTTGTTGCATTGTTAAGTTCTTGATTGACAATCACATGGGTTCATGAATATGCGCATGAATCTGTTCCTTAAATGTGAACATTCGCATAAATTCATTATTGATATGTATGGATTGTGTGAACATTAACATTGAAAATTTTAGTATGTCAAATATGTGATAAATATCTATGTTTTGTTCTTGACAATAAAAATAAATTGTTAATGTAAACATCCAGAGTGGTATACTTTGTTTTCTAGGACTGCAGTTATAATGTGAACATCCACATTGCTGAAAGCACTTAGGTATATGAAACATTCAAATAAATTTCGTTTCTTCGTATGTATGGCATGTGCGAACATTCACAATGAAATAATTTTAGTGTGTTTGAAAATTTTAACATTCTAATTTGAAGTATAAACATTCGCATTCTTGGTAATACCTTACTGCTTGTTAAGTATTCGATGGACTATCACTTCGTTATATCAATGCATAAGACAAAAAATGTTAAAATATGAATATGTACCTGAATGTCTTCTTTATAAATGAACATTCATATTTTTGCTACTTGAACATTTACAACAGTGACTATAATTGACTGCTTTAACTATTGTGAATGTTCATAACAATGAAGAATGTGAAAGTTCACAATTCCTAATGTTAATTGGATTTATTGCAGATTTTCACAAAACAAAAGCAAAGAAAAAAAAATCAAGATCAAATTCAATTCAAATTTTCATACTGGAATAATGAAAATTAAACATTCGAATTGGTGAAGGATTGTAATCTAAAAGAGGAACACAAATAACCGCTTGCAAAAATACATTTGCCAAGTTGTTTGAGACCTTGTATTCGGAGCACGTAGCTCTTAAGAACATCCAGAAGAAAGATGCTTTAATAGAAGGGGTGAGACTGACTTACAACCTATCATGGATGGCCTTTAAGCTTGGAGAGAAACTGGTTAATCTTAAGCCCCTCAATATACAAAACAATTGTTTGTTGGACTCACAACTGAAGAAGAACGAGTTTTGCGAAGTAGATTTTGCATTCCTTAGCAAGCTCACCTACCAACCACACAAGTTCAGCGTGATATTCTTGAAGTCATTGATGAACCTCATTTTTTCAAGAGGAAAAGAATATTAAATAATGAATAAGCTTAAAGATAGGGTTTTTTTAAAACGTCAGTTTTCTAAAAATATATACTTAGACCGTTTTAAAAATCAAGAGTCATCACCTAGCATTGAGTTTAAATGGTGTGCTAGGTCACCGAATTTTTAGAAAATAATTTAAAACACCTAAGTAAAAAATTAACTCAAAAAAAACACGGTCAAACCAAATATTCATTTAAAGGCTCAGGGGTCGGTTACGCTCGGGGAATGTGTTAGGCACTCCAAGACGCCCATCCAAAAACGGTACCTTATGTCCAATTAAGTTCAATTAGTTTAGTCCGAGTGTTTTATTTTATTTTGAAATCATTTTCTTCTTATAAAATCTTTTTGGTATTTTCACAAATAAGGTGGGACAAATTTTTGGATTTTTTGGAATGTTCTCCCGGTATAATCTCTTATCGAATATTAAGGATTCAATGAGGATGGTCCCCGGGGGGTTATTTATATATGTTTCCTAAAGACTTATTTATTTTAAATAGGCAAACTCAAATAAGTGAATAAATATGAAAATATGAATACAAAAACTAAAATTATTTAAATTTTATTTTATATGCAAAAATGATCAAAAAAACTAAAGGGTTTAATTCGAATATATTAATGCAAACTGATATGAGTACTGTGTGAATTAACTTAATTATATGTGACAATAATTTAATTATAAATAAAAACGTAAGTGGTGTACGTGTCATGACTAGATATGAAAAAATAGTATGAATTTATGAAATTAAAAAAAACTACATGTAGAAAAAAAGGTGTGAGTGATGAAAGTGTACTAAACATGTCGTTTAAATAATGTAAGAATTAAATATGCTAGATGGATGCAAAAATATCTATTTTAAATTTACCCAATTAATTTAAAGAAGTCTCGATTTGAAATTTTCTCAAATTCTATGGATATAAGAATCGAGGGAGGTTTGCGAAAACAATTTAGTTGAAATTAATTTTTTCAAAATTTAAACGAAATCCCACAAAATTTTTTTACCGAGGGAATAGATTTCCTAAAATCATTAATTTCTAAATTCTACTCGAGTCGGAAAGTAGAAACGAGGCCATGGAAAACTCTCTCACGATTTATCGAATCGTCGGATTCAACTTAAGGTTCGTTAGGATTAATTCCTACAAATAAAAGATTTTATTATTTTTTTGATTTTTTAATTTTTTTAATTATTTTTGGGGTTTCGATAAGAAGAATAAAATAAAAATAAAAATAATAAAAAAAATGCAGAAAAATACAAAATAAAAATGCAGCAAAATAAATAATAAAATATCTTTCACCTAACGCTCGGGGTTAGGTTTAAGCACAGAAACTCACCCCAGCGTTTTCATCGGATCATCGGACGACTTGTTTTTTTAGCTTTTCTTCTTTATTATTATAAAAAAAATGCAGAAAAAAAATAGTGAGATACAGGTATCCTCGTTTAAACGTTCAAAGGTTTAAATTGAGAATGGAGAACCTCATCTCGACGTTTTTCATTAAGTCATCGGACAATTAAAAAAAATAAAGCTTGCAGAAATTTAAATTGCAAAGAGAATAAATAAACTGAAAAAAAAAAAAAAGAATTGAAAATCAGAAAACATACCCGTTTTAGGCCAAGAATCCTGATACTCGGGTTTTTCCTCTCTCGCAGACAGCTTTCCGAAAGGGTTTACGATGAGTATCACTTTCTATGGTGTTTTTCTCTCAATTTCTTAATGAATAAAGTGGGAAGAGGAGACTCCTATTTATAGGAAAGGATGAGACGTGAAAATCACATAGGAAATCCTAAAAACTAGGTCTGGCCGCCTAAACCTAGTCCAAGTTGGACTGGGAAAGGGTAAAATTGGAAGAAAATGGCAAAGAAATCCCTTAGGGTTTCAGGCGCTTGAAGAAAATAGGATTGTCCACCGCCTTTCAGTCGGCGACACGTGGCAACGGGCTATTGGCCCTTTCTCCTTCATTTCTTACGTGTACACACATACACATATCAACAGGGGTCCCACATCTTTTTCTTCTCTCTCTCTTTTTTTTCACTCATGCATACATGGTAAAGGAGAGAGGCCCACTGATTTTTCACATACACATACACACACACACACTGACAAGGCAAAATGAGGGCCCATTGATGCACATGATTTCTACTTTCTCTCTCATACATTCTCTCACTCTCTATTTCTCCTCTCTCGGCTTTCTCTCATCTTCTCTATCTCTCCCCCCTTTCACTCTTAGTCTTGACAAAAATGAGGGTGGCCGACTCCCTTTCTTTTATTTCTAATTACTCCTCTCATTTTTCTTCTTTCAATTTTTAACCATTTCTTTTATTTCAATTGATTTTTTTTTCTTTATCTATTTTTTGTATTTTCTAGAATAAAATAAAACAAAGTTAACTCCAAAATAAAGCATAATTTTTTGCGGGACAGTCGAAATGTCGTATCTATAATTGTCCCTCTTTGTCATGCGACTTTTACTTGCTTGACAAAGACAAAGGATCACGTCATTTTGAACACCCCATTTTCTGATTTTTTTTTCAATGTGCATTTTCACTGACAGGACAAATAAAATAAGATGACTCATAACGAACAAGTATCCGTTTAGAGGATCGTTGAGAGTAATAAAAGAATGACTCATGACGACACTCATGACGAACAAGTGTCCGTTTAGAGGATCGTTTATAGTAATAAAAAGATGACTCATGACGATACTCATAACGAACAAGTGTCCATTTAGAGGATCATTTAGAGTAATGAAAAAAAAAACTCATGATGATACTCATGATAGACAAATGTCCCCTTATAGGATCGTTTAGAGTGGTACGTAAAAAAAATACTCACGACGATACTCATGACGAACCGGTGTCCGTTTAGAGGATCGTTTAGAGTAATGAAAAAAGAACTCATGACAATACTCATGACGAACAAATGTTCATTTAGAGGATCGTTTAGAGTGATAAAAAGAAACTCGTGATGATACTCATGACGAATAAGTGTCCGTTTAGAGGATCGTTTAGAGTGATAGAAAATGGATCAAGCACAACCCCCTTGGATGGGGGCAAAATAAAGTCCAGAGGTATAAAATATGCCTCAACTTGTGGCTGGGCAAAAATGAGAGAGCAAAGATATAAAATGTGCCCCAGCCTTCGGCTGGGGCTGACTCTTAAATGACCGAACCTTTATAGATTGCCTACATACCTTAGCATTACGCCGAGGATCAGGTTTAGTGTAGTTCACTAAACGCTCATTTCAAGGCAAAACACATACCTGGATGCTCATTTAGAGCTTCTGAATTTTCAGCAATAAGAGTCTCCAATTTGAGTCGGGAGGAAAATAAGAAGTCCTAGTGATAGGGAAATCCATGTTTCCAATCCTTTTGAGATCTCTGTAAAATAACATTGTCAAAACAAAACCTTAGTCTGAAAAATTGTTACCTTTGATGACTCACAATTCCGTTCTCTCCTTTCGGTCGTAATTGCTTCGGGTGATGGTGCTTGGATCAGAGCAATATCGGGAGATTTTTTCGTTTGGATTTAGAAGCTTCACTTTCCAACTCAAGGCACGGCATGTCTCGGGGTGATTCGATAAGGCTTTTTTTTTTTTCTAAGATTTCACTTTTCAATTCAGGGAAGGGCCCAACATGCCTCATAAAGGTCTCATTAACTTGCTCGACTAGATTCTTGTCTTTTTAAATTTCTAGGCGCTTCGATGATTGGGGTTCTAATACTCCTGCATGCTCTGTGTTTTCTTAAGTCCTGCAAAATTGATTTAGTCCAAAAAAATAGATAAATGTCAAAAATTACTAAACGAGTACCTTTAATGCCTGATTCAATTTTCTTTGAGATCTTGAGTCGGATTGCAGAGAAATATGCTTCCAATACACTTCTCGACCACGACCAATGTTTCTTTTCACAAAATCTGATTTCATTCAAATCCATCAAGTTCTAATCCTAAAAAACGTTGTTTGCTTGCCAAATTAAGTTGGGGCGAAAACCTTGAATGGATGAAACTATCCACTTTATTTTTTCTTCTAATCTCTTCCATATTTGCACCAATGCTTCTTGCTCGATTACTCCACATTTTCATTTTTCCTTTTTTTTTTTTGAAATAGATAATCAAACTTACAATGGTTCGGGAGCAGCCGAGCTTAAAAATAAACTTGATCTTCTTTGCAAATTGAGGCCTTCTTGCAACATTTGAGCTTATTCATTGGGATCATTGACCTGGAATGATTGTGTTTCCTTCTCGCCATTGGGGTCTGATAGCAAGCGAACCAGGATGTTTACACTCGATTTTATCAAATCACTAAAGAACCACGGGAGATGGTTTGATCAGCTTGCAATAATATATCAAGGAATCGTTAGGGAAATGGAATCCAATCTTGACTTTCGAATCCTCTGGTACTTTGGAATTACTGTCGAATTTGGTTAGGGGCCTTTTGGATCTCACCATCGTTTGGCTGAACAAAACCTTTCTTTGTTGGTATTCTCATTGGATCGTGGTTTAACTCTGTATTAAAATCATATACTTGTACCCTCGCTAAGTCACATCACATACAACATATGAAGATAATTTTGGGTACTTGGAAGAGTAATATTTAAACATTAGACCACAGTTTTGGATAAAACAGTATTGCATTTATTGAAATTTAAAAGTTATTACAAAGCAAAATCCATTTTCATCCAAAACGACCAATGGGATGGAGAGGTGAGTATATGAAAATGTACAAATTTCATCAAAACTTCTAGCAAATTGAAAGTAAACAAGAAAACCCAGTTTTGCAGCCTTTAGATTTTTCAAATCGAGCCTCAGGAACATGACTCGCTCTCATCTCCACCAACATTTTGGTAAATATTGACTTCGCTACTCCCTGAAGGTGCATGCTTAGGCAGTGAATTCTGTTGACAGTTTGGCGCACCAGTCTCAGGCTTTTGAGGAAACGTAATGGCTCATATCTGTATGAACTCCTAGATCTTGTCCTTTAGCTGAAAGTACTGCTCGGTTGCATATCCTCTGGTTCCCGAGTGGTATTCACAGAAAGCATTCGAAGAAGTTGCTTTACTCCTAGGCTTAAGTTCGTATGATGGAAGGGGTGTCAGCATCTCCTGCTTCAAACAACTCCGGTACAGCTCAGTGATTGAGACTGGAAGGTCTAGTGGTTCTTTGTCATCGTTCCGGAAGTTTCCCCCAATAGCACGAAGTAGATAACCTTTGTGGTATTTGGTTCTTGGTATCAGGGTATGGTTAGGAATTTGAGGTGGAGGGTTTTGGTTAGGTTGATATGAGGGCGTATGGTAAGCAGGTGTTTAGTAGGCTTAAGGGTAGTATTGGAAAGTGCGATTTTGGTAAGGAGAAGGTTGATCGAGCTACAAAATATGCGATCTCATACCACTAATCTAAGTTTTGTTATCATTTTGAATAAATTAAATTAGTATAATTGATTTATTTTATTTATTTTTGTAGATTTGGAGAATTTGAGCAAAAACAATATAATTCAGAGCAAAACGGAACAAAAAAAGGACAAGAATCATTATGACTTGTAAAAATCAGCTCGACCTGTGACCCACGACCCGCTTCACGTCTGTTGAACAAATGGTCATTAAATGGCCATTAAATTAGATTTAAAGGGGAAGAAGGCAAAATGAAACAATTATGGTGAATGGAATGAGAAAATAATTAAGGAAAGGTGATTGGCATTCATGAGGGATCACTTTTATGATAATTTTTTTACTTTTCTATTTGCTTGGCCAAAACAAACCGTGGCATTGGAGGGAGTTGACTTTTTGGTGGAGAGATTGATTTTTTCTTATTTATGAGTTGGGCGGCAGTAGGGTTGGGGGATCTTTTTTTTATCTTCCATTTTTATTTTCTTTTCTTTTCTTGGGAGTTCTTGAATGGAGCTAAGGTTAAACATCTATTGGATTGAAGAAAACTCCATGGACGGCTAATCTCTTTATAATTGGGTTAGGATTCGGATAAGTATTTTAGCTTATGTAATATCGTATTTTTAATTTAATTTCAGATTATGTGTAATAATTGTATGATGAAGAATATCGTTCTTGTGATTGGATTTATTTTCAAAATGTTCTTGTAGAAATTGCGAATTTTAAATTCAATTGCTTCTAGAACGTTATATCTAGTACCTGTGGTCTAGATCTAACAATCATATAATCGTATTATTAGGATTTAATTATTGGTTTGGATGGTTTATGCCTAAATTGTAATTCACCTTAGATTAAAGTAACATAGGAATTGCATCCCGAAGATAAATCATGCCAAAGAATAATAAATCAAATCTTTCTGAGTAGTTCCAGCTTGTAGTTAGGAACACTCGTTTACACATATCTAAATTAAAAAGAAGATACGAGAAAAACATAATTCTAAAATACGAAATCCACAATCCCTAACCCGGTTATCTATTTTCATTTGTTTCATATTAGTATTTTATTTGTCTTATATTTAAAACCCAAAACTCAAAACAAAATTCATTTTAGTTAAAGAAGGAAAAATAATTGAATTTAATAGTTACAAGACCGATCTCTATGGTTCGACACGCTACTTGAACACCGTACTACATTAGTATTACAGTACCATTTTAAGGATATTATTTTTTAGCGATCAAATTTTGGCGCCATTGCTGGGGATTGGTATCACTAATTATTGAATTTAATTATTATTTTTCTTTTTCTTATTTGTTAATCGGATTTTTTTTTTAGAAAAAACAGTATAAAAATTAATGAACTAAAAAAAAAACAGAAACTGTAATAAAAGAAATAAAAACAAAAAAAAAAAAAATAATAAAAACTTGACAGTTGCGATTAAAAAAAAAAAGAAACAACAACAGTTGTCACACCTCACCCTGGACACCCTTCACCCTGGGGCCGGAGTAACGTCGACACCACACTATCTAAATATCCAACCAACTCGAAAATAACACTATACATACATAAATATATAATCACATATATGGACTATATACATCCTCTTATATGGGGACACACCCGTCCCCAAAATAGTAACAACAAAATATAAATACCCATGAACCTCTGATAGCTCATCTCAGAAACTCCCATATGATTCCATCGCATGACTCTATCTAGTGCCAGTAGGGGACCGACTCCTAAATTGCTCCACCTGCGAGTGTACTGCCTTCTTAATAAAATATTTTTAAAATATATGTTATAAATAATACAACATTTAAATGGATCAAGCTTAACACGTATAAACAAACATATTTTGAACATTAGTATAAAAATCAGATACCACGAGAAAACTTATTCTTCCTACCATGCAGAATCATATATATATATATATATATATATATATATATAATCCATCCAAACCATCAGCATAACATAATATGATAATACACCAAAGACGATATAATAAAGCACCACATCATCATATATGACAAATATCAAATACGACAAAGCACCACATACGACAAAACACCACATATGACACCACACTACATCACACCACACCATATCACACCACACCCACACCTCGGCTAGCCATGTGATCGTTTTAACCTCACAATGGGGAGTTGCAACGGTACCGTATCCCGTAGGATATGCCTTCCTAGAAGGATATAACAACGCTCCGCTGGACTATGCCAGACGGGTGAAACAATGCTCCGCTAGACTATGCCAGACGGGTGAAATAATGCTCCGCTGGACTATGCCAGACGGGTGAAACACCGCTCCGCTGGACTATGCCAAGCGGGTGAATATCCACCACCAATCTCCACCTCATCTCAACAACAACAACTCATCTCCACCTCAACAACAACAACTCCGCCCACCATCAACTGTCACCTCAACAACAACCAATGAAATCCACAATATCTAAAATACCCAAAATAACGCTTGATCCATGTAAGTTAGAAAATTCATCCAAATTTTCAAGTAAACATATTTTTCCATCATATATATATATATATATATATATATATATATGAAAATAGGTTTACAAGAAGACAGTACACTCACCTGATTATCCGTTTTCGAAGACTTTGACTGCCTATTCTCTACCGGTACTTCGGTGCCTGCAAACCTAATAGTGACAAGGCCTAAATTAATATTTTATGCAAACAATAACCTAATCCCACAATGCAGACCCAAATTTTTGTAATTTCCTATTCCCCACCTTTTATTTATAAAAATTGTTATTCGATTAATTTCACTCCGTTACTAATTATTGTATAAAATTTATTTATGTGAACGGTCTCGAATTTATTATCCTGATTACAAAATTTTAATGCTAGAATTTAATTTAATAAACTATACTAAACTTAACGAAAAACGTTATTAAAATTAACCGTTGCGAAATTGTTACGATTACAGGAATTATAACGCTAAATAAAATTTAATTTAACGAGAATTAATAATCGATTTGAAATTTCACCTGTTTCCAAATCGTTCGGCGGCCACAAGATGGGTTTTGGATTTTTGGTGGGGTGGTTTGCGCAATTTTTCTTTTTCTTTTCCTTTTTCCTTTTTCTCTTTCTTCTTCATTTTTCTTCCTCTTTTCCCGTTTTCTACTTCTGTGCTTAGGACCAGCCGCCGACGAGCCCCGCCGACACAACACACACACACGGAGACACACTGGACAACGAGCAACACACACACACAGAGATCGAATCTAAACCACCGCCACACCGACCGACGACCCTACAGCACCCATACGCCGGACTATCGAACCTACTCTCTCTCTCTACTCTTAACTCCGGTGACACCCTCTACACCAACCACCAACAAACCCACACCAAATCACATTCGAACCAACTGGACAATGGCACAACACACACACACACACACACACACACATATGTACTGCTCTCTCTCTCTAACTTACCGCCGGCTACTCCATACCGTTCTGCGCGGGCATACACACACACGCACAAGCACACACAACACATGAACAAGGCAGAAACAAAGCATACACACATACTCACCGGACGAACAGATGGCCACATACATACACCGACACCGCCGACCGGATCATTGCCGATCCTCTCCCTTCGTTTTCTGTTTTTTTTTTTTTGCCAACCAACACAACCACACGAAAAACACGAACACACACCCACGCTGCGTTTCTGGTTCTCTATGTTGAATTCTCGTCGCCGACGAGTTTTCTCTCTCTAACCCACCGCCGGTGACGACTCCGGCGATTAACGACGAGCATACCCACGTCACCCACGTCTCTCTTCTCACTAATTTCTCTATTTTTCTCCTCTTTTTCAGCCCCTCATAAATGTAGGGATGGAGATGTATATATATATGTTGACAAAGTGAGCACAAGCCCCTTACCGACCTATCTCTCACACTTTTTTTTTTTTTGATATTTATCTTACATATATATATATTATTTTCAAATTACATTAACCTCCCCCGATTAAGAATTTGAAATCATTTTAGTCCAAAAGTTTACAATTTGCATTTTGAAAATTGCTAATTAACCCCTCAAATTTTAAATTAAAAACTATAACACCAACCACCCCTTTATTTTTGAAATTTGCTCAAATGCGACTCAAATTGTACATAAAAGAAAATCAGGGTCTTACAACAGTAGCTTTGGCTTGTTTTTTTTTTTTTTTGGTGTTCATTAATTTTCTTTTGTTTTGCCACTATCATCCGGAAAAAAAAACAATAATAGTAAAAAAAAAAAAACTTGTCTTTGTTAATTTTTTTTAACACTGATTGTTGGGTTTGTTTTCTTTTACTTCCATTCGCATTAATTCTTGTGTGTTTTTCTACTAATTTCCGGAAAAAAATAAAATAAAACAGTGACAGTTAATTTTTATTTTTTTTTTGTTGACAATTATAGCAATAATAATCTTATATTAAGAAAAAAATAATAATAAACTAAAATTTGCAAGTGGTCTTTGGGGTGTGCTCATTTTTATGCTCAGGGAAAAACAACTCAGCCTTGACCTTGATAAAATATTAGAAAACGTTCCTAGGAGACCTAGAACTGAAAATAAAACAAATAAAGCCGTTAATTCTGAACCCACCGAAATGGCTGCGGAACCACCTAGACCATTGAGGGAATATTACATTCCTCAGTTTATACATCGCCTTCATGCATTAAGTTGCCTTAATTAGGGGGTGCGACTTCATTTGAAATTAAGCCCTCGACTATCCAAATGCTTCCATTATTTCACGGGCTTAGTCTCAATCATCCCTATAGACATCTTAATAATTTTTTAGAAATTTGCACCACATTCAAATTACCTCACCTATCTGAGGATGTTGTTTATCTCAAACTTTTCTCGTTCTCCCTAAAAGATCGGGCAAAGGAATGGCTCCACTCTTTACCCTCAGGATCTATCACTACCTAGGAAGGGCCTAAAAAATCTTTCCTACAAAAATTCTTCCCAATCAGGAAAACCACCCAAATTAGGAAGATAATAACTTCATTTTCCCAACAA
The DNA here is from genome assembly GCA_016647705.1 of Eucommia ulmoides. Taxonomy (NCBI): domain Eukaryota; kingdom Viridiplantae; phylum Streptophyta; class Magnoliopsida; order Garryales; family Eucommiaceae; genus Eucommia; species Eucommia ulmoides. The sequence continues at coordinate 12,207,566 of CM028341.1, read as the reverse complement.
CCTACCGAACAATTTCATGAATGTTGGGATCGAATGAAGGATTTTTTGAGGCAATGCCCACATCATGGGGTACCGAAGTGGCAAATAGTGTAAAGTTTCTATGAAGGCCTAATTGAACGCAATCGCCATATAGTGGATGCGTCTTGCGGAGGAACGTTCCTGTTAAAAAATGAGGATGAGGCTTGGACCATGTTTGAGAATTTAAGTGAAAATTCATTACAACATGCGTCTGCTAGTAGGCAAGAGGGTCTTAAACAAACACGAGGAGGAGGGATGTACGAGATCAAACAAGTAGACCTCGCTACACAAGTTGATTTGATTTCCCAAAAGTTAGATTGAATCATCTTACCAAATCAACCACCTATTTCTCCTCCTCCAGCTACGGCATGTTCAATTTGCCTAAATCCATCCCATACTGTCCTTAAGTGTCCTGCGGGGGCACAATTTCCTGAATATGTTCAAGAACATATTAATACTGCACAAACATATCCCCGACAGGACATCAACCCGTACTCCAACACTTATAATCCTGGGTGGCGAAATCACCCTAATTTTTCATGGAAGACACCCACTCAGGGACAGTCTTTTGTTCCAACCTCAAGGCCTCAATACCAGAACCTACCCCCGGGATTTAACCAATCCCAAGGTTAAGCAAATACACAGCCAACTGAGATGCAACAATTTCTTAAACTTTATCAAGAGCAAAATTAAAAAGTGAATTCGCATTCTCAGACCCTAGCTAAGCTAGAAGCCCAAATCGGGCAGATCGCTGATGCTTTAAATAAGAAGGACGAGGGGAAGTTACCTAGTCAACCAATAAATAATCCTAGTGGTCAACACTTTATCGGAGAAATGAGCGAGTCTCACGGGCACGTTCAATCGATTACGACCCTTAGGAGTGGCAAAAATGTTGACAATCGGGTGGGTGTTGAGGAGAGAATTCAAGAGGATGAGAATGAAAATGAAGAGGTGGTTGAAGAACCACAACCGAGCAAGAAAGTTGAGAAGCCTGAAAGTTTGAACTCCAAACTTGATACACCTACGATAATACATTCAGTTCCTCGGGCTTCATTTCCTCAATGCTTGACTCAACCTTCACCATTCAGTCGAGATAGCGTTAGAATGGAAGATATCCTAGAAACATTCAAACAAGTAAAGATTAATCTTCCATTCTTGGACTCTATTAAACAGGTTCCCGTGTACGCAAAATTCCTGAAGGACCTTTGTACACGGAAAAGAAAATCTAGAACACATGTGTCAAGAAAGGTTTTACTAACACAGCAAGTGAGTTCTATCTTAGGATGTGAAACCCCACCAAAGTTTATAGACCCTGGAGTCCCGACTATAGTATGTGTGATAGGAGATCAGCCCATCGCAAGGGCTATCCTAGATTTGGGCGCAAGTGTAAATTTGCTGCCATTTTCCGCGTATGAGCATCTAGGTTTGGGGGATCTAAAGCGTACATCGGTGACACTCCAGTTAGCTGATAGGTCAGTTAAAAGACTGAAGGGCATAATTGAAGATGTGCTAGTGGGAGTAGAGAAGTTTTTCTACCCCATGGATTTCATAGTCTTAGACATGGAACATGTCCGCAACCCTAACCATCATATCCCGGTTGTATTGGGACGTCCATTCTTATCCACAACCAATGCTTGCATTGACTGTAGGTCGGGAGTCATGGATGTGTCATTCGGAAACATGAAGATGAGATTCAATGTTTTTAAGGGGATTAACCAACCCCCTGATGAGAACTCATCTTATTGCTTTGGGGTTGATCAGATCGATGAATTAGTGGAAGAGTCTTTACCTTCTATGTTGTCTTGGGATCCCCTTGAAGCAACCATCATGTACATGGAGAATAAAGGGTTGGGACGTGAGGAGTTATGCGATGAAGTCCATGACGTGTTAGGGATACACCATGATGAAACCCTATGGTTTAGGAAACTTGAACCGTTACCGCCGCTAGCAAGTGAGCCACTGAAACTATCAATTGAATCTCCACCGATACTTGAGTTGGAACCTCTTCCGGATTCACTCAAGTATGTATTCCTCGGCCACGATAATACACTACCAGTGATTATTTCGGTCGAACTAACAGGTGAGCAAGAAGAAAAGTTGGTCAATGTCCTTAAACGATATAAAAGGGCTATAGGATTGGGAGTGGCAAATCTGAAGGGGATCAATCCTTCGGTGTGTATGCTTAAAATCCACCTTGAAGACGATGCAAAATCGACGAGAGAGTTTCAACGAAAATTGAACCCGACCATGAGAGAGGTAGTGAAGAAATAAGTTTTGAAGCTATTGGATGCTGGTATCATTTACCTAATTTCTGATAGCAAGTATGTGAGTCCCGTTCAGGTGGTGCCGAAAAAGTCGGGAATCACAGTGGTAAAGAATTCTGGGAGAGAGTTGGTCCCTACCAGAGAAACCACATGATGGCGAGTTTGTATTGACTATCAAAAACTCAACGCTATGACAAAAAAGGATCACTTTCCGCTACCATATATTGATCAGATTATAGAGAAGTTAGTGGGATTTTCTTACTACTGTTTCCTTGACGGATACTCAGGATATAACCAAGTCCCGGTGTTTCCTGAAGATCAAGAGAAAACCACATTTACGTGCCCCTTCGGTACCTTTGCATACCGAAGGATGCCCTTTGGATTGTGCAATGCACCGACAACCTTTCAAAGGTGCATGTTGGCAATTTTCTTTGATATGATCGACAACTTTCTAGAAGTCTTCATGGATGACTTTTCAGTTTTTGGGACATCATTCGAATGATGTCTTAATAATCTAGAAAATGTTCTAGAAAGGTATGAGGAAACTAAATTGGTGTTGAGCTGGGAGAAAAGCCATTTTATGGTTCAGCAAGGCATTGTGTTGGGACATGTGATCTCAAAGAAAGGAATTGAGATGGATCGTGCTAAGGTTGATGTCATCGCGAATTTGCCACCGCCCACAACGGTAAAGCAAATTCGATCATTTCTGGGGCACGCGGGATTTTATCGACGCTTCATCAAGGAGTTTAGCAAGATTGTACGTCCCCTCTGCAATCTACTTGCTATAGATGTGCCCTTCGTTTTTGATGAGTCATGCCGAAAGACATTTGAGACGCTTAAGGCCATACTAGTTTCTACTCCTATCATCCAGCCACTGGACTACTCTCGACCTTTCGAAATTATGTGTGATGCCTCCGATTATATTGTCGGTGCTGTTTTGGGACAAATAGTGGATAAAGTATCTCATGTGATATATTATGCAAGTAAGACACTTGTGGAAGCACAAGTGAATTACACTACTACCGAGAAAGAGCTATTGGCCATCGTTTTTGCATTGGATAAATTTTGATCATATATCTTAGGGTCGAAAATTATCATATTCTCCAATCATGAAGCTTTGAGGTACCTATTGTCAAAGAAAGAAACAAAACCTCGGCTGATTAGGTGGATTCTCTTACTCCAAGAATTTGATATTGAGATTAAAGATAAAAATGGAGTAGAGAATGTCGTGGCCGATCACCTATCTCGGGTTTTTATCAATGAGAGCAAGAAAGAAAAGCCCATTGGGGATTCATTTCCCAATGAATAACTTTTCTCTGTAGCCCAAGTGTCCCCACCTTGGTTTGCGAACATTGCAAACTACCTCGCTACAGGTGAGATTCCTTTCCAGTGGACCAAACAAGATAGAGACCGTTTTTTCTCACAGGTTAAACATTTTTACTGGGAGGATCCTCACTTATTCAAGCATTGTGCGGATCAAGTGATAAGGAGATATGTGCCAGAGTGCGAGTTTGACAGTATCATGAATTTTTGTCACTCTCAAGCATGCGGATGACACTTTGGGAGAAAGAGGACAACCGTAAAAGTGCTACAATATGGATTTTATTGGCCATCTTTATTCAAAGATGCGCATCAATTCTATCAGGCTTGTGACATGTGTCAGCGCACGGGATCAATATCTCGCCGAGATATGATGCCCTTCCAACCTATTCTGGTAGTTGAGATCTTTGATGTATGGGGCATCGATTTCATGGGACCATTCCCAACATCCTTTGGTTACGAGTATATCTTGTTAGTTGTAGACTATGTGTCGAAGTGGGTTGAGGCCATAGCTACCAGAACTAATGACCATAGGGTAGTGCTCCACTTTTTGAGAGAGCATATTTTTAGCAAGTTCGGGACACCCTGGACAATCATTAGTGATGAGGGTTCACATTTTTGTAATAGGCCATTTAAGGCATTGGTACGCAAGTACTTTGTGACTCACAAGGTGGCTACACCTTATCACCCTCAAACTAATGGTCAAGCGGAAGTGTCCAATAGAGAGGTAAAGCAGATCTTAGAGAAAACGGTACGTCCCGACCGAAAAGATTGGTCGAAATGTTTGGTTGATGCTTTATGGGCGTACCGTACAGCCTACAAAACTCCTATCGGTATGTCACCGTACCGACTGGTGTATAGAAAAGTATGTTATTTACCTGTTGAGCTAGAACATCATGCTTATTGGGCTACGAGAGCGTTGAACTTTGAGATGAAACAAGCAGGGGATGAACGCAAGCTTCAACTCTCGGAGTTAGATGAATTGCGAAATAAAGCCTTCAAGAATTCTAGAATTTATAAGGAGAGGACGAGAGCGTTTCATGATAACATTATTAATAAGAAGTCTTTCCATCCTAATCAGAAGGTGTGGTTGTTCAACTCAAAGTTGAGACTTTTCCCCGACAAACTTCGATCTAAATGGGATGGTCCGTTTATGGTCGAAAAAGCACACCTTAGTAGGGTAGTAGAAATAATCGACTTAAGAGGCGGTCGAAAACTTAAGGTTAACGGCCAAAGATTGAAGTATATGGTAGGTTTTGAGGAGCGAGGCGTCATCGAGGCGATCAACTTAGTTGACCCGATTTATTCATGATACTCCATTACGTCTAGCTAAAGATGTTAAACTTAGCGCTAAGTGAGAGGCAATCCACTGTTATTTTAGAGTATTGAGTTATTTCATTTTAATTATTATAGTTTTACTGTTATTATACTTTATTTTAATGATTTTCCTTGAGTGCATTGGTAGACAGGTTTGCAGGCATTCTACACCTACTCAGTTATGCTATACTTATGGACACGCCAGGTAGTATCCTTCCTTGTCAAAACTATTTCATACTTTTATCATTGAGGTCAATGCTAAATTTAAGTTTGGGGGGGAGATGAATGCTTGTACTTCTGCTGATATTTGTATTTTATTCCACACTTAATTTTTTTCGATCTATCATATGATAACATGTCTGTCGGGTACGAACTTGAGTTTGTTAAAATAATCATTGGAACATAGGACTTATTTTTAAAAATATTTTATTTTTTGACTCTTACATGCATGCTAACTTTCTTTTATTCTAAATTTAATACATAAGCTGGTTTGCTAAGTTTTGACATGAGAATAACTTAACCCTTAAATTAAAAAATAAATAAATATGTGTGTCAATAATAATGATTCTTTATCTTAATGATGAACTTTCGTTGAGTAACCGGGCCTCTTGCCTCAGTAAGCTTTGAGTGTTCGCGTCAAAAGGAGGAAATAATTTGTTAAGACAATAAGTGACTCGTTAACCTCAAAGTCTAAGATGTTCAAGTTATTAAGTCTGAAGGGTGCCTTAACACCTAATGCCCTGAGCCAACTGGATTGGGAGCATTGGCTCAACACTCGCTACACGGACACCTTAGAAAGCCAAGTGGGGTTAGCATTGCACAAGTCACTTAGTTAAAAAAAAATGTTTGTTTAAAAAAAAAAAAAAAAGAGGTTGTTTGATTGTTTAAAACTAGTTGACCAGCTACTTGTACTAAATTCATTATAAATGAGAGTTACATGTATGTTGTGGGTACAAAAATGGATATTGCTAGAAATCACGTGCTATGAGATTAATGACTATTTCAGTAACTCTTATATGATCTCAACTGAATATGTTAGTATTGGATAGGATTGGTAAATCTTTTGTGAGGAATAAAATTTACAAAAAAGAATTTTGATGTTTGTGGGTATTATCACTGTAAACCCTCACGAGACTATACTCGTCCACTAGGGGTGACCTAGGGGTTTAAAGGCTTGTTGCATGTGCTAAATGCAACCGTATTCCCTACGAAAGTGGCGTTTCATTTAATTAGATATTTAGTTTTACTCGAGGACTAACAAAATTTAGGTTTGGGGGTGTGATCGCGCTACAAAATACGCGATCTCATACCACTAATCTAAGTTTTGTTATCATTTTGAATAAATTAAATTAGTATAATTGATTTATTTTTGTAGATTTGGAGAATTTGAGCAAAAACAATATAATTCGAAGCAAAACGGAACAAAAAAAGGACAAGAATCATTATGACCCGTAAAAATCAACTCGACTCGTGACCCATGACCCGCTTCACGTCTGTTGAACAAATGGGCATTAAATGGCCATTAAATTAGATTTAAAGGGGAAGAAGGCAAAAGGAAACAATTATGGTGAATGGAATGAGAAAATAATTAAGGAAAGGTGATTGACATTCATAAGGGATCACTTTTATGACAATTTTTTTCCTTTTCTATTTGCTTGGCCAAAACAAATAGTGGCATTGGAGGAAGTTGACTTTTTGGTGGAGAGATTGATTTTTTCTTATTTATGAGTTGGGCGGCAGTAGGGTTGGGGGATCTTTTTTTCATCTTTCATTTTTATTTTATTTTCTTTTCTTGGGAGTTCTTAAATAGAGCTAGGGTTGAACATCTATTGGATTGAAGAAAACTCCATGGATGACTAATCTCTTTATAATTGGGTTAGGATTCGGGTAAGTATTTTAGCTTATGTAATATCGTATTTTTAATTTAATTTCAGATTATGTGTAATAATTGTATGATGAAGAATATCATTCTTGATTCGGTTTATTTGTGATTGGATTTATTTTCAAAATGTTCTTGTAAAGATTGCGAATTTTAAATTCAATTGCTTCTAGAACTTTAGATCTAGTACCTGTGGTCTAGATCTCACGATCATAAAATCATATTATTGGGATTTAATTATTGGTTTGAATGGTTTATATCTAGATTGTAATTCACCTTAGATTAGAGTAACATAGGAATTGCATCTCGAAGATAAATCATGCCGAAGAATAATAAATCGAATCTTTCTGAGTAGTTTTGGCTTGTAGTCAGGAACAATCGTTTACACATATCTAAATTAAAAAGAAGATACGAGAAAAACATAATTCTAAAATACGAAATCCACAATCCCTAACCCGGTTATCTATTTTCATTTGTTTCAGATTAGTATTTTATTTGTCTTATATTTAAAACCCAAAACTCAAAACAAAATTCGTTTTAGTTAAAGAAGGAAAAATAATTGAATTTAATAGTTACAAGACCGATCTTTGTAATTCGATACCCTACTTGAACACCGTACTACATTAGTATCGCGGTACCATTTTAAGGGTATTATTTTTTAGCGATCAGAGGTACATTCTGGTAGTAGCGGGGACGGCTTTGAGAATATGAATGGTTCTGGGGGTAATATTGGTTATGGCGATTTTGAGAGAGGTGGTTACGGTATTGGTTGTTTTGGTTCAGATAGTTTTGGGGATATGAAGCTCGGGGGTAGTTCTGGTGATGAGTTTGCTGAGGGGAAACAATGACAACTACTTTATCTTCTCTTTTCTTTGATGGAGTTGACCTCTTTGTCGGGTCAGGCGTGGCCCCTTCAATCTTTCCGCTCCTTATTCGTTCTTCCATCACTTCGGCTTGCTTGATCGCATCGGTGAAGGAAACCACTGCTATACTTGAGAGATCTCAATAGAAAGATGGCGTCTGAATTGACTTAAATATCTCTAACTGAGCCTCCTCGCTAAGCCTAAGGACAACTTTGGCAGCTTCTTCCCTCCAGCGGGCAGTGTTCCTCTAGAAGCTTTTATTTTTTTTCTTCAATATCTAGTAGAGAAAAGTGCGGTCCAGCGTGACATTCTTATTGTACACATACTGCTCACAGAAGGCCTCTACCAGATCCTTAAACGTTTTGATCTGTGATAGGTCCAGGGTTGTGTACCAGTTGAGAGCCGGTCCTTTCAACGATCTCCGGAACATTTTCAGACAAAGGTCTTCGTTCTGAGCATGGACTCCCAATTTTTCCTTGTAAATGCTGGCATACCACTCTGGGGGGCCCGTACCGTCATACTTCGTGAACTCTGGAACTACGAAGTTTTTCGGGTATACTACCCGGGGTGGTGCTGACAGTTCCTTGTACGCTACTTTCCTGGATGGCTTCTCTCTTTTTAATTCTTCTATGGTTTTCTCCAATTCCTCAATTTTTAGAACCTAGGCCGGATGGGGTCCATTCTTTTTTTCTCTGTTTTTGATTTCAGTGGCCGGGGACGGTTTATTAGCATTCGGATCATTTGGCGGAGCAACGATCCTCTCCGGATGAATGAGGATCTACGGTGCGGTGGGGGCAAATCCTTCTGGTGAGGCCTGATAAACATTCCCTTGGATGGGATATGTCAGCGCTCCATAGGCGAAAGGATGAGAGCCCATCTACGGTCCATAGTAGACTGGCACCGTGAAGTTCAGGTCGACGTGGTTTGGATTTAGCACTGAGTTCTCCATCCCGACACTTGGAAGGTTTTAATTTGGTGATTCAATCACAAGAGTTCCACTGGATGGAGGAACATGCGCCTCCTGGGGTCGGCTAAGTTCGTTGATCCTCTCTTTCAGCATGTTGATGGTTTCTTGCATACGAGCCATCTGGGCCATACGAAGAGATTCAAGATTGCCTTCTGATGCCATCTTGGAATGAGTCTGGGCCCAGCTGTGAGTAAAGACCAGACTTCGGATGGGGGGAACCGAAATTGCTTTTTTGGGACCAATTTTCCTATCTCGTCTTATTCTTACAACCAACTTATTTATTAGTCCACGTGGGTCTTAGGTAGTCTTAAAATCCATTCGAGTTCGAAGTTCTCAATTCCGATAATGACTGATCAAAATAGATTATGATTTATGAAAATTCTATTGCTACTTAATCGACATTGAAAATTTCAATTTGTTTGTTTTTTAAGACTTCCTAAGACATCATCAGTCCATCAAGTATGAAATCCCCCCTTTCAAGTCTTGTATTCATAGAATCTTGGGGGGATAATATGGATACAAGACGACAGTGCTTGTGTCGGAGGGTTTACAACAATATAAGAGCTTGAGAGAAAAGTAAGAAAATGAGAAAAGAAATAAACATCACAACTTATTTACAAAAATAGAAGGAAAAGATAATAAAATCAAATATAACATTTGGATATGGAATAGTTGAATTTATTTGGACATATTAGGCTCGACTCTCTAATTGTCCCTAGTGGAGTCGCCAGCTGACGCACCCCATTTTTCCAAGAGGAAAAGAATATTAAATAATAAATGAGCTTAAGGATAAGGGTTTTTTAAAGCATTGATTTTCTCAAAAAATATACTTAGGCCGTTTTAAAAATAAGGAGTCGCCACCTAGCATTGGGTTTAAATGGTATGCTAGGTCACTGAATTTTCAGAAAACAATTTAAAAAGCCTAAGTAAAAAATTGACTCCAAAAAAACACGGTCAAATCAAAGATTCATTTAAAGGCTCGGGGGTCGGTTATACTCGGGGAAGGTGTTAGGCACCCAAGACGTCCGTCCAAAAATGGTACCTTGTGTCCAATTAAGTCCAATTAGTATTAGTTTAGTCTGAGTGATTTATTTTATTTTGAAATCATTTCATTCTTATAATTTTTTTTTGGTATTTTCACAAATAAGATGAGACAAATTTTTGAATTTTTTGGAATATTTCCCGGTATAACCTCTTATCGAATATTAAGGATTCAATAAGGATGGTCCCTAGGGGGTTATTTATATATATTTCCTAAAGATTTCTTTACTTTAAATGGGCAAAGTCAAATAAGTGAATAAATATGAAAATATGAATGTAAAAACTAAAATTATATGAATTTTATTTTGTATGCAAAAATGACCAAAAAAAAATTAAAAGGTTTAATTTAAATATGTCAATGTAAACTAATATGAGTACTACGTGAATTAACCTGATTATATGTGACAACGATTTGATTATAAAGAAAAACATAAGTGGTGCACGTGTCGTGACTAGAAATGGAAAAGTAGCATGAATTTATGAAATTAAAAAAATCTATATGTATAAAAAAAAGGCGTAAGTGATAAAAGTGTACTAAACATGCCGTCTAAATAATGCAAGAAATAAATATGCTAAATGGATGCAAAAATGTCTATTTTAAGTTTGCTCAATTAATTTAAAGAAGTCCCGATTTGAAATTCCCTCAAATTCTATGGATATGAGAATCGAGGAAGGTTGGCGAAAACAATTTAGTTGAAATTAATCTTTCCGAAACTTAAACAAAATCCCACGAAAAAATTTACCGAGGGAAGAGATTTCCTAAAACTATTCATTTTTAAATTTCACTCGAGTCAGGGAGTGAAAACGAGGCCACAGAAACTCTCCCATGATTTATCAAATCATTGGATTCAACTTAAGGTTCGTAAGGATTAATTTCTACAAATAAAAGATTTTATTATTTTTTTGATTTTTTAATTTTGATTTTGATTTCTTAGGATTTTGATAAGAAGAATAAAATAAAAATAATAAAAAAAATACAGAAAAATACAAAATAAAAATGCAGCAAAATAAATAATAAAATATCATTCACCTAAAGCTCGGGGTTAGGTTAAAGCACGAGAAATCCACCCCTCTGTTTTCATCGGATCATCGGATGACTTGTTCTTTTAGTCTTTCTTCTTTATTATTATAAAAATAAAAAATACGAAAAAAAAAAATAGCGAGATACGGGTGTCCTCGTCTAAACGCTCAAAGGTTTAGATTGAGAATGTAGAACTTCATCCTGATGTTTTTCATCGAGTTATCGGATAATTAAAAAAATATAAAGCTTGCAGGAATTTAAATTGCGAAGAGAATAAAATAAACTGAAAAAAAAAATTGAAAATCAGAAAACATACCAGTTCTAGGCCAAGAATCCAAATACTCGGGCTTTTCCTCTCTCACAGACAGCTTCCTGATAGGGTTTACGATAAGTATCACTTTCTAATGTGTTTTTCTCTCAATTTCTGAATGAATAAAGTGGGAAGAGGACCCTATTTATAGGAAATGATGGAATGTGAAAACCACTTAGGAAATCCTAAAAACTAGGTCTGGCCCCTAAACCCAGTCCAAGTTGGACTGGGAAAGAGTAAATTTGGAAGAAAAGGGCAAAGAAATCCCTTAAGATTTCGAGTGCGTGAGGAAAACGCGTCTGTCCATCGCCTTTTAGTCAACAACACGTGGCAGCGAGCTACTGGCCCTTTATTCTCTCTCTCATGTGCACACATATATACATGGCAGCAGGGGTCCCACCTTTTTTTCTTCTCTCTCTTTCTTTTCACTCACGCACACATGGTAAATGAGAGAGGCCCATCGATTTTTCACACACACACACACACTGACAAGGCAAAATGAGGGCCTACTGATGCACATAATTTCCATTCCCTCTCTCATACATTCTCTTTCTTTCTCTCTATCTCTCAGCTCTCGGTTCTCTCTCTCTCTCTCTCTCCCCTCTTACTCTCGGTCTTGACAAAAAGGAATGTGGCCCACTCCCTTTATTTTATTTCTAATTACTCCCCCCATTTTCCTTCTTTCAATTTTCAACCCATTTCTTTTATTTCAATTGGCTTTTTTTTTTCTTTATCTATTTTTTTGTATTTTTTGTAATAAAATAAAACAAAGTTAACTCCAAAATAAAACATCAAATTTTTGCAGGACCGTCGAAATGTTGTCTACCGTCATTAACCGAAAAAAGTTGAGCAAAAGCTTGCACTTGCTAACGACGTGTTGTTTCTTAACAACGGGTCAACAAGTTCCAAAATAATTGGCGTGTTATATAGAAGACTTTGAAGAAATGTCCAAATACAATTGAGTTGATTCATCCATACAAATTTAGAAACAAGTCTTAAGAAGTCTTATTTTGAGCCAAAATCTGCGATGGGTTGTGTGATTGCATTGCAGGTGTGCTATTTAGTCATTTTTTATCACCAAATGTCAATATTATTTAACATTACTCTAAGTATTGTTTCCAACAACTAGGACAAAATATTTTTTCCCTTAGGTAAGCTTAGATCTCCATTAAAGCCAACCATAACTATCTAGATGGCCTTAATATCTGATTCTAGCACCCGCATTTGTCGTAAAGCACTTTTGAAAATTATGTTAGCCGAACTTCTAATACCATTCATAATTCTCTGAACTTGGAAACTTGAAATCCATAAAGTCGCAACTTCTAAACTTGAAATTCATAAAGTCACTACTAAAGCATCATCACGAGGCAGAGCCACTCACGCATATCATCCTCTGTGAAAGATATATGGGCTTATGATATTTGTTTAGGTAAAGTTGCAAATACTTCAACTTATTCATTTTCTAGATCATCTTCTCGTGCTTTCATCTTCCTTACTTAATGTGGTTCTTCTATGAGGATTGAAATGCAGTGTATCATATAAATCATCATGCTGTCAATGTGTCTCGACTTCTTTCTTCCTCGTATCCCGATTACTACTTCTTTGTTCACTCACATCCTCTTTTCTCCTTTGGCCTATCTTGAAGATAGTTGTTTATGTATCCATTATTTACTAAGCGTTTGATCTTTATCATTAGATTTCTACAATCATCCGTATTATGACCATGATATTGGTGGAGATTACAACACTTCCTTTTATCTCTTTTATCTAGATGTGGGAAAATCCTTTGAGTCCAATTCAACTTCTCTAATGATTTGATCTCACACAAATTTTGCGATATGTGTGCTTTCAGTCCAAGAAGGGAAGGCTCAGAATTCCACTTTAAGTTCTTCCCTTTTAATCATTTGTAGCCATACCTATTATTCACGTGTTTCTTATAATGATCTTCATTATTCTCCTTGGCCTGATTTTCTTTGTTAATTGATCTTCTTTATCTACTTTTCCTTATATATTCTAGCTTTATCTAAGACATTTCTTTTCTTTCCATCGACTCAGTCATGTCTGTTGGCGAATGTTTTATTAGTGAATCTTGGCACCGTCTTGATCATAATCCTATTATGAAGGCATTTACGATCAAGTTAGTTCTGCATCCTTCTATACATGTTAGTTCGTCATTGAACCTAGTGACATACTACCAAAATGTTTTTACCTTGCCATTCTTGAGTGCCAATATTTTACTCATTTCTTTAGCCTTTGGTAAGCAATGAATCTGTTGATAAAATGCTTCCATAGTTTCGAGAATGGACTGATGGAAGGGGAGGGGGGGCAACCCATGAACCATTTTAGATCCTTTTAATATTGTAGCGAAATCTATACACAAGATTGAATTTTTTGATCCATAGAGAGCCATTATATACCTAAAGTATCTAATGTGATCTGTCACATCTGTTTTTCCTTGGTACTTATCCAACTTCGTCAAATGAAACTTGCGTGGAAATAGATCCTTCATCAGCATGAATGTGAATGAAGGTTCTGTCATCTTTGAGAGTTCTTTTAATTCATCTATGTGAGGAGTTCCTAATCTTTTTGCTATTAACCCTTCTAGTGTCTTCTGATTAGATCTTTACCTGAATTGATAGATTCTTTTACTTTATTATTGTAACTTTGATGAATTTGCTGCAACTTTCTTTTACTTTGATGCGAGATTCTATCATCTTGCACTTTGAAAGTCTTGCTTCCTGTTGCCAACAGATGTTTATGCGCCTATCTTCGTACATCTGTTCTGAAATCTGGTCCTCATTCTATCACCAGGTATTAAGGTTGATCCCTAGCCGCTTGTGCTTCTACCATCCGTAGCACCAATGCACATAGTTCCTTTATCTGAGGATTAAGAGCTGTAATACCTTCTGCCACAAGATGCAGCTCTCCTATTGCTCCATTGTGATTGTTTAACTCCATATTGTCCCTAGTCTCAAAACTCTATCTCAATTGCGGCATTGCACTTGGATTTTGTGTACGGATTTCCACGGACGCCGCCACATGATGTTTCTTAAAACTCATAAATGCTCCTAGACCTTTATTCCTTGACTATACCTGCAACAGCTTAGAGATACTAATATGAAATCAACTAAATATCTTCCGGCGTGAGAATAATTTAATGAAGAATTAATCCTAGAAAATATATGCATATGTTCTTCTTTTACGGTGTTGTATTTACATACTCAAATAATACATATTTTTCCTTTATTCTCGTAGATCTTGATCTTGTAAGATAGATATACCTTTGATTTGATACACATGATAACTCACGATTCTTTAACCAAAAAATCTAGTAAATTACTAATTGAATTTTTGTTAGATATGAACTGTTTTAAGTTAGGTCCATTATCCATCGGTCGGCCATTAATCTACGATTTTCGATATTTTGATCGTAATAAATTTACTCTCATCAATATGTATAATAAGTTCTTGTTTTCCATTAATATATATATCTTTTTTAAACTTTTATTTTAAAAAAGTGCCGTACTTTTCAAATCATGTAGTCAATCGGGATTTGGGCTAGCAAGGGTTTGATAATTTTATGTTGTACTTTGACTAACAGGATCCACATGGGGACCAAAATAATTAACCCCACGAAAGTGTTGCAACTAAAACTTGAAAATGCAAAATGAGAAATGTTAGTAAACATTAAGGGTAAAAAGTGTAATTTAAAAAAATTAAAGAAAATCGAAATGACCACCCTCATCTTTCTCTCAATCTCCTCCTCACTACTTGGGCGGTACGAAGGACGCCATCTGTTTATTTTTCTCTCTCTAAATTGATTTTCAAACTCTCTCTCTCCCCCCACCTCCACCTCACACCTCTCTCCTCCTTTTAGGGTTTTGATTTCTCATTGGTTTCTGCAGCTCGGATCCATCACCATCACTCACACGCGCCCACTACATCGTCGATCTGAATCTTCTTAATATCCATCGATGGCCGACGAACAAGTGTCGTCGACGACGTCGAATGCCGCTCCGCTTGGGAACTCGGTGATTCCCATCGTCAACCAGCTTCAGGATATCTTTGCTCAGCTTGGGAGCCAATCGACGATCGAGCTGCCTCAGGTGGCCGTCGTGGGGAGCCAGAGCAGCGGAAAATCCAGCGTCTTGGAAGCTCTGGTTGGGCGTGATTTCCTGCCGAGGGGCTCGGATATCTGTACGAGGCGCCCGTTGGTGCTTCAGCTGATTCAGACGAAGCGGAAGCCCGACGGGAGTGAAGACGAGTATGGAGAGTTTTTGCACCGTCCCGGGAGAAAATATACAGATTTCAATGAAATTAGGCGGGAAATTGAGGCAAGTGTTGAGGTTTTATGTCCTTGATATACTGAATTGCGGTAGGCTTCATTTCACTGCTTGATAAAAAAACTGAATGTGCATTTCACCTATCCTATTCGGCCAAAAAATGATATTACATAAGCAAGGCTAATGTGTCTGCTTGGTTTAGTTGGGTTTAACACCTCACTATGGGAAAAGATAATGATACTTATTGCATTATGTTTATTTATTATATGACATTGAGCGCTAAATCATAGGATGGTACCTTTTCATGCCCAAAGGAGTGTGTAGAGTTTGTTTTTCTTGATTTTTTTGGACTGAATTTTGTTGGAAATGGAGAGCTGGGAGTTTTTTCTGTTAGACGAGGTTCTGCCCTCGTAATTTCAGAAAGATGTCTTGGTGAAGTTTTTGTTGGTTGATGAGGATACGAGTTGTCGCTAATTTATCAAATAGTGAGGTTGAAAGTTTTTGAATTTTTATCATTTATCGACTTTGAACCATGAGAATTTCAACTCCATTTATGTGCCAGCACCTTGGTAATAATTTAATAATGCGGACTGAGCGTTCATGGGGTAATGCCAACTTAAACATCATGATCACATTAGGGACCCTTTCACAAATAATTCTCCATACACAAGCATCATACCACCTCCTCACTACTGTTTGCTTTGGTCTTACAATGAGATTTTATCAATCTATCAGTGCATCATCTGTGGAGGCCACCTTATTTTCTTCTTTAGAGCTATAATATCTGACAGCCAAAAAATAGTTACACTGTCTGGTGAACACTGTCGTTGGGTTGAAAGAATGTGGATGGGTTTTGTCTGTATGGCCATAAAAATTATGTATCAATTTGGATAAAGAGAGGTCCTTCTGGAAGCACAAGGTGTTTGACTTTGGATTTGCTCGACGACCAACATCCATGGGTTTGACCTTTACATGTCGGCAGGAGGCATTGGATGTGCACATGCATTAGAGGATAATTCCTTTGCAAATTTATTCTTAGTATGCTGACCATTTAGAGGAAAAATATTGAATATTGATTCTAACATGATAACATCTAAAGATGATTGTTAAGGTAATCATTAATTCTAAATATATCATTTTCCTTGTGCCCATAAAAATGATTTTTCCTGTCCACTGAAGCTTAAAAGACTTTGGTGAGGAAAGTAGTCGCCACTTACTTACACTTTCAATTAGATGTTAATTACATTGGTCCTGTCCATATAACACAATATTTGGTAGATAAATACTAACTTTTTTATTTGGAAGATAAATAAATTATTTGCAAATTGATGATTTCAATACTTTTGCTACTCGCAAGATGGTCATCTTATGTGTTTAGCAATGTGATTTGTGGATTTCATTTTCTTATTTTCCCCTAATTCTCTTTGCTTTTGTTGTCATTCTGTCTTTTTTCCCCTAGTTTTTTCCCGGTCTTCCCCTCACCCATTTTGGTGAGATTCATACTTGAAAGCACTAATATCAACATTTGTGAACATCGTTTAATTGAGAAATTATAGGAAATGGAGTAGCTTCTCATCCCCATACTAAGGTTTTTGTGATTCAATCTTTCCCATTGCTCTTCAACTACCATTCGACTCAGAACAAAGTAAGAAAGCAGTTTTTGCATTGGAATTCGTAATGGAAACCAAAGATCACAGAAGAAGAAAACGGTGTCGCCTAATGAGTGACAATCAAAAAAGAGAAGAGAAGCGAAGAGGCATAAAAAAGAGGATTATAATGATTATGATTGTCTGATCAATCTTTAAGTTTCATTGCCACCATTTAGTTTAACTTACTTGTTGCCATTGGAATGGTCATAGTTGTTATATGCTGCCTTTATAGATATGCTAATTCCTCTCTTTATTTTGAAACATATCTCTATGTATTAATTGCACTTTACAATTTCCTTGGAGGTTCCATTAAATAGTTAAAGCTCGTCGTAGAGGTATAGGTTTATTTCAGATGTTGCCTGTGTCTTGCTCTATTATCCTTTTCTTTTTTTTTACTGATTGCTTACTTTTCTTCTTTCTAATTTTATGCAATGGACTTCAGGCTGAGACGGACAGAGAAGCTGGGGTGAACAAAGGTGTCTCAGACAAGCAGATTCGTCTAAAGATATGGTCGCCAAATGTTCTTGATATCACACTGGTGGATTTACCAGGAATAACAAAAGTTCCTGTTGGCGACCAGCCTTCTGATATTGAAGCACGGATTAGAACAATGATAATGTCATATATCAAACTTCCGAGTTGTTTAATACTAGCTGTCACACCAGCAAATGCTGATTTAGCAAATTCAGATGCCCTCCAAATAGCTGGAAATGCTGATCCAGATGGTGGGTTCTGTTTTAGGTGACTTTTCAGTGGTGCAAGCTTAAATAATAGCCATATCCGCACTGTTTCATTTGTAAAGGCTCATACGTGATATATTTTCTTGGTGGCAGGTTATCGTACGATTGGGGTCATTACAAAGGTGCACCCTTTATGGACGTTATTTTCCATTGAAACAATTGTCTCTGTAACATACTGTAGCCATTTGCTTTTGATTTTTCTTAGTATATTTTCTATGTTGCTTCAGTTGGACATCATGGACAGGGGTACTGATGCCCGCAATTTTTTGCTTGGAAAAGTAATACCTCTGCGACTTGGTTATGTTGGTGTTGTCAATCGTAGTCAAGAGGTAATGTTTTGATTCTGTAGCAATGGGTGAATTAGCTTATGGTGTGTTGAGTGAAGATTATTTTCAGTTGGCTGTTTATGGAATTTCATAAATAATTTCCAGTCTCTCTCTCTCTCTCTCTCTCCGGGGGTGTTGTGGGGGTTAGTAGATCCTTTTAAAGTTATGATTTACACGTCTTTGCTTGATGGGTCCATGAGTGCTCAAATGGTTGATGGTCCAGTTTGGCCCTTTGTTTAACTTGGAATTTTGGCTGTAGAATCCTTCCCTTCCTTGGACTCTTAAGCATGCCATTGCAATAGTTTTAGACCTTTGATTTCACTTTGCTTGTGAACTGGAGGTCAATCATCTTATGGTGATTCAGGAATCAGGTTGTGGATAAGAAGCTAAGTATTAAATACTTAAGTTATCAAGTCGACTATTAAAGACTTAAGTTATCAAGTCGACTTGGAACTCTATTACGCATAAAAGTTTAGTAGGGCCCTTGGTCTTACTGGTTGATCACATTCTTTCACAGGATATCAAACTAAACCGTAGCATCAAGGATGCACTTGTGGCTGAGGAGAACTTCTTTCGAAGCCGTCCGGTATGAGTTGTCTGATTAAAAGTTTTCTTATATTGCTCATGTTTTGACCAACTATTTGCTTTAAACCACTTGTCTATTCTCCTCTTGTTAACATAGGTGTATAGTGATCTTGCTGATCGATGTGGCATCCCCCAGTTGGCAAAGAAACTAAACCAGGTAATGTCCTATATTCTGTTCACATGTATTTTCGATACACTTCTCTGAAATGGTAAATGTTCAAATCACGTGCATGGCTACACACTATTGCTTTGTGAATTTGGTTTCCATAAAGGTCTACTTGCTCAGGAAATGCTTACTCCGCCCTTAGCACAAGAAAAAAAGGAAAAAGGAAAATGAGAAGAGACTCTCAATGTGCTGCTTTTTTATTCAGCTGTTAATTAATGCAGCAGTTACATACCTTCTCTTTTTTGTTCTTCTAGCCCTTTCAGATTGTTCTGGCATAATCACTCTTATCTGAAAGCTTGTGAAATTTGATTTATTCTTTGAGGCCATTAATGTTATAGGAACTTTTTCCTTGCTTTATGCAGATTTTGGTTCAACATATTAAGACCGTGCTTCCAGGCTTGAAATCGCGCATCAGTGCTGCTCTTGTTTCGGTTGCGAAGGAGCATGCTAGCTATGGGGAAATCACAGAATCGAAGGTATATGCTGTTTTTTACCTGTCAAAATTGTTTTCTTCAAACAGCACCCGTGCCCCCCCCCCCCCCCCCCCCCCCCTCCCCGCGTTGACTGGATGTTAGACAGGTCTAAACACATTTTTTTCCTAGATTTTTATGTGCACTTGTTTTTTGAGAATGATTGCTGGTTCTTCATGCTAGCACTTTCTGTTTCTAGGGAATTAATGTTATTTTAACTAATTTATTTATTTACTTTTATTTTTTAAACCAATTGTAGGCTGGTCAGGGAGCTCTTCTTCTGAATATTCTCTCAAAGTATTCTGAAGGTAAACAGCTTTGGTCACCTGATCTGTGTTCTCTTTGGTTACAGTTTTCATCAAATCCTTAGTTTAGATCATTGATAATATCGGCAATTTCTTGTTGGAAAACAGCATTTTCTTCCATGATCGAGGGCAAAAACGAAGAAATGTCAACATCTGAATTGTCTGGTGGAGCAAGAATCCACTATATTTTCCAAAATATATATGTGAAGAGTTTGGAGGTGAGATTTTAAAGGCTTGGTTTTTTTTTTTTTTTGTTACGTGTCTTCTTTGTTTAGGTGTGCATTCTTTATGTCCAGATCTGCACTTGGTATGCCCTTGCATGCGGCGTTTAATTAATTATACCCCAAAGAGTAGTTAACATCTTTCCTTTTTGTTGTGTATAAGCTCAAAAGAGTATATTTGGGTCAGATAGATAAACACAATCATGGAGAAGAACAAGGATATAAGTGGTTTTGCCTATGGCAGTGAGGAGAAGGAGATCAATGTGCTATCAACAATAAAAGATTGGTTAGAAATTCTCAGAACCTCTGAACACTGGACCACCTGATGCTCACATGACAATAAAAATGTTTCAATACTTTGCGAAAGAAATATAACTGTCTTCCTTAACAACCCTACTGGAACTATATGCATTTTCTCTACAAATAATCTTTGGCCTTCTGCCTCTCAAGAAAGGCGACTTTGACCTGGCGTCTGCTGTTAGTTACATTCCTCTAATTGCTAGAATATAAGGCATATCATATTTCTTCCTTATTACTAGAGTACAAGACATCTCGCAATTCTTCCTTAAAAAGCTTTTATGTAGACTGCATTGTCCCACAAATTGTCCTTGGTCCTTTGCCTCTCGGGAAAGGATACGTTGACATGTTTTGTGCAGTACATTCCACTCGTTGCTAGAGCACAAGGCATCTCACAATTCTCCCAACCATGGTGTTATCGCAACTCCATGCTCCATTTATTCCAAAATGCTGACCGTACACCTCTCCCATCACTCACATGGTCAATTCCTATTCTTTACTGATGAAAGCAGAACGTGAAGCTATCAATGTTTTCACAAGTACAAGTCTAGAGTAAGTTGGTCGTAAGATCATATTCTTTTGTCTGTTACCATTTTTTTGACATTCAAAATAGCCGGATTGGAAGGAAAACATCTTTATATGCTGGATCAGTTAAAGTTACTACAATTCACTAAAAAATTAGCGATTGGCCAATTGGTAGGATCATTCC
Source organism: Eucommia ulmoides (assembly GCA_016647705.1). Taxonomy (NCBI): domain Eukaryota; kingdom Viridiplantae; phylum Streptophyta; class Magnoliopsida; order Garryales; family Eucommiaceae; genus Eucommia; species Eucommia ulmoides. The sequence continues at coordinate 12,186,815 of CM028341.1, read as the reverse complement.
AAAACATGGTACACTACAGATCTGAACGCTGAATTGGTCAATCTGAAAATTTTTACTTGAATAATTAAATTTAAAAGTTCTATCGTTAAATAAGAAGTTAGCTTCTTATAATTATGCTTTGTTACGAGTTTGACTAATTATTCGCTTCTAAATTTAAAGTTTTACATATACTATTGAAGTCTATCATTACATTTTTATGTTACAAATATGTAGAGAAGTCTACCCCTTGCATTCCACATTTTAGGCTACATGGTGAACCTCGCCCCCTTACCTGTTGTACGCACTGGAATGTTCCACGTTCCAGGTAACATTGGGATCAGAATTAGTGGACAAAACTAGCAAGTTGGAAAATGGGTTTACTAGTTTTCGTCACTTCATGCGTTCGACAAAAAAGTAGTGGGAAAAAAAACTATACTTTGTCTTCTATAATCAGCTTATGCCTTGTGATTGTTCGGGATATTGTAGTGGTAATTCAGATATTGTGTAGAGAGGCTTGAAGACTCTCTAAACTGATTAGTTTTGAATCTTTTGATGAGATCTTGTCTCTTTTGCAGGAAGTGGACCCATGCGAAGACTTAACTGATGATGATATTCGAACTGCCATTCAAAATGCAACCGGTCCTAGATCTGCATTGTTTGTACCAGAGGTAGGTCTTACTGTGATAATTTGTTTTCTTCCTCCAGATAGTTTGTTTTCAAATTTCAGATAGTTCCTTTAAATTATTTGTGTGATCGTTGTTGTTTGGGTGTTATTTCAATTTTTGGCATGCAACAGTTTGCTCTGACACTTGAATTATGTAGGTTCCATTCGAGGTACTTGTTCGAAGACAAATAGCTCGCCTGTTGGATCCAAGTCTCCAGTGTGCCAGATTTATTTATGACGAATTAATAAAGGTAGAAGAAATTCTAATGTCCATTTTGAGTTGTTCACTAAACTTCAGCACTTACCCCCATTAACGTCAATAAGTTTGTTTTAGATGAGCCATCGCTGTATGGTCAATGAAATGCAGCGCTTTCCTGTTCTAAGAAAGCGAATGGATGAGGTTATTGGGAACTTTTTACGGGAAGGCCTTGATCCATCTCAGTCAATGATCAGTCATATTATTGAAATGGAGGTATGGAGATTGCCGGTTGAATTTTCTATGCCTTTTCTACACGCGTAATGCGTTTTCCTTCGAAACTTTTGTACCCACAATAACATCATGCGGACTACTGTTGAGATCCTTAGGATGCTGAATTTAAAAACTTAGTTCATAATTGATCCTCCTTCCTGAAAGGTACATTTGGGGGCATACCGCGTGACAAATGTCTCTGTAATTGGTTTTCATTTTTCCAAATGAAAAAATTCTGGACTGTGTCTCCGTAGTTACTTACTGGGGTTGGTCTGGATGTGTAGTTCCATGCCTTCCTCATTCTTAGACAATTGTAATAGTCGTAAACCAGGCAGCTTACTTTGCTAATATTATTTTGCCAATCATCACATTGCTGCAATTTTTTTTATTATGTTTTTAATTCTGTTCTATAGATGGATTACATAAACACTTCACACCCCAATTTTGTTGGTGGGAGTAAAGCTGTGGAAATCGCACTTCAGCAGGTCAAGTCGTCTAGGGTTGCAGCATCCAATCCTAGGCCGAAGGTACTATAATGTATAATTGTTTTGGTATCTTTATAGGAAGTGTATCTATAAATTGCTTTTGTCCGTCATGAATAATATATATATTGCATTTTCATGCAAGTCCTCCCCAGTTTTATATCTTATTTGTTCTTTGCATTTTGTCAATTAGGATGCATTGGATCAGGAAAAAGCTGCAACATCTGATAGAAGTCTTAAATCTCGTGCACTTCTCCCTAGACAATTGAATGGAATTATTCCCGAGCAGGTAGAGCTATTTTGTTTGTTGCTTGCATTAACTAGCAGGTTAGCTAATGATTGACGAAAATAGAATTTGTTTCTATGCGGATAATCTAATTAGCTTTTCCATGTTTATCTTTATTCACAGGGGGTCCGGCCTGTTGCAGATGTCGAGAAAACCACTTCATCTGGTAAAAATACTCATTGTCGAATCAGTAACCACGATTACTTTGCTTACTTGTTGCATTGAGTTTTTGGACAATGATCGTTCAATAAAAAATTACCTGAATTTGCAATGCTTGTATGATTTATCAGGGAATAGTAGTGGTTCAAGTTGGGGGATTTCATCAATTTTTGGAGGGTCTGATAATCGCTCATCTGCCAAAGAGAACTCAACAAGCAAGCTGTTTAATGAACCTATTCAGAGTATGGAGCGTGCGGTCTCTATGATACACTTGAGAGAGGTAGGGGGATGTCATTTATGTAAATAATAGTTAATTCATTTAACCATTGAGAGTTTGTCTTTTTTCTTGCATTTTCTAACAAATTTCTGTTTGATTTTTCATTAAAGCCCCCTTCTGTCTTGAGGCCCTCTGAAACCCATTCCGATCAGGAGGCAATTGAAATTGCTGTCACAAAGCACTTGTTGAGGTCATATTATGACATTGTCAGAAAGAACATTGAGGATTCTGTACCTAAAGCAATCATGCACTTCCTGGTAATTCTTGTGATTTTATATCACGACTTTCTGGTTCTTTTCTAAAGTTTTTTCTATGTGGTACTCCAGCACACTCTTGTAAGTCTTTGGGGGTAGGAATAGGAGTTGTTGGTCATACGTCTTGCCTGAATTCCATAATTGAAATAAGGTCTTGATTTATTGAGGGGGAGGGGAGGTGGAAGGAAGCTCTAAAACCTTTGAATCTTATGAAGCTGTCGATGAGAATATTGGATATATATTATTACCAGAAATCTGTAGGTTTCATAGCGGAAATCTCGTGGAGCTGAAGGGAAAATCTGAAGCTATATCATGGCACTTGACTTTAAACTAGACTTAACATGGTGTTTGACTGTGAAGGTGCCTCTGTTTTGCTTTCAGCTCTAGTCTGTGTTCAAATTAAAAAAGAGATTTTTCATTTTTTATTTTTTTACCGTTTGAATCTCCTTCTTTTCTGTTTTTATATTCATGTTATTTCTCTTTGTAATCATACCATTAACATTATGCGACACAGATTTTCTGTCCTACAATCGGTGCAACATATGTCTAACTTGCTATCAATCTTTGACTAAATATCAGGTGAACCACACCAAACGAGAGCTGCACAACGTCTTTATCCAAAAGCTTTACAGGTAGTGAAGAGTGAAGTAAATGGCTCAAATAAATTAAGACATTCTATTTTCTCCTGCCTGCCCAAGTTGGACACTTAGTTTAACGGTACTGCTTCTGCTAGGTTTCATCATAGATTGTGATGTGTGTTTTTCTCATGATCCCAACAGAGACAACCTATTCGAAGAAATGCTGCAGGAACCTGATGAAGTGGCAACAAAAAGAAAGCGTACCCGAGATACTCTTCGTGTTCTTCAACAGGCTATCCGGGTAAGCTATCCTTGCATTCGTTACACGCGCTCGCGCGCGCACATGTATATATATAGAGAGAGAGAGAGGGGGGGGGGGGGGGGGGGGGGTTGATCTGCTCCCCCAAGGGGTCAAATATTCCCTTAATGTTATGAAAGAAAAGCAAACAGATCGATTACCTATACATACTATATGGATTAAGGGGATAGTATACTATAATTGCTTGACTTTATGCATGATATTAGAAACGGAAAGATGATAATTAATTTGGCACATTCTAAAAGGTGAAGTAGGACAATTAATTTGGGACAGATGGAAGTACAAGATACTCATGGTCTACCGCTTTTTAATTTATTTTTTATTATTTTTAATTAGACATTGGATAAACTACCGCTCGAAGCAGAGTCAGTTGAGAGGGGTTACGGTTCGAGTACTGATCCAATAGGCCTACCAAAGATGCATGGGCTTGCTTCATCCTCTTTCTACTCAACCAGCAGCAGTTCAACCGATTCCTATGCTGCATCTCCGAAGAACCCTAGATCCCGTAAATCATCTCATTCCGGAGAGCTCAACTCGCCGTTTTACTCTAATGCCGAATCCAATGGAGGAGGTGGATGCGGCCCTAGTTTGGGTCTCTATCCAACGATCGATGTATAAGTGCTTGGACAAATCCGCAAGGCTTAGCATTCATCTCTAAACTGCATTTTTAGAGAGAGAAGGAAATCTATAGCTTCATCATCTCTCTTAGATGGGGAATTTTTTTTTTTTTTTAATTTCCTTTTGGCTCCCCCATAAGTAATACAACATGGTAATCTTTGACCATTGTTTTGCCTCCCCAATTATTTTATTTTTATCTTCTCTTCCCCTATATTATTATTATTATTATTATTATTATTATTATTATTATAAATGCATTGTTTTGCACCCAAAAAAGAAAAAGAAAAAAAGAAATAGAGAAGAATGGCAATGAAGAATAAGAGGTGCAGGCGCCTTTGACCGTTGAGGTTTCGGATTTGGGATTGTTTTTTTTGCTATGATGGAGAAGTGGATTGTAGTTTTAATTATATGCGATTGTATTCAGGTTCATTTTATAGCAGTCGTTGCGTGCTGTTTGCCTTTCCTTTTGACCCTTTTTTATGCTTCAATTTCAAAAATAAAAATAAAAATAAAAATGCTCCTCTTTTGAAGGCCAGGATTTTGTATTTGATTGTGGTTCCTTCTTGAAGATTTTGAAGCTTTGATCTTATTTTTTTTAGGTTTAATTGATGGCAATCCTAACTTTAATAATTTTTAGTAAATGGTTACAATGGGACATAGGCCCTACATCTTTTTTTTTTTTCAAGTAAAATGCTATTTATAAAAAAAATATAACAAAAATTCAAAAATTAAAAGTAATTTACAAAATTACCCTTCCATTACATTGTTTAATCTTCAATTCTCTCTTTTGATCTTCAATTAAATATTTGTAATGGTAATGGCGTTAGTGATAACAAATATTTGTAGTAACAGTTGTTGTGATAACGAATATTTGCTTGATGTGGTTGTCACGAGATGTGGATGGTGAATATTTTATGTGGTAATTAATGTTTATTATTAAAAAAATTAATTGGTGATTAAAACAATATATTTTTCGAATTGAAATTTTAATAAAATAAAAAAGAAGAATGAGATTAAATTTTAAAAGTAATGGACTTAGAGATTCGAATAAAATAACACTTTCTGTGAAAAAAAAATGATAAATTGGGTATAAGCCATTGACCTCCTTTATCATTTTATATTATAGCAGATACCTCTTCTGTTATTTTACAAATACCAAAAACCTCTCATGTCTTTTCGCTGAAACATAACTTACTTCCCTTTGGACAAAATTGTCCTTAGGTTATTTTTTTAAAAAATTCATTAGCACCTTTATATTTTTAAAATTATATTTTTTACCCTTAACTTAAATAATTATATTTACCTCTCATTACCACTACCACCGCCACCGCCCAACTCCCACCATCCACCACCACCGCCCAACTCCCACCACCCACCACCCACCGCCACCGCCTACCGCCGTCACCACCCACCACCTCCCACTGCCGCCACCCAACACCACCTCCCACCGCCACCTCCCACCACCCACAGCCCAACTCCCCCACCACCACCCATCGTCGCCACCACTACCCACCGCCACCGCCGCCACCACCAACCCCCACCACCATAGGAGAGAGAATGATTATTTATTTATTTTTAATGAAATGGTTAAAAAAAATATATTTTTTAAATGAGGGTGGGTACTGGCGGTGGAAGGTGGTGGGTGGCGGCGGTGGGAGGTGGTGGAGGGTGGTAGTTGGTGGGGGCGGGCGGTGGCAGCGGGTGCTGCATGGCGGCGGCGGTAGGAGGTGGCGGCGGCAGTGGGTGTTGTAGTAGGAGGTGACAATGAATATATATAAATTAAAAGGATATTCATATATTTTAGGTTTTTGTTATTTAATTATTTTTTAAATAGACAAGGGTTAATTTGGTATTATAATAAAAAAAATATTATTTTTTAATCAATAAGAGACGTAAGTAATGGTGAAGCAAAAGACATGAAAAATCTTTGATATTTTCAAAATGACAGGAGAGATAAATGACATATATTTATGATAAATTAGCCCTTTTAAAAAGTTAAAATTTCAAATTAACAAAATAAAAGCCCCAATTGGCCGTGCATGTAATTTTAGATTTTTACGTGCACTCATTCATTTCTAGTTCCAATAATGAGACTTTGATTCCAAGGAACCAAGATTACTCTTATAAGAAAAGAGAAATCTCTCAACTTTTCGAAGTACATTTTCGTTGTTGCCAAATTTTCACAAAACAAAATGTGATATTAGTGCCAGGGTTGTCAACCACGGTTCGGCTTTTTGGGCAAGGAGAAGTATTTATTTTTTGTTAACCATGGTTCGACTCTTTTTTGGTGAACACTTCAATAATTATATTTTTAATTTAACAGATATTGGAAGAATGCGTTTTTAATATCGCCTAAAGAGATAATTAGTTGAGATGGCCTAGACACATCCGGCTCATTTTCACCAACCATTATTGATTCTCTTAAACCGATGCCCGAAGGTGAGGTGATAAACATTACAAGTCATCTATCACCCATTGCACAATAACCACCAAAAAAATGGCAACGATAGGATCAGGACGGGGAGGAATACACCCATAAGCAATTCTATTTTTTTTTTCCCTCTTTTTGTGCATTCTTACCTATAAGGTCTCTGGTTGATCCAAAGACATTTTGAGCCTCTTATTCCTGGAATTTTTCTCCATAGACAAAAACTGATACTACAGTCAAAAAAGAAAATTTCATGGTTCAATCAAAAGATAAAAACTGGATCCATAGGCATGAGCTCACAGTTATTACACATCGCGGGTCCTACACCTATAAATGTAATATATATTGAATATGTACAATTATAGGCAAAGAGCTCAAAGTTATTACAAGTCTTTAGCATTTCCCCCCGTTTGTTTAACAAACTTTTTAATTTACTGGCATAAGCGAAACTTGATTTCTTGCTTATCGAGCAGCAGTCAGAGGCAAATTGTTCCCATTAGAAGTGACAACATCAGCAGTAGCAGCTGCGCTTATGGCCTCTGTGCGTTTAGCTTCCCCATCGTTCTATTGGGAACAGCATGGAGATTAGAGTGTAAGAAAAAAAAAATCACCATATACAAATTATGTACAGGTACTGTGATCGGGAGGAAAGCTAGTACTAGCAAACAGAAAAAAAAGGAGCAGAATTTAGTCTTGAAAGGAAAGAGAGAAAACAAGAGGATAAGAGAGAGAGGAAAAGAGGGAAAGAGGGGGGGGGGGGGGGGGGGGGGGGAAGAAGAAGAAATCACCGTGTACAAATTATGAACAAATATTGTAATCAAGAGGAGAAATACTAGTACATAGAAAAAAGACAAGCAGAATTTAGTCTTGAAAGGAACTCGCCTGTTCAGCATGAGGCCTCGAAGCAGCAGGATCATGAGGAGTTCCTAAAGATGGAACCTTGGCAAGGTCTCTTAAAACTCCCTGCAAAATACAAGTTCGATGAATGAGATGGATGAAATAAGTACCAGGTTATCTTTCACACAGTCTGGACCAGCCGAAGATTCCATGCGAAGGGATCTCAATTCAAATGTTTTCAACAAAATCAAACCATCAGCCCAAGAGAGTTACAGGATAAGGAAATAACATGATGAGATTGCATAACAGGCAACAAAAATACTTAAATTCCATGTATATACTGTGAAAGAGAGGGAAGGTACGATGCAAACCAAGTTCCAGGACCTAATGCAGGATTAGTCAATCGACGATGAAAGCAAAAAGTATCATATCCCCCTTCCCACCCCACCCCAACCACCTACACACACACCCCGCCCCTCTCTCCAAACGAAAGTAACATTTGCTAATTTCTCCCGTCCTTGCATATTTCAGTAGAAGTTCTTTTTGTTTTTTTTTGGGGGTGTTTTTTTTTTTTTTTGGGGGGGGGGGGTTCTAAGGATGCTGCTTGCAGGCCTGTCTAAAAACTACCAATCACCTTGAGCCGTCTTTCTATTTATACAGCGGGATGGCAAAAAGTTCACAATAATAATAGTAATTGATAAGATCAAAAAGGAACCAAAAGGTTCTAAAAATGGGTACATACCATAAACACCTTGCAGTTAAAGCCTTAACTCACCTTCTATAGATGACTCAACCACCAACTACAGGCTACAGCACTCTCCTTCTATTTATTGCATTTCCTTTTCCCCCTCCCGAATAAAACTAAAAAATACGTAATCAATTATGTAAAGGGAGAAGTAATTGGGGTGCTAAATGAAAAAAATAAATAAGTTCGATATTCAAAGGTCAGAGCTTCTGTCCCGCCATTTATGACATAAACATTGTCTTGCCTACTCTATATTTGTAAACAAAGAAGCCTAAAGCAAAACTAGAAATCCTAAAAAACACTGTGCAAATATGTTTTAACTGAAGTTTGGAACCACACCGACCCCATATGGAGGAAACACATTCAAAACCAAACATATACTAATGGGAGTGGGATACCAATTTGCTAAATAACTTATAAAAAAACCTATGAAAATCTATATTATAAATTAGGACGGTATTTCAAAATGTCTTTCAATTAATAGTCGAGATTGATTTTGATATAAATGAATGGATGAGAGATTGTTTTGGGAAATTTTTTGGGGAAAAATTTTCCACCCAAATATTATTCACCCCCCCACCTATGCGGTTAAATTAAATTACATTTTGTATCCTTTTAAGTATAGATCTAATTTGATTTTGTACTTTAATTCTTTCATCACATTGCTCTTTAAAATTTTATTTTGATTTGTATAATTATCCAGATTTAAAACAATACCAAATATATTTAATTTAATATTTCTTGTGACTAAATTTTTACATGAAATAGTGCCTTCAGACATGTGGCATTCCCTATTACTAATATAAATGCTAAATATAAAATAATTTGAAGTAAACTAGAGTCCACTAATATACAATATTTGGCCAGTGCCTAGTACGACTTCATAAATGCTATAGTAAAGTTTAGTAATTTTATCCATTGATTGTAGATAAAGAGATCCGTACTAATATAAATGCTCATAAATAAAATAATTTAAAATAAATTAAAGTCCACCGACGACCATTGTTCGGCCTCGTAAATGTTATCGTAAAGTTTAGTAATTCTAACCACTGATTATAGATATTGACCCAAAGAGATCTGTAGGTTGTAGAATTGGAGAAGAACATATAATTTCTACGTTCCTCCTCAATGCAGTACAGAGAGAGAGAGAGAGAAACGACTGATACTATGAGACTTTTCGAAAGCCCATGTTGAATGGCTATTCTAGCTATTGCAATATGATCTTAAGTTAGAACCTCCTAAAATAGTATCAGACCCAGGTCTGGAAAGTCCCCCGCTGCTATCCAGTATCCACAAAGTTATCTGGGCTGCCTTGTTTTTCTGCATCACCTCTCATCTTTGTAAATTTCTCTATGCACAAGTAGGTTGCAAGTGACGGTGGGTGCTAAATTCCATATTGGTAATATGAGACTTCCCGAACTAACATATAAATCGAAGGGGATACTCCACCTATTTCTATATGGTCTTAAGTTGAACCTCCTAAGACTTGATATTTCTAGCTTACGCAATATAGTCATGATTTCTACTGCCAGGACAGAGAGACACGCAAAAAGAAGTATAATGGATCTAAAATATACTCTAGAGGGTGGAAGGCAACGGAACATTCATGCCTATCCAATTTTTCAAAGCCCCCCAAATATAGTATAATCCTTTTGAGGTCCTCAGATATACAACTTACCTCCAAACTTTTAGAACGACTTCAATAGCCTATCATATATATATATATATATACCCAAATACAGTCTTTTCTTCCATGTTTTAGATATGTACACCTATATTTTCTTGTGGAGATTCAAAAGTTAATCAAAATTTTCTATGGAAATGATTTTGACATCATGTCTGGAAATCAATTGCTAGATGATATAGACGACATAAATGGTGCATTATTTTGATTAATTGGATGTATGACATTGAGACAATCATAACCTTCTCTTTGGGGGCACATGACATGTAGGACCTAAAACTATTACATGCATTCGTTAAGGTTTTTTCATTTGAATTTCTTTTGAATAAAAGATCCAAGATTTAAGTCCAATAGCACATATGATAATAGGATAAGATTAAGTAATTGCTTCAATAGACCTTCATATGTCAGGCCACCCTATATTTCCATCACCTCCCAATTCTGACTACTAGGTGCTTCAGTCAATCCTACCCAAGCTATTTACCATATGCAGTAACTAATCAATCTAATCAACTTTCACATGGTGGTTTCCGAAGGTAATTATAGATATCTGAATTTCATCAGTAGGGGAGAAGCGGAGGGATCTATGCCAATGCAATAAAGTAAGGTCAACACTCCATCAGCCTTGCCGTATATAACCGCCATACTACAATTTCTAAAATCTTAATTCAGGAGGATGTAGGGTTTAACCTCCCACTTACTTTTCCGACTCCTTACTTTCTCACTTAACTCTCGAAAACAAGTTCTGAACCCAGATATACAACACCCATAAGAAGAACACCCATAAGGAGAAGAAACGATCTACATGTTTCTGGGTCACATCTGCAGGATAGATTCTAGACCCATCACTAAATCAAAATAGTCGGGTTGAATTTAAAAGGAGGATTGTACTATAAGGTATGATTACCGAAAACCTAGCTATTTCTTGATGTGGAATCCAGTTGTAAGTCAATCACTGAGACATTTCAGCATCATGTGGAATCACATAATTTGGGAAACCTACTTATTGAGTAATATTTTAGTCAAATGCACTATTTCCGTAGTTGCACCTGCTCACTGCTTTGCTTATTTGTTAATACAATGTTACTCTTGGAATACGGTCTTCCCTTCCAATGGTAATTTCACAAAAGTTAGAGCGAAATGTTCTCCCTATAAATGCTAACAAATTGATCAAATTACCACAAGGAAATTGTCCATATAATTTATTATTGTTCTTACGTAGCTTATTGCTTAAATTACCATGCGGTAGTAGTCTATGTTTGATTTATTTTTGCGATTATGTAACTTATTGGTTAAATTACAACATGGTGCTAGTCTATGGTTGATTTATTTTTGTGATTATATAATTATTGTTTAACTTACCACGTGAGACTAGTCTACCTTGATAAATTTTTTGTGATTACGCAACTCATTTATTAACTTACCAAGCGGTACTAGTCTACGTGTGATTGACTTTTGTGTTTATTGCAATCCCATCAATTTTAAGACTTTAATTTCAATCCTTATAACTTTATAATACCCAAACTATATTATTAAAATATGATACCTAATCATAACTAACTAATAACTTAGCAGTCAAAATATTGATTATTGAAGCCAATCAAACAGTAGCTAACACTCAAGTATAAAATGGGATGCATAATTATTTAACCCTTAATTTATTTTCTGCTTATGCAACTCATCGATTAAATTACCACATTTACCAATCGATGTTTGATTTCCTTTCTTGCTTATGTAACTTATTGATTAAATTACCATGTGGTATTAGTCTATTTTGATTGAGTTTTGGTGCTCATGTAACTCATTGATTAAATTACCTTTTGATTTATTTTTGTGCTTATGTAACTGATAAAATTACCATGTGGTACTAGTGTTCGGTTTACTTTTGTGCTTACGTAACATATTAAATGAGTTGCCATGTGGTACAAGTATATGTTTGCCTTATTTTCGTTGTTACGTAACTCACTTGTCATACTCACATTTCTACAAATGATAGTCATGACATGTTAAGCGATAAAACTTACGATGGGAAGTAAAATATATATCTACCTGACACCTCCCACCTATAATCTATACATCTAGAATGCTTGTAAATGTACCTGTAAGTGAAACATTTTTAAGATGATTTTTGTCCAAGTAAACCTAGATACACCTAAGATAACCAAATTAAAATCTATATGCATTCAATATCGTAAATTGCATTAGCTCTTAAGCTCGTCGCATCCTCCAAGCTTTTTAGTCCTTAAACGTTTTTGTTGTTAACTATTAGTCCTTAACTTTTTTCAAACAATCATATGCCAACATGAATGTCGTCTTGCTTAATGGAAGAAAAGGGGTTCTACATGTCTTCTTTAATGAAATTCCCTCTCCAAATGAATCCTGAATTCCTGATTGCTAATTGAAGTTTCTTACAAGTGAAATATTTAATATGGTTAAATCATCAAATGGTATTCAGAAAGTATCAAGGGCGGTGAACAAGTTAATGTTAATGAGTTAATGAACCCCTGATGCCTATTAAATGATGACCAATCCGGCATCAACTAAAATCTATCTACCTTCCTTATCTTGCAAAAATAGATAACAATGATTCAGAAACAAGATTTATTTCACAATAAACCAATAAAGAGAAGTCATTTTCCATATTTTTAGGGCAGTGACTACGCCTGTAATATCGCAAACATCATTAAAATGAATTTTCTCACTCTTGGATCTGTGACAACTAATACAGTTCCAAATATTCTCCAGCATGTAGTGTTTTAATTGACAAATACAAGATAAATACATGATGCACAAACTACTTCCAAAAATCTACATGCATGGTGTGTTAAAAATAATATTAAACGTCTGACCAAAGAATCAGCATCATGAAATCAGCATCCCAACACAAAATTCTAATATATTGAGCTAAAAGAGACACACACACAACAGATGTGGACTAAACAAAATTTACAGTATCTTCAGAAAACATATTCAAGGATGTAAGGCAACGACAAACAAGCGAATAATAACCAAATCGACAAGGTCAACACTTGAGAACAGGTATCAGATGCACATAGTGAATAAAAATAAATATGAAAAATCCTTCATCAATAGACAGGACAGACCTTGTTGGCCCACTTGAGTCCACATGCATTGCACAATGTCCTGGGCCCAGCTGGCCCACGACGCATCATCGGGGTGGACTTTGAGCTTATCCCACAGTGTTTACATCTGTATGGGTAAATGATAAGCAAAAAGAAGGGGGGAAAGAAGCAAAGTATTTGAAATCGTCAACATTTTACTTGAATTACTTAACTGACCAAAGATCTATAAATAGACAAACAAGCAAAAGAATTAAGCCGAGGCTCACCAGAATCATATATTCAATGGAAGTAAATATAAAATGAAAGAAGCAGCTGCAGACTCACAAAGTTTCTTGTTCATCTTGGCCACCGTTGCACTCTGACGAAGATGAACCGACTTCCTCAGAAGCTGTCTTGGAAGAAGTAAACTGACCCTTATTACGCTGCATCCTGATCAAAGTCCCACAGAGGAGGTGAGAGAGCAACTCCAAAAGATAATCAAATTGAGAGAAGGAAAAAGTAATCATAAACTCCTCACCCACACCAACGCAAAAAAGTGGCATAGCAGATAAAAGAGAAGGAAAAATTGTTCTAATGAGTCCTACAAACAAATAATTTATGGTATTCCAACGCCACTGACATCAATGCCTAGATTCTTTCTAAAGAGTTCTAAAAACAAATAATATATGATACTGCAAGGCCACTGACATCAATGCCTAAATTCTTTCTTCTTTTCCATTTTGCCTTAGTTTAGTTTTCCTTGCCTCCAGAAGTTTACTGTGGATATGGCTTTGAGTCATCTATTCTTCTCCTCTAACTAAATCTAGGCAGCTTCCACATGGCTTATTGTACTAAAACATACATTGAAGTAAGATTTTCATACCTATAACCACTCTCATAGAATTAAAGAAGTAATATGTCCGAATAACAAAACACCAAGTTAGGGACCAGGGTAAATAAGGAAGAAATCCAATGGTGGAGAATTCTCCAATTTCTAATCCAGTAGGGTAAAATGCCTAGGCAGAGTGTTTGACCAGGATTTGCTTAAGTTGATCTAAGTTTAAAAGTACTTCTCCCATAAGTCACACCTCAATAAAAAAGTTACAAGATCTTATTAATTTCAAAAATACCGTCACTCTCTCTCTCTCATTCATCAAGAATCTCGCTCGTCAAGAAATATTCCTATCTCCACATCTCTTTTAAACTCTCACTATCTCTATCCCTAACAAAAATATACCTCTCCCGTCTCACCAGTTCCAAAAACTATTTCAGAAAAAAAAAGTCTCTAAATCATTTAGGAGTGCATTTCTGAAAAAATAACCATGCAAAAAAAAATACACATGTTAAAAAGGCCAATGGGTAGTTCAATAGTTAATAAAGTATAATACTCGTTTCATATTTATGCGATAAAATTGAAGTGGTGTAGCACATTCTCATCCATCTATTACTCTTTAACTTGCTGATTGGGGCTAATCTTATGATGCAACAAACGAGGGCCAAACAACTTGTTTCATAACATTGTTTTACATGTTTCAGACTCTTTCCAAATCTTAGATAACTGTTTCCTTTACTTTATTTGGGGCGAGAGGAGAAGCTATTTATGATCGCAGAGCATTTCCAAGAAACATTTACTTCCTATCATCAATTAAGTTGTTTGTTACCTTGACAGTCCTGACAATCAAATCTGCAAGTAGCTTGGTGGATTTTAAATCCCTCTGTTTCTTTCAAGGCACTACCTACCTATGCAAGTTAGTCTGTTCAGATTCTTCAGAGTAAACTTTTATGGGTTCATATCACTTGATATCAAGACAAGTGGATTTGTATATGTGGCACGGCAGTAGAGAAATGAGTTAGGGACTGTGTCATAGCTTTGGACTGTATTAGGCTTATTAGGCTCATTAAGCTCATGTGCCGTCTTGCATGTGTGACTCAAGTTTCAACTCAGGAGGTTTTCAACCAGCTGTCATCATGGGTATCTGTATATGTTGTAAAAAATTATCAATATGCAAAGACAATCATGCAAGTGCAGGTGACTTGTACTTGACCATTTTCTTTCTCCTCACATTAATGTTATGGAATGTAGTAAGCAGAACACATGAATGCAAATAAGAAAACACAAAAGTGCAAATGTGTAATTTAAAATGACCCACTGTGTGCTGCTTTTACAACATTGATTCGCTATATCCATCCAAAAAACAAATTGAACCTAAGTCTCTTACCTGAGTGCAACTTCCTTCCTCACATTGTATCGGATTTTCTTATCAAAACACCGTTCCTTCCTCTTCTCCCTGAACCGACTCAAAGAAGCAGCCCTTTGTGGTTGACTGGACCTTATGGGAAACTCGCCTAAACCCTGTGAAAAATGAAGAGGTAAAAGATGCAAGAACAAAAAACACAAATAAATCAAATTGCTTAAATTTTCATATAAATACCCTATGGTTTGGGGGAGCCATCCCAACAGGAGGAATTCCAGAAGGGACTTCATATCCGCCTAAAAGTAACAACACTGCCTGAACCTGTGAAAATGAAAATATGAAAGCTTATATTTCCTACGGAACTTGTAGCAGTGAAAAAAAAAAAACTCCATCTCCAATGTATAACACGAATAAATAAATTTAAAAGCACATATCCTACAATGTGATGCACTTATCCCTATAGAGAGGGAAAAAAAATTCCACACAACTTTGGAGCTTGAACATAAATTTTGCTAAACTGCATATCCAAAAAAATGCAACCAGAAGACCCACATGAGAAAGAAACTCTTTCAGCCAATACCAACATGAAGTGAACTGTGAGTTATACATAATTCACAAAATTAACCAAAAGTAGAAAACACATATGATGTCTTTAAAAACAGATAATGGGGATTGTAATTTTAACTAACAAAATAAGAAGTTGAAGATTTAAAGTCGAGTAAGATAGTTCAAAATTGATATAAAACATAAAAGAACGGCTAGCCATCACTGGTTATATAGACATACAATTAGAAAGATATGAAAGGTGCAATGGGGCCGAGTTGGTGCGAGAAATGCATCCTTTATGTTTCCTTCATTGAACCACATAACCTCGGTAATTTTAAGAAAAACAGAACTTTGGCGGAGTTCAAAAGCTCTCTTGGATTCAGTGGCATTGCACTTTAAGGGTCCTTTTGATAATTTACTGACTTTCTTATGAGAGTCCCAAGATGAGTTTACTGTTGCTTCACTTTTCTCAGCCTAACCTATACTTGCACATAAATAAGTGTCCCCATTAACTTTTTACTAGATTGATTACTAAAAATATAAGATTGACAGAGAAAGAGAGAGGGGGGGGAGAGTAAAAAAATTAAATTTGTTTCCGTCCGATCTCAGAGCACAAAAACTGTATTCTACACTATTTTTTTTTGGCGAATCCCCCATCATCATCAAATAAATAAAACACAGTGACGTAATGCACAAAAAATGACTAGCCTTAAAACCAACAGATTCCAGGCACATCAAAAGTCAGGAACTTCCCCATGAAAACCACAAAAGTTGCAGATTCAACCCTTCCACTCTAGGACCATGACCAGATACGCCACTCATTACCAGTTCATAAATAGATAAACTCACAAAACTTCTAACCAGACAGGCAAACAATCATCATTTTGGTCCCAATTTACTCGACTAAAACACAAAAATGTTCAAATTTAGCCAAAACCCCACAAAGAAATCAGAAAATAGTACTGATTACATGGAATTCTCACCCCACATTTACTACAGTGAAAAAACATAAGAAGATCACACGCCCACAGTTTCATCAACAGAAGTAAGAAACAAAAGACACTGATTGCAAAAACCAAATGTTTTGAGCTTTCCAAAAACAAGCCTTCGGGGCCAAGGAAATTGTTTTGAAAATGGAATTGGAACTGAAAATAAGTAAAATATAAACCTGGAAATAATTGTCCTATGGAATTTATTCTAAAATTGGAATTGGAATTACCAGATTGTAAGATCTAACATTTTAATAATTGGCCTCAAAGTCAATTTCCACTTCAAAAAAAAAAAAAAAAAAAAAGGTATCCCACATACACACCCTAATCTCTTGCAGCAGGTGAAGCATTATGATTCAGTAAGACCTAATTGCAAAATTCAAAACCGGATTGGAAATCGATATATGAAAACCGACCCTTTTCAGGAAAAGAGCTTCAAGAACAAAAACTAAATATTGAATACACAAACCACGTGATCATGTCCCCTCCCAATGTAGGTCCAAGAAGGCCATCTATGCCACTTTACCAATTAAAATTTCACCAACACGCATATAAGTATATAACTACACCTAGAAGGGTACAGATTTGGTCCAAATCCATAAAGAAAGCTGAAATTTTTTGGGTAATCAAGGAGAAAGCACGAACTCTACCAAACCTGCACTCTGTCGGAACTTCCACGCAAGCTCTATGGCATGATAATCAAATTCTAGCTTACAACTCACCTTATTGACCCATAAAATAAAACCTCAAAGACGCAAAACATGAAAAATCACAAAAATATCATGAAATAATTCGGATACATAAAAAAAACCTCCATTAGAAAGCCGAACCTTTTCAGGAGTTACAGCGTCGAACACATAAACTTCTCCCTGGAACGACAGGGTAAGCTGATCGGCCCCGCCAGCACCAGGAGCAGGAGTAATTTCCGGTTCCGGGAGGTACAAAGCGTGGGGTCCAACGCCGTCGACCCCGTTCATTGCCTCCATGGCTCCGCCTCCAACCACCCCGTTTCCCAGCGCATGTGCGTGATGAGGGTGAGCTTCGTATCGGATCTGACCGTTCTCCATGGACTCCCCACCACCGCCGGCCGCAACGTCGTCATCCTCTTCGTCTTCGATCTGACTCCCCTGTTGCTGCTGCTGGTAATTCATGGCATCAGTTCCGTAAATCGTAATTTGGCGATTAGACTCCGCCATTCCTAAAGCATTACTGTTCGGAGAAAACACCAGTATAATCCAAACCCCCCCCCCCCCCAACACACCCGAATCAAAAGCCCTAACAGAAAAACGAAACCCTCAAAATTCAAATTCAACAGATAAATAAGGTACGATGAAGAATCAAAATCCTCATCAATTATCCCCTCCCGCCCCTCCGACCAAATAAAAAACCGAATAATCTGTCAAAAAATAAACATAAAATTCACGAGACAACAAACGAATCAAAATTACTTGAACCCTAGAAGAAGCTAGATTATTTGATAGTGAATTGTGTCGCGCAAAATCCACAAATTCATACGCATATGCAGAATTGTAGAGAGAGAGGGAGAGAGGAGAGAGAGATTGTGAAATTGAGAACGAGGTTAGTGAGAAGTGATACGGAAAAGAATTGGAAACGATGAAGACGATGGGTTACGAAATAGCCCTTAATTTCGGAATGAAATTACGGGAGATGCCACTGGGGTCTCGAGTCCTATGCTGTTGTTGCTGCATGGCTGACAATTGGTACAATGTTGCCCGTTTTGGGCATATGCAATAAGGTCCTCTCCCTTGTTTTCTTCTATATCTTCTTTTTTTGGACTAATTACACTTTTTACTTTTAAATTTTTGAAATTTTGAATTTGGTCCTATAACTTTGATCTATTTTAATTTAAGGGTCTTTGTGTAGCAAGTCTCTTATTTCACCCTTAATTTTAAAAAAATCTAATACACAATTGGAATTAATGTTTTAGTTCCGCACATTAAAAAAAGACGAAAGATCCAGTACACGTTTTGTACTCTCGTAGTTACATGTATCTAATTTGTGTGTAAAATATTTGTTAAAAGTAATAAATATTACACAACTACAGGTAACATAATTACATATAATTTGTAATATGTAACTAATACATGCGACACTAATATGCAATCAAAAATCAATTTAAGTGACCAAATCAAAACTTATCGTTTAAATAGGACTAATAGCAAATTACCCTCGCTATTTGGGACTAATCACCAACTATCCCTTAATTTAAACCCTTCAATTTTTTTTGGGTACAAAAAGAGCTAAACAAAACAAAAAGTACGGACACGTATCAAAGGCACTAATATCCTTCTCTACAAGAACCATCTTAGTCATGTACTTTGGTGGTGATTCCATAATCTTCAAATCAATCTAGCCATTAACTTATTTCTTCGCAAAGTAGTCTGCATATTTGTTTTCTTCTCTCGGGGCAAACTAGAGGATATATCTTTGTTGCTCTGAAATCTTTTGCAGTCTTCTACCCAAGGTTTGTATCTATGCATCTCTGGGCAATCATCAAGAATGAGGGAGACTGCTTCTTTCGAGTCTGTTTCCACGAAAAGTCTTTGTTTGTTGGATAACTCAATCTGACGTGGTCCTAATCCCTGTGTGTATGTTGCGAATCTTCGCTGCCAGGTCTGTACATTCCGGAATAGGTCCATAGAATCTGATCATCCAAGCTCCAAGATTGTCTCTAATGATCCCACCGATTCCTCCTTTCCCTAGGTTCCCCGAAGCATTCTCATTTGCATTCAATTTGTAAAAACCTACACAGGGAAATTTCCAGTGAGAAAAACTAGAGACTACTTTATCATTTAGGGGATATTGAGAGTGAAAAACCTCCAATAGCTTATTTTTAAGGCAAGTAATGTCAGAGAGCATTTTGATGGTGTCAGCCTTGACACCCTTAATAGCCTTTCCATTTCTATCACTCCATATATCCCAAATAATTGCCGCAAAGAAAAAAGGATGAGAAGGATTAGAAAGACTCCATTTTTGTGTGCTTCTTGATCTATATTGGAAGGTTCAGGGTGAAATCCTGAAAGTTAAAAAAACATGTTGCAAAAGAGGGCAAAATTGGGCATAAGCAGAAGTCGTGATCAATAGATTACGTATTTAGATTGCACTGTTGACATATGCTAGGGACCTCATTATTTCTAATGGCTCTGAACTAATTGTAACAAGTTTACCATGCATAATCAACCAAATAAAGGATTTTATGTGGAAGTTTTAACTTCCAAATCCAATTCTAATTGTGGTTATCTGTATCAGTTTCTTTCTTAGGTTCGATAATACTATAGGCCAATTTAAGAATAAATTTTTCAGAATTTTCAAGACCCCAAAAAGGTTTGTCAACCGAGTTGAGGTCCTTATATTTGCTTTTTAGGATATTCTTTTTTTGATGGTCATCAATTAAATGGAGGATTGGTGAAAAAAACCAATCTCCGTTATCATCAATGACATCAGCCACTTTTAGATCGAAGCTTTCTTGGAGTGCATCTAGACCCAATGGGCCCTTTCCACACCACCAATCACCCCAAAGGTTGATATTAGTACCATCCCCTACTTTCCACTTCATCCATTTTTTAATGATGTCTTTAGTTCTAAGAATCCTTTTCCATAGATAGGAGTTTGTGGGCCTTTGTTTCCAAGTGCCAGGGTGCCTATAAATTTTATATTTAGCACATATGAGCCTATTCCAAAGGCTATTACTTCCTATCGCAATGTTCCAAGGAACTTTTACCAAGAAGGCCTTGTTGCTTTTCCAAGTTTTTCTAATTCCTAAGCCGCCATCTTCTTGGCGTTTACAATTTTTTTTTTTCCATTTTAAAAGATGATACTTTTTCTTATCATGCATATCCCCCTAAAGAACTTTCCTATTGATTTTGTCTAGTTCATCGCAAATTTTTTTGGGAAGAGGCATCACTTGTGTGGTATAAAACGGGATAGAAGACGTGAGTGCTTTAATAAGGATGGCCCTTTCAGCCAAAGACAACATATTCGCTTCCCAGTGAGTGCTGTAATGGCTTTTTGAGTTCTTACCATGAAATAAGGGCATTCCCAAATACATACCTAAGTCTTCATTCAGATCAATTCCCAACTTTCTACTTAATGATTTAGCATTAATCTTACTGATATTAGGAAACACATAAAGCTTGGACTTATTGAGATTAATTTTCTAGCCCGACGCTTGGGAGAAGTTAGTTATGGCTCGAAGTATTGTTTCAACATTTTTCTCATCAACCCTGACAAACAACATTAGGTCATCTGCAAAGAAGAATTGGGTAATCTCTGGGAATTTGGTTCTTAGATGAATCCCTTTCTATTTACCCCTCTTTTCTTTTCTCACAATCATATGAGATAACCTTTCAATACATAAGACAAAAAGGTAAGGGGACAGAGGGTCTCCTTGCCTTAAGCCTCTGGTGGGCTTAAACTCCTCCAAAACTTTCCCATTTCAAAGAATCGAGAAGGTTGAGAATCTAACACAACTCATAATCAAGTTAACCCAAGAGGCAGGGAAGTTAAAATTAAAGAGTTTCTTGAAGGAAGTCCTAATTAATTCTATCATAGGCTTTCTCAAGATCAATTTTAACAATCATCATCCCCCTATTGTACTTTTCCTTTTACTAAGAAAGTGTGTTAATTCCTCAATGATAATCATGTTATCAGAGGTAAGTCTTCCCGGAATGAAACTACTCTGGTTAGGGCTCCAAGATTATTTAACAAGGGCCTGAGTCCAGCAACAATAATTTTAGTAACTAACTTATACGTGGTGTTGCACAGGATGATTGGTCTAAATTGAGTTATAAGTTCAGGATTCTCCATTTTAGGAATAAGAGCTAATTAACTTCTTGTTGTAATTTGGCATGGACCATCTATAAAAGCACAGGTTGACGAAATCACAGATAGGGGTGTGCACGGGTCGAAACCTGCCAGAATGGCCTTAATCCGCCACCCGACCCGACCTTGTCGGGTGTAAAAAAGTTAGACCCGCCGCCGACCGGTTGGTATAGCTTAACTGACCATTTTCGGGTTCTACGGGTACCGGACGGGTAGAGCCGGGCTGTGGTCGGGTGGGAATAGAGCATTCAGAAATCAAACAGAATATGGGAAGAAACAGAAACAGATCATTCAACGAATCAACAAATCATGTATATTTATGTTGTAAAGCAGAAATAGAAAAAAAAAAAAACAAAAAAAAAAAAACGAAATAGATCTACTATCCAACGAAACTTAGGCAGATTCAACAGGAATAAAGCGCAAATCAGACTAGAAGAAGAATCGAAGATGAAGAAGAAGAATCGAGAGACATTCGGAGAAGAAGAGGACCAGTGACTGACGACGTGCAAAAATGAGGCCAAAAAACCCTAAAATCATATAAATATGCAGTTTTTCGGGCGGGTCGGGTGTGTGCGGGTGGGCAATGGCTAAACCCGTTATCCAATCTGAATTTTCCATACAGAATCGGGTCCAACCGACCCGATCACAGCTAAACTCTTCAGGCCCGAATTTTAGGGGTCGGGCCGGGCGGGTTTTTCGGGCGAGTCGAGTTTTTCGGATATTCTGCACACCTCTAATCACAGATGTTTGCCAGTTTTTCTTAAAAAACAAAGCTTAAAACCCATTCGTCCTAGGGGCTTTTAGGTCATCAATAGTTTTAAGTGTATTCTTGATCTCCTCCTTGGATGGTTTCCCAATTAATCTTCTGATTATCAATTTTAGGGTAACCAAGATTAATCACATATCTATTTCTATTCTCCAAGTCTTCATAAAAGAGATTGAGTAAGTGACTATTAATATGTCTCTTAAGGTCGTTTGAATCCTTAATCCAACCATCATTAGACTTAAGCATGGTAATTCTATTCTTTATTTTTCTTTGAAAAGCCACAACGTGCACGGATGGAACTTCTCATCTTGGTTAGCCACCTCATTGAAGTCACCGACTACTATCCAAGGACGATCCTGGGCAGTGTAGTGGAGGTCCATCTAAAGCTGGATTTCGGATCTTGGATTTGGACTAGCATAAACTATAGATAAGACCCATTCCTCAAAAAAAAAAATTAGCATGAACGGCTTGGTACTGGTTTCCATATGGTTAACCGTAACCTTCTCCAGTATCCATAACAACCATATATCGCTTGCTCTATTGTTGGGATCAACATGCACCAAGGCTGTATACTTTTGCTCATTAAAGAAATTTTTCATCCCATTCAACTCGATCTTGGTTTCCAGAAAGGCAACGATATCTGGTCTATACGTTTTGGTTAAATCCTTAAAAGAATTTTGAAAGTTTGTGTTTTTGATGCCCTGATAGTTCCACGTAATAACCTTTATTGATAACTTACTTGGTAGGTTTGGTATTAGCTCAGAGTCCCTCAAGCCTAGGGTTAGTCTGCATCTCTTCTTGCAGTCTACCCATGCCTTAATTGGTTCCACGAATACTTCGAGGAATGGGTTCTGGGTCGGAGTCCATTCGATGTATTGGATCTCCATCCTCACTTCCTCGACTACCCAGAACACTCCAATTTTCTGGACTTCTTCGTCTGTCTACTCCATAAACATGGAGAACGGGTTCGTTGCAAGGAAAAATTATTGAGGGTTTTCCATAAGTAGGCCGAAGGTTAAGTTGGCTACAATGAACCTTTTTCGGTGAATATGGATGGTGATTTGGGAGTGAAGGGTATTTTTTGGAGGCTTGGAAGGGGTTTTGTTTGGTATTTGAGGGTAGGGTTTCCTAAGGGTATTAGGTTTTAAGGGTTATGTTGAGAGGTTTTGCGATTTTTCAGCAAATAAGGAGTTAGGGTTTGAAAAGTGAGTTGGATTTCTTGATGATGAAGGTTGAAATTTCACGTGACTGACACTATACCCAGGCCCATTATGACCTAATTTTCCTCTATTTTTTTTTGGCATAAAATGAGTTATGTTAGAGATATTTACCTGGGTTCTGATCCTCTATTTCGCGTAGTTCATTCCCCGAGAGCACCACTTGTAGTTGGGCCTATTTTATTAACATGGGCCTTAGTCTGATCGCCCATATTAGTTTGGGCACTACTTTGGGGCATACTTCTTTTATTTGTTAGTTAATTCAGTTATAGGCTATGTAGACACCGCATTTTGTCCTGTCCAATCAGTGGTAAATCAAGTATAAGTTCAGATAAACTTTAAACTTAGGTTTAAAGGGAATGGATTTCCACTTGAGATTACACTATGAAATATACAAAAACATAACAAAAACGCAAAAATGTTAAATTTGATAAAATACAGCTAAGTAAACGTTTTGGGTCAAAATCGAAATTCCTATGATTTAAGAATGTCTAAAATTACTTTACTAAGATTGGTAATGATTTCCAATGATTACCAAATCTTTGAAAATATTTGGTATTCATTACCAAATCATGACAAAAACGCAAAAATGTTGAATTTGCCTATAAGTTGCCTACCAAATGGCAAAGGAAGAGGACAAAACACTTAGGGTACAACCAACTGTTATCGAAACCAAATCGATTTGGTTCGCCACCTAAGTAATGCATTCAATGAGCATTGAATTCCTATACCGTCAAGCATTAAATGCTTGGGATAACATGTCAAAACGACATTTAAGGTATCTATATATTTTAAGCAAAATATCTTAGAAACCAACCAAAAGCCTTGAATCATGATAACCCATTACTAAAACCAAACCGGATGAGTAGCCTTGAAGCAAAGCATTTAATGCACATCCCATCAAGAATTAAAGGATTGGGATGAAATGGCATGTCTAGGTTCAAAGAATCTAGATATTTTCACAAAAATATCCAAGGGTAACTAGGCAACTTGAAAACCAACCGAAGGTTACAAGGAAAGTTTACCCAATTCCATCCGAAATAAACCGAATGTGTGGCCTCCAAGTCATGACTCATCAATTTGAATTAAATGTAAAGTGACACCTAAGGACTAGGTTTAATGCACTTTGGGAGCATTTATGACAACCAAACTGAAATAGTGGATCTTGTCGGTGTTTTGCCCCTAAACCGAACCAGATCCATCCTATCAAGTCATAAATACACCCATGTTCAAGGAATGTCATTGGTGGAGAGATATTGATTGGTAATTATTGGCAATCATTGGTTATGATTGCCAATGATTACCAAATCTTTGAAAATATTTGGTAATTATTACCAAATCTTTGAGAATCTAGACTTCTTCCCCAAATTCGTTCTAAGCCAAATCAAATCAAGACAAGATAGCAAGTCCCTTAGGCTAAACACCCCCCAAGGAAGAGGCTGGTGTTGCCTGCGCATTGCCCAATGTGCAGGCCCACAGCCTATAAATAGAGAATGCTGGGGTTCTCATTTTAAAAGATTCGAAGGCCTAGTTTCTCTCTCTAAACTCGATCACATCTCTTGGGTCCTAGGCCTCTCTATCGAAATTCAGTCACGGAAGGAATTTTTAAAGTTCTTAGAACAAGAATTTCAAGGATCGACGATCACCGATCAACATTGAGCCAAGGAGGAAAGGAGATAAGTTACTTAGGGATGACTACATCCCCTAAGTAGGTTGTTGTTCTTGGGTTCTTGGCTAGGAACTCAAAGAACCGCGACCACTGATCAACCACCAGCCAAACATCAATCAAGGAAAAGGAGGTAAACACTTAGGGAAGACCACATCCCCTAAGTAGGTATGTTCCTACCAAACCCCCTATTCTTGGTTGATTTGTGCATATTGTTTTGTATATAGTAGGATCTTGCTAATAATACACTTACTTTCATGTTCTTAACACATAAAACCCATAAAAGAATCAAACAAACCCTAAGAACAACCTAACAAATATTTGTTTTTGTTAAGAACACCAAGCAAACACCTAATCTTAACCATAACAACCAAATTAGGGTTAAATCATACAAAAACCATTCAAGAGCATTCAAAACATGCGAAGATATTCAAAATCATCAACTCATCCAACCACGTGGTAAAAACACGTGCGAATTCGAGCAAAATGACTATTCACACTATGAATTGTACATAGTCTATACAATTTTCCCCAAGAACATCATATTTATTTTATTTTTTTTAGCTAAATAAACACACATATATACATATATACTTATGTACTACACTGACAGACCCTTATGGTTAAGAACTCGGGATAAAAGGTGAGCCTCTATTCCTTCGAGGATATGTGTGATTCTTCTTTAGAAACCTTCCCATTTTCCTTAGTTATGAGTAGGACTGGCATAAATATATGATATTTTTTTTCACTTTTAACTTACAACTCACACACAAGCACTAAACTTGTCACACCCCACCCCAGACACCCTTCATGTGGGGCCGGCATGACGTCGATATGACATCACCTAACAAACTAACCAACCCCAAATATGACAATATAAAAAAAAAAAATTATCTATAACATATACACGATTCCATCTGATAGGGATACACCGTCCCAATTATAAGAACAACCCAACTAATCTCATGCATCTCATTTAGATTCATCTCTGACACCTCGTCTCAAAATTCCTCTCAAATAACTCTACCGTGGGATCCGCATAACTCTATCTAGCGCCATTAGGGGACCAACCGACTCCTAGCCATTTCACCTGCGAGTGTACTGCCTTCTTAGTAAAATATTTTTATAATAATAATAATTTATTCTGCAATATCTAAATGGATCAAGCTTAAATATGTAAACATCACGTAACTCGTAAAAGTTTTCCTAATATTAGCAGTGAGAATAAAACACAATATATATATTCCATGCAAAGTCATTTAGTATAAGAGTCATGCCAATCACCATAATAAATAATAATCACCTAGTATAAGCAAAATATCATGTCTCAAAACACCACTCTCAAACACACACACGCTGGCTAGCCCTAGTGATCGTTTTAACCTCACGATCGGGAGTTGCAACGGTACCGTAACATTCATAGGAATGCCTTCCTACGAAATATCCACACCCCTTTTTGGTGAGAAATATAATCCACACCCCTTACGGGGAGAAATATAATCTACACCCCTTACGGAGAGAAACCATACCCCTTTCGGGGAGAACAACCATGGCATCGTCAAAATCAAATGTAGCCTCATCGAAACATAACTCAATAAATATCGTCTACTCAACATTGTTAAATCACCAGACCTACCACTTTTCTTCAAAACCAGCTTTTAAATTCAAAAATCATATTTCGCACTTTCTTTTAAAGAAAACGTCCGATTTTATCAAAACCACTTTTCCATCCTTTACTTTTAGAAAACTAGGCATTTTTAGAAAAAATAGATGTTTCTTATTTTCTTTTTAAAAACACCGTCTAATTTCCCCAAATCCAGCGGAAATTCATTTCCAACTTCTTTTTGAAATCTATCGAAGTCCAGTTTACCAATTCATTCAAATCCTGCTTGATCCATATTGTTTATAAATTCATACAGTTTAGGTAATCACAAATTTCATCTCATATATATATATAGAAAATAGTTTGGTAAGAAGACAGTACACTCACCTCGTCATCCGTTCTCCCAAACCTTTCCTAACCATACTCTATCGGGATACTGGTGCCTGTGAACCTAATAGCAACAGAGCCTAAATTAATATCTTTTCTAAAACATCATAATCGTGCAATGTAGACTTTATGTTTCGAATCGTTACTATTTTATGCACCACGTACTTAAAAGTAATTTATCGTTGCGAATTTATTAAAATTTTAAGATTTGTAACACTAGATAAAATTTAATTTCATGAAAATTATTCATCGATTGAAATTTCACCTGTTTCCCAGTCGATTGGCGATCACGTGATCGGTTTTAGATTTTCCTGGGGTGGTTTCTGCAAATTCCCTTTTTTTTTCTTTTTTTTTTCCCTTCTCTTCTTCCCCGTTTCCTGTCTCCACTTCCCGTTACTATTTGCTGTTTTGGGTGTCCTCCGGCCAGCCACGCACCACACGACGGCAAGGCATAACCCCCTACGCGCACCATCACAGACGGCCGACAGCTGACCACCCACACATCCACCGACCGGACAAAACCGACGAACACTCCTCCACGTACAGTGTCGTTGGTCTGGAAACACCCACCACAGCCACGCCGCACAAAACCAGAAACGGAAAACACCCACTCCGCCGTACGCCACCCCCGATGATTGACAACCGTCCGAACCCACTCACGCCCATACTCGTCGAATCTCGCCACTTCCCCCATGCTGATCTCTCTCTTTCTCTCCTCTGCTCCTGGTTCTGGTTTTACTGCCAGTATCCATATACTCCACCCACTCAACCGGAAAGACGGAGACAATACCCCTACCAGACCGACAATGACGCCCACCAACGATACAACCACAGTGATCGAACAACACACACAAAACGCACACCCCCGTAGCACCCCTGCCGGAGCAACGGCCACGGTCCGAATCTCACCATCGTCGAACTCTCTCTCTCTCTAAACGGACCGATGAGCCTCTACGCCGATGATCACACCCCCATGCACCTCCGACACCTTTGCTGGCAATCGATTCTCAACCCAAGTCCTCGGCCTACTCTCTCTTTCTCTCTTCTCTCTCTCTCTCTCTAGATTTTCTAAGTGATTCTAGATTATTTTTCAGATCTCTCCTCAATTCCACAAGATTGTGTATATAATGCATGAGATTAGTGGGAGAAATCGTCCCTGGCTTGCCACGTCGCCTTCGCCGAACTCTCTTGCCGGCCGGTTGGAGTCCAGTTGCGCACACGGCGTTTTTTTTTTTTTTAAACTTTTAATTAAAATGCACTTTCCTCCCCCAACTTTCTTTAAGATCTTATTTTAATCATTTTCAACTTTTTCAGGTTTCTAAAATTATAATTTCACCCTTACTATTTTAAATTTTGATCCTCATTATCAATTTGGATCTCAAGTTTAATTTCCATGTTTTCTAAATTTCAAATTTGACCCCGAATTTTCCCATACTTAAAAATGCAACTATTAATGACGTACCTATTATGATTTGGGCCTTACAAAACTAACCAAAACAAAGGAGTTCGTTTGAGGTTCTTGACAAAATCAAAGGTTTGTTTCAAGGTTGTAATCTAGGTTTGTTCAATAAAAAACTAACTGATAATCAACCAAAACTTAACTAAAATAACTCAGATTTAAACCAAAACCAACCCAACTTTTCAAACATAACAAGACTGAACTACGTTTGACTTGATCTTTGGTAACCACCCAAAGTATGTAGGCAACCCATAAGGGTTCGGTTACACCTCTACTAATAAATCCAATTTTCAATGAGACAAAGAATGAACTATGTTTGACCTGATCTTTAGTAACCACCCAAAGTACGTAGGAAACCCATAAAGGTTCGGTGACACCATTAATAATAAACTACATCCTTTACCCTAACCAAAATGAACTACGTGATGACTTGATTCTCATTTGAGGTACATAGACAACCCACATGTGGGTTCGGTCGCATATCCAAACAACTTAGTCTTAGTTTGCATTTCATATAGTATAACTCGCACATTTACATATTTGACTGTATATAACTTGTTATTGGGTGTGGCTGACTAGTAGTAACTGTAGTATTTACTTGCTTTCCATAATTTCATGTCAAAAATACATAAAAAGAACAAAAACTTTAAAAAGGAGAATTATTTTTGTTTAAGTAAATCAAAGAAAATTGATTGGATAGTGTTTAACAATGAATATCTATTTAGACTGAGGTACCATCTTCAGATGGGTGTCTTGGGGGGTATAACACATTCCCCAAGTATAACCGACTCCCGAACTTAAAGAATATCTTTGATACATAGACCTATGGAACTCAAAACAAGGGTTATTTCAAAAGGAAAAATGAATTTCCAAAATTCCGGTGACCTAGCACACCATTTAACCCCATGCTAGGTAGCGACTCCATTTTTAAGAAAAAAAAATCTCGGCCCAAGAAGTTTTTCAAAATCAACGCCTAGAAAAGCCCTTGAAAAACCATTTTCAAAATGAAAGGATTTGGACGACTTAGAGAGGAAATGATGAAAACTTGTTTTTATCATCTTCTCGATTCTCTATTTCTTTCTCAATCAAATCTGGGGTGCATCATTTGGCGACTCCGCTTGTGAACTTCATAAGAGATTCATGCATAGTTAGAGTCTAAATCAATATTTACTGTTCAATAACATCCAAGCAACAATTCCTTACCAAAAGCATAACAGTAACAATAATAATGATAACAAAACAATACGAAGCATATCATTTCATGTGTATATATCAGCATGCATACATATCTACTGTCTTTATTTACTGCATTTATATTTACCGTCTTTACATTACCGTATTTAAATATTGTCTTTTCATTTCTACATTTACATTACTATATACTCTCTCCAACGCACAAGCACTCACTTTGCATTGCATATCATGATGAAAACCCAAGCCGTAACCCTCTTAGGGATAAAGAGGCCGGCAGTAGGGGCATTCGTTGGTGGTTTCATTGCATCAATCTAGGCCCTGAAAATGCTTAGGTTAGAAAGAGAAGTTAGTAGAAGCAAAGCCGGGGATTGCATTCCCTGGGATTCGGCTACGAACCTCTTCTCGCTCGGACCACCAACCAAAGATGGAAGTTCTCCCGGGGAGGATGCCGGAGCTTTGAAGGTTTGGGAACCCAGCTATTTTTAGGATACGCTAGAAGAAAAGCCGAAAACCACATATAGTGAACCTAGGATAATGGATAACCAAAACCCTGTTATGCTTAGGACACTTATTTTTGGAGAGAGGTGTCATTTTTTTAAAAATTCTGTACAGTTATTTATGTTACTGTTGTACTAGGGTGTTAGAACAAAACTTTTAGGACAAGTAGGGGCATAATAATCCATGTGAGAATTCTTGTTCCATCCCACGCATTGCTAGCTTACTCGGCACCAAAAGTGTCTGTAAAAATTTGAATACGGAGCAAGCTGCTGGAAAGAATAAGAATCCTTACTTCACTAAACCCAATAAACCGTCAAGCATAAAACATCAAACTAATTATGCTAATCACCTCCATAATAATTCGCTTAAAACATACCTTAACAAAATTACCAATATCTTCTCTTTTTAAATAAACAAAAGATAAAAAAAAAAAATCAAAATAAACAAAAAATCAAGAAAGAGATCAAAAAAATAAAAAAAATCCACCTTAGAATAAACATCTGAAAATACCCTTTGCTGAACAACTATCCTAAAACTCATGCACTAAAGATATTAAGATGGGATCTACATCACGTTATCACAACAATATGCAAGAGACAATAGCTGCCTTGAAGAAATTCGCAAGCAAAAAAAATCTAACACCATTTCTCAGGAAAATCAAGCAAGAACCCATATCTCTACCTAGTACTTACCACGACGAGTCTCCCGGCTTTATAGCATAAATGACACCCATAAATAACTTTGGTAACGTAGGAGCCTGGGGAAGCAACCCTAAACCCCCATACGAAAAATGGATCGCCTAGGGAAACTGCGAGAAAGTCTACTGAGTAGCCTAATCTGAGCCGATGATACCAGTTGACAACATTGACATCAAGTGGGAAGAAGAGTACGAATGATACGCTAACGACGAAAAAGACTTAGGAAACGACTAGGCCTTTTACATACTGCCAATAACTGAAACACCAGCGCTACAACAACCTAAGGAAGCAATTCCTACACAAGACCAAGTCTAGGAAGAGATATCCAAGATGTGGGACTATATCGGTAGTATGGGTCAAACCCTTAAGGAACTAGGACAGTCTATGCCCAGGAGTCAGTCAAGGAGAGGAAACCTATACTCGACCACTTTTGAAAAATAGCTATATCCCAAACAACGAGCTTTTACCCCTGCACCTCATCTTGACAACCCTCAAGCCTCTCAGGAGTATAGAAGCTTCACTTCACTTTCTGCTCCGCTCTCCTAGATATACTATCAATGCTTCGTGGATAACCTGCTTATACATCTACCGCCCCACCGACCTAGATGGAATTCCCCACAGTTCAACCCAAATGCCTTCTGCGAGTATCATTATGGAGGAGTAGGTCATCATATCGATCAGTGTCATATTCTGCTGAACCACATCGAGGACCTTATTCAGTATGGAGCAATCAACTTTGACGGAATCGTGAACTAAGCCAGGGTAGGGAAGTAGTAAGCCCTAATATATTTTGTTATCTATCTACCTTTTGATTTGTGCTAGCTTGCCTCAAGTAGGGAATTTTGGTGTTTAGATGATGTTTGTAAGTGATTAAGGCATAACTCTACTTTTATAAAGTATAGTATTATCTACTTAAAGTTTGACTCCAATATCCATTTCCAGTTTTCAACAGTTGACATGTCTGTCATAACTTAAACACCAACAGAAAAAACTAAGGCTACGCTAAAAATAGTTTTAACATCTAACTGGAACATAACTCAAAGTATAAGTTAAAAGGAATAGTCTTACTTCAACCAAAGGATGGTGAGATATTGAGAATAAAATTTGAAAAGTTAGGAGGAAAACCTAGGAGCCCTGATTGTGGAATCGATACACATGTTCCGACCTGGGTATGTCCAAGTAACCTTGAAGAAATACTAAAAACGTCCTCAAACCGGAACGAAGGAAGAAACATCTCAAAGATTTATGACACGAAAAATGATAGATAAAGTCTTAGAGCCCAAACCCGTCCACGAAAATTCTCGAAAGATTGGTTAGCTGAACGGAATGAAGACTGACTAACATAAGCTAAGACTTTTTATGGACATAACCAATTCTGAGACACCACGAAAAACCTGCCTAAAAACAAAAACAAGAAGAATCTTGCTTAACTGAAGACATTAAAGACTATAAGATAACTATAAGCCACATCGGATAAACGAACAAAGTAGTCAGGATAGGGGCGAAACCAACAAAAACTTCGAGATTGACTCAAATTGCCCTAATCCTTTGAAAATGTAAAAATCTGAAAGTGAGTATTAAGGGAAATAAGAAAGAGCGGTCTCAGAAAGTTTCTAAACACTAAGTGGTCACACGAAAGCCTTTAGGTGAATCACGCTCTCTATGTGATCTGAGTATTAAATCTTAGGGGTGTCTCAACACCTAGTGACTTGAGTCGACTGACCGGAATCACCACCTAAAGCTCTCTACATGGATTGTATAGGAAGTATGAATCCCTACTTGCTAGAGTGAAATAAAACAGAAAGAAAAATTCTCTTAACACTACTAGGACATAATGACATTTGTTAGCTGTCATTGACTAACACTTGTTTCTCCATCACTTTTATTCTTCCTCCTTTGAGTCATCTCGGGAAGGCCCAATCTTCTTACCCTCAGTCCAAGACAGAAGAAATAAAGCAGAGTCATTAAAGAAATCTCGGGTAGCATTCAGGGCCTAGGTAATCCAAATAACAATCTTATATAAATATCAAAACTTGATGGTATTGGATTAGATAATATTGGATAACAAACTACTAGGGTGACTGTTCCAAATTCCTGTTAAAACTATTCTTACCATATCCCAAATCTTTTTCGCTGCAAGAGATTATGATGACAGACCAACTTTTGAATACCAAAATATGAAAATCAAAAAACATACTTTAACTAAAAAATCATGTAAGAGATAAAGAGGGATATATACAACGGCACGACAAGGACTATAAGGCAAAAAAACCAAAATTTCAAACTAAAGTCAATCTACGAAAGCGAAAATGATAGAAATCAATTTAGGACGATCTACTACCCCCATCATCAAAGAACCAGACAAAGAGGGACAAAGAACACTGGAAGAAGGAAGCGTAATGACGAAGCCAAGTTTATGTCACCCAAAAGAAGATTGGCTTTCCAGTTACCAAGATCCCTAAGCCCATATAAAATTTCAAGTACACGTCAGTGACCTTTCTCTCGTCTGTCTTACAACGGACGTTACTTTAAGATAGCTAAAGGCAAATGGTACTTAATCTTTCTGTAAAGCAAGATCACAAAAGATAATAATACCCAAACAAAGATTACCAATCTGAAATTTTACACAAGACAAGCAAAAAATGTAAAAAAAAAATAAAAATCAAAAAAGAAAGCGTCACGCAGCGAGTACAAGTCAAAACTACTAGTGCAATACAAATCTAAAAAAGCAAATAGACCAATCAAAACTAGTCGATGCCATGCAATCAGAGAGAAATGGATGAGTGTAGGAATCGTACGTAATCCGGAGACTCTACGCAAAAGCAGATCCAGAAGAACTCTTCTTTTGTAAAAGCGAAGGGATAGTTTGAGGCAGGTGAAGCCTCGCCCATAGATATCTCAACGGAAGGTGAGACCACGGTACGATAGTGAGGGTCTATCCAGATTAGATACTCTATTGTCGTCAATGGATGCGCTAAGAAGGAAACCCTATCAGATGTCAAGCGATGACGCTCCACTGAGTATAAGACACCGTGTCTCAAGCTACGTCCCCGAACTTAAAAGTGAAATGAGCAGCAATCGTCCCATTAACCAACGAAATGTACTGAGTCCTGCCGAACTAACGAAGTATACGACTAGGAATATAGGGGATGCTGCCTCAAAATCCTAACAGAGGGATGAGAGGCAGGTAGATACTAGTTGGCATCGTACGCCTCATAGTGTATACCACCTCAGAGCTAACCATCTCCACCAAAAGTGACGCCTAGTCTGGTGGATAATTGAGATGCTGCATGATTTGAGGGAATTGAGAGCATAACTAGTTTACCATTAGATCCTCTATGCACCAGGACACCATGGGTAGCCTAATCAGATGAGTGATGATCCATATCTGAAGTAGCGCACAACTTCCAAAGAAACAATGGTCACCCGTCGGACAAACAGTTATCGACCGATACAACTCTGCCAATACGGGAGGCACTATCTGGAAGGACGGATCAATAAGCATCCTCTCTGCCAAGAAGATTGTCCGGCTTGAGAGATCACTCCCCTTCCTCGGGAACAGTGTCTCCTGCAGCAACAAAGCAACTAAGATAATCAGTCAGTACCCATGCCAGTCTATATAGATTCTCCACATGTCCCCATATCCTTGATAGTCATGGACATCTGAAAACCACCTTTGAAGCATATCAAACTCCAAAGAATTTTTACTGACGTTCTGACGAAACAGTAAGTGCTTGCGCTTCATTCACAGAACCTGTGATAGCTAATTCTCCTACGATGATAGCGAAAGATGAGGGATATCTCCTATCAAATAAAGTCCTAGAATAAATGGTACCTCCTCTAGACACGGAGTCAACTCGGTCATCCCGAAACGGAAGCACGAAAAGGTCGATACCTAGAGTCGTACCGGACTCTGGATAAATGGCCCATCCACAATAACCTGACAAATATCTATAACGTGTCTAAGTATGGACCGCAAGAGTGCCGACTTATCTGAAGTCAATGACTCCATCTAGTCAGATAAAGAAAAACAGTTCGGCTGATGAAATGAATACTTGAGACGACCAACTCCGGAAGAGCCACCCTGAAGAAAGGAGTCCAATCAAAGAAAATTTCATTTATATGCTAAAAAAAAAAAAAAAAAAAAGATATGTCACTTGTATCTGTTGCATGAGAAAAATTAAAGTGATCCTACCTATTCAGACTGAGCTATGCTATCGTTGGGGCTCTGTTGCGAAATCTATGTACTATGTATACTCGCAAGTACATGAGGTCGAACAAGTAATAAAGTGTATGAATGAGTATCATTCTCTCGAGGATTAGTCGAACGAAATTAACTAAGTACCACAATTAAAATGACCTAATTTTATTTAAGCGATCGAAATTAAATTGGTGGCAGATTTGATTAACAACTAAATAACAATTGACGAAGAAATTAACTAACTAATGGAGTTTTATAGGAACTTCAATGGGAAAAAAGCTCTAGGGCATTTTAAATCACTTAGCTAAACTATGCTTTTCCTCAAGTTTGTTAATTGAATTCATTCTCGATCATTAACTATGGGTGTCTAAATTAACCTCACTTCTACCTCTCGAATGCCAAGCAAGACAATTTATATAATTATTCGAATTCAAATCTCTATTCAACTCAACTAATTATCCAATCTTTAAGTCTTACCCATCAAATGGCTACCCAAATTATATTAGCCTCTCGCACTCAATATAATAAAGGTTGTATTTCTCCGGTCTCAATATGCAAGATTACCTTTCTCGAGTGCCTAATCTTACATATTTATGATATCTAATTTACGTTTCACATAAATTAGCAAATACATATAGAGAAATACAAATGATCGAAACATAAAATTCAATTAACAAAATGTTAAGGTCACAAGGCATAGTTCCTACAAAACTATTCAAATCCCCCTAGATAGAAAAGATCTAGCCAAGCATGTTCATAAGTAAATCCAAACAATAACCCATGATTCGCAAACAATTAACAATCACAGATCTCAAGTTTAGCATGCACATGAAGTAAAAAAAGAAGAGAGAGAAGAAAAACTAGGATCTACAAAGCTTCAAGAATCTTCAATCTTTACTCCCATCTCTTAGCCTCCAAATCTATGATTTTTCCTCTTGATGTCTTTGAAATTCAGCTCCCAAAAGTCCCTCTCAATCTCAGCTCACTTCTCCTTATATATCCCCCCAAAACTGTTACATTTCAACTTGAAACGCTCTTCTTGCATCAGAAAGGGCATTGGTGTAGGCGTTTCGGGCACTCCAGCGTCGCCACGGTGCTTAGGGTTACAAGGGAGGTGCACTGGAGTAGGTAAAAAGTGTGCTAGAGAGTGATTTAAGCAAAACATTTGGTCTTGACGTGCGCTGGAGTGGGGAAAAAACCCGTTGGAGCGGGGTTTGTGTAGTGACTGGCTTGGGAGCGCGCTAGAGAGGAAAAGAAGCCCGCTCCAACAGGGTTTGGGCAGTGATTAGCTCTTGAGCGCGCTAGAGTGGAGAGCGGGAATTAGGCAGTGTGCATGTTTATCTCTGGTTCCTTCCAAAAACATTGATTTTCAACCAATTCCACTGAATTCACCTCTCCTACAATAACACACTTAAAAAGCATTAAAAACACAAATGAAATACTACAAAAACCATAAAATTCATTAGAGGATAAATTGAGAAAAATCAATTTATAAATACCTCTAAACTTAGAATTTTGCTAGTTTTCGAGCAAAAACAGCCACTTAAGAAAACAAAAACGACCACAACAAAGATCACACTTAAATACTAAAACAAAAGACACATGAATGAACCAACAACTACGATGTGTGAGAATTAATTTTTAACTGATGAACAATAAATTATCCTCAACAACCCCCGATCATCTCGAGTTTAAAAAATAAAACTACTCCTTGTGATGTTTTAGAATTTCAACATTCAACATTAGTATAAACCATTCTAGATCATCTCCCATGTGTATGTGTGCTAAGACCCTCATCATATAACCATTTAATAAGTGGTTTATTTACCAACAAATCAAGTATTTTTAGGTTCAAATATATATGTGTTTTCATGCATTTTTGTTAGTTTAATATATTTTTGTGTTGTTTTATAGGTTTTTGAATAAATGAGTGACAAGGTACAAAATACGTGAAAGTGTTATAACTTCAAGGCCATTTTTTTTTATAATTATGCCATCCTATTTTGGAAAATCTCAAAACATAGAAGTTGTATATCTATGTCTAAGCTTTCCATAGGTTTTTGAATCACCTCAATCGAAGTTCGGATGAGAACGTTATGGCCAAAAGAAGAATCTAGTGTCGGCACTACTTGGACCATCGCTGCAGCGAACTTTTCCATTGTTGCAGCAATGATCCGGCAGTGAGTTTATTGCCTTTTGATTGCTGCAGCGATGCCCTCGATCTCTGCAGTGACCCGGCACCAACTGACAAAATATTTGCTTGATATTTTTGAGATATTTTGCACCCCTATTGATAACCACTCATTCCCACTCCAAGCAAACTCATTTTTTGGGAGTATTTGGAGCTCCAAGAACATATAAACCAAGAGGATCATCAATTTGGAGAAGAGGAAACACAATTAGAGCGGACTTAGCAGACGTGAAACTGTCTATTCTTCAGATTTGACTATTCTCCCTTATTTATCTCTTTCATTCTTAACTTTGGTTGGTTGTTTTGATGATGTTTATTTCATTTGTTGTTGAAGATTTGGCTATGGCCATATGTAGATAAACATCTATTTTCTAGAGATTAATATAGTTCATGAATACTATGTTTGTTTGAATCCGTGTTTCGTTAATGGTTGTTCATTTATATTCGATTGTGGTTACCGTTCTTTTACTTTTATTATATGTTTGTTATGATATATTGGTTGATTTGAGAATATGGGGTTTGACACTCGGGAAAGGTAACCCTAGATTCAGACTAAGATTTAAACACAGCGCAACGTTTTAATGTTTTGGGAAATTATTAGAAGATGTGCAATCCATGAGATTGGGGCAAGACTCATGTGATAGTTTAGACGCTAGATAGGGATATCGGTGTTGACACGAGTCACATATTCATTCACTTTACACTCGAGAGAGGTAGTGAGTGAGTTTTCGATACCTAGATTGTCGGATAGTTTGAATACCGTTAATGTAAACTAGATTAAATCAAACACGTATTAGTGAACAAAGTTAATCTCTTGATAATATATTTCCATAAACGTCATTATTAGTATTGTAGTTTAATTAGTTATTATTTTAGTTTAGTTTTATATTTCTATAAAAACCCTAAATTTGATTGCCTAGATAAATTTCGGTTACGATAATCGTCGTACTTAGCGAATAATTTAATCCAATCCCTGTGGATACGACAACCCTACTTGTCATTATTCTATTAAAACTTGTCTAGTACACTTGTGGTAAAAGTAGCGACGAATAATTTTGCTACCAAGTTTTGGTGCCATTGTCGGGGATTACCTTTGAGATTGTTGTTGATATTGTGAGTAAGTGACTTGATTTTAATTTAGGCATTTATTTTATTTTTAATTTTTGTTTTTAGTTTTGTTTATCTTGCGAGGTTCTTGAAGATGTCTCATTAACAAGTGCTATTGCATTTTTTCAATGAGATTCTGAGCCGTTTTATTGTGCTTGGGATAGATACAAGGAGTTGTTCATTCAGTTCGCAAATCATCGTTTCCTGAGGGAGTGTCAACTACTGAACTTCCTCGACGTGTTACTGATAAGTGAAATTTATCTATCTATTTCCTAACCAAATTTAGTAGTTTTCCACTATTCTTGTAATATTTTAATGAAAAATTATATTTTAAACCCTTTAGGTATTGACACTTTTCTATATAGTC
The DNA here is from genome assembly GCA_016647705.1 of Eucommia ulmoides. NCBI lineage: Eukaryota > Viridiplantae > Streptophyta > Magnoliopsida > Garryales > Eucommiaceae > Eucommia > Eucommia ulmoides. Next base: position 12,148,048 of record CM028341.1, on the reverse strand, counting down.
CCTTTTCATTTGCGAGTTTCATTTTAAACTCTCTAGGTATAAGCACGTTTTTATTTGGTCATTCCGTCAGAAATTCCATCCAAAATAACAGAATATAGGGGCAAAACAATATTTTTACTTATTATTTTTATTTTTTAATGATTTCTTTATTTTATTTTATTTCCCTTAATTTTTTTTCTCTCTCTCTCTCTCTTCTTCCTCCCTCTCTCTCTCCCTCATTTATTTCACATGGGTGATCACCTGCTGTGAAAACAGGGGGTGTAACACCCCCTGTTAAGGGGGTGATAACCCCGTTGAAAAATAGTGGGTGAAATACCACCTGTTACGAGGGTGATCACCCCCATAACAAGGGGTGTTACACTCCCTGTGAAAAACAGAGGGTGAAACGCCCCCTGTTACGGGGGTGATTACCCCCATAACAAGGGGTGTTACACCCCTATGAAAACAGGAGGTGTAACACCCCCTGTCTACCGCTGCAGCGGTGAAGCCCCTACTGTAAAATGTTTTTTAGATATTTTCTTAGATATTTTGGTTTATTTCTCTATTCCATCCATTCCCCAAGTTTGAGAACAACATCTAAGAACATTTAGGGAGTGTTTTTGGAGTGTTCTAAAGGTTCTCAACCAACCAAAGAGGAGGAACACAATTAGAGAAGAGAAAACAAGATCGGAGTGGTTGTTACAAACGCCACCTTTAGATAACGACTATTCTCCTTTATTTCTTTTTTTATTCTCAATTTGTTTTGGTTGTTTGAACATGTATATAGGGATTATCGTTGAATATATGGTTATGGCCAAGAGCTAAACACTGATTATCTTTGGGATTGATGTAGTTTACAAATATATGGCGTTTGAGTAAATCATGTTTCGTTCACGGTTGTTTATCTTTATTCGATTGTATTTATCGTTCTTTTATCTCTATAATATGCTTGTTATGATATTGTGGTTAATTTGAGAATACATGGTTTGACACTCGGGAGAGGTAACCCCGAAATCATACTAGGGTTTAAACACAAAGCGACGATTAAATGACCCAGGAGGGTATTAGAAAGTTTACAATCCTTGAGGTTGGGGTAAGACTCATGTGACCAAGTGTCGGATAGACACTCGATGGAGACTTCGGCGTTGATGTGAAGTCGCATATTCATTCACTTTACACTCGGGAGAGGTAGTGAGTGAGTTTTCGATACCTAGATTGTCGGATAGTTTTGAATGCTGTTAATGTAAACTAGATTGGATCAAACACATTTAAGTGAACAAAGTTAATTCTTAGATAATCTATTCCCATATAATATATTTAGTATTATAGTTTAATTAATTGTTAATTTAGTATATTATTTATAAAAACAAAAATCCAATTTTTATTGCCTAAATAAAGTTCGGTTATGATAATCGCGGTACTTAGCGACAATTTAATCTAATCCCTATGGATACGACAACCCTTCTAATTCATTATTCTATAAAATTTGACTCGTACACTTGCAATGAAAGTAGTGACATAATATTCTGCTACCAAGTTTTTGGCGCCGTTGTCGGAGATCGAACTCGGGTCACCCACGTGACAGGTAGGAATTCATGTTAGTATGTGATCTTTTTGTTAGTAATGTAGTTTAAGTTTAAATGTTGCTTAGTTTAATGTAGTTTAAATGTTTGTTAGTTTAGTATAAATGTGTTATTGTTTGTAGTAGTTGTTGTGTGTGTTGAGTTTTGTAGTTTACTTGGGCCATTACCCGATGATGATATTATCTCCTAGTTGTTTTTCGAGGTCAGAGGTAATGTCCATTCTTGTGTGTTCTGTGTGATTGACGTTTCGTTGTGGTAAACGTTATTGTGGATCCTAACATGCACGAGCACTTAAACTTAATGTACTAGCTATCTATTGATTTGACGCCGATTATCCGTTAGCCAAGTTCATGACAATAGGAATTCTAGAACCCGATTTGGGGAAAATTCGAGGCGAAATCCTAGGCTAGGTAATTCAAGAGATATGATTTAGGCATTCATTTTGATCGCTTGAGCCCTTGTAGCTTACCATATAATATCATTTATCCCTCGTTATATTGTCCAAGCATGTTAACTGTTTCAATTCTGAACACGTAACAAATGCCCTGGCTAATTAAATTTTTTCCAAACCTTTATCGCTAAACCTAAAGTATAAATCGAATGAAATCAAGTTAGCATTTGTTATGCTACTTGAAGTGAATGGTTGGATTTTGGGCGAACTATTGATTGGTTTAGTACTTGAGTACTCGTCATTTTTCTATCGTATTTACGCACTCGTCAAATTGTAACAAATCAAATAAGTTTGGGGGTGCGTTTGTTGAAATATATATATATATATATATATATATATATATATATATATTTAATTATTTTTTATTTTTTTATTTTTGTTTTGTCTTGACAAGTGAGTACTACGTTTTCAAATATAAGTTCAGGGTTGTTTCAGATTAATCTGTGTGGGGTTACGAGTGTGATTGAGCCAAGCATTGTGCCTCGGGTATCATTAAGTTTATAACATTAACCTGTTTTTATATTCCTGATATACCCTTGGCCATTTAACAAAAGCCAAATCAAGTCCTATTGATCTTTTTGAATTTCTAAGCCTACATTAGTGGAGAGTGGAACCTAGTCTGGTATATGGATTTCCTATACCTTTTTGGTTTTAGTCATGAACTCTGTTGGTGGATAATCCAATTCGGTCTGTGGATGGTTGTATGATTGAGTTTTTGCACACACACTTGAACATGATCTAGAATGACGCTTACTGCTATTGAATGTTGAAATTCTAGAACACCACATGGTGCGTTTTACTCTTGAAATCGATATGATTGGGGGCTGATGAGGGAAAACTTTTTGGTCATTAGATGAATTTCAAAACTTACTCGTTATTTTTTTTAGTTCGTTTGTATTTTTTCATTTTTAGTAATTAAATTCGTTAGTAGTTGTGGTAGTTTATTTTATTGCGTAGGAGTTTTGCTCGAGAACTAGTAAAATTCTAAGTTTGGGGGTATTTGATAGGTGAAATTTATCCATCTATTTTCAAACCGAATTTGGTAGTTTTCGAGTATTCTTGTAATATTTTAATTTATTTTTATTCAAAGCAGAGGTTAGGAGCAAAAACGGTCAAAAAATGAGGAAATTGGTGGAAAAACAATGAAGTGTTAAAGCAGTAGTTTCACAGCTGCAGCAATCAAGCCACCGCTATAGTGATGAAACAACAGAGAGCTCATAATGTTTCTGATTGCTCACCGCTGCAACGGTGAAACAACAGAGAGACACTGACTGTCCACCACTACAGCGGTCAAGCCCACCACTGCAATGGTGAGCCTGTCGACATACCCACCGCTGCAGCGGTCAATCCCACCACTGCAGCGATGAAGCCCTTACTGTAAATTTTTTTTTAGATATTTTCTTAGATATTTTGGTTTCTTTCCCTATTCCATTCATTCACCATGTTTGAGAACAAAATCTAAGAACATTTAGGGAGTGTTCTAAAAATCTCTCAACCAACCAAAGAGGAGGAACACAATTGAAGAAGACGAAACAAGATCGGAAGGGTTGTTACGGACGCCACCTTCAGATAACGGCTATTCTCCTTTGTTTCTCTCTTTATTCTTAACTTATTTTTGGTTGTTTGAACATGTATATATGGATTATTGTTGAATATATGGTTATGGCCAAGAGCTAAACACTGATTATCTATGAGATTGATGTAGTTTACTAATATACGCTGTTTGAGTAAATCATATTTCATTAATGGTTGTTTATCTTTATTTAATTGTGTTTACAATTCTTTTACCTCCATAATATGTTTGTTATGATATTGTGGTTGATTTGAGAATACGGAGTTTGACACTCGGGAGAGATAACCCCGATTCGGACTAAGGTTTAAACACAATGCGACGATCTAAAGACCCGGGACGGCGTTAGAAAGTATGCAATCCATGAGATTGGGGCAAGACTCATGTGACCAAGTGTCGTATAAACACTCGAGAGGGACTTCGTTGTTGACGCGAAATCTCATATTCATTCACTTTACACACGGGAGAGGTAGTGAGTGAGTTTTCGATACCTAAATTATTGGATAGATTTGAATGTCGTTAATGTAAACTAGATTGGATCAAACATATTTAAGTGAATGAAGTTAATCCCTAGATAATTTATTCTCATATAGTATATTTAGAATTATAGTTTAATTAATTGTTAATTTAGTATATTATTTATAAAAACAAAAAATCCAATTTTTATCGCCTAAATAAAGTTCAATTATGGTAATTGTGGTACTTGGCGACAATTTAATCCAATCCCTGTGGATACGACAACCCTTCTCATTCACTATTCTATAAAACTTGACCCGTATACTTGCGGTGAAAGTAGTGACTTAATATTTCGATACCAGTTACTAGCCGCAACAAGAACTTGGGTGGAAGAAGGAAACAGTACCACCTCTTTCGACCAACTAACCGCGGATGAAGTCTATTGGTTGTTGGAAGACATGGTGGAGTTTGATTTTCAGAGTTGGAATTATTCAACAAGCTACCAAAGCTTGGGGGATAGTACCACCATTTCGGCGCCATGGATTGACACCCTGGACCAACATATGGAGTCTTTTTCCACCTTGGAAAAGATGTTCACTTAATTTATGGGGGAGACTCAAGCTTTCTGGAGGGAGACGAATGACCGTCTCAATGAGCATGGGGATCGTCTTGACAATATTGAGACGACCTGAGTTGAAATTGATGTGACCGTAAAGTCTCTTGAGACTCAAGTTGGTCAGCTTATTTGCTTTATTATGGCCGAGTCAGAAGTGGTGGCACTAAGAGATACACAAGTCACATCTATATATGAAAGCCACCAGGAGGAACCAAATATGAGCGGGAGGAACTTGATGCCATCACTGATCCAAGACGATCACATCTATGAGGATCTGATGTGGCTCACTCGTCCTCTACCATTTCCAGTACCGTTTATTCAAGCCTACCGAGCATATGAGCCAGAGTCAAGTCAGGTTGAGTGTACGTGCCATACATTTCCATATTTCGTTAAGCTTGAGGGCGTTCTGAACCAAGACCCGTATGTTGTGTTGTATGACACATACTATGAGCAAAAATCGCTCTTTGATGAGCTTTTCTCTGTGTCAAGCCGAGGACAAGAAACCAAACACTTCTTGGGAAGCAACCCAAGTTTTCAAATAAATCAATTCATCACCACCGACTACACTCGGAGGCGAGATTATCTCGCCTCCCAAGTACATGTTCAAAACCCCCATCATCACTATAATGCATGCTATTTGTTGAGTTGGATGTTGGGTCACTGTGGAGACTGCTCGTTCTGAGTTTGGGGGTATTGATGTTTTGTATGCTTTCTAGTATGATATCTTTTTGTTGGTTGAGTAGTTAAGTTTACTAGTTTTTAAATGTTGTGTAGGTTAAGTTAAATTGTTTACATGCATGTTTGTTTAGTATAAGAGTAATGTATGTATGTTTGTGTTTAGTATTAGTATAGATGTGTTTATGTATGAAATAGTAATTGTGTGCCGAGTTTGAGAGTTCTTTTGGGCCATTACCCAATGATGATATTATCCCCTAATTGTTTTTCGAGGTCAAGGGTAATGCCCATTCATGTGTGTTCTATGTGCTTGGCATCTTGTTTTGGTAAAAGTCATTGTGGATCCTAATTTGCATGAGTACGTAGACTCATTGTATAGTTATTCAATCGATTTGATGCCGATTATTCAGTAACAAGTTCATGACAATTTTAGAGATTCTAGAACCTAATTGGGGAAAACTTGAGGCAAAATCTGAGACGAGGTAGTTCTGAATATATGATTTAGGCATTCATTTTGATCGCTTGAGCCATTGAAGCTTACCATACTATATGTTTTTTCCCTCGTTAGCCTGTCAGAGCTAGTAAGTTGTTTCAATTCGGAACACGTAACAAATACCCTGGCCTATAAAACGTTTTTCAAACCTATGTCGCTAAACCTAAGACACAATTTCAGTCAAAATCAAGTGAGCATTTGTAAATGTGACTTGAAGTGAGCGGTTGGGTTTTTGGGCAAACTTTCTATTGGTTCAGTATTCGAGTAATCACTTATCATTTTTTCTATCGTAGTTCCACACCTGTGAAATTGTACAAATCAAATACGTTTGGAGGTGTGGTTGTTAAAAAAAAAAACCATATAAAAATATAGTTCTATTTTTGTTTGTTTTGACAAGTGAGTACGGCGTTTTAAAATGCTAGTTCAGGATTGTTTCGAATTAATCTGTGTGGGTACGAGTGTGATTGAGTGCCAAGTATGTGCCTTGGGTAACGTCGAGTTAATAACGTTTACCTATTCCCCATATACCTTTGGCCAATTGACATAAACCAATCCAAGTTCTTTTGATCTTTTTGAATTTCTGAGCCTATATTAGTGGAGAATAGAACCCAATCTGGCATATGGATATCCTAATCCTTTATGGTTTAAGTCATGATTTTTGTTGGTGAATAATCTATTCCGATCTTTGGATGATTGTGTAATTGAGTTTTCACATACACACTTGAATGGATCTAGAATGACATTTATTGATATTGAATGTTGAAATTCTAGAACACCACATGGTGCATTTTATTCTTGAACTCGATTTGATTGGGAGCCGTTGAGGGAAAACGTTTTGGTCAAATAGTTGAATTCAAAACTCACACGTCGTTATGTTTAGTTCGTTTGTGTCTTTCATCTTTAGTATTTGTGTTCTTAAATTCGTTGTGGTAGTTTGTTTTCTTGTTTATGTGTTTTTGCTTGAGGACAAGCAAACGTTTCAGTTTGGGGGTATTTGATGAGTGGTTTATTTACCAATAAATCAAGTATTTTTAGATTCAAATATTTGTGTGTTTTCATGCATATTTGTTAGTTTAATATGTTTTTGTGTTGTTTTATTGGTTTTCGAATAAATGGGTGCTAAGGTGAAAAATACGCGAAAGTGTTGTAACTTTAAGGCCACTTTTGACAATAATTTAATCTTATATTTCCATAGGTTTTTGAATCACCTCAATCGGAGTTCGAACGAAAACGTTACAGCCAAAAGAAAAATCTGATGTCGGCACTGCCTAGATCATCGTTGTAGCGAACTTTTCCATCGCTAAAGCGATGATCCGGCAGTGAGTTTATTGCACTTTGATTGCTACAGTGACCTGACACCAGCTGACAAGATATTTTCTTGATATTTTTGAGATATGTTGCACCGTTATTGATAACCACTCATTCCCACTCCAAGCAAGCACATTTTTTGGGAGTATTTGGAGCTCCAAGAGAATATCAACCAAGATCATCAATTTGGAGAAGAGAAAACACAATTGGAACGGATTTAGCAGACGCGGAACCGTCTATTCTTTAGATTTGGCGATTCTTTCTTGTTTTTCTCTTTCAATCTTAGCTTTGGTTGGTTGTTATGATAATGTTTATCTCATTTGTTGTTGAAGATTTGGCTATGGCTATATGTAGATAAACATCTATTGTCTAGGGATTAATATAGTTCATGAATACTATGTTTGTTTGAATCCGTGTTTCGTTAACTGTTGTTCATTTATATTTGATTGTGTTTACCATTTTTTTACTTTCATTATATGCTTGTTATGATATATTAGTTGATTTGAGAATACGGGGTTTGACACTCGGGAGAGGTAACCCTAGATTCGGATTAGGGTTTAAACACAACGCGACATTTTAATATTTCGGGAGATTATTAGAAGGTGTGCAATTCGTGAGATTGGGGCAAGACTCATGTGATAGTTTAGACACTAGATAGGGATATCGATATTGACACGAGTCGCATATTCATTTACTTTACACTCGGGAGAAGTAGTGAGTGAGATTTTGATACCTAGATTGTCGGATAGTTTGAATACCGTTAATGTAAACTAGACTAAATTAAACACGTATTAGTGAATGAAGTTAATCCCTAGATAATATATTCCCATAAACGTCATTATTAGTATTGTAGTTTAATTCGTTATTATTTTAGTTTAGTTTTATATTTCTATAAAAACCCTAAATTTAATTGCCTGGATAAAGTTCGGTTATGATAATTACGGTACTTAGCGATAATTTAATCCAATTCATGTGGATACGACAACCTTACTCATCACTATTCTATTAAAACTTGACCCGTACACATGCGGTAAAAGTAACGACGAATAATTCCGCTACCACCATCTAAAGACTGGATTCAATTATCCACCAACGAGGTTTATGACTAAATTTGATGTGGCATAGGATTTCCATAGGCCTGACTAAGTTCCACGCTCTACTGATGTAGGTTAAGCAAGTCTCAAAGATCACTAGGACTTTTATAGGTTTGTAAAGATGGACAAGGGTAAAAAGAGTATATGAAAAATGATTGTAACAATGGATGAAGGATACCCTAGGCACAATACTTGCCTCTCAACCTCACTAATCTCCAATAAATAATCCCGAGATGAGCCCCAAACTTACTTCATTACTGCAGTATTCACTTATTCAGTGGAGGCAACAAAAATGACAAATGCATGATTTTTTTTTTTTACCCCCAAACTTATTCAATTTGTATATTTTCTACGGTGTAGAACAATGAGACACTAAACAAGTGAGCATTGAGCAATGAAATACCGTACCAAGCAAAAGTGCACCTTAACCCAAATTTCATGCTTTTATCGGCCCAAAACACATACCAATGAAGCAACAATTCGACTCGTGCCTAAGGTTTAAGGACAAGGGTTTTAGAAAAAAAAATTCATTTGGCTCGGGTCTTTGAACGTGTGTTAAGAACAAAACGGGTAATAGGCTTCAATAGGGTAAACGAGTGGTAGAGTTCGCAGGGTAGGCTTCAAAGGCTCAAATGATAAAAAACGAATGCCTAATTCATCTCTCATGAACTACCTAGCCCAAGATTTTGCCTCGAGTTTCCCTCATTTAGGTTCTAGAATCCTTATTTGTGCCATAAACCTAGCTAATTAAATAATTGACATCAAATCATTCGGATAGTCAGTACACAGGGTCTAAGTGCTCGTGCAATTGAGAATCCCCAGTGGACTTATACCAATATGAGATGTCAAGCACACAAAAAGCACACGAATAAGCATTATGATTGACCTTAAAAGATAATTAGGGGATAAAACTATCATCGGTTTATGGTTATTAAGATCAACAAAACTCACACACATGAAAACATACACACACACACATACAAAAAAAAAAAAAAATACATGCAGGATACTCCCCCAAACTTGAAATAGGCATTGTCCTCAATAACCCAACATCATATGCAAAGTCTTTACCAACTAACTCAGTGTCATACGTTTCATGAACTCTAGCTATAAAAGTATTAACAATGGGAAGTGAGAACACGTACCTGAGAGGTGAGATGTTTAAGTCTCACGTCCTACTGATCATCATCTTGCATGTCGTCCCCACAATCTCCTTGAGGGGGAGGAGCTGGTAGCTGCAGCTAGGGGTGTGCAACGGGCGGTTTGGGGTGGTTTTAACCAAAGTCGCAGACCAAACCAATACTAGGCAGGTTAGACTAGTTTGAATCATAGACCGCCCAAAGATGTGCGGGTTGGAGCGGGTTGGAGTGCGCGGGTTGGTTAGTTTAAACCGTACGCTATCCAATAGTGTGCAAGTTAGGTCTATTTTCGGGTTAGGCTAACTAGAACCATAGATTTCTCAAGGCGACGAATGAATTTAGGAAGAAATTTTCACAAAGGTGGAGAATGAATTTGGATTTAGGAAGAACAAAGAGAACAAGATACAAGAGAATTGATTGACGGTGGTTGAGACAGATAGAAACAGTTGACAATGCCTTAGATATTATTTATATCATCACAAAATGACGTCGTTTTGTTCTCTACTTGGCAGGCGGGTTGAACCGATAAAAAAATGAACTAGACCGTAACCCGCCCATTCATGTGCGGGTTTCAAGGTTTATGACCCGCGCAATGTGCGGGTTAGTATTGGACATGTTTTTTGTGGTGCGGTTTGGGCGGTTTGGATGGTTTTGACAGGTTGGACCGATCCGTTGCACACCCCTAGCTGCAGCTGATAAGGAGACACATAGGGCTGGCGAAGATTGTCCGAAAATTATGGCATCTGAGGATAGCCACTCATGTCATGACCACCTGTTATTCCAAAGTATTGGAATGCCTGATGCATCGATTGTAAGCAAGATGCCTCATAAGTCGTGTGGTTAAGCCGCCACTGACGATCATAGGCGGCTTGAGATTGGAACTCAACGTTTTCATCGCGTAGGGCTTGGATTTGTTATCTATGATATTCCATCATTTGGTAAAGATCCTCCAAAGAGAGCTTCAGGTTTCCACTTTCCTTGGAACCTCGGGGTCTTGATGGTCCTGCTTCATCCACTTCCTTGTTGTTTCCCTCTTTGCTCCATATCTTTTTCATAGTGTTAAAATCCAGAGTTCGAATAGGCTTGGACATGTAGTCATCCGTAGTATCAATACCCACCACTCGGAATAGATCACTGAGTAATGAGGAGAATGGCAAGTCGACATGAATATTTTGGATGGCCTAAGGTATGGAGAAATTGATAGTGGCGCCGACGTTCAACGATTTTTCTCTCTATAGCAAATAGAGCCAGGGCTCGTTCCTTCGTTACTTTCAACATGTGAGTTGTCAGATATAATCTAGTGTAGACAAAATAGAACCAGATTTTTGGGATGGTTATCTGATTCTTGAACTCAAATGCATATTGTTTATTCCTTGTAACCGTCTAGCTTGTCTATCTCAAACACAATTCCTCCAGGACTTCTTGTAGATCGGGTTCATTCTCCTCATCGGACTCCTCATTAACCTCTAGTTCAGACAAACCCAGGTGACGGTTGATCAGCTTAGAGTCGAATGTAACCCAGCAGTTCCGAACCTTAGTTCTCTAGTGAGTGCACCCACTACATTTGAAATTCTCGAACTAGGGTGATAGAACCTGGTTGTGGAGGGTTGCAATATCTTTTCCATTTCCTTACTCGAATAACTGCAGATATCTCATTCGGTAAATCGTCTAGATCAGCACCGAAAACCCTTTCATGAAGGCAAGATTGGAATTTTTCATGACTATTAAAATGATCTTTAGCCTCATTTGATATGAATCGACTCGAATCAAAATTTGCGGCTTGATCGGGGGGTTCTTAAACTAGACTCCTCACCCCTTTGTCTCTTCGCAATTGATTTTGGTGTGATTTTTAGCAGCCAAAAAGAAACTACACAAACAAAGAGCAAAGTACCCCACTACCATTGTACTCAAACCCCCCCAAATTCAACACAAAACTAGCTTCAATTAGCGAAATCAACCCTCAAAATTTTCAAATCGAAGCTCAAAGCCCATACTCCACCAACGATGATGTTAGAGCTTATCAAATTCGAATTTTTTTCTCAAAACAACTTACTTGATGATTTTTGTTGGAAATACCTTGAGAGAGAAAGTCCACTTCGCGTCTTTTCCCCCTTGAACGAGCCCTTGTTGGGAAGGTTGAAGAGAGTTGATATATAGGGTGTTTGAAAGTTGATATGTGGTGTTGGAAGGTAGAAATTTAAGTTTGATGGAGAATGGAAAGTGATTTTGGAATATTTGAAGTGAGTTGTAGGGTTGGATTAGGGTTTTGGGAGGAAGGGGCTGCAGCGGCTAGGGTTTTGGAATGAAGAAGGAGGGGGAAATTTGTGACATTTATAGGCGAACTGAAGGGAGCATTATAGTGGGGTCTTAGCGCGCTAGGGCATGTTTTTTTGAAGTACCTGGTTTTGATGGAATTGCGTTGCAGCGGGGTAAAGATCGCACTGGGGCGTATTTTGGATAGTGTGATCTCCATAATTATGCGCTGCAACACGTATACAGTCCGTTGGAGTGGGTTTCTATCAGATTGTGCCCTAGATACACTGACCAGAGCGCGTTGGAGTGGGCTGAATGTCTGCTCACGCGCGTTTCTTCCCACTAGGTTTTCTCAATTAACTCTATTTCATTAATGCGAGGTTTTCTTGATATCCCCGAATGGTCTTTAATCTTCTCAACACTCCACAACTTCGGACCGTAACCACTGATTTTTTTTTTCCAATTAACAAAAATAAAGTTTAAAAACTTGGGTTGCCTTCCAAGAAGCACTTGTTTTAAAGTCTGTAGCTGGACTCAGCTATCAGTCTTAATTTGTATCTTTAAGTACGATTTTCTCCACGAAGCGCTCCTCTCCTCCATAGTAATGTTTGAGTTTTTGACCATTCATTTAGAAAAGTTGTTCATCTTTGTCTTCTAACTCCACTGTACTGAATGAAAACACTTTCTTTACCTTGAATGGTCCAGGCTATTTTGATTTCAGTTTTCCCGAGAAGAGTTTCATTTGGGAGTTGAATAGTAGTACTTGTTGTCCCATACTAAACTCTCTTCTTAAGATCTATATGTCATGCTATTTCTTAGTCCTCTTCTTGTAGATCTGGGCGTTTTCATACGCTTCATGTTGGAATTATTCTAACTTGTTGAGTTATAGAAGTCGTTACTCCCCGGAAGCCTTGAGATCTAAGTTGAGCTTCTTAATTGTTCAAAACGCACGGTGCTCCAACTCCACCGGTAAGTGGCACGTCTTTCCAAACACCAATCGATATGGGGACATTCCAATTGGTATTTTGAAAGCAGTGTGGTACGCCCATAAGACATCGTCAAGTTTAATCGCCCAATCTTTTTGGTTTACATTAACTGTCTTCTCGAGGATTTGTTTAACTTCTCGATTGGAGACTTCGGCTTGCCCGCTAGTTTGAGGATGGTAGGCTAATGCTACCTTATGCCTCACTCCATACCTAGCTAAGAGAGCATCCAACACCTTGTTGCATAAATGAGTTCCTTCATGACTGATAATAGCCCTTGGAGTACCAAATCGTGTTAAGATATTTCGGTGGACAAACTTCAAGACAGTTTTGACATCATTTGTAGGAGTGGCTATAGCTTCCACCCAGTTGGAATCGTAATCGACCGCTAGTAAAATGTATTATTTGCCAAATGAAGGGGGAAACGACCCCATAAAATCAATACCCCAAATGTCAAAAATCTCTAACTCCAAAATACTAGTCAATTGAAATTCATGCCGCCTCGAGATGCTCCCCACCCTTTGACATCGGTCACAAGTCTTCACAAATGTATAAGTGTCTATAAAGAGGGTTGGCCAATAAAATCTGAATTGAAACACCTTGTATACGGTCCTCGTTGTACCAAAATGTTCTCCATAAGGTGACGCATGACAATGGTAGAGGATATTCTGAATTTTTTCTTCAGGAACACATCTTCAAATAACTTAATCGGAACATCTTTTGATCAAGATGGGATCATCCCAAAGATAGTTTTTCACATCATGTAGAAATTTCTTCTTTTGAAGGCTAGACATATCCGAGGGTAAAACATTGCAAGCAAGGAAGTTAACAATATCTACAAAACCAATGGAGTCTTACCTCGACATTGAGGAGTTGTTCACCCGGAAAGACTTTCATGATGCATCGTCACCACCAACATCTTCGATCTCGAGTCTTGAGAGATGATCTGCAACGACATTCTCACTACCCTTCTTACCATGAATTTCCACATCGAATTCTTGAAGTAAGAGGATCCATCGAATTAAACGAGGTTTTGCCTCCTTTTTCGCAAACAAATAACGGATGGCCGCATGGTCCGTATAAACAATTACCTTGGAGCCAATGATGCATGACTGAAACTTATCACATGCAAATACGATTGCCAATATCATTTTTTTTTTTAGTGGTGTAATTCTCTTGTGCATCATCAAGAGTTTTACTGGCATAGTATATTGCTCGAAAAATATTTTCTCTTCGTTGGCCTAAGGCTGCTCCAATTGCATAATCACTTACATCACACATAATCTTGATTGACTCATTCCAGTCGGGTGGGACAATAATTGTAGCAAAGATTAATTTCTCCTTCATCATATTGAAGGCCTTCAAACACAAATCATCAAATACATACAGAGTATCTTTCTCTAGTAAGTTGCATAAAGACTTTACAATCTTCGAAAAATCCTTTATAAATCTTCGATAGAAGCCGACATTGCCTAGAAAACTTCGGACCTCCTTTACATTAGTCGGTGGCGGTAGTTTCTCAATTGTCTCAATCTTCATTCGATCCACTTCAAGTCCCTTGGAAGAAACCCGATGGCCTAAGACAATTCCTTCCTTGACCATAAAGTGACATTTCTCCCAACTGAGAACAAAATTATTCTCCTCACATCGTTTTAATAAGCGATAAATTATGGAGGTAATGGTCAAAAGATGAATCAAAAATTAAGAAATCGTCCATAAATACCTCCATAATATCTTCCACCATATCAGAGAAGATTGCCATCATACACCGTTGAAAAGTCGTTGGAGCGTTGCATAGTCCAAAAGGGATGCGGCGGTACACAAAAGTACTATATGGGCAAGTGAATGTAATCTTTTCTTTATCCTACGGGACTATGGCAATTTGATTATAGCCTAAATACCTGTCAGAAAACAATAGTACTCATACCCCGCTAATCGGTCTAACATTTGGTTGACAAAGAGAAGTGAAAAATGATATTTACTTGTAGCTTTGTTCAACTTCCGATAATCGATACACACTCTCCATCCCGTGACAATTCTTGTGGGAATAAGTTCATTCTTCTCGTTTTTCACCACGGTCATGCCACCTTTCTTCAGTACCACCTCCACGGTGCTTACCCCATGAACTATTCAAAATTACAAAAATAATTATGGCATTTAATAACTTTAGAACTTCGGCACGAACCACTTCCTTCATCGTCGGGCTAAGCCTTCATTGATGCTCGATTGAGGGCTTGTAAGAGTCCTCCATAAGAATCTTGTGTATGCATATGGTTGGGCTTATTCCCTTGATGTCGGAAATAGACCAAGCAAAAGTGGATTTATGCTTCTTCAGGAGAAAGAGTAACTTATATTCTTCTTCTTGACTAAGGGACACCAAAATGATCACTGAATTAGTAGATTTGTCCCCCAGAAAGGCATACCTCAGATTCTCGGGCAATTGTTTAAGAACTACCCCACCTTGAAGTTCACTTGAAGTGTTGGATGAATCTTTATGCCCCTCAAGAATATCCACTTTAGCCACATTCACAGCTTCGATAGGCAAGGCGTCGAGATCTATACAACAATCGCTACACTATCTTTCTTGACATATATTTTCTCATTGGCATCCCCCAAAGATAAGGAATTGGCTAGACTATGCGCTAAAGGGTCATTATGCACAACCACCAGAAAGAACTCTTTAACACAAGAGTCTATCGTCGCCACCCTATTACAGGTCGGATTTTTTCCCGAAAACCTCCTGGTCTCATAGATATTGAACTTAACTTCCTCTTTATTAACCCTTAAGGTTAGATTTCCATTTTGCACATCAATCAAAGCCTTTCAGGTTGCGAAAAAAGGTCTCCCAAGAATAATGTGAATCGGTCTTCCTCCGTAAAACCTAATTTTTGCACATGCATATTTTAGTTGCATTTTAGAACATTTAGAAAAAAAAAAATAATGGGGTCTAAGGTGCCATTTATATTTCACATCAAAAAAAATTACAGGTTAATTTATAATTGAAATTTTACTTGTAAAAGTTTTATGGTTCAATAATTAATTATAAATTTGTTCTGGGGTTATATGTGTAAATAACAAACTTGAGGTTAAGTGTGTAATTAAACCAAAAAAAAGAAAAAGATTCCATCTCATTCATATCCAACGGTGGAATTGAGATAATCATTACAATAATAATAATAACAACAACAACAACATTACATGTGTGTTGTCAAAATGATGACAACACACATGCATATATACTTGTCTAAATTTTAAAAAGCCAACAAAGATGAAAATGAAATGGGTAGAATCTCTTTCGGGTATGTATGTACATGTGTGTATATATATAGCTTTTTTTAGTTTTATTTGGGTTTTTTTTTCCTCTTTACATTAAAACAAAAGTTACTTCTTTTTGCACTCTTCCTCTCTCTTTGCGCCTTTCTCTCTCAGGAATGTATGAGTTTTTTTTTCTTTCAACTTCATCAACACACACACACACACACACAAAAATATATATATATATATATATATATATATATATATATATATATATACCACATATGTACATTGAGTTTATGTATATAATTTAAAGGAAAATTCCTCGAAAGGTCCCATAAGTGGAAAACACCACTTATGGGAGGACCATCCAAGGTTTTTTTTTTTGCCTTGGGATGGTCCTTAGAAAATGGTGGTTCTCATTTGTGAGACCTCTCAACAAGAACCCCTAATTTAAATTGGGAATATTTTTAATTAAAAAGGAAAAAGAATTTATAAATTTTATTAGAATAGTATCTTCGGTATTTTATTGACTAGTAATACCGTTAATAGTTAGTCAATATTTTATTTGTAGTTAAATAATCAATTGATAAATTTTATAAATATAATTATAATATCGTAGTTGTAAAATTAATACCGGGTTGAGAAAATAGAGCATTTTATTTAATAAATTTCATATAATCAAGAAATTTGGGAATAGGAAAATCGCATTTTGGTGGTATGCATTTCACTCATCGCATTTTATATTTAGTTAAATTCTTAGTTTAGACACTAATGTTGTTAGTTTCACAAGAGAGGTCGACCCCGTCAGTGTTTCAGCTGTAACAAAGTAGCAGTTCGATTATCGAGATGAGTGTATTGTCTTCTATATAAATTGTCAAATTTTATTTCGTACTAAAATGTGAAAAGAAAAGATTTACTAAAATGGGTAATTTTATAACTTTAGATGGATCAAGTAAAAGTTGATTGTGGAAAAATAATTTTTATTATTATACCTATATGCGATAATGTGATCCCGACAGGAGAGCATATCCTGCGGGAAGTTGTCATGTTGTGATCTGACAGGAGGGCAAATCCTGCAGGCGGTTGTTGTTGTTGTTGTTGATGTTGACGATGATGATTATCATCCTGATATGGTGATTTATACCACGCGTTGGCTCCTACCATTGGAGATATTGAATGACCTGGCACTGATGACAATCTTAGATTGCACAATTGTACAGGTTACGGTATCGTTATAACTCCCGATCGTAAGGTGAAACGATCTTATAAGTAGTAGGAAAGTATATTTTATTATATAGAAGTGATTTGATTGGTTAATTTATATATGGTTGCTATTCGTTGATGATATCTGTGAAATTTGATATAGTTTGTGCAGTTATATTCTGTTTTGAAAATATCATCGTGGGTATATTCTGTTTGAAAAGTGAATTCTGTTAAATGCACTTAATTCATAAATTATTTTTATATTATGAAGACAGTACACCGATAAAATATTTTATTTCAGGTACCTCTACTAGAGACAGGTCCACTACTGGCGCTAAGTAGAGTCAAAGGATGTAGTGAGTTTTATTTTGGTGGTTGTTAGGACAACTGTTGAGAGTGAGCGGTTAATTTTATTTATTTTTTAGTAGTTTGTTATCAAATAGCTGTTTTTGTATAACCGTTGGATATTTTGATTTGGTAAAGTATCTATATCGTTTTCTTTGAAAATCCATAACAGTAAATAGTTTATAGAAACATATGGTTGGTTGGGTGACATCAAGTTAACGTCACGTCCGGCCTCAAACATTGGGGCCCAGGGTGGGATGTGACAAATTTTTGTATCAGAGCTTAAGTTGTAAGTTCTATAGACGTGTCAGATTGTCTCGTCAGTAGTGGACCGTACGATAGGTTATTGATAGGTTTGTTCGGCACTTGAGTGGTAGTTATTTTATTGGATTATATAGTACATTTGCATCATGAATTGTTGTTTGCATTGTTGGGCCTTTTACTTATTAAATTTCATTTCAGATCTTGAATATGGATCGAGAAAATAAAAGTAGTGGGAATTCGAGAACCTAAAGAAAAAGTGGTAGGTCGCGAGAAAGTCTGGATGTTGTCGATCGAATCTTACAAGTGGCGGCACAACTGACAGAGCAGCAGGCAAAGGTGATAGAGGGCCAGAGGGCCCAAACCGAAATAACCAATCCTCAGGATGTGCTACTGAAAATATTCATAGAGTTAGACCCTCTAACTTTTACGGGAACTGCGAGTCCTGCTGATGCTGAAAATTGGATGCGAAGCATAGGGCACGTATTCGAGACAATGGACATTACTGATGACAGTCGAGTTTCTCTTGCCACCTTCCAGTTGAAGAGGGAAACCGAAGATTGGTGGAAGGAAATGAAGCGACTAATTTCAATTCCATGCAAGGAGATTACTTGGTATCAATTTGTTGTTGTATTTAATGAAAAGTATTTTCCTGAATCTTATCAGTCCGAGATGAATGAAGAATTCATATTATTGAAACAGGGGAAAATACATGTTCTGCAGTATGAAATCAAATTTGATGCCTTGTCCCAATTCTCTCTTGATTTGGTAAAGATTGAGGAAACGAGATGCAAACGATTCCAAAAAGGGCTATATTTGCAAATACGTTCAAGGCAGACTGCCCAACAGAACAAAAGTTATGTGGAACTAGTAAACAAGGAAAAATTAATAGAGAAAGATGTGCGAGAAGCCACCGAGAACCATGAATAGTACAAAAAGAATAGATCCGAGTCATCTAGCAGATATCTACGTGGCACCTCTCAAGGATCTGGTCCTCGACCACAACTTTCTCAGGCCCCAACAACCGATCAGTCAGCCAGGCGCCTAGGCTTAAGGCAATCATATTCAGGGAGAAGACAGATCGTACCTGGACAAAGTTCAGGCCAGCAAGGGCAAGGTAGAGGCTAGACGTCTAGTAGAGCTAGGATAGCCGTATGCTATCAATGCGGTTCACCGAACCATTTTGTTAAGGATTGTCCCACGACAGGCCCAATATGTTTCTGTTGTCACGAGCCAGGCCATATATCTCCGTTTTGTCCAAAATTTGCTGCTACTCCTACCATTTCTGCAAGTAGTATGGGCAGTGTTGGCCCTAGCGGTGTTTAGGGGTGAAATATAGGATCTACCGGTAAACCTCCAACTCAGGGTCGTGTTTTTTCTACTACCCAACAGGATGCTTAGGCTACCCTAGATGTGGTTATAGGTATCATGTCTTTATATGATAAAGATGCATGTATACTTATCGATCCCGGTTCTACTCATTCATTTGTTTCGGCGACCTTTATGATACATGTAGGAAAATTTCTTGTTTCTCTGTCATATGGAATTATCATCTCTACCCCTATGGGCGAGTCATTGTTGATAGATAGTGTGTACAAATATAGTCTGCTTTGGATTGGTGATAGAGAATTGTTAGTGGATCTATTACCCCTGAGTATTCATGATTTTGATATGATACTGGGTATAGATTTTCTATCTAGCTATCATGCCACAATTGATTGCTTTTAAAAAAGAAGTTACTTTTCAAATCCAAGGCAAGTCATAGTTCGTATTTTTGGGAAATAGAATCATTACCCCTGTCAGTTTGATTTTAGTACTAGAAGCCAGAAAATTATTAAAGAATGGATGTTAGGGATACCTCGTACATGTGATTGACACCAATCAGAATGAGGTACAATTAGAAAATATCCTAGTGATCGAGAATTATCCCAACGTATTTCCATAAGAATTTCTAGGGCTGCCAATGGATAGAAAATTGAATTCACTATCGAATTACTTCCGGGTACTTCTCCTATATCAATTTCACCCTATCGCATGGCACCTACCTAGCTAAAGGAACTGAAGATTCAATTGCAAGATCTATTACCGTGGGCTTATCAAACATAGTGTTTCTCCATAGGGAACTCCAGTGTTATTTGTAAAAAATAAGGATGGTACTCTGAGGATGTGCATCGACTACCGGCAGTTGAACAAGGTGATGGTTCATAATAAATACCCATTGTCTAGAATTGACGATTTGTTCGATCAGTTACAGAAGGCCATGGTATTTTCGAAAATAGATCTTCGATCAGGATATCGCCAGTTGAAAATCATAGACAGTAACATGTCAAAAACGGCGTTCTGTACGAGATATGAACATTATGAATTTTTAGTTATGCCATTTGGGTTAACGAATGCCCCAGTTACATTTATGGATCTCATAAATTAGATATTCCAGCCTTATTTAAATCAATTTATCATCGTTTTTATTGATGATATACTGATTTAATTCCAAAATAAAGAAGAGCATGTAGAGCATCTCAAAATTGTGTTATAAATTTTGAGAAAGAAGCAAGTATATAAGAAGTTCAGTAAATGTGAGTTTTGGCTGGATAAAGTCATATTTTTGGGGCATGTGATCTCAAGTGATGGTATTCAAGTTGACCCAAAGAAAGTCGAAGCCGTTATTCAGTGGGAAAGCCCAAAAAGCGTGACAGAAGTTTGAAGTCTCTTGGGATTGGCGGGTTATTATCGCTGGTTTGTACAAGGATTTTCTATTATAGCTGCCTCATTGACCCTCAAGAAAGATAAATTTGAGCAAATTATGTGAATAGAGCTTCCAGAAGTTGAAAAATAGACTAATATCAGCGCCAATACTTTCTCTCTCAACAGAAGGCGGTGGCTTTGTGATATACAATGATGCTTCACACTAAGGGCTAGGTATTGTACTGATACAACATGGTCACATGATTACATATGCCTCTCAGAAATTAAAGAATCACGAGCGTAATTACCCAACACATGATTTGGAGCTGGCGATGATTGTATTTGCCTCAAAACTCTAGAGACATTATTTGTATGGCGAGACTTGTGAAATATACTCTGATCATTAGAGTTTGAAATATTTGTTTACTCAGAAAGAATTAAATCTAAGACAGAGACGCTGGATGGAATTAATTAAAGATTATGATTGTACTATTCATTATCATCCTAGTAAGGCTAATGTAGTAGCAGATACATTAAGTCAGAAATTGGCAGGTTTTGTTGCGTATCTTCGAGTTGTTCACACTAACCTATATTCCGAATTGAGATCCTTACGAGTCCAATTGGCAGTTGGTCAGACAACATCATTACTTGCGACTTTGACCTTGAGATCGACGTTAATCGACTGCATTATAGAAGCGCGGAAGTCGAATGCCCAATTGGAAAAAATCAGAGATGAAATGAAAAATGGTCAGAGTACCGACTATCGTGTCAAAGATAATGATAAAGCTTTGATGTTTGAGAATAGATTGTGTGTACCTAATAATGCCAATTTGAAGAGAGATATCTTAGAGAAAGCGCACAACTCAGTATATGCAATGCATTTAGGCAGTACCCAAATGTGTATTTGCAAGAGCATTATTGGTGGAATTGAATTAAATGAGAAATTACAAAATTTGTTGCCAAGTGTCTTGTCTGTCAACAAGTCAAGATCAAGCATCAGCATCTAGGAGGATTATTACAGTCTTTACCTATCCCAGAATGGAAATGGGAACATATCACGATGGATTTTATTTCGGGATTGCCCCTACTAAAAAATGACATAATTTAATTTGGGTGATTATTGATAGACTTACAAAGTCTGCTCATTTTCTGGTTGTGAAAATCACGTACTCCATGGACAAGTGTGCAAAATTGTACATGATTAGATTGTCAGATTGTATGGTGCGTCAATTTCTATAGTATCGAAGAGAGACCCGAGATTTATGTTGAAATTTTGACCAAGTCTTCAAGCTTCTCTAGGAACCAAGTTAAAATTCAGTACAACTTTTCACCCCCAGACTAAAGGCCAATCAGAGCTTACAATTCAGACATTGGAAGATATGTTGAGGGGTTGCATACTAGAATTTCTTAGTAGCTGAGACGATCATTTGACGTTGATGGAATTTTCTTATAACAATAGCTATCATTCGGCAATTGAGATGATACCGTATGAGGCGTTGCATGGTAGAAGATGCAGAACTCCAGTCTGTTGGACTGAAGTTGGGGAAAAATTGTTAATGTCTGACATAGTTCAAATGACGGCAAAAAAAGTGAAAGTGATTCAAGAAAGATTAAAATTGCTCAAAGTCGACAAAAGAGCTATGCCGACAAGCGTAGACGTGAGTTGAAGTGAGTAATTTCGTGTTTTTATGTATATCCCCGTGAAATGCATAATGAGATTCAAGAAGAAGGGAAAATTGAGTCTGAGGTACATCAGGCCGTACGAGATTCTTGAAAGGATCGATATAACGGCCTATCGACTAGACCTATCGCTAGAGTTGTCGAGATTGCACGATGTTTTTCACGTTTCGATGCTTAGGAAATATGTTCCAGACCCTTCGCATGTGTTGACTTCTCAACCAAACGAAGTGAAGAAAGACTTGTCATACGTTGAGGAGTCAGTGCAGATTTTAAATCGTAAGGATCAAGTGTTGCGAACAAAGACAATCTCGCTGGTGAAAATACTATAGCACAATCACTCCGTGGAAGAGGTAACATGGGAAAGAGAAGAAGATATGAGGAATAAGTATCCACATTTATTTGTTTAAGATAATTAAATTTCGGGACAATATTTCTTTTAGGAAGAGAATTGTAAAACCTAATTTTTACACATACATATTTTAGTTGCATTTTAGAACATTTAGACAAAAAAATAATAGGGTCTAAGGTGCCATTTAAATGTCATATTAAAAAAATTTAGGGGTTAATTTATTATTGAAATTTTACTTGTAAAAGTTTTATGGTCCAATAATTAATTATAAATTTATCTTGGGGTTATATGTGTAAATAACATACTTGGGGTTAAGTGTGTAATTAAACAAAAAAAAATTCATCTCATTCATATCCATCGGTGGAATTGAGATAATCATTACAATAATAATAATAACAACAACATTACATGTGTGTTGTCAAAATGATGACAACACACATGCATATATACTTGTCTAAAATCTTAAAAAGCCAACCAAGATGGAAATGAAATGGGTAGAAACTATTTTGGGTATGTGTGTGTATATATATATTGCTTTTTTAGTTCTATTTGGGTTTTTTTTTCCTCTCTACATTAAAATAAAAGTTACGTTTTTTTGCACTCTTCCTATCTCTTTGCGCCTTTCTTTCTCAGGTATATCTGAGTTTTTTTCTTCAACTTCATCAATATATATATATATATATATATATATATATATATATATATATATATATATATATATATATATATATAGATGTAAGGTATATAATTATATGTATACACACAAAATTATATGCACATTTATACATTGAATTTATATATATAATTTAAATTGGGAAGATTTTTAATTAAAAAGGAAAAAAAAAATAGAATAATATCTTTGGTACTTTATTGACTAATAATAGCGTTAATAGTTAGTCAATATTTTTCTTCGTAGTTAAATCGTCAATTGCTAAATTTTATAAATATAATTATAACATCGTAGTTGTAAAACTAATACTGGGTTGAGAAAATAGGGTGTTTCATTTTAATAAATTTCATATAATCAAAAAAATTTGGGAATAGAAAAATTGCATTTTAGTGGTATGCATTTCACACATCGCATTTTATATTTAGTTAAATTCTTAGTTTAGACCCTATCGTTATTAGGCTCACAAGCGAGGCCGACCCCGTTAGTGTTTCGTCGGTAACAAAGTAGCAGTACCTTTATCAAGGTGAGTCTATTGTATTCTATATAAATTGTCAAATTTTATTTTCGTACTAAAATGTAAAAAGAAAAGATTTACTAAAATGGGTAATTTTATAACTTTAGATTGATCAAGTAAAAGTTGATTGTGGAAAAGTGATTTTTATTATTATACCTATATGCCATAGTGTGATCCCGATAGGAGGGTATGTCCTGCAGGAAGTTGTTGTGTTATGATCCGACAGGAGGGCATGTTCTGGGGAAGTTGTTGTATTGTGATCTAACAAGAGGGCAAGTCCTACAGACGGTTGTTGTTGACGATAGTGATTATCATCTTGATATGGTGGTTTATACCACGTGTTGGCTCCTTCCATTGGAGATATTGAATGGCTCTAACACTGATGGCAACCTTAGATTGCACAGTTATACAGATTATGGTACCGTTATAACTCCCGATTGTGAGGTAAAATGATCTTATGACTAGTAGGAAAATATATTTCTGATATTTTATTATATAGAAGTGATTTGATTGGTTGATTTACATTCGATTGCTATTCGTTAATGATATCTGTGAAATTTGATATAGTTTATGCAATTATATTTTGTTTTGAAAAATATCACTGTAGGTATATTCTATTTAAAAACTGAATTCTACTAAATGCACTTGATCCATAAATTATTTTTATATTATGAAGATAATACATTGATAAAATATTTTATCTCAGATACCTCTATTAGAGACGAGTCCACTACTGGCGCTAGGTAGAGTCAAATGATGTAGTGAGTTTTATTTTGGTGACTGTCAGGACAACTGTTGGGAGTGAGTGGCTAAACTTTTTTTTTTTTTTTTTGTAGTTTGTTATAAAATAATTGTTTTTATATAACCGCTGGATATTTTTAGTTGGTAAAGTATCTATTTCTTTTTCTTTGAAAATTCATAACGGCAAATAGTTTATAGAAACATGTGGTTGGTTGGGTGACATCAAGTTGACGTCACGCCCGGCCTCGGACATTGGAGCCCGGGGTGGGGTATGACATCCTCCATATCCAACACAACGAAATCAACCAAAAAAATAAACTTGTCTACCTTTACCAACACGTCTTTAATAACTCTCCTCTGGTAGGTAAGAGAATGATCCGCCATTTGCAAGGAAATTTTCGTGGGCTTAAGTTCTCCAAGCCCTAACTTCCAAAAAACAAACAAAGGCGAGATTAATACTAGCACCAAGGTCACATAATGCCTTCTCAAAATTTGAACCTCCAATGGTGCATGGAATGGTGAAACTTCTAGGATCCTTTAACTTTTGCGGTGATTTTCGTTGAAGAATTACACTACATTCCTCTGTGAGCTTGATGGTTTCGTAATCTTCTAACTTTTTCTTCTTAACCACAATCTTCTTCAAAAACTTCTCATAATTAGGCATTTGCTCTAATGGATCTGCGAAGAAAATGTTTTTATGAATTTTCTTGAAGAATTCATGAAACTTAGAAAATTGAGCATTCAACTTCTTCCTTTAAAACCGTTGTGGGAACGGTAGAGGCGGATTGATGACAGGAGGATTATCCGGAAATGAAACTAATCCCAGATTTACTTTTGAAGTTTCTTTAATCTTGGCTTCAACCTTAATGTCTTTACCTCCATTCACTTCTTCATTTAACTCATTCTCTGTTAGCTTTGTATTCTCAATCTCCTTACCACTCCTCAATGTGATTGCCTTGCAATCCTTTGGGTTAGTTTTCAAGTCACTTGGGAACCTTCCCAAAGATTACCCCTTGATAAAGCTAGCAAGCTGATCAATTTGCGTCTCGAGAGACTTCATAGTTGCATTGATATTAGTGCAGGTCATCTCAATATTATCAAGACGAGTCTCATGTTTGTTGTGACGAGTATGAGATTCTCTCAAGATAATCTGAGTTTCCCTCTTAAATGCCGTGAACATCTCTTCCAATGGTAATTTATTCTTGTCCACCTGTTGTTGCAAAGGACGACTCAGTTGTTGTAGAGGAAGACCTTGTGGTGGCGAAGGATAACCGGGAGGAGCTTGCAAAACATTACGGTTATTTCCATAAGAAAAATTCTCATGATTCCATATTCCAGGATAATAGTGAGTTGGGATGTTATTCGCGGGCTTAAAGGTGTAAGATCGATTATTGATGAAATGACAATCCTCAAATTCACCATCATTTTCTGGTTGGGAACCATTTACCCTTATTCTCCACTTTTCTACTTGATGAAATGTCCATAGTGTTCAAAGATGCAAGCTGTGTCGTAAGCTTTGAAACTTGGGCCAACAAAGTGGCTGGAGATTACACTTCTTGAACATCAGCTACCTTTTGTCCCGTATTCCGCTCATTGGGCCATTGAAAATTGTTGGCCGCCATCTCTTCCAAGAACTCTTTAGCTTCCTAAGGGGTTTTAGATAGCAAGGAACCCATTGATGCGGCATCTACAATCGTTCTAGTTTGTCCATCCAACCCGTTGAAGAAGAGTTGAATTTAAAACCGGTCTTGATACCCGTGTTGAGGGCACCATTTCACTAAATCCTTATACCGCTCCTATGCCTCAAAGAGTAACTCAAAATCCCGTTGACAAAATTGAGCCATTTCGCCTTGCAGTTTTGAGGTCTTCGACGGGGGAATGAACTTAGTAAGGAACTTTTAAGATAGTTCCTCCCAAGTAGAGATACTCCCAATTTGTAATGATTGGAACCAACCTCTTGATCGATCCCGAAGAGAGAACGGGAATAGTCTTAACCGTACGACATCCTCCGTGACTCTATTAATCTTCACAGTGTCACAAATCTCCAAGAAAAGTGGCCAGATGAACATTGGGATCTTCATGTGAAAGTCTGCTATATTGATTTTGTTGAACCATGTTAATTAGAGCGGGCTTCATTTCAAAATTGTTGGTTTGAATAGCTGGCCTTTTGATCCCAGAGTAATTGTCGTGCACATCGGGTCTAAAATAACCCGAAGGACCCGTGGTTGTTGTGGTGATGGTGGTGGTAAAAAAGGATTTTCACCTCCGTTCTCTATTTCCTAAGCTCGGTCTCTCCTTAATCTCCTTAATCGTCTAAGTGTGTGTTCAACTTCCAGATCAAGAGAAATGATTTCCAAGCTTCGAGCTCTTAGCATGCACTTTGCCAACCACAAAATATGATGAACAAAATTAAAACAAAAAGAAAAATACTTAAATTATTATCAGGTCCATTGGTAGAATATCAGCTAAAATTTCTAAATTAATCAATCCCCGACAACGGCGCCAAAAACGTGTTGTGAAATCTATTTGCTTGCTATGTATATTCGCAAGTGCACAAGGTTGAACAAGTATTAAAGTGTATGAGTGAGTATCGTTCCCTAGAGGATTAATAGAAAGAAATTAACTAAGTACCACAATTAGAATGACCTAATTTTATTTAAGCGATCGAGATTAAATTGGTGGAAAATTTGATTAACAATTGAATAACAACTGATGAAGAAATTAACCAACTAATGGAGTTTTATAGGAACTTCGATGGTAAAAAAGCTTTAGGAAGGTTTTAAATCACTTTGTTAAATTATGTTTTTCCTCAAGTTTGTTAATTGAATTCATTCTCAATCATTAACTATGAGTGTCTAAATTAAACTCACTTCCACCTCTCAAATGCCAAGCAAAATAATTTGTATGATTATTCGAATTAATATCTCTATTCAACTCAACTAATTATCCAATTATTTAGTCTCACCCATCAAATGGCTACTAAATTGTATTAGTCTCTCGCACTCAATAAAATAAGGGTTGTATTTCTCTGATCTCAATATGCAAAATTACCTCTCTCAATTGCCTAATTTTACACATCTATGATATCTAATTTACCTTTTGCATAAATTAGCAAATACGCATAAAGAAATACAAATGATCGAAACATGGAATTCAATTAACAAAATTTTAAGACATAGTTCTTACAAAGCTATTCAAATCCCCCTAGATAGAAAAGATCTAGCCAAGCATGTTCATGATTAAATCCAAACAATAATCCATGATTCATAAACAATTAACAATCATAGATTTCAAGTTTAGCATGCACATAAAGTAAAAAGATAGGAGAGGGAAGAAAAACTAGGATCGACAAAGCTTCAAGAATCTTCAATCTCTACTCCAATCTCCTAGCCTCAAAATCTATGATTTTTCCTCTTGATGTCTCTGAAATTCGGCTCCCAAAAGTCCCCCTCAATCTCAGCTCGTTTCTCTTAATATATCCCCTAAAAAACGTTACATTTAAGCTTGAAACGCTCTTCTTGCATAAAAAAAAAAGGCGCTGGAATGGGCTTTTCGAGCGTTCCAGCGCCGCCACAGCGCCTAGGGTTACAAAGGCGATGCGCTAGAGTAGGAAAAATGTATGTTGGAGCGCAGTTCAAGCAGAACATTTGGTCTGGAAGTGCCCTGGAGTGGAGGAAAAACCTGTTGGAGCGAGGTTTGTGCAGTGACCGGCTTAGGAACACACTGGAGCAGAGAAGAAGCCCGCTCTAGCGGGGTTTGGGCAGTGACTGGCTCTTGAGCGCGCTGGAGCAGATAAGGGGACCACTGGAGCGGGAATCAGGCAGTGTGCATGTTTATCTCTGGTTCTTTTCAAAAACATTGATTTTTAACCAATTCCACAGAATTCACATTACCTACAATAACACACTTAAAAAACATTAAAAACACAAATGAAATGCTACAAAAACCATAAAATTCATTCAGGGATAAATTGAGAAAAAAATCAATTTATCAGGCTCCCCACCTCCGGAGAAGAGACAATATAATCGAGTGACCAACCGTTTTGGGTAGAAAGGTGGGCCAATCTCTTCCCCTTCGCCCGGGAAGATGAGCGACGTCCAAAGCAATCAAACATGCTATCCTGATATGATAAAGAAAGTTTATGCATAAAATTTGCTATCATGATTAGGTGTACGTTGGCATAGGATGTTCGAAGAAATACATGCAAAATGACTAAAGACTAGTTCTAACTATCCATGCTACTGACATGCCATCCCACTGATAATGAATGCCCAGGTACAATAATAAAAGGGGGAAGTACGCATCAAGAAGAGAAGTACATATGCATACATCCCAATACATAATACAATCATAACAATCATGATACATACATCGATAAACAATAATAAATACATGTACAAAATCTATCCACTACAATACATCTCTCCAAAAAAATATACAACAGTACAATCTAATCCAAAGACAAATAGAGCAATATCTGCATTTGTCAAGGACCCGATATAGGTCAATCCATACTCCTTTTATAACCCCAAGTCAGCGAGGTCGGCATAGCAAAATAGATGGAAGCCTATAGGTCAACTATGAACTCTGCAGTGCCTAGAGTAACTGTACGGGCCTCATAAGGAGAAGACGGAGACAGGTGACCAATGGATAGCCTGCGAAGTCTATGGATCTTTCGCTGCAAGTCCTCATCGTGCCAACGATGCTGGTCGCACTCCTCTCTAAGAGCATTCCTCTCGGCTCTGATGGCAGCAAGCTCAGAGGCCGAAACCATCTTCTCCTCGCTGCGACTGGCCCAGAAGGACAACACCCTATGACCTAATAAGGTACCACCCACTAGGTGTGCTACGTCAGTCTGAGGGCCAATAGAGAGACGTTATAACCATTGGAGGTACTCCTCCTCAAAAAATTAGGGGAACAGCCAGTACGTCCCCTGGAACTACAGGGTTAAAAATGTTCAGATCAACATCAATATAGGGTCCAAACTACACAGCTGGAAGGGCAAGAGGCCGACACAAGATACCAGAAATTTGAGAAGTCGCTCTCTCACCCATGTATAGCTCCCAAGAAGTCGGACCTCTTAAGACACGATGCTGAGTTGACAATATCCTCTCAGGAAGCATGTTTGCCCAATGAGAGTCACGACGGTATGGCTACTATATGATGTCTCTACGCGCTAGGAACTCTAGCTAAGTCTGGGCCACCACGTGATCTCAAAAAGACGACCCCTCTTCTAGCACAAAACGATGCCACTTCACCTCTCAGGGGAAGCAGTCCTCGGCAGTAGAATAAGGCCGACATAAAGAAAGATACTCATACGCCCAGTCCTGCAAGAAAAATTAGAGAGGAAAAGAAGTTATGTAACAGAGTCGAATAATACAAAGAAGGATAAGAGATTTGAAATGAACTCACAGGTAGGAACTGCCAAAACCCCGTAACGCTACCAAGTCGAGCTGATACGTGAGACCTCATCCCTGCCAGGAAGGCCGCGAAGGTAAAGCTACCCCAATCAAACTCTGCCAAGCCGTCCAAGTCCCTTTGAGTCCCCACAAAGTGGAGAGGGATAGTGGAACTAGATGAAGCGAAAAAGTCCCACCAAGGAACTAGAGTAGTAAAATACGATAGCACCGAGCTCTCACCACCAAGTTCTCTGGAGGTGAAAGGGTGAAGACCGACTCATGCACTAATCCGCTTTGTCGTATACGCACTCTAGTCCTCGCCTTTGCCAATATCCTACCTAGGAACCTCTCTACCTCAGTCCAAGATGTCTCCCTCAGTGGAATGGTCCGTCCTCGAAAGCGAACTCCAATGATCATCGCCCAATCAAAGGGCGTCGACACCAACTCTACGCAAACTAAGTGAAGATAGTTTGTTGTCGGGAACCAATGCTCAATCAAAGTATTAGGATACTCATGATCCATATGAGATGCCTAGATAGTAAGGAAATCCCCAAAACCGTACCCCTGGAGGAACATGCGGTAGTCAGGGTGCATCATCTTTGCATATAGGGTGTAAAAAGTCAACCATACCCCATTGAAGTTCCCGTTGCACCGGGGGTTGACCTATAAAATTTACCCAAAAATATGTAAGACTTTGTTCTTTAAAAAAGAAGGGTGAATTAGAAAAGGTTTCAATGGCGAACCTGAGCAGAATGGAGAAAAAAACAGAAGGATGGTCATGAAGATCTCCTACTAGCGTCTGATCCTCAAGCTCAATAGGATGAAGCCGTGTTGTATTGAAGGTAAGCACTTTATCTCGAAATGGCCTAGGAATAGGATCCCTTAGCTCGAAATCGTCTCTTGGAAAATCATCGAGAATGCCCCACTTGGACATCTCATTCTCAAGAAGGACGTAGTCATCCGTCGCCATCCTAGCTAAGATAGAAGGGTCAGCAAAATCTTGATCCATAGGAGCATCTGATGGACCGACCGTCATCGGGTCATCGACTCTAGGCGCCTTGAAGGTCTCATCATTAGAAGAAGAGGAAAGGATAGGCACGTCCTCTAAAATCCTTAGTGCCGATGTCCTGGTTCGACCTCAGGAGCTCGTCGAAACACTCCCTCCGATCGAGGTCTCAGGGGCCTTACCCTTCCCACACGAAACGGGAAAGACGACGACCGCCATCACCTGAAGAACCCATGGCTGACATAATGATGTCTAAAAAAGGAAAAAATCAAGCTTTTATCATTAGGGTTTCGACTTGAGAGAAAAGTTGGAATCACTAGGATTTATCCATAGGTTTTGAAAAACATATTAGACTCACTCCTATCATCATTCTATAAAAGCAATCGCGAGTAACCGAGCACAAGGGGCAAAAGGACTTGAGTTTACCTTTCTAAGAACAACGGTTACGACTATGCGCATTCTTTGCTAATTTAGACTAAGTTATAGACTAAAAAAAAACTAAGTCGAAAACTCCTGCCCCTACAAGTGCGACATGCCAAATATTTGCAAACCCATCTCGCTTCGGAGAAACGTCAAAGTACTAAATAAATACGATACTGTAGAAGCAAACCATGCTAATTCAATCAAGATGATATCCAAGACTCTCAAAGTGAAAACTCATGTACAAAAACAAGCCCAACATGAAACTTGTGCTATAGTTTTTTTTTTTTTTTTTTTTGCATGAAATCAAAATCCATCTCTAGAGACAAACATGCACTAAGCATTTCTCTACATGTTTTTTTTTTTTAAAAAAAAAAAAAAAAAAAAAGATATGAAATTCACCAAAAAAAGAACAAACAAAATTTTGGACAAGAAATACACAAGATTTTTTATCCCCACATGTTAATACATCGCATACAAGATTAATCTCCAAATAATCTCCTAAACATGATTAAACATAACAATCATGCATGGGAACAAAAAAAAATGCTACATCATCAATGAAAAATCACAGAAAACGCCACCTCATTTGGGCTAGGGAGAAAACTACCTATTTCTAGTCCAAATCATGAAATAAACTCGAAATCGTGCATTTCATGTGATATACAAACTCCAAATGCAAAATCATCACCTAAGTTTTCAAGAGAAAATGGGATTTTTCAAAAATGATAAAACCCTAGTTTAGGGTTTTGAGTGCTACCATTTCACATGAAAAACACGTGGAAAACAATCTTCACGACATGCACATACTTTAACGGAAGAAAAACGAGGAAGAAGTGAGAAACCGCAATAGTTCCGCCGAAGTTACTGTTCCTACTCCCGGTTCTGGTTCTGTTTCCTGAAATACCAGCTAGGCCACTGGCCTGTCTTTAATACAAAAACATCCATGCGCATAGGCCAATGCGCAGGAATGCAGAAACAGTGCCCAGACCTCGTTTTGGATAAAAATGATTCTTTTCCTGATTTTTAGAATTTTATTTTCAAGCCAATTTTATGCGAAAAAAAAGGGAATCAAACTTAACTCAAGACGCGTGATGCATTGGAAGATGTGCCTAGGTTGATGTCTTATGCATCAATAAGAGGTTTCAAGTCGTGTCATCATAAGTCTTGGAAAAGCAAGCATCAAATCATGACTAATGTCAAATCAGACGGGCATCAAATCAAAAAAGGTCGCATCGTGATCAAATCAATCCTGTTGCTAATCAGTCTCCTCCCCAGCCCGCGAGCTGGGGCATACTTCACACTTATGATAATCATGAATCACACAATAGGAAGTGTCGGATTAGTTTCCCCAACGGAACTTATCCAATCATCGCTTCAGTCTACGACTGGGGCACATTTCATCCTATCCATGTTTTCCTAATGGAAATAATGTCCATTTCGACTCACAACGATAAATAATGTGGCGTTTGGTAACCATTTTTGTTCCTATCCCAGTAGTGGGATAAGAATAGGATGAGAATTTTGTTTCCTTCTTAGGAGTAGAATCGCGTTTGATAACGATATTTTTTTTTTTTTTGTTTTGGGAATAGAATCGCGTTTGGTAACAATTTTATCCTAAAATAAAAATAAAAATTATTTTGAGAACATTTTTTTTTGTTTTGGCTGGACAGTGACCAGCGGGTGACTGACGGTGGCCGGCTGTCGACGACGCCGGAAATTGCCGAAAGATGGCTGGCGGCGGTGGGCGATGCCGGAGGTGACCGACGACGGTTACCGAAGATGGCTGCCGGCGGCGACAGCGGCCGGTCAACAATGGCGGTGGCCGGCGGCGGAAGACGGCCAACGACGGGCAACGGATGAACAGTGGCGGTGGTTTTTGGGAATTGGATAGGAATAATGAGAAATAACTTTTTTTTTGTTTCTCATTTCTTAAGAAAAAAGTTGGCACAATTCTCAAATGCAAATGGAATAGAAACAGAAACAAAAATTACCAAACGCTATTCCCAAACAGAAATCTCAAAAATCTGGGAATGGGATGGGAATTTCTGGGATTGAAACAGTTACCAAACAGGGCCTAAATTCCTCGATCATAATGAACCTAGTCGGAACTACATGTCAGCCTGATTCCCGGCAGCACTTGGGATACGCAGGAAACCTTCGCGGGTTCGATTGACAAATTTAAACTCATCGAAAAAAATGGATGGAACTACGTGTTAGCCTGATTCCTAGAAACACCCGGGATACGTAGAAAACCCTTCTGGGTTCGATTGACAAATTTATACTCATTGAAAAAAAATCGTCGGAACTACATGTCAGCCTAATTCTTGGCAGCGTCTGGGATACGTAGGAAACCCTCACGGGTTCGGTAGAAAAAAATTCAAACTCATCAAAGACTTAGGAACTACATGTCAGCCAGATTTCCGGTAACGTTCTGATATGTAGGAAACCCTCACGGGTTCGATTGACAAGTCTAAGCTCATCAAAGACGCAGGACTGCATGTCGCCCTGATTCCTGACAATGTCCGGGATACGTAGGAAACCCTCGTAGGTTCGGTTGACAAAATCCCAACTATGTACGGTGAACTACGTGCCGACCTAATTCTTAGTTATCTAAGATACATAGGCAACCTTTACAAGATTTGGTTGCGCCTTTTAAGCTACAAACTATTCACGCACATTTAACTAAGTGTCAATCAGATTCCCTGTGCAAAACAAGAATACCTAGCAGCATTTCGACCAAATCCTTGGTAGATCACTAAGGAACGTAAGAAACCTAAGTGAGTTTGATAGGAATAAAAAGGAGAGACGAGTATCATCTTTATGATACACTCTCAGCCCTAGACTAAGGCTCATCTCTAGGAGTAGTCCGTTGACTCTCTTGAAAAAATATATATACATTATCCTTGTTCGCCGAACAATAGGCGATGCTCAAACCGAGAAACAACATCCAACCTGACTCCTGACAAAACCCAAGACACATACGAAGCCTTCTCCAGTCTCCATTGACAAAAATCCCACGTCAATCGGGATTAAATCACGTCACCAACACTGAAAATCCCAATGGATTCACATCAACAATAGAATCCTCACACAGCTGCTCAATAACGAATCGCCCAATCAATGGGGATTGAACCATACCAAACATGACAATTACCCACCAATCCGGATCTAACCATACTAGACTTAACTGGTTAAGGAAACATTAGGCGTCGACTTGAGTCCTGGTAAACACCAGGATACGTGAAACCTTCACGGGTTGGATCATCACCTTAAGCAAAATTCTTCCATCCTCAGTAGACCGCACTTCGACTTGTCCTTGGTAGACCACCAAAGTACATAGGAGACCCAAACCAATCTGGTCGAAACCAAAGAGATGTCAGCAATCACGACATTCTCTCAACCCTGTATCAGGGTACATACCTCAAGAAGTCTCTTGACTTCCTTGAGAAATTAACTACCAATCTTTTGTTAAGCAGATAATAAAGGATACTTGTGCTTGAACTACGCGTCGACTTGATCCTTGGTAGATTACAAAGGTACATAGGAAGCCCTTGCGGGTACGGTTGACAATCTGAGATAGCACAGCGAGGGCCGAACTACATTTCGAATAGATTCTTGACCTAGGAACTTAGTGTATGTAGGTAACCCAGGTGGGTTTTGGTCATCTGACGATTACCATCCATAACCAGTAATACCAATAATACATAAGTTTGAATTTGGCATATTTTTTAATGCGCTTTGAATTACTCGCAAGTGCACGAGGTCAAATTTTAATAGAATAAGGATGAGTAGGGTTGTTATAGCCATAGGAATTGGTTTAGATCATCGCTAAGTACCGCAATTGTCATAACTCCGCTTTATCTAGGCAATCAAATTTTGATTTTTTGTAAAAATATAAAACTAAACTAAAATACTTGAAATAAATTATATAGGAATATATTATCTAGGGATTAACTTCGTTCACTTACACATGCTTGATTTAATCTATTTTAAACTAATGGTCATCAATCTATCCGATAATCTAGGTATCTAAAACTCACTCACTACCTCTTACGATTGTAAAGTGAGTGAATATGCAATCACGTCAACACTGATATCCCTATCTAGCATTTAAATAATTACATAAGTCTTGCCCCAACCTCACGGATTGCACACGTTCTAATAATCCCCCGAAACATTAGAACACCGTGTTGTGTTTAACCCTAGTACGAATTCAGGGTTCCCTCTCCCGAGTATCAAACCCCGTATTCTCAAATTTACCACAATATCATAACAAGCATAAAATGGAAATAATAAAATGGTAAACACAATCAAATAGAAATGAACAACCATTAACGAAACAAAGATTTACTCAAATATAATATTCGCGAACTATATCAATCCCTAGATAATAAACGTTTAGCTCATGGTCACAACCAAATATTAAACTAAAAACAAGATATACATGATCAAACAACCAACAAAAACTAAGAAATAAAGAGAGAAACAAGGGAGGATAGCCAATATCTGAAGAGTGGATTATTCTACTTCCGTAAAATCCGCTCCGATCTCGTTTCCTCTTCTCCAATTGATGAACTTCTCTTCTTGGTATGATCTAAGAACTCCATAAACTCCCAAAAAAACGTTCTTAGCCAAGTAGGAATGAGTGGTTATAAGTAGAAATCCAAAATATCTTAAACAAATATTTAAAAAAATGTTTTCCAACTGGTGTTTGGTTATTGTAGCGAGCAAAAGCTCGCTGCAGCGAGTGGAAGGTAGAAAACTCACTGACGAAATCTCACTGCAGCGAGCAAATTCTCGCTGCAGCGAGATAGAGACAGTGTCTGGCGCTTGATTCATATTTTCGTTGTAACATTCTCGTCCGAACTTTGATTACGGTGATTCAAAAATCTATGGAAAAATAAGATGTAGATCTACAACTTTCATATTTTGAGATTTTCCAAAATTGGATCACATCATAGTAAAAAATGACCTTGAAATTACAGCACTTTCATGTATTTTGCACCGTTTTTCTCATAACACCTAATTTAAATAAAAACAAATAAAAATGAATTAAAACACTTATAAAACACTCCAAAACTACCAAATTCGGCTTGTAAATATATAGATAAAATCAATTTATCAAATACCCCCAAACTTAGAATTTTGCTAGTTCTCGAGCAAAAACACCCATACAATAAAATAAACTACCACAACTAATTAACGAACTCAAATACTAAAAACGAAAAACTCGAACGAACTAAAAATAACGACCTGCGAGTTTTGAATTCAAACTAATCGACCGAAAAGTTTTCCCTCAACGACCCTTAATCGTATCGAGTTCAAGAATAAAACCGCACCATGTGGTGTTCTAGAATTTCAATATTCAATAACGGTAAACGTCATTCTAGATCATTTCCAAAGTATGTGTGTGAAAACTCTAATTATACAACCATTCAAAAACCTGATTGGATTATCCACCAACAAAGTTCATGACTTATAACTAATAAGGTATAGGATTTTCATATGCCAGACTGAGTTCCACTTTCTACTAATGTAGGCTAAGCAATTCAAAATTATCAAAAGGATTTGGTTCGATTTTTATCAACTGACCAAGGGTAAAATGGGAATATACAACAGGATAACGTCTTCAGATCAACGATACCCAAGGCACTACGCTTGGCACTCAAACACACTCCTACCCACAAAGACAAATCTGAAACAACCCGGAACTTACATTTTAAAATGTAGTACTCACTTGTCTAAACAAACAAAAATAAAGTCATATTTATACATGTTTTTTTTACAACCACACGCCGAAACTTATTTGATTTGTACAATTTCACGGGTGTGGAACTATGATAAAAAAATAACAAGTGAGTACTCAAATACCGAACCAATCAAAAGTTCGTCCAAAACCCAATCGCTCACTTCAAGTAGCATAAACAAATACTAACTAGATTACAACTCGAATCATGCCTTTGGTATTGGTGACAATGGTTTGGAAAAAAATTAATTGGCCAGGATATTTGATACGTGTTCAGAATTGAAACAGCTAACAGGCTTCCACAGGGTGACGAGGGATAAAACATTTACATAGAAGGCTTCAACGGCTCAAGCGATCAAAATGAATGCCTAAATCATATCTCTTGAACTACCTCGCTTAAGATTTCGCCTCGAATTTCCCCCAATCAGGTTTTAGAATCCCTTAAATTTGTCATGAACTTGGTTACTAGATAATTGGCATAAAATCAATTGGATAGCCAGTACATTTAGTCTATATGCTCATGCAAATTAGGATCCACAATGACTTTTACCAAAACGAGATGTCAAGTATATAGAACACACAAGCATGAGCATTACGTTTGACCTCGATAAACAACTAGCGGATAATATCATCATCGGGTAATTGTCAAGAAGAACTACAAAACTTAACACACAAAAATAACAACTACAAACATAAATACACTTATACTAATACTAAACAAACATGCATAAAATTAAACAACACAACATTTAACAATTAAACATGCATGAAACTAAACAACAATTTAACTTAAACTACATAACGTTTAACAACTATTAATCTTAACTACATAACTAACAAAAAGTCATTAAACAAGAAAACATACAACCCCCCCCCTCCCCCCCCCCCCCCCCAAAAAAAAAAAAACTTAGAACGGGCAATGTCCACAGTGACCTGACATCAAACTCAACAAATGGCATACATTATAGTGACAAATGGGGTTTTGGACACGTACCTAGGAGGCAAGACAATCTCGCCTCCAAGTATGGTCGGCGATGATGGATTGATTTATTTGAAAACTTGAGTTGCCTCCCAAGAAACGTTTGGTTTAATGTCCTCGGCTTGACACGGAGAATGGCTCGTCAAAGAACGGCTTCCACTCATAGTATGTGTCATACAACACAACGTACGAGTCTTGATTCTCAACGCCCTCAAGCTTGGCGAAATGTCGCATTGTTTGGCACATACTCTCAACGTGATTTGGCTCCGTCTCATGTGCTTAGTGAGCCTGAATGAACATTGCTAGAAACGGTAGAGAACAAGAAAACCACATCGGATCCTCATAAGATGTGATCGTCTTGGAACGGTGGTGGCATTACAACATGGATCTCAATTAGTGAAGAATCACAATTGTCATCTTGTGATTCTTCATCGTCGATCCATTCTTGGGTTTTCTTCTCATTCATTCTTGGGTTTTCTTCTCATTCGAATCATTGTCATTGAACACACCTAAGTTCCTCCCGCTAGTATTCGGTTTCCCCTGGTGGCTTTCACATATGGATGTGACTTGTGTGTCTCTCAGTGCCACCACTTCTGACTCGGCCTCAATAAAGCAAAAAAAACTGACCAATTTGCATCTCAAGAGACTTTACGGTCGTATAAATTTCAATGCATGCCGTCTCAATATTGTCAAAACGATCCTCATACTCATTAGGACAGTTATGCGTTTCCCTCCAAAAGCTTGAGTCTCCCCCATGAATGCAGTGAACATCTCTTCCAAGGTAAGGGAAGAATCCACAGGTTGGTTTGGGGTGTCAATCCATGGCACCAAAACAGTGGAACTATCGCCCAAGCTTTTGTAGCTTGTTGAATAATTGGAACTCTGAAAATCAAACTCCGTCATGTCTTCCAACAACCAATAGGCTTTGTCTGTGGTTAGTTGGTAGAAAGAGGTGGTACCGTTTCCTCCTTCCACCCAACTTCTTGTTGCGGCTTATAACCCGTCGAGGAAGTTCAGTAGTTAACACTCCCTCGGGAAACGATAATTAGGAAATCGAAATAGCAACTCATTGTATCGTTCCCAAGCACAATAGAACGGTTTGGACTCCTGTTGAGAAAATCGCAATAGCATATGTTGATGAGACATCTTCAAGTACCTCATAAATCAAACAAAACTAAAAACACAAATTAAAAATAAAATAAATGCCTAAATTAAAATCAAGTTACTTATTCACAATATCAACAACAATCTAAAAGTCAATCCCCGGCAACGGCGCCAAAAACTTGTTGGCGTATTTTTTAATGCGCTTTGAATTACTTGCAAGTGCACGAGATCGAGTTTTAATAGAATAGGGATGAGTATGGTTGTCATATCCATAAGGATTGGTTTAGATCATTGCTAAGTACCGCGATTGTCATAACTCCACTTTATCCAAAAAAAAATTTTTTGTAAAAATATAAAATTAAACTAAAATACTTGAAATAAATTCTATAGGAATAAATTATCTAAGGATTAACTTCGTTCACTTACACGTGTTTGATTTAATCTAGTTTACACTAACGATCATCAATCTATCCAACAATCTAAGTATTTAAAACTCACTCACTACCTCTCCTAAGTGTAAAGTGAGTGAATATGCAATCACATCAACACCGATATCCCTATCTAGCATTTAAACGATTACATGAGTCTTGTCCCAACCTCACGGATTGCACACGTTCTAATAATCTCTTGAAACATTAGAACGTCGTGTTGTGTTTAACCCTAGTTCGAATCCAGAGTTATCTCTCCCAAATGTCAAACCCCGTATTCTCAAATTAATCACAATATCATAACAAGCATAATATGGAAGTAAAATAACAGTAAATACAATCGAATAGGAATGAACAACCGATAATGAAACAACGATTTACTCAAACATGTATATTAGTGAACTACATCAATCTCTAGACAATAAACGTTTAGCTCATGGCCATAACCAAATATTCAACTAAAAACGAGATATATATGATCAAACAACCAACAAAAACTAAGAAATAAAGAGAGACACAAGGGAGGATAGCCAATATTTGAAGGATGAATAAATCTACTTCCGTAAAATCCGCTCCAATCTCGTTTCCTCTTCTGCAATTGATGAACTTCTCTTCTTGGTCTGATCTTA
Organism: Eucommia ulmoides; assembly: GCA_016647705.1. Classification (NCBI taxonomy): domain Eukaryota; kingdom Viridiplantae; phylum Streptophyta; class Magnoliopsida; order Garryales; family Eucommiaceae; genus Eucommia; species Eucommia ulmoides. The sequence goes on along the minus strand of CM028341.1, from coordinate 12,108,028 downwards.
GAGCTCCAAAAACTCCCAAAAAACGTTCTTGGCCAAGTAGGAATGAGTGGTTATAAGTAAAAATCCAAAATATCATAAAAATTCCAGTTAGTGTCTAGTCATTGCAGCAAGGGAAAGGCAGAAAACTCACTGACAGAATCTCGCTGCAGCGAGATATGGACAGTGTCTGGCGATTGATTTGTATTTTAGCCATAACTTTCCCGTCCGAACTCCGATTGAGGTGATTCAAAAACCTTTGGAAAGATAAGATGTAGATCTACAACTTTCGTGTTTTAAGATTTTCCAAAATCGAATCACATCATGGTAAAAAAATGGTCTTGAAGTTACAACATTTTCACATATTTTGCACTGTTTCTCCCATGACACTTGATTTGAATAAAAGCAAATAAAAATGAATTAAAACACTTGAAAAATACTAAATTCGACTTGGAAATATATAGACAAAATCAATCTATCATGAGCCACTTGGAATGGCAGTTTGGTGATTCCCGCCTCAATTTCATATTTAGGTAATTTCATTATTCTTTTTCAAACTGCCTGTAATGGAAAATTTGCCCATTTGAATGGAAAATTTGTAATTCGTTGTAGTTTTCGTCCTCATGCGTTATTTTTTTGTGTTATCTATGTTCTCGTTTGTAATTGCAAAGTTCTCACATCTCACTTGATACCCTAATGGTTGAGAATTGGTGGACATCGAGAGAGACAGAGGGCACCTGCGAAGAGAGGGCCACACCAGAGGCGTGGTCGCCTTGCCACTGCTTTACACCACTGCCGCCGGAAGATAGAGAAACAACAACAAGGCTACAGTTTTTCGTCTTCCTTCTACACCACAACTGTCGGAAGATAGAGAAACAATAAAGGGCTGATAGTTTAGTAGATAAGGTAGTAATAAATGGATTCAAAAGATCTCACCCTCATGACTTAGTGTTTTTGTTCCTATATTTCTGTTCAGAAATTAGTATTTGGGAAGAAAGAAAAAAAATTGTTTGGAAAAATTTATTCTAGAAATATGGGAACAAAGTAGAAATCGATATTTGATTATGGTGGGAATATCATCAGACCCGCAATGACTTGGGGGTGACCTTTTGAATAAAGTAGCTGGGAAAATGATCGACAAATCGTTACTGTTGACTAATTTATATTTGTTTATATACAGTGTCCTCTCATCTGGAGTCATTTTGTACAACAAGGTAAATCAACTTGGTTTCATTTGTGCATTTCACTAATATTTGCTTGCATATAACTTCTACTATAGACATAGACGTTTGAGTTAATATACTAATTATGTTTAGCATAGTAATGATATGTTGACACATGTCTTATAATTTTCAACCTTTTTATGGACTTTCAACAATATTAAGCTAAATCTTCGCCCATGCACCATCAATTAATGCTTACTAAATCTTTTAGAATGATCTTTATCCTTGCTAGCAGCCTATAATACATTAGAGCGTCATCTCATCTATACTATATATAAAGGGAAAGTAATAGAATTCATGTATTACTGAATAGTGGGTGATTTTCATATAGTGTTTTCATATATGAATACATTAGAGCGTCAAAGATTGTGTAGTTTCTAAATTTCTAAATTCATGCTTCAAAGATTGTGTACGCCGAGAAAGTTGCAAAGGAAACTAACTAAACTGCTTGATTTGCTTCTTTTACTGTATTTTGGCTGTTTCCATTTTTGCTTGTGTTTTTGTTAATTGTATGAGATTTATTGACATGGTAGGCTCGAGGCGAAGAAGAGAAAAATGGTTTTGTTTTTGTTAACAAAACCATTTTTCCTTGGTTGTGTTCGATTAGTTATTTTCGTTTATATTTTCTAATAGTTTTGAACAAAACCAAAAACAAAACGAAAATTGGTTCGCTCAATCTACATATTGATCCACCAATTAAAAAAAAAAAAATTAACTCAAAATTCCTTCATGTGTTACAACATTCTTTACATAACATACTCAACAATTCTATTACGAAGCATTTTTACCGACGGGCACATGCATCGCACGTTTCTTTTCCTAGTCAATAAAAAAAGCATAACATGTGTGTGTGTATGTGTGAGAGAGAGAGAGAGAGTTAGTTGGTGACCTCAACCACTTACATTAATTATGATTCCTCATAATGTTTTAGGTAGGAGTTGTAATAATACTAACTCATTGTATTAATGATTTTAGGAGTTGGGAATTGTAGGCTGGAGTAGTGAGGTTAGTTGGAATCTCTCCCATAAATAGGAGTCTTGGCCAAAAGAAGGCATCACATTCTCAATCTCATCTTGATAAAGAGTTTTTAGAGAGAAAGAAGCTTAGAGAACTTTCATGTAATCTCTGTGATGTACCTATAGTTGAGAGAGGGTGTACAAAGATTTAAGGGCTCGAGTTGTTCGAGATATATTCGAGTGTCTAGCTTTTGTATAGTAACTCTCTATTCTCTATCAATAAAAGGTTTGGTCTCGCTCGTGAAGTAGATAAATTGTCAAACCGCGTAAATCATGTTTCCTTCTGTTCGTTGTTTATTTTTATTCTTGTCATTGCTATTACCGATTCAACATCTAATTAGCAGTTTGTCACAATAATATATATATATATATATATATATATATATATAATTATTTTGGTCAATCTAAAATAATGTCATATTTATTAAAACGAAAGGAGAATAACTTGTTTTAGTGATTTCATTAATTTTCTCTAACACAAATAGAGAGAAATATCGATTAAGGAATCAAAAAAGAAAGAAGTTGGTGGAGGAGAAAGAAAAACATTTATTTTGAATGGAAAAAAAGATCATTGCACTGCTTAGATAATTAATTGAAATAAATACAAATAATATAACTGATTCAATGAATTTACATTAGTAATTCTAAAATTCCACTCTCTAATAACTAAAGATAAGAAACTCACCAGAAGCAAATATTAAACCCTTGGTACATTCCCAGTCAGTCTAGACAAACAAAAAAAACACACTTTCGTTTTTAGCATTAGAATATATGTGTGTGTGTGTGTGTGTGTGTGTGTGTGTGTGTGTGACCTGAAAGACAAAAGGCATTAAAAGAATAACAATCTTACCTTGGCTTCAAAGAATGCATGGCTGATAAACAGTGTCTTCTGATAGGTTTTTTTTACCATTTCTCGACCTCTCCAAAGAGATCTGAAGAGATCGCCTCATATTCCTCAAAATTTAGCCAAATCAATATATTTAGTTCCCATACAATTTCTGCCGGTTGATGGTTTGCGAGAGAAGTGAATCTCCGGCAGGATCAGACTCAGTTTGCCGGAGAATTGCTGATATTATTTCTTGTTAGCTTCAATAGGAAACTCAAGAAATGCTATGAAAGATATATGTCAAATTCCACCTCAAATTAACGCATTTTCATTTTCATTAAGAAAGAATAGCAACAATATTTTGGTATTTCTCAAATATACATACATACATATGGTTAATGGTTAATATATGTATATGGGTGATGTTACCAAAAATCTCACTTCAATACTTGTCAATCTGCAAAACCAAAAATGCTAAGGATGGCACTGATGTGGTGTTAGCCAAAACACCTCCGGTCTGAAAATAAGTGGATCTAGTCTAAGATAGATAAAAATTGCGCATATAAATGATTCAATACTTCTTACTTTTGTGCCCAACTCTTTGGCTGTTGATGATAATGGGTGGTTATACCTCTCAACGTGATTGCTCAACTTCTACCTCATTTAGTTATGGGGCGCTTTTTACGATACTACTCATAAAAGTGGAATAGTGGACATTACCTAGTTGTTTCCTTACTTACCATGTTATCACGCTGGGCTGTTTGACCAGATTGCCTGATGGGCCTTTGGCAACTTGTGTTCGAATTATTGTATTGGGCTACAGTTTCATTCCAAGTGGGCCGATGTGAGGCCAGTCCTTACTTCCTTATTTTCCTTCGCCCTAGGACACGACTTCCTCCCCAGGCCCATTATCTAGGCCCAATCGTGTGAGATGTGTGTTTATATAGATGGAACGGTTGACGTGAGTTTTACCTCCATCAATGGGCTTTCGCCCACTATGTTAAACCTTAGTTTCATTAAGAAAACCAAATCCTAACCCTACTAGGATTATCTTAATCACCTCCTATATATATACTCCATGTATATCTCTATAAATGCATTTTTACAATTGAGGAATCTACAATCATTTATCAAAGGGAAAAAAAATCGAAGATTTAAATTTAAAATTTGAACAAAATCAAGTTCGAAACTATAGTACATACGACATACCTTGACACAAAAACGTAAACCGCAACATTCGAGAAAATATCAAAACCAGTATCATACTTCATACCCGGGATTTAGTTTCTGTTGAACATCACCATAACTCTCCAACTCCTCCATATCCTCCGAGCTACCAAGAAACAGAGGAAGCCTTTGGTGAAGTTTGACTGGTTGAAGCGATAAAATTCTATTTTTACCATCAGAACCTCTGCCTCCAGCTTGCTCCACAAGAAAACTCAGAGGGTTTGCTTCGTAAACAAGGCGAAGATGATCCCTTGGATTCATGGCTACTCCACCGTACATTAGAGTGCGATGGAGATCAGCAACGAGAGAACATATATAGCGGGCAGAGTACTTTTTAGGGAACTTGCCTTTGCCTTGTCTCACAGTGTCAACGTATCGCCTCAAGCCTTCGGGCCAGTCGAAATATCTCGCATCGTTTACCGAATAGATTTGCCCTGACAGAATAGGAGACATTACATAAATAACGGGAAGATGCAATTCTTAGCTTCAAGATCCTTCTAAAATGGCCAGTCTCATGTCCCCGGTCTCATAACTTTCTGCTCCCACGGTATAGTGTTGGGTTAATAATTCACTCCCAATTTGGGGAGAGTGATTGGCCACAAGCAAACAAAAATGGCAAAGTGACAAATAAAAAAGGTGAGAAAAAAGATCAAGGTTTCTCACCTAATTAAAGATGGAAAAAGACAAATGAAAAACTCACCTAATCAAGAGGCATGAAGAAAAATTGAAAAGCAACAAAAAGACGGTAGAAGGCTAATGCACTAGTCTTCTTTTGCTGCGCCTACAATTCATGATGCTTCTTGATATTTTGTGTTCAGACAGAAAATAGGGCACAAGCCTCCTCTATAAATTGAGGAAATAATCCATAGATAAAAAATTAACCTTCTCTGCATATTGCAGAGATAGGGGGAGAGAGAACCAAAAAATAGAGAGAAATCTACAAGGTGAAGAGAAATGTAAATGCGCTTAAGCATGTAAATATTGAGGAGCATTGGGTTCTCCAATATGAGTTATGGGTATGCTTTGTAAGAAGTGTGTTCTTGGGAATTTTGTATTCTATAGATTTTGGGTGTGAGAAAAAATTACTGAGAATGTGACTGTGACAATTTTCCACATAGTGAATTTTTCTCGGGTTGCCTTTTGACAACGACGGTGGTTTTTCTCCGATTTTAGAGTTTCCACTATAATTCTTGTGTTATGTGATTGTTGTATTTTCTAATTTCTCAGTTATTCTTGATATTCTGCTAATTGGATTCTAAGAGGGAATTTGGAAATTAGTGCGAATTTCCCAACAATTGGTATTAGAGCATTGGTTTCATGGTGTACTATTTCTGAGTGGTGGATCTTGAAGTTGTTGCGAGTTACTATTCACGTGAATAGTAACTATCGGTGAATAGTGAATTTTGTCGGTGGTGTTGTTCTAACAAAAAGGTTGTCCTGTGATACGATGGTTTGCAGGAATGACTTACAATGATCCAAAGAAGCCAGATTTGAAGTACGGGAGCAAATTTTTCAAGAAGATATTTCAAACTGTGTCAAGTTTGTGGTGGAGAAATTTGATGGGTGGATTGTTATTGGCTTGCGGCAAATGAAGTTAATGATAGTCAGTCTGATTTAGACAAAAATTTGAAGGAGGTGGAGCGAGCTCGGCGAATTGCTCCAAATCAATAAATGGAGATACTGATATTGTCGCCAGCAGTGAGTCTCTTTTCTCCATAAGAGGCTGTGGTGGTCCTTTTAGCATGTTGTTGATCTCCAAGATGCCATGAAAGAGGATGTGTTACTGTTAGCGGGTCCATAAGTTTGCACACAAGCATTGGCTTGGCATAGATACAAGGTGTGTGGTGGAAAAAATGTCGATGCCTGAGGAACTCTCGGGGAGACCAAGCATGAGAGTTGCACCATAATTTTTCAGCAGGATTGTTCGACATAAGCCGAGGTGAAATTTTTAGAATGGTTTATTTTAAGTGTATATACTCTTTATGGTGGAGTATAATAATTCTCTGTACCGAGAATTATGACGGTTGATGAAGACAGTGTTATGATGACAAGGTAGTTATAGGTTTAACTTCAACCCCAAATTGGTCGTGAGGGAGAGATTTGTTGGGTTAATAATTCACTCCCAATTTGGGGAGAGTGATTAGCCACAAGCAAACAAAAATGGCAAAGTGGCAAATGAAAAAGGTGGGAAAAAAGGTCAAGGTTTCTCACCTAATTAAAGATGGAAAAAGACAAATGAAAAACTCACTTAATCAAGAGGCATGAAGAAAAATTGAGAAGCAACAAGAAGACAATAAAAGGCTACTGCACTAGTCTTCTTTTGTTGCGCCTGCAATTCATGATGTTTCGTGATGTTTTGTGTTCAGATAGAAAATAGGGCACAAGCCTCCTCTATAAATAGAGGAAATAATCCATAGAGGAAAAATTAACCTTCTCTGCATATCGCAAAGATAGGAGGAGAGAGATCCAAAAATAGAGAAAAATCTACAAGGTGAAGAGAAATGTAAATGCTCTTAAGCATGTAAATATTGAGGAGCATTTAGCTCTTCAATATGAGTTATGGGTATACTTTGTAAAAAGTGTGTTCTTGGGAATTTTGTATTCTATAGGTTTTGGGTGTGAGAAAAAATTATTGAGAGTGTGGTTGTAACAATTTTCCACATAGTGAATTTTTCTCGGGTTGCCTTTTGACAACGACAGTGGTTTTTCTCCGATTTTGGAGTTTCCACTATAATTCTTGTGTTATGTGATTGTTGCATTTTCTAATTTCTCAGTTATTCTTGATATTCTGCTAATTGGATCCTGGGAGAGAATTTGGAAATTAGTGCGAAATTCCCAACATATAGTATAAATTACACCTACTCCCCAATATATATATTTTTCAAAACCGCAAGAATTTCGATAAACCTCTCTCTTGTATCTTGCCAAAGAAAAGAACCACACTTTCTCATGTTTTCCCCTCGTACTTTATTATAAACTAGGGATTCCCCCATTAGTAAAGGCACCATATTGATTTTCTAATTTTTAGGTGTAAAAATATAGCAACTAATAAAAAAATTGGCTAATTAAATACAAACGTAAAACTTAAAGGGTACAACAACCACTGAGTCTTTATTCCACAGTTAAGTAGGGTCAATTAGATGAATCCGTTTACGCCATAGTGATCGATCAAGGTCTATCCCCTCAGTTAGGTAGCTGAGACCAGCTTAAAATTTTGTCAGAACTTTTATGACAAGAATCTGTAAAACTTATAGCCTAAAGAGTACAAAATATAATTTAATTTAACCGTTTTAGAAATGGGCGTATAAAATTTTGGGGCCCCAAAAACTTCTATAAACCAATGATCTCATCCTTCCATTTTACTCAATTCAATCCTAATCCTTAACGAAAAGACATTAAAAAAATCGTCCTAATCTATTATATCAATTACTAAAATGTTTACCTCGAGGGGGGATTTTGATACTCGGGTGTGTGAGAACAAACTCTCCAGTTGAGCGATCCAGCGTGAACGCATGCGTTCCTGATCCAAAGCTGGTGCATAGTATGGTGGCCGATGAATATAGAACATAACCGGCAGCAATTAGCCTAGTTCCACTCTGGAGTGAATTTAGGGTTGCCTTGTCTTCCACCGGAAGATGATCTAGCTCCAGAAGGCGGTTATATATACCAAAGATTGTTCCGGTGGGGATAGAGGCGTCTATATTTCGAGAACCGTCAAGAGGATCCGTTACCACCACAAACGGACCATCATTTGATATCCATATTGGAGCATCGTCTTCTTCAGAAGCCATGGCTGCAACTTTTCCAGAATTTTGAAGAGAGGAAAGAATAATTTCGTTCTGTACAAGAACTTAGTCACAATCAGAATCATGATCATGGATTGGTTGCGTTTGGATCAAAAGATTTAGATTGAAAAAATTATAATTTAAATCTAAACAATTAAAATTAACATGTACTTAATACACTAGGCACTTATAATTTAGGGATAATTGGTCAATATTCTCAATTACAGAGTCTAATTCATTATTTATCTTATTTTAATTTTAAATTGAGTATAAATCTTTTAATTATGTTTTGCATTCTATTATATCTCCAATCAAATGTTTCCAATTAAGGTTTACATCATCGGTCATCGGCACCACCCTCTGTCCACCTGCAGCCGCCCACCGTCGGACCTCAGTCCTCCAATCACCTAAGTCTGACCAAAGGCCAACATAATTTTTTTTTAGTTGTATGTAATTATTTTTTAATATATTTTTTAGTTACATTGTTTGATTTTAGTATATTTTTTAGTTACAATTCCACTATATTTTTTTAAGTTACTTTCATATAATTTTGAGACGTCCAGCAACCGAAAAATTAGTTAAATATAAATGAAAAATATATATTAAAAAGATGTTATTAGAAATTAGTTGAAGTGTTGAACTAACTAAACAAATCCCAGCGACCGGTGATTGGAGTTCCGGCAACCAGTGACAAGAATCTGATGACCAGAGTCCAGTGGCCGACGGTTGGCGACATAATCCTAATTAGAACATTAGTGTTTTCATGAACTCTATTAGATATACTAAATCCAATGTGATTATTTATTTTGAGAGTTTTTATTAATTTGGTGTTATTATTAGTAACTTCCGCCAAATATTCCTATACTAAAAATCAGTGATTTCAAATCGATGCATTCAAACGGAGCCTATAGACAGTATCATCATCTCTCTCACACAAACTGGAGATTATGAAACAGAGAACTCATCCGAGCATCAAACACCAAGTACACTCACCGAAACAATATCCAGTGGCTTCGGTTTATCTCTTTCCGATGTGCCGTCGTCACTTCCGCCGGAGAAACCAGTACTCCGGCTGAGGCTCGAGTTGAAAGGAGAAGCCACAAGAGCAGCAATTCTCTTACAAGCGTACTGCAAGTGACTCAGTAGAACCGCCAAGTCATCATCCACATCGGCTCCTCCCTTGCCGATGTACTCCATCAGCGTAACGGACCCGCCATGCGAAAGCACAGAATTCGGAGCCGTCCGTGAGCTGACCCGGTATCCGCCGGTTGAAGAAGAAGAAGAAGCCATAGTTGACTTGTGATGAAAATTGGGTTGTGGCCGGAAATAGAGCGATTTTGGCTGGAAATTGAGGGCGTTCAGCGGGAAAGTGAAGGCGGGGCTGAAGGGTGTGGTGGATGATTGCATTTCTAGCCGGTGGGAGGTGAGGTGATCGGGGAAATGGTTGTGATTGTTATCATCTGGGATGAATTTTTTTAGGGTTTTTTGTTCATCAAATTCTATCCACAGGAAATCAAAGGCGTTTGGAATTCAATTATGTACAGAGAAAATCAGTGCTGCTTGGTTCAAATCTCTCTCTGAGAGTGGAGATTTCAATGTTTCGGTTGTCAGTTATGGGCCGTGACTCAGAAATCACATTGGGCTAAACCCTGGACCTATACACCCAAAGATTTCTCTTCAATTTTTAATGAGTTAATTACACTTTGACCCACGTAGTTTGATTGAATTGTATTTTTTTATTCCTATAATATTTCCATAGGAGCATAATTTTAATTGAAAATATACCATTGCATTTAAGCAATGTTTTTAAAACCGAATCGGACATCGAACCGGAAAAGTCACCTGGTTGTAGGATTCAATAGATAGACGAACCGTGGGTGAACTGGTGACATCATAATTACGTCATAATTATTTATATATATCTCTTATATAAATCACATCCCAATTTGAAAATGTCTAAAAGATATTTTTGGAGGGAGACATTTTACACCCTTGAAATTCATATCCAAGGGTGTAAAATATCCTAATTGAAGAGACATTCTAGACCCTTGAATCAAATATCCAAGGGCTAATATTAAGTAATTAAGAGAGGCATCCCAACATTTTGAAATTGGGACATTCTGGGCTTCTTGGATCTACCGGTTGAAATAGCTATTCATATTACTATAAAAAGTATTTTATCCAAAGCTAAAGTTATTAATCAACAACGAAAAACTACAATTTGTAAAAGACGAGATCCATTCAGAAGCACTTTTTTCATTTTTTTCTTCTTAAAACTATCGCGGACAGAATTCCATTGGTTTAATTCGGGACCTTACGATGGATTTTGACCCTATCTATTGTACAAGAAATTCAATAATAGTGGATGGGTCCTCAAATTTATTTTTGTCCTACGAGGAACCGTATGAGGAAAAAATCTCATGTACAGTTCTGTAATAGCGATGAGAACCGTGATGTTCTCATTGACTATGATTATCTAACAGTTCAAGTATAGTTGATATAGTTGAAACGCAAGCCAAATATGGTTTTTGGGGTTGGAATTTATGGCGTCAACCTATAGGCTTTATCATTTTTATAATTTCTTCCCTGGCTGAGTGTGAGAGATTGCCCTTTGATTTACCAGAAGCAGAAGAAGAATTAGTAGCAGGTTATCAAACCGAATATTCAGGTATTCCATTTGGTTTATTTTATATTGCTTCATATCTAAATCTACTAGTTTCTTCATTATTTGTAACAATTCTTTACTTGGGAGGTTGGAATCTTTCTATTCCGTCCATATTCGTTCCTGAGCTTTTTGATCTAAATCAAACAGGTAGAGTCTTTGCAACAACAGTTGGTATCTTTATTATATTAGCGAAAACTTATTTGTTCTTGTTCATTCCTATCACAACAAGATGGACTTTGCCGAGACTCAGAATAGACCAACTACTCAATCTTGGCTGGAAATTTCTTTTATCTATTTCTCTAGGTAATTTATTCTTTCCAACTTCTTTCACTGTAAAGGGCTAGGCAATTTTATATTCACAACTTGTCTCAACCAAGAGAAAGAAATAAGCATCAAAGTTTTTATAAATAGTCATGAGATGTTTCCTACGGTAACTGAGTTCATAAATTATAGTCAACAAACAATACGAGCCGCAAGGTACATTGGGCAAAGTTTCATGATTACCCTATCCCACGTGAATCGTTTACCTGTAACTATTCAATACCCCTACGAAAAATTGATCCCATCCGAGCGTTTCCGAGGCCGAATCCACTTTGAATTTGATAAATGCATTGCTTGTGAAGTATGTGTTCGTGTATGTCCTATAGATGTACCTGTTGTTGATTGGAACTTGGAAACGAATATTCGAAAGAAACGATTGCTTAATTACAGTATTGATTTTGGAATCTGCATTTTTTGTGGGAATTGTGTTGAGTATTGTCCAACAAATTGTTTATGAATGACTGAAGAATATGAACTTTCTACTTATGATCGTCACGAATTGAATTATAATCAAATTTCTTTGGGTCGGTTACCAATGTCAATAATTGATGATTACACAATTCGAACAATTGCGAATTCCCCTCAAATAAAAAGTGGATAAACTCATCGATTCAAGAATAAACAACTCTGGAGCCATTGGGATCTAAAAGAATAGTCTTTTTGCTTGCTTAATAACTCAAAAAAATAGAAACTATTGATCAAAATCAAAACTCTTGATTAGTTTTGGTTAGTGAGAATCGGGGCTCAATTTGGATTGAAAATCCATTTCTATATTCATATTATATGAATCATATTTATATTATTTCTATATTGATATTATAGTAATGATTTATGATTTAATAATTATTTATGATTTAAAAAAAAAATCAGATACAAAATGGATACTTTCCAATTCTTCTGCCGGATAAAGAATTGGATCGGTCCAATCCCAGTATCTACATGAACCCACACCCATTCCAAAAATGGGATTCAATTAAGAATTTCAAAAAATGATTAAAAATGATGAAGTATCATAAAAAAAAGAATAACCCATTTTCCTAGTCAGATCAATAAAGTCATGAAATATTTCGATTTATTTTTTATATAAAATGGATTTGCCTGGACCAATACATGATTTGTTTTTAGTCCTTCTGGGACCGGGTCTTATAGTAGGAGCTCTGGGCGTGGTATTACTCCCTAATCCAATTTTTTCTGCCTTTTTGTTGGGATTAGTTCTTGTTTGTATATCCTTATTCTATATTCTATCGAACTCCCATTTTGTGGCTGCTGCGCAGCTCCTTATTTACATAGGAGCTATAAATGTTTTAATCATTTTTGCTGTGATGTTCGTCAATGGTTCAGAATATTACAAAGATTTTCCTCTTTGGACCGTTGGAGATGGGGTTACTTCAATAGTTTGTACAAGTCTTTTTGTTTCACTAATTACTACTATTCCAAATACATCATGGTACGGGATTATTTGGACTACAAGATCAAACCAGATTTTAGAGTAAGATTTAATAAGTAATAGTCAACAAATTGGCATTCATTTATCAACCGATTTTTTTCTTCCATTTGAACTCATTTCAATAATTCTTTTAGTTGCTTTAATAGGTGCAATTGCTGTAGCTCGTCAATATCAATAATCAATCTTTAAAAGACGGAATAAAAATCCAATTTTTTGTCTGGTTATCTTATTCATTGTGCTTCAATTTTATTTGAATTCATGTATCAACGAGAAATATTGGAGTTCCATTTTTTTATTTATTATCAATAGATTTCTTTGTTCCATACTTGTTAGACTCTAGCCAATTGAATCGATTGAATTGTTGTTCATATTTAAATGAATGGAGGTTTATAAGGAGTTAAGTAATGATGCTCGAACATGTACTTGTTTTGAGTGCCTATTTATTTTCTATCGGTATCTATGGATTGATCCAAAGTCAGAATATGGTTAGGGCTCTTATGTGTCTTGAACTTATATTGAATGCCGTTAATCTCAATTTTGTAACATTTTCTGATTTTTTTGATAGTCGTCAACTAAAAGGAGCCCTTTTCTCAATTTTTGTTATCGCTATTGCAGCCGTTGAAGCAGCGACTGGCTTGGCTATTGTTTCCTCAATTTATCGCAACAGAAAATCAACTCGTATCAATCAATCAAATTTGTTGAATAAATAAAAAAATATAGTATTAATTAGATAAGTTGTAATTGTAATATTCATCAATTAATTTGAATTAGCATGTCTCCCGCGCAAGGTAGGGTCCTGTTTGCAAAAAGATAAGAAATCAAAGTACTTTAGCCCTTTCTTCTAAGTGAACTCATAAGTAGATTGATTAGAAAAACTCTGCTAACTCATTGATTCATCTGGTATATAAATATATGATTGATTTATTACTAGATCGAAATTTTCTAATGTTCGAAAATCTATAGATCCAATGTCACATTCCGTAAAGATTTATGATACATGTATAGGGTGTACTCAATGTGTCCGAGCCTGCCCCACTGATGTATTAGAAATGATATCATGGGAGGGGTGTAAAGCTAAACAAATTGCTTCTGCTCCAAGAACAGAGGACTGTGTCGGTTGTAAGAGATGTGAATCCGCCTGTCCAACGGATTTCTTGAGTGTTCGGGTTTATTTAGGAAACGAAACAACTCGTAGCATGGGGCTAGGTTATTGATACGTTCCAGAAAAATAGACTTGACTCCATTTGATTTTTTTTACCGACCAAACCCGTGCTCCAAAATAAAGTATTTGGAGCACGGGTTTTTCTGGTCCAAGTATATCTTATCTTTACCACGAATTCTTTTCCTTGGTTAACAATAATTGTCGTTTTTCCAATAACTGCGGGTTCCTTCATTTTCTTTCTTCCACATCGAGGAAATCGAGTAATTCGGAGGTATACTCTAAGTATATGTATTTTAGGACTTCTTCTAACTACCTATGTATTCCGCTATCATTTTCAATCGGATGATCCATTAATCCAACTTGTGGAGGATTCTAAATGGATCCATTTTTTTTATTTCCATTGGCGATTGGGAATTGACAGGTTTTCTATAGGACTTATTTTACTGACGGGATTCATCACGACTTTAGCGACGTTAGCGGCTTGGCTGGTTACTAGAGATTCTCGATTATTCCATTTCCTGATGTTAGCAATGTACAGCGGACAAATAGGATTATTTTCTTCTCGAGACCTTTTACTGTTTTTCATCATGTGGGAGTTTGAATTAATTCCTGTTTATCTACTTCTATCCATGTGGGGAGGAAAGAAACTTCTCTACTCAGCTACAAAATTTATTTTGTACACAGCAGGGGGTTCCATTTTTCTCTTACTGGGAGTTCTGGGTGTCGGTTTATATGGTTCTACTGAACCAACATTAAATTTTGAAACATTAGCTAATCGGGCCTATCCCATGGCCTTGGAATTAATATTCTATCTTGGATTTTTTATTGCTTTTGTTGTCAAATCGCCAATTATACCCCTACATACCTGGTTACCAGATACCCATGGAGAAGCGCATTACAGTACTTGTATGCTTTTAGCCGGAATCTTATTAAAAATGGGAGCGTATGGATTGGTTCGGATCAATATGGAATTATTACCTCATGCTCATTCTGTATTTTCTCCTTGGTTGATAATAGTGGGCACAATGCAAATAATTTATGCAGCTTCAACATCTTCGGCTCAACGGAATTTTAAAAAAAGAATAGCCTATTCCTCGGTGTCTCATATGGGTTTCATAATTATAGGAATCGGCTCGATAACCGAAGCAGGACTAAACGGAGCTCTTTTACAAATAATCTCTCATGGATTTATTGGTGCTGCACTTTTTTTCTTGGCAGGAACGAGTTATGATAGAATACCTCTTTTTTATCTTGACGAAATGGGCGGAATAGCTATTCCAATGCCAAAAATATTCACAATGTTCAGTAGTTTTTCAATGGCCTCCCTTGCATTACCGGGTATGAGTGGATTTGTTGCAGAATTGATAGTTTTTTTTGGAATAATTACCAGCTCCAATTTTCTTTTAATCCCAAAAATAGTAATTACTTTTGTAATGGCAATTGGAATGATATTAACTCCTATTTATTCATTATCTATGTTACGACAAATGTTCTATGGATACAAGCTATATAATATTCCAAATTCCTATTTTTTTTATTCTGGACCACGAGAGTTATTTCTTTCAATCTCTATCTTTTTACCTGTAATAGGTATTGGTATGTACCCTGATTTCGTTCTTTCACTATCTGTTGATAAGGTCGAAGTTATTCTATCTCATTTTTTGAATAGATGATTTTCATCAATAAAAAAACTATGATTCTTAAGTTCATTGTCGAATGATATTTTTTCTTCTCTTAAGTTTAAGAGAAAAAAAATGAATTTGAACTCAATATGTTTGGTCTTTTTGGAGAGCTATGGGAATCAAGTAGTGTATTGATTCCCGTGGGTCTCGCCAATTCACACAAGGTTTTTTTAGATACAAGTAATTAGATACAAGTAATCTCTGTTGTATTCGTAAGAGCCTCTCAACTACTTGACTTCAACTAGACGTTAACGGAAACGAACCATAACTATGTAATCCTATTCCTAATAGATTGACTCCAAAATAACATATCCAAATTATAAGAAAGCCTATAGACGCTACAATTGCAGAATTTGCACCCTGGAAATTTGGATTTGTCCGAGTATGTAAATAAATCGAGAATATAATCCAAGTAATAAATGCCCAAGTTTCGTTTGGGTCCCAATTCCAATATGATCCCCATGCTTCATTAGCCCATACTGCTCCCGAAAGAATACCTATGGTTAAAAAGATAAACCCGAGCCTGATAACACAATAACTCCAATAATCCAATTTGTGAATCCATTGGGACCTGTAATAATTCTTAGCATAAAAAAAAAAAGTATTTCGTAAAATATTTCCTCTTTCGTTCATGTATTCGATTTCATCAAATAAAAATGACTCATTTAAGAAACGATGGTTTTTCGAAATCAAAAAAGACTTTCTAAATGTGATGACCAGAAGTGCTACGGATAATAATGCTCCACCTAAAAGAGCTGCATAGCCCAATATCATCATACTTACATGCATTATTAACCACTCGGATTGGAGAGCAGGTACTAATAGTGTGGGTTGATGTATTTCAGTTAAAAGACCCGAAGTAGCAAAGCCATGGGTAAAAATAACACCTGGCGTGGTTATTATGCTTAAATCATTTTATTTTTTTTTTAAATATGAAACTATATGAATAAGGGACAAACTCCATGAAAGGAAGATGAATGATTCATATAAATTACTTAGTGGAAAATGTCCCGAATAAATCCAACGGGTGACTAATAATCCCGTTATACAGAAAAAAATAGCTACCAGGCCCCTTTCTGATGAATCATATAGTTTGACTATTTCATCGACTAATAAAGTTATTAAATGAATTGTAATTAAAATTGAAACGATTGAAAAGCAAATATGAGTTAATATATGCTCGAGGGTTGAAAGTATCATAAAAAATCTTAAAAAAGAGGAGTTCCCTAATTTAAGAATATAAATCGGGAATTGAATTCATTAATTCATTATAGAATCTATTTGTCTTTTTTAGAAGACACTCTGCCGCTACTCGGACTCGAACCGAGATGCTCTAGCACTGCTTCCTAAGAGCAGCGTGTCTACTGATTTCACCATAGCGGCTTCTTAGAAGTCATAATAGCCTATGAATAGACAATCGTCGAGATTCAAGGAATCAATTCATCAATGCAATAGTTTCTAAGAAAAGTTTCATTTGATGAATAAAAATTCCTTCAAAT
This sequence comes from Eucommia ulmoides, assembly GCA_016647705.1. Lineage (NCBI taxonomy): Eukaryota > Viridiplantae > Streptophyta > Magnoliopsida > Garryales > Eucommiaceae > Eucommia > Eucommia ulmoides. Next base: position 12,091,199 of record CM028341.1, on the reverse strand, counting down.
AGGGGGGTTTGAAGGTTCTTGTTTTTTTAAGGTGTCGGTTTTATTTTACTTAGGACCTTCGCTTAGGACCTTCGTGGGTTTTATACTTTCCTGTAATTGAACTCTTGTAACTAGATAGTTCTACCCCTAATCTAGGAATAGAAAAAGATTTTGTTTTCATTTTTGAATCATTTCTTTGATTTGGTCAATCTGAAACAAAAAACTGGATTTTCGAAATAAACACAAAAAATCCACTAAAGGCTATTTTGGTTTGAACACTTCGAGAAACCCCAATTGACACATTTTTCGTCCAGAAGACCCCCTCACTATTTTTTCACTAGGGTATTTGACATTTGACGGTCAGAAATTTAGGAGGTTTTTTATTTTTTATTTTTCATCATCATCATAGAATCATCATACAATAATTCTCAGCATCTAATCATTCTAATCATATAGTAATTCATAGAAATAAGAAGTCATAAAATAATTAGTTTCATCTGTTCATTTACTTTCACTAAAGAGTTTCCATTTTAAGATAAAAAATGACTTTCTTATTGTACTTTGCTTTAACAAATTGACAAAGAGGCCGATGGGGAAACTAAGACTCCCCACCCGTAAATGAGAAAAAACTCAAAAAGGATAAAATAAAATCTAAGAAAGTAAAAAGAAAGGCAAAACTTTGTATCTTGTGTTTCTTTTTTATTAAAGTCTTATTTTTAGAATGCAGTAATCAGTAAACAGAATAAGAATTATTGTACCTACTACTCTAGTCACTCTAGATATAAATATAACTACAACAACTATATATAACTATATCTAAATAGAAAGAGCGGGGAGAATCATCTTAGTCTTAGATTCCATTGGATTCGCGAATCAGTCGTCGAAACATCCACAAGAGTTGACTTAGAATTCAATTACATATACCTGGTCCTACCCTCCTCTCCTACCCAACCAATCCCGTTTTTTTAATTCGTCCCTCCCCTTTCTTTATTATTATCCCACGATTATCCCACATAGATACATACAATCTAAATGGATAAATTGAATTGATTAGGCCGAATCGTTGCATAGAACTATCATTGTTTGGCTGATCTAAGTTCATGCAATTTATTATTGATTCAAATTTGATTTTGGTCAATCGTTGAATAAATTCAACTGAAACGGGAATTGTTCTATAGAATTTGATTGAATTATTTAATCATCCGCCATAAACAGATCCCACAACACAAGAATTACTAGCAAAATTCTGACTCCTAATTTCGACTATGCAATTTTATAAATTTTATATATACTTATATATTATATATATTTATATTATATATATTTATATATATATATATATATATATATATATATATATTATATATTATATATATTTATATTATATATTATATATTTTATATATATATATATATATATATATATATATATATATTATATTTTATGTACATGATTAGAATACATATATAAAATAAACTATTCCAAATTTTTAGAAATCAAATCTGAAATGAATAAAAAAAGATTCTATTGAATATTTATATTCGTTCATATTTATATTTATTTCATATTGATATATTTTTATATGGATTTATATTGAAATTGTCAGATTTGATTTCTAAAAATTTATTTTGTTTTTATTACCAATATAAAGCGAATATTGATTGAGGAGAAGTATGATATTGATATAGTATGATATTGATACTAAGTGAACGAGGAGGGAATTTTAGGAAAAAGATCTTTTAGATCTCTTTCCTGTTTTTTACAACTCTCTAATATCGTATATCATAATCTTTTTTGCTATAATGTTAGATCGTATCTAGCATAGTTATAGATTTATATGACCTAAACTAAGTCGATTATCTTGAGCCGCGCATGCATTACTTTGGGCTAAGCTAGAAATAAAGAATATTTAAAAAAACTAGTCAATGATGGCCCTCCATGGATTCACCTATATAAGCCGTGGCTAGGGTTGCAAAAATAAGAGCTTGAATTCCACTTGTAAATAATCCAAGAAACATGACGGGTATAGGAACCACTGAAGGTACTAAAGAAACAAGAACAACAACTACTAATTCATCGGCTAATATATTCCCGAAAAGTCAAAACTAAGTGATAAAGGCTTTGTGAAATCTTCTAAGATATTAATGGGTAACAGAATTGGAGTTGGTTGAATATATTTCCTGAAATAACCTAATCCTTTTATGGTAAGACCTGCATAGAAATATGCAACTGACGTGAGTAAAGCCAAAGCAACAGTAGTATTTATATCATTCGTGGGTGCGGCTAGCTCTCCATGAGGTAATTGTATAATTTTCCAAGGGAAAAGAGCTCCTGCCCAATTAGACACAAAAATAAAAAGAAACATAGTTCCAATAAAAGGAACCCAAGGACCATATTCTTCTCCAATTTGAGTTTAACTCACATCTCTAATGAATTCAAGGACATATTCGAAGAAATTCTGACTCCCGGTCGGAATGGTTTGTGGGTTCCGAACAGCTATAGTGGCTGAACCTAATAAGATAGCAATTACAACCCAAGAAGTAATAAGTACTTGGTCGTGGACTTGGAAACCCCCTATTTTCCAATAGAAATGTTGGCCCACCTCTACACCAGATAGATCATAGAACCCCTTTATTGTGTTCATGGAACATGATAGAACATTCATATTGTCCTCTAACGAAAATGAAATTAAAAAAAAAATTATTTTGATTAAACCATCTCTTTCTCCACTTGGCTACTTGAATCAGATATTTTGAATACTAACTAATCATAGAATATCTTTAGTTATTTTTATCTCTTTTCTTTTTTGAGATTCAGAAATCGTAACCCATTCGATAACTCTAGGGAGTTTCTGAAGTACGTTATTTATCTTATTATTACTCAAGGATTTGTTATATAGCTAGAACGGCCCTCCAAAATTGCGAATACCAATTTGTTAAGAATGAATCGGATTGAAGATATAGCGTCATCATTCGCTGGAATCGGCATATCTGAGAGATCGGGGTCACAATTTGTATCGATTAAACAAATTGTTGGAATTCCCAAAGTGATACATTCTCGAAGGGCTGTATCTTCTTCGTGCTGATCAACGATGATTAAAATATCGGGTAACCCTGTCATATATTTAATCCCGCCGAGATATTTTTGCAAGCGAAATAATTGTCTTTTCAACATAGCTGCATCTCTTTTCGGAAGACAGTGGAATCTCCCTGTTTTTTCTTCTGTTCTCAAGTCCCGGAACTTACGAAGTCTCGTTTCTGTAGTGGACCAATTCGTTAACATACCGCCGAGCCATTTTTTATTAACATAATGACACCGAGCCTTTATTGCAGCCCGTGCTACTGAAGTAGCTGTTTTTTTTTTGGTACCAACAATTAATAATTGTTTTCCCCTACTTGCTGCATCAAAAACCAAATCACAAGCTTCTGATAAAAAAACGAGCAGTTCTAGTAATATTTGTAATATGAATACCTTTACGTTTTGCAGAGATAAAGGGTGCCATTTTAGGATTCCATTTCCGAGTACCATGGCCAAAATGAACCCCTACCTTCATCATCTCTTCCAAATTGATATTCCAATATCTTCTTGTCATTTCTCCCCACCCACCCCCCTTTATTTTTTTTTCAAAAAAAAGAGATAGAGGACCCTGAAAAAAATACTTGTTCCGATGGAACCTTCTCTTCTCCCGTAGATTGGCCGTAAAGACACGATCCAAGCTACTTTTCTATTCATTATGTTTATTATCACCAAATCAAATGACCGGACCCAATCCAAATAGTGAAAAGGAAAACTAGGTTATTAGGAATCATTAAATCCTATAAATGGTTGTTTTGATATATCATGGAAATTCTTTGAAAGGTAAGAAGAAAATAATTTTCTGTGGTGGAACAAAATATCTCTCATTTCCCCCTCGAATAGATTCTTCTTTTTGGTTTCCAAAAGAATGTTGTTCCGTTGCCTTGAAAGATGTACTAATTCTTGAAATCCAGTACCAACGGGGACCATCCCTCCCAGAACAACGTTCTCTTTCAGGCCTTTCAACCAGTCGATACGACCCCCTAGAGCTGCTTTTGCTAAAACTCGGGCAGTTTCTTGAAAACTCGCTTCAGATATGAAACTTTGAGTATTGAGAGAAGCTCTTGTTATTCCCACCAAGATGGCTCGGTAACAGATTCCTTCTTCCAAAGCGCGCCCCATTCGTTCCGCTCGCAATAATCCAATTAGTTCTCCGGGCGAAAAAACATTAGACATTCTATCTTCTGAAACCAACACTTTTGAGTTTATTTGACGTACAATAAGTTCTATATGCTTATTATGAATTTGCACGCCCTGGGATCGATAAACTCTTTGGATCTTATTAACCAAAGAGATACGACTTTGCGCTATAGTTAGCTCCGCACCAATCAAGAATCCCCAAGGGATTCCAAGAATTCTTGTTATACCTTCATTCCAACCTTCAACCCTCTTTTCTAGATTCATTGATATTGAATCCATCGAACGCACTTCTAACACCTGTTCCACTTTTGGAAGACCCTGCGTTATATCACCAGATCTCGCTTTTTCATATATAAATGTAACGAATGTATCGCCTTCGTAAAGGATTTCCCCATAATGGCCATGAACGGTTGCTCCCGGAATAGCTAAATAGGGCTTAGCTGATCGTATTACTATAGAGTCAACTTGAACAATTAGAACTTGACCCGATTTTAGGTGTGGTCCGTTTTTGGCTATACATATATTTTCAGAAATAAACTGCCCAAGACTCATTATTGTAGATGTCTCTTCACAATAATTGTAATGGAGAAAATACCAATTCAAATTGAATGGATTCAAAATGATGTTAGTCCCTGGGCTGGGAGTCCAAATTTTCCCATTTTCATCCATTACAGAATATTGAACAGTCTGTTTTAAATTGTGAAGTTGCAAATAGTTAGTTACCAAGATCTGATTATCAGTTCTGAAATGGCAAAATGAGTCAAAATTCGCAATTGGAAGGGCTGTTCCTAAAGGGCCTAATAAATGCCCAATTGGAATTACAGAATCATTTTTCTTTTTAATAGATTCTTTTATCACATTGTGATATTTTACATCGTGGAATGGACCCATTCGAGAACAATTGGATGATGACAAAATTATCAAAGATTGGCATTCCTTATTTTTATTCAACCAGGTATGAATAGTTCCTTCATTTTGGTTAAGTGGTTGTTGAAGCCTTGCCCTGGAATTGGTATGATCTGATTCATTATCGGAAATCAATCCGAAACTCGATGGACCATTCCTTTTTCCAATATAAGAACTAGGCAATTTCACTAAGTCGATTATTAGGAAATCTCGAATCAAACCATTTGTCCTTATTTTAAGAAAGGCAGTGTGGGCTTCGTCGCTAGAGGAACCGTTTTTTTCTTGGTCCCCATTCAATACTAAACAAGTCCGAACTAATTCAATACTTGTGTCAGAAATTCCCCGAATGGGTTTTCCATCTTCATAAAGTATATAATTGATAACTTGAAGTTTCACATTATCCCTTTCCCGCAACCGGTCCGGGGATAAAAGTGTTGCTAAATTTAGACCATCCCTTATGTCATATGTGACGACAGGTCCAACCAAAACAAAAGACTTTTTCTTGCTAGGTGTGATCCGTTGGACATAGATCCAATCTTTCCATTTTTTGGATTCTTTAGAATTTGTGTTTGCCGCTCCCGGCGGTATCAAAATTCCACTATGTCGGGAGATCTTATCTGTCTCTCCAGGAAAATGGATATCTCCCGAAAAGATTTTAAGTTCCATTCTTTTTTTTTTTTCTCCACTCGGACCAACCCACCTACCCGACTTCTTGTATTGACAGTGATTGGTGTATCTACCCCAATGATACTATTGTTCCGTACCAGTATGGAAGAAGATCCAGGTAAGATATGCACTTCCTCGGGAATCAAAAAAAATCGAGTATCGGCGAAATA